>JAHXMQ010000566.1:24350380-24638263 GCA_020466415.1 Ammodramus savannarum pratensis | reverse complement strand
CCAACAAGAACCAGGCTCCTGGTTTTGGCCAGGACAAACTGACATGAGAGAAAGCCAAACCTCCACTGCTCCTGCCCAGAAGAAAGGGTCAAGCAGTGAACATTGAGGAAGATGATGTTACTTCATCAAAGATGCCCACCCACAACCACCAAAGACACTGGGCAGGGAGGTGTGAGCTTGAGGGATTCAATGTGCATTTAAACCCAAAATCTGTCTGACCAGTTACACCTGTCTTTGGTGGAAATATCTTCCATGCATCCCAGCTGGACTAAAACACACCTGCAACATTATTCCTGCTGGAATAAAACATACCCACTTTACAATTTTTAATTGTAAAGTCCTTATTCCACAAATCAGCTGAGGCTGTTGTGGCTGTGAGGCTGCAGAAGCCAGACCAGTCACGTTCACCTGAGGATTGCTCACAGGCACACAGTGACCTGATTTCTCTGCTAACGTGCTCAGAGCTGACCAGATGGCATTGTAAGGTGCTTATCCTATAGGAAATCTGTCCTTAGCTCCCTTGTGGAGCATCAGCCTGGAAACGTGGGCTTAAATCCCTCACACTTAAAGACATTCCCAGTCAGTACATCTGAAACACACGAACAGATGTTGGCACAAAGGTTGAATGACAACATGAACAAATCCACATCCTGAACTTTTCTAGCAGAGATCCACTACTGAGACACTGAAAACAGGAATAATTCCTGGGAATTCCTTCTGTATTGAGAGCCCTGCTCTAAGATGAGAAGACAAAGCATGATGGAACAGTTTGTGTTCAAAAGCATAGATTATCCAGCGGTTGCTGTCTTGGATACTGAAGGCTACTGGGAACCACAGGCATACATAGATTGGAACCAACATCCTTGCTCCTGCCATTGGGGAGCTCTCCTTGCTCCCCAACAGCAATTGAAAAAATGAGTCCTGCAGAGCAATTAGCTGCTTATATCTAATGACAACTGAAGTAAAAAAGACTGTGTAAGTGGGTTTTCCCCTCAATCTGCACGAGGGACAAAAGAGATAAGCTTTGGATAAATTCTCCTCAGAAAAAGCTTTGGTAAAAAGTGCACATGCATCTGACCTGCCTCCACAATGTGACAACATCTTCCTAAAACTTTGGAAAAAACAGAATCAGGCAATAGATCCTCAGACTTGATCCAATGAATACTGAAGCCACCATGAGTCTTCTACTCAGTTTTGGCAAGAGTTAGCCATGTATCTACACAGGAAATATCCTTCAGCTTTTATATTCCAGCTGAGTTTATTGTTTGAGATGAGACTGTTCTTGAAGGAGGGCAGTTTTCCTTGGCAAATAGGATCACAAGAAGTAGCCCCTGTAGTCCACACATTAGATAAGCAGAACTTCTCTAGAGACAAAATCCTGAATTCCTTGAGGATACCTGGGCTCTTGCATCAGTTGTGAGCCAGTCTAGAGAGCTCAAAAGCTAACATCAAGAGCCCCCATTACACCTTTTGGGATAACATTTTGTATAAAAAACATATTTTTATTTCTCCTACTACCCACTTAGAAAAAGAGATCCCAGAACTTTTCTCTAAACCAACAGTCCCTGTCAGGAGAGATCATTTCTTCTGTGCTCCTGACAATTCACAGTCATAGTGCCAAATAAAACAGACTGATTTGGTGTTAGCTGGTGGTATTAAGCTGTAAACAAAGTGAGGAGACACATGGCTCACTTAATTGACAAGGTCAGACCAGGATTCAACATCTGTTCTGTCAGGCACTTCAGAAACATCTTTATTGCAACTTAAGGGCTGTGCAATTTTCTTGCTTGACAGCCGACTGCACACAAAAACACAAGACACAAAAAATGCATTTGTCAGCTTGGACAAGATAAATTTACTTTATATAAGCATACAGCTTGTGTATTTTGAAAAGCCATGGAGCAAATATGTTTTTCTTCTGGTAATGCCAGATAAATACATGTAGAAGTGAAAGGAAAATAAAGAGGAAGAACAGATGCCTGTAAGTGAAACCATGATCAGATGGTAGCTCTGTTGTACCACATGGGGAAATGGCCTGGTACATAAGAATCAAACTCTGCTGAGGAATTCCTTTCAAGAGGACAAACAATATTCTGATACCTCTATATGAAGCAACAAAGCATTTGGGCAGCAGTCACAATCCATGCTGAAATTATTTGGAAGTTCTGCCCAGCCAAGGCTAGGACTTCAGACAAGCAACATCTTTAGCTGGAATAGCCCCCAACCAGGGATTGAGGCCAGCCTGGGAAACTTAGTGAGTAAAAATACTAAAGTACATTAAATTATGTGCTGGGATCTCTCCAGAGATCCAGAGTTGTCACAGCACATGCTGCAGTCAAGACAGCCACCATAAAATTTCAAAAGGCTTTAGTCTTACCCATACACAGCACACCTTACCACAGCAGAAGGCCTCAGGTGTCTGCCCAGACTAACATCACTCCACTACAGAAGGCTGCAAGCATCTGCCCTTCTTGTTCTTCAGCCCAACCTTTTATCCCCTCATGCTGATGCATTGCACCTGTGTGGCCTCTGCTCCCTTTGGTGGTTGGTCAGTGCCCCAGGCACTCCATGGCTCATTGCTGTCAGTGCTGCTCACCTGCTGCTCACAGCTGTGCCCACTGGGGATGAGGCTCCCACAGCCCCACCCCAATCACCACAAACCCTGTGCCTACATAGAGTATTTCTGTAAGAATTGTGTTAATAGTTGCTGGGGCTTCTGCTTTTCTTATTAGAGGGAACATTTTCCTGGAGGAGGGTTGGAGAGTTTGGAACATGCTGTTTGGAGGGTGTAAGGCAAAGAGGAAAATCTTAGAGCATTTTTCAGATGTAAAAGAAAAGGGCTTAAACTCATATTAGAGAACAGAATCTTCAAACCTGTTAGTGAAGCTCTATACAGAGCTGTAAACACCTGGCCATACTTTACAGAGAAAAATCCTGCTGCAAACAATACCAAAATGGCTTCTACATTTAGTTGTCATTTACAGTCTACAGATTCTTTCTGAGAGCTCCACAAAACAATAGAGATAAAATATGTTGGCCCCCTCACCAGCAACCAAACAACGAAACACAGTTCCTTCACCAACCTCTTGATTCAGAGGTCTTGCAAGGAAGACTGGCAGTTCCTTTATCCTTGATATAAAAAAATGCTATGCATGGTCAGGCATTCAAAAATAGGAAGCTGAGTGTCAGATCTACCTACTCTGAAAACCAATAGGAAAATAAAGTAATAGCAAGCACACAGAAGAGCCAGAAATAGGTTCAATTGCTCAGTACAATAGAAACATTCTCAGTAAGAGCAGACCCTGAGCAAGTGCCCATAAACCTGACCTTTTGGAATTGCATTTGCCTGTGTGAGCTACAACAGACCTCTGACTGTTCCCATTCAACTCCCTCAAATTGCGAAGGGCACTGAAACCATTTCTATCATACTGACAATTATGTTAAGAGAAAGAATAGTACTATGAGTACTGACAGAAAAATTACTATTTGCAATCTGCAATTTACCCAGCAGCAAAGGTTTCTACTCCTCCTCATATTCACTAGAAGGAGAACTGAATTTATGAACAAGCAAGTAATTCAGTTTTAAGGACTCTCCCCCAGGCAGAGAAATAGCAGCAATGCAGAGGACAGTTAGGAAAGGACAGAAGACACATGGCTAAAGTATCAGCAGGTGCTTCAGTTTCTCTGTTATTCAGCCCTTTGGTATTATTCTTAGCATTTATTTCATGCTCCAGTAAGCTTTGTTTATTGAGGTGATCACACAACTCTGCTGTCTTGAAAGAACAGCTGCCTTCTGGCTTCAGAGGAACAGATGAAATCTGATTAGGTTCAATATCTTTTCAGTATGCTCTTCAGTAACCACATGATGACACTCTTAAGGAAGTTAAAACCAGGCCACTTTGATTTTAAAGTCAGATTTAGCCCCCTCAGAAGACATATTGAAAAGCTTACTTGAATCTGGCTCATCACCACTATTTTAATAATCTGCTTATCTAGTTTCTCAGCCCTTTGTAAATGATGAGATTTTTATCATTTGTAGAAATTTACTTCCAAGTGGATTACTAGCACTTGGAAGGAGGGTCTTCAAGATAGTGAAGCACTGTTGGTTGTGCATGCAGGCAGATGCTTTTCACCCTCCTCTCAGTCTGCTTATTTTAGCTGTGGAAGTGGTCCAGAAAACACTCCAGGGACTCGCGAGCGACAAGGCTTGCATGGTTTCCTTGTTTCCATTGGAGTACCTTTAAAACTACCTGTAAAACAAACATGAAAAACAGAGAAAATTGAGAGATTTGTTTAATTGGGAGTGTGGAGAATGGCACAAAACTTTAATATCTGAAATTCAGCCATGTTTGTGTGGGCAGGCTTAGATTAGCAGTGGTCTGAAAATAAACAGGGATGTGATGGCAATTTTTTTTTTCTTTTCATTAGGTTGCTGGAGGTCACTGACTCCCAGCAGCCTATTTTCCCTTTAGTGAGGGTGCTCAATCACTGCAAGTTTGCTGCTGCTGGAAGTTTCCATAGTTAGGTGAAGGTCTTCATAGACAGAGGATGGTGCTACTGTCTGTCCAGAGCTTGAATTCTGCAACTGACACATTAAACAGTGTCTTCCCCTTACTATCATCACATTCTCCCTGTTTCCTGGTCAGAAGTCATAGATTGACATTGGCTTGAAGCATTTGCTTTCTGGGACAGCAACTGTTTCTGATGGAATGACAACATTCTAGGGAATCAGTGGTTTTGCCTCAAGAGAAGCAGCCAGTGTGGTTATATATGGTTATACATAGCCCTCTCCTCAAGCCACACTGAGCTGCTCTCCAAGTGGCTTTGCAGCTTGCCCATGGCAATTGCCCAGCACAAAGAACAGTGCAGAGCAAGGCTGAAAAACAGTCCCTGTGCTTTGCCTGCAGACTATAAAGCAAGTAATATCCCACTAAAAAAGACAGCACAAGTCACCCAGAAATCTCATAGCAACAATACAAAACAAAGGCAACAACGTACAATTCCAGTCAAGAACCACACATTAAAACAGAAGAATTCAGCTTTGGGCAGTTGCTGCATTAGGCCCAAGCTTTTACAGCTGCCTCTCAATAAGAGTAGAAACCAATTCAGATCAAGCATTTTGATACAAGCAGATCTGAGGAAGTCATTTGCAACAGAAAGCTGCACCTTATATGGAAGTAAATAAACAACAATCGCTGACCTATAAAAGGTTTGGCTGCAGGTAAGGACAGGAGATGATTACAGTAAGTATGTTGGAATGCTCTGAAAACCAGGGCAGAGTGTAATGGGACAAGCAAAGATCATAAAGTATTACTGTGTTTGCAGCAGAGGAAAGCATTTCAGATTCCCTCTGTAGGAGATCTTTGTGGTGAACTCACAGGTTTTACTGGAGTGCTTCCTTTGAACTCCTTTCTGCCCTCAGCACAATACCTTCCATTGCTCTGTGAGACCAGCATCACTGGACTTCATGCCCAGGAAACAGCAGTCTGCTTTCAAAGGAACATTCTCTTTGCAAGCACTTTTAGCAGAGAGTTTTCATGTCTATTGCATGTAAAAAAGCCTGAAATATCCCCTATTTTGTCAGATAGCAGAAAGTACTCAGATTGAATAGTAAGAGCTGTGCTGATCACATGAAGTCTCAGTAATGTGGAAAGGGCACAGGATCAGGCAGGCAGCAGCACATGCAATCCAGCTCAGGCCAGGAGTGACAGAAGCCACCTCTGTGCCTCTGGCATTGCCCATCCCCCCAGGCCTTGTGGGCCAGCTGGGAACCTGCTATTGCTCAAGTCCCCAGTAATTACTACACATGCTGATTAAATGAGGAGCCCCAGACAGCTATAAACCCCTGACCCATAATAATTCTGCAATTTGTTCACTGATCCTGGTACCAATGGGACTCTGCCTATAAAACAGAGCCCATGATTCAGCACTGGGAGACTGGGCAGGAAGGAAAGATTCCAGTTAAAGGAAAACTGTAGAGTAACACAAAGATTTTTAGATCATCTAAGCTATCTAAATATAAAAAGTAATCAAGCATTTAAGATACTTTATCAGCTACAATGAATTTGTTCAGAACTTCAAATTAGTGTTTTTATGATTAAAAGATTAGAAATAGGAAATAAACTATTTTAGATCTAATTCTTTATCTTCAGAGTTTTACAGAAGTTATCAGCTAGACATTTTATTGAAATTAGAAACATTAAGATTTAAGATACTAAGATTCTAAAGAGCATACTAATCCTTTTATCCTAGACTTGTTCATGGTCTGGCTTTTTTTCCATGGGGGTCTCACTGAAACCAGAGATATTATGTACTTTTACTTGCATGGTCTTTGGATGCACCTATTTAGAACAAATTCAATCTCAGCTAATTCATGTTCCTGGTAGAGCTGTGGGTTCAAAAATTGGATTTTTGGGAATTTACAGAACCACACTTTGGTTGATCTCTCAAAACATAAAGATGAATGCAGCCATAGATGAATGGTGATGGAATATAGCAGGGCAAAGCCAGATTTATATTTCACTTCTGTTCTTATCAATGAGGGACACTGACACTCAGACTTGGTCATATTTCTCTTGATTGTTTTATACTATGGGCATTAAATGGGTTCTAATATTTTCTAATCTTATTTCTTCCCAATCCAAACACTCAGTAAGTTCCCTAAAAAAAAAGAGAACAACTTCTCAGTGATTCAATGAAGCTAATATTTACCTGCATGGAAAATTATGTAAAGTTTGCAGATGGAAAAAAACCAGAGTGCTGTGTTTTCTCTCTTATGATTACCTAATTAATCTAATGAAACTGCAAACCTTTTTACCTTTATGTGGATTTTTGTTGACTGTGGATGCTTTTGAACAGCAGCGTCTTCTAATCCTCTGACCTAAGGGTGAAAAGTAATACATTATCAGTGGAGACAGGTAATGCAAATAACTGTCCACATACAATAAATGTGTCAGAGTCCACAGACATTTTCCTTACTGTATCTATCACTGACATCCTTGTGTAGAGGCATCTGTAAAACAAAGGATTATCATAACTGATTTTTAGGTCTCTGCACAGCTTTGTCCCTAGTGAGGAACAGGAACTTATTTGCTCTTTTCTATCATTACTCATGGATGCATCAGATACACATTGTAAAGATTTCTTTATCCTTCAAAATGTCACACTGGCAGGCAATGCAATTAAAGTTATACCACTTTAAGAAAATAGAAAAAATTACCAACAGGAAAAAAGAGCATCTCAGTGCCCAGATGCACCAGGGTGTAGAATAATCCACTTTGGATGGGCAAAGCCACTGAAATATTCCCTCCCACCACACCTAAATATGTAAGCTGTTGACTGCAGTTGACCACAGTGCTGGTCACAATAAAGGGGAAAAAAAAGGTTTACTCTGGAGCTGGGGGGGGAGCAGAAAGGACAGAGACAGATGATTTCTCATCAACAAAATCTAACATATGGTCAATGTTTCTGGAAATCACTGAGGCATACTTTACAGCCAAGGCTGGTGATGGAACCTGAGTTATCTTATCACCATAATTTAGAGAACAGAAGAATGTAACAGAAGAATGGTTTAACATGCCAAGTACATTTATCTTGCACACTTCGACATCAGTGCTTACAGATAAGGAACAGTGTCCTTTGCACGTTTCCTCCCCACATTCTGACTCATGAAAGCGTGAGTCATGCGCATCAACAGGAAGGAAATGCTACTATGGGAACAGCAGATATTCATTTGGGTTTTATTGATATGGCCATCTCCTGTCCTTCCTGGACAGGTTTCCTTCATGTCCCTGAAGACACTTCAGAAAGTCTCCAACTGCCCTTGCACTGTTCCTAAAGTTTTTCTCAAGGGTTATGGAAAAACCTGAATAAAAAGAAGCAAAAAAGGCAAAGAGAGCAGAAGGGCTTCAGCTACCACTGCTCTGGCAAATAGTTCTACCAGCACAGACACCAGGAAATGACAACACTGGGCAGCTGACTTAACCAATTACAAAAACAGCTTTCACATGTTTCTCCATGCTCATATTTACACATAAAGCAATTCTTAGAAGGTTTCTAGAAAATATCAAGCATGGCAAGTCTGCTGTTCTTGACTTTTGGACACTTAGCTTATTTATCTCACATTTACTCTTCACATCTTGTATAAAATACACATTGTAAAAATCATGGTGAGTCTCAGAGTCACAATATCAAACCTCAAGTCTGCACAGGTAACTCTAGATTGCCTCTCAATTTAAAAGTGCTACTGAACTGTCCTTCTGCAAATGCACAATGACATCTGCAGAGATGTGGCTATAGACAGATGGAAAATCCTCTGTTTTTGGGATTTTAATTGCTCCATGAATTTTGAATACTGCAAAATGGTAACCAAGTGCCTCAAGATACTGCAGATGAAGTGTGGATTATCAGTGGTAAGAAAAACCCAACAAAAAAAAAAAAAAAAGGAAAACCAAGTTTAGACTGATTGAAGATCAGAAGCATTACTGAAGAACAGTTTCACTGTTCTGTAAAGAAGTTGTCATAAACTCTGTTAACCTGACTGATTCATGTTCCCTTATTTCATATGGGTAGAAGCTTTTTTCATTAACACATTTCCCACTACTGACAAAATTATACTATTTTTACATTGGTGGATGGTTGGTTATCTACTGGGAAAATATAATAGGAATTATTTTCAGAAGAGCAGAATTCAGAATACAGATTAAGATAAAAGTTAATCATGCTGTGCAACAGGCTATAGCAGAGGAAAAACTACTGTACAAATCAAAGCACTGATATGCTACCACATTCTGCAGTCTCAGACCTTTTCTAAGTTCAATCCTCCTTTTCATTGTTTGTTTCTGTTTGTTTCTTTTAATTAAAATCAACTCTGTTTGTTTCCTTTAATTAAAATTAACATAGCAAATAAGCATTTTATATAAAAAAAAGGAAAGAGAGGAAAAGGGAAAGCTGTATTAGAAGACTATTATACTTTACCTTCTGCAGGAAAGACATTGAGGCACAAAAGACAGAGAAACAAAAAGCCACAAATTGCCCAGAGCTTCATCCTTTCAACGAGACGTTTCCGAGGAGCCTCAAGGTGCGTCTTGCTCTCCTCCAGCACCACCTCAGCTTTTTATAAGATAGAGTCAAAGGAAGATTATGTTCAGAATGGGTGGGGAGTTGGCCTTTGTATTGCACCTTAGCAGACAAATAAAAACAGCACTTCCTATTTCAGGGAGCAATTTACTCAGAATGAGGCAGCATAAAGAATTCCTTACCAGTTACACAGGAGCTTGAAGATTAAAGTACACAGGGATGTTCTGAGGCAGAATCCTTGTCCTGTGCTACACAGCAGCCTCTCCAGAGGACCTGGTGTGCTCCTCTGCATGCTTGGAAAGAGAGAGAGCACAGCAGAACTGAATCTGTATGGACAGTGATTGGGGCTTGAAAAGGCAAACCAAACCCAGGGTGTTTTAATCAAAGCAATTACCAGTCTGTTGTTATCATAATTAACAAGACAGCTGGTTAAGCAGCAGATTTCTGAGTTTATTATTAACATCTCAGTTTCTGTTATATCTGGATAATTAAGTTGTGAAGATTCCAGCTAACAGTTAAGATTAAGAAGTCATCAAATTCAACAGGGTGTACTAAAAAAAAAAAAAGTCCTTCAAGGAGGGATCAACTATAGAGCTGTGTCACTTTAAATAGGCAAAAAGTTCAGCTTTGAGAGCATTCAATTCTCCCAGCTTAATCTGGTAAGATTTGGGTCTCTAACAACAGAATGTGTTAAAAGCCATGTAGCCTTAAAAGGTGGGAGCAGTATCTGCAAGCCACCCAGACTTGGAATTACAGCAGGATAGAAGGCTTCACTCTGGTGCACAAATATTGCTCCCAGCCCCAGTTTTATAGGTTTCCTATTTCAGGTTTGGGATTTGGCTTGCTTCTTGCATTCATCAGCAGCCTTCCAAATTCGGTCACCCTTTTATCTACCAAATTTAGCCCCAAAAGCTTATTTCTGCAGTCCTACCTAGCAATATCCATAGATGATGAAGATTGCTAATACCTGACAGCCTTTTTTGTTTGCCAAGGTCAGCATTACCAAGGTGCAGGAATCAAATCACTAACAAAACTTGCTAGAAGATAGAATTACCTTCAAAGTGCTTTATGAAAGCCCTGCCTCACACTGGTACACCTAGTTCAGCCTGTAGTAAGTCTGTTAGTTCACCTAAGTCAGGAGGGACTTCCACAGTTCAGTTGATGCAGAGGAAGATGAATGACAACAATGTTGTTGTTATGATCTCAGGCTTCTTTTGACTATCGAAACATACAGGTGTGAGTCCTCATTTTGTACTTTTAAAGTCAACACTTCTGCTGGTTAAGACTGAATCAAATAACATAAATCCCAACACAAACTGAGCATGTAAAATGGAGCCGGTCAGCCTTCTCACAAAGGTTTGCAGAAAATCTGAAATGTAAATAAGGCACAAGAAAGGGTTAGTAGGAGAGTAATTTTTCTGCAACATTCAATCAGGATATCTGAGTAGTGGTAGCACTGAAGCAAGGATTTCACTTGGTGACTACAGTATTTTATCTCCATTATACTTTCTGAGAAAGTTCCAGACAAGCTCATGTACTGAGGAAAGTGAGTGAATGGCTGTGTGGGGCTCAGTTGCCAGCTGGGGTTAAACCACATACTCAAATAATTTTTCATGTATTTTTAGCCTTAACTAGAACCATCACCATCTCTTTTTGTGTGCATGATAAGAAATAAAAAGTGAATACAGAAAAGTAACCAGGTAAGATGGGAGATGACTTGCAGAACAGAACCTCATCTCATGATGGCTACTGACACTTCCAACTTGTTCATTAAAACAAAAAGTGCTGCCAAAAGCACTACCTCAAAACCCCCATCTTTCTTTTGAAATATTTACAACATAATATTGGGCAATGCAAGTTATGTACAAAGACTTGTTTTTCTAAGCATACATCACTGCACTGTGACTTTACCAATCACCCCAAGCAAGAAAACATTGTGCTCCCTGAATGCCCCACTTGTTTTCTGCATGGAAGAGGCAGGCTGCTACTTGGTCTCTGTTACAATCCAAGCCTTCCAGCTACTATGAGAGGAAATGAGGCAAACCTGTACAGTCATCACTGCACACCCAAAAGCCCCTGAGAGGGGTTTGATAGGAAAAAGAACAAGTGCCCATTTTTTCAAGGACAGCATCTGTTTCAGGAGTTTGTCCTGTCTTACTGTCAGGCTGCTCTATCTAGGAACGCAAACAGAAACCCTGAAACTTTCTAAAACTAAAATACTGTGTGAATTTATCAAAATAACTTCTTGGGGTGAGGATATTGTAATTTATTTATTTTCACCAATTGAGAGGTCTAGTTGCAAACCTTGAGAGATTCTTTTGAATAGGTATTGGGATCCATGCAGTATACTTTGCTTAGCAGTTTTGAGAAGAAACATAGCTGAGGAAGACGTTTTTCCTCCTAAACTGAATACTTTTAGAAAAAATTCCTGTGCTTTTTATCTTAAATTTCAGGCTGCAAAGTTGATCACTGCTGTGGTTAAACCCTGTAATTCTTAGTGCCCTGTTTCATATGTGTCTATAAATGTTAATATTACAGGAAAAGTTAAGCAAACTGAAAAGGGAAGACTAGAAGCAATTACCTAGCATAATCTTTAGACTTGCCCTGAGATAAAAGTATTTACCAAATAAGGTTGTGGACTGTACAAAATAATGAGACAGAATTGTGTCAAGGGAGTGGCTAGAGACAGAAGAGGGAATAAAACCAGAGATTAATAAATAATCTCTGCTAACCTTTGTCCTTAGGGTCTGTCAGCTGGAAGTCTGAAGCATCTGTATGACAGTCTCCCGTAGGACATGAATTTTATGAAATGAGCAGCAGCTGCTGTTCATCTTTCCAGTTGAAAAAAAGGTTGAAATTGAGTGCAGAGGTATTTCTGAATCACCCAGAGAAAGAAGGGATGCATCCTGAGATTTGCACTATGTTCCCATTAATACCTGGTGTTCAAAAGCCTCATAGGATGTCTCTCAAAGTCTTAAAGACAGTATTTGATTACTTACTGTTAAATTAAGGCGTGATCCAGTCTCATTTTGTGCTTGCCAAAACTCCTAAATTTGCAATCTTTATAGAGTCATTATTTCTGGAAGTGGTATGTTATTATAAGATTCACTAAAATTTTTAAAGGTCATGCCATTCTAAGAAGAATCTGCTTTTTGTGTATGAAAATTTCTTCTAACCAGGTTGAAACAGCTGTTTGTGACATAAGGAGAGTAACACAGTTGGAGCAAATGGTCTTGTTAAATTTAGAGCGAAATGAAACTAACTTTTGAGCTGTGAGAAGGCAGGAAACATTAAGAACTTGAAGGATACAAAGTCAATTTAATTCAACCTAGACCACTTATGGTGGGTGAACCAACATAGTTATCCAAGAGCATGTGCTGCTCTGTTTTTGAAGGAGGGAACATAGTGTAGAAACTGAAGGCTGCAGTAGCAGTCACTGTATGAGAAGCGGTAATGACAACATGTGGGACATACTAACTACACTAAGATCAGAATGAAGAGCAAGACTAAGGTTAGAATTTCTCCTAGCAGTTTATGGTGAGCTGATAAACACCTTGAAGACTGTCCTGGAACAGGGTTTAAAGCATCTTTGACAAAGCTGTTTCAATGAATGTCCTGCCACTCCTCACACTGTGCCTGCAAGTAAAGCCTCTGCAGAGCTGCCAGCTGGTGTGTGAATCTCATGTGTGCTGTTCAGGGTGTCCAGGCTCTGTGTGCTCACTCCATTCTCTTCACAGGTCACTGGCCTAGATAGTTCTATTAAAATGGAACTTGCAGCTGTTTTTATTTTGCTTGGTTTTAACTTTCCTCCTGCTGGGAATGTGACAAACGTGAAAAAACAGATGTTTTCCCTTTGCCCCTGCTTCATGAACTTCATGTGTTCTCTCTCAAGTTTATCAAGCCTTAGATGTGGTTTATCTGGTTGTTGTAGGCTTCTAAACAGCATATTGAAATGAGGCAAAGGTTCAGGCCAGAAAAATGTACATGAAGTGCAGTGCTCATTGTGCTATGTGTGATGGAAACATTTCTTTGTGGTAGCTCAGTCTTCTAGTTCAGGCAAGACGTGATTGAAGAGACTTTTTTTGACAGGTAACCTGCCAGAGCTCACACTTCCATGATGAGGTGATGAGAGGAGCTGTGTAACCTTCTCATTATGGAGTGTAACCTTCTCATTGTGGAGGCAGATCTGTTCCCACTGCATGTTACTTCCCCCAAAGTAGGGAAAAAACAGGGACCCAAGCAGGGAAGATTATCCCTCTTGCCACTTAGCATGGCTCTAAAGGATTTGTCCTTGTTTCAGTCAGCACTTTGTTTTTCAGAAAGATGATAGAAGAATATGAAGTCTATCTGGTATTCTGTACAAAGTAACTAGACCAGCTGCCCAATGCTTAATTCCAGAAAACTTGGTGAGAGGAAGTGGTACAATGACAGATGTCTGGGCAGGCATCTCACTCTTCCTTCTGAATAGATAAGATGTTTACTTCAGCTGGCAAGTCTCCAAAATAGAAAATACTGTGCAGATGTCAGCCCCTAGGCTTTTGGAAAGATTTTGAAATTGTTCTGCATATTAATCTCTTTCTTGAAGACATGAATAAGCCTTGTCTCTGCTATCTCATAGGAGGGGTTTGCAGAGAAAACAGAGTGTTTTGTCCTGATGCTGTTACTTGGCCACTCTCACCTCTTTCTGGTTATTCTGTATGTTGTAGATATGCTAATCATTTCATACAAACAAAACTAGTTGGTAATAAAGTCCAGAACTTGAACTAAGGAATTTAGAGGCTAAAGATCTTTTCATTTCTAAAATGGTATGAATTTCAACTTTTCTTCCTGCCACCTCTGACAGAGAGACATTTCAGGAGAATGTTCCATTGTTGATTTACTGTCAGCTTGCTAAAATCCCATAATCCAGTTTACTAGGCACAATTTCAGTGCATTGAACACAGTCTGTCCACCAAAGCATTTATGGTCACCTCAGTTTACTTAATGTGACTAGGAAGCAGTAAACGAAAAAAGACTTCAGCAGCAATGCCTTTACTTTCAGGTGAAAATTTGATGGGATAGGAGAACTCTGCTGAAGCTTTTAAGAGCCCAAGTTCTGTATGAATCCATCAGTGTATGAGATATAAGAAGAGTGAGATTTTTACATTTCAGCTTAGCTAGTAGTCCTTTTCATCCCCTTGGGACTCAGATGTAATTTGTAAAACACAGGTGGAATTTTGTTTTCTTACATTGTCTTGGGCAGGAGGAGTAATCTGATCAATGGCTCTTGCTCCTCTAAGTTCTTCAGAAGTCTTTAAGGAATGTAGTGCTACAAGGCACACAATTTCCATTTGCTTTTGCAGTTTGTTGGGTTTTTTTAACATGTAACATCATTTTTCTTACAAAAGATGGTGATAGATGAGGATGTATTGCACTCCTTCGGAAGAAAAAAAGAGATCTTCATCTCTGAATGGACATCACAACAGCCAGGAATAAGGTGAGTTGGTAGGGTCTGTAGATGTGCAACATCTCATGTCCAAACTAGGTGGGATGATGCAGTGATTTTACACTTGCAGGCAGCGAAGGAAGAGCTGTAACTCCAAGGCCATTACCTCAACACAAGTACATTATCACGCCTCTGCTATCTGACCATTGCAGTGGTGCTGAGTTATTGTCCAGGAGGTCTAGTACTTCCATAGATATGCAGACCATTATGCAATTTATAAAAACGTAGTTAGTCTTTTTCATGGGAGTTACATTTAATCTTGGCCTTTCCAGTTAAAATTTAGATGATTTTTTTTTCTCTGATAGTGGCTAGAAGCTTTTCATTTTCTTCCCTCTCCCACTGTAATTTTTGTTGACCAACATTACAAGAATGTGATGTTATGCTTTTTCTTTAAAGGAAATTGATAATTAAAAAACCACTTTCAGTAGTTCTTTTTGGTGATCTTCACTAGCAAGAATACAAATTGTAATTATGTACTACATAATGTATTACAAAGTTGCTCATTCATAGAAGGAAAAACAAACTCCAATACAGGTTTAGCTCTTGTGCACAGGCTCATAAAAGAAATGCCTTACAGCAGTACTAAAGATCTGTTCAAAAGCTTAATGATGTCTGCAGGCACACACCAAATGGTGTCAGAACTGAGTGAAGGAATTAGCAAAGATGGTATTTTCCGGACCTACTCCTACTCATCACTGGCAAAGGAGAGGTGGTTAGACTAAAAGCCGTCACTCTCAGACATGTCGGGTTTGTGTTTGCCAGCTCTGGGTGGTATTTGGAAAAATGGGGTGGGTGGATGCTGGGCTAGTGCCTGATGTCACACCTTGTGCCTTTGCAGCAGCTGCCCCTGCAGTGCCAGGTGACAGGTCTGAGCAGCCACCAACTGATGGATCGTTTCCTGTGTTGCAAGAGCCTCTCTTGCTTTCCCCATCTCTCTTTCTTATGATGATTAAAGGTCACCGAGATGGTTGAAATAAAAATACAATAAAAATAAAATAAATAAAAATCCACTTCTTACTTAAATACTTTGTGGAGGGGCTATTTAAATGCATTCCCCTTTTTTATTTCCAGGTAGTCTATTTTGAAATTTGAAGTGAACTTATGGCAACAATTTCTAAATTCCAAGTTTGCTATAAACTGAAGTTCAAGCAAAATTATGCTGTATTCCTAAATTATTTTCAAATGTTTAAGAGTTAAAAAAAAATTCTATTCTTTAATGACAGCAGTAATAGGAAGGAATAATCTTTGTCTTGGGACCAATTCAAGTGACATAAAGATATCAGGCACACCCTGTTGCTGTGTTACAAGTGAAACATTATAAAGGTTTTATGAAGGTTTTATCTGACAGCTTTTAGCAGTATTAGAGGTGGGGCAAGCTGGATGAAAGTTGCAAAGCTAACTACATTCAATAATTTCATTAGGTGAGATCTAAATTTCATGTTGCATTCTGCTATGCATACTTAAAATATGAGTCAGCTGAACGTGGCCTCCTTAATTATACTAGGTGACGCTGAAGAACACTTGCTTAGGAAAATAATTGCTTTATAATATTGATTAAATTGAAGTAAATTATTAAATATTATAGAGATGATAATTTAGATCATAATTTAAAAGGAGAATTACTTGAAACATCATGAAAATCCATAGAAACCATTTATAATCAGTAGAAAAGATCAGAATTTAATTAAATTGTGGACTTAACACAGTATTTATGTCTGTAATGTCCTCTGGCACACAGGTGGGGAATTTTTAGGCAAATTCAATTTAGATATTGAGGAATCACACCTGACCTGCAAAAAAATCCCCCAGAGTTTCATGATCCTAAGTAGGTCTCACTGACAGTAGTCCTGGCTTTAGATTTCCTTCTCCCATCACATCAGAGCTGTCTTAATTAAGGTATATCTTACTTTTTGACTTAAGACTTCAAATGTAAAGGAAAAATGAATTTTTTTTTTCTTCTTTTGGAGACAAACACTAGGAAAATACTGCTAGTGCTGTAATGTCATCCACAGAAGCCAAGCCACACCTTTCCACAAGACTGAGCACAAGTGATGCTCATGTTTCTTCAGGCACTATTTCTCAAAAGGTTATTTATTTCCTCTTGGGCTCATTTTCATGCAAACACCTCCCATAAGCAGTGTGTTGGTTTCCACACCTCACCATTCTAAACAGACCAGAATCCCTCCCTTGGGTTATAGTCAAGCTGTAAAACTTCAGCCTCAGAATCTAGACCAAAAGGTTCTTTAGCCTGAGTTTTCTTTTGCAACAAGCACAAATGTCAGAATGTTAAGACAGCTCCCTGTACATTTCAGATTTTGAGAACAAGCACAGTGCTCTTTTTGGCTACAGTAAAAGAAGAAATTAAGGGTATCAAATTGCTTAAAAAGATGAAACTCTCTGAACAGGCTACTTACAACTGACATGATCCAAAGATTTCTTCCTTTTAAGAACTACAGATGTCCCTCCAGCTGTAATAGTGCCAGGAATTAAATTGTGCCTTATAATCTTTGGGCACAAAGGAGCTGCAACAAGGTTCTTCACAATCCATGCTTTCTTCCCTCTGTTTGAAGAGTCAAAAAATACTACAGTGTGTGACAAACATAAAAGTAGCACTGGCTGCAATAAGTGGCCAACAGGTTACACCAACAGAACTTCTTCAAGTGTGGCCAGTATCCTCCAACTGGGAAACACCCCCAAAAAGATGCTAGCCAGTGAAACTTGAGAAGCATCTTTGCAGATTTTTTTTACAGAGGAATATGTACTCTCTTACAAAGGAAACTGTAACCGCAACAAAAAAATATTTATAGTACTCTTCACCAAGCTGTTAGTGCAGAGGTACTAAAATATTTCCATTAACATGGGGAAAAGTGAGAGTAGTCAATTTGTGAGGCTAGAATTTTATTGTTCATAGGTCAATACATAAACATAACATATTTGCCAGAAATTGAAAATAAGACCTGCTGACATTAGGTCAAAATTTTCATGGCCCAAGAACTCCCCTTTTATTCCAACATACAGCAAAAGAGTATGGAAAGTATAAATTTCTTACTGTTAAATCAATTTTACTGTTAGGGAACATTTCTTTTAGACCACATTTAACAGATCAATTTGGAAAAGAGGTAAACAGACTAATAATGCACACAACAGTAGGACCAATTTATGATCCTGGGGTTTACAGCGTGCCATCCTGAATTCCCAGTTTCTGTGCCAATTGTACAACTTCCAAGAGATGACCACTAGGAGCTCTTCTGGACAGACCTTCATCTGCAGTACAGGAACTCAGCCACCAGAAGAAAGACACAGCTATATGGCCATTCAACAGTTTTATAAATCTAGTATCAAAATAAGCTAGCTATTATAGCCAGTCAACATTAAAGCAAGGAATTCTCATGTGTACTCCAGAGGGAGACTGAAGTTCATATGGGACAAATGCTGCATAGTTCCCATATCTTGTCTCCTTTACACTTTTTGGTCATCTAACCTGTCAAATCCTGCTTAATTTTTTCTGATATTTCTGCCCAGGTCAAATTCATGATTGCATTTAGGGCCATACACAATTTATTCACTTCTTCTGAAGATGCCACTAAAATAGAATTTATGAACCTTAACAGAAAATTGATGCATCTAAACAGCACTTCATGAAGTAGCTTGTACTCCTATCTGCCTATGGGATACCAGTTCAAAAATTACTTTCTTTACTATGCAACAACAGTTTAAAAAAAAAAAATTGAAAGTAAGAGTTGAACTGCCATCAAACCCCTCAAAAAGCAGGTAGGACTATTTTATTCATATATTAAAAATAATTTACTTTCCCAAAATAATGTACAATTAGAAGAAGCAGTTCAGACTATTTTAAACACAGAGCTGGAAAGTGTTTGAAGAAAAACTAAGACTGAATCACATTGCACTGAACCAATATGCTGAAATGCTTTAAAATTCTCACTTGGAGCATTACTGCTTTAATCATGAATGTTTATTTAATATGTGCACTAGGTAGTCTGTCAGACAGTTGCAAAGTTGAGTCTCTGTTTACTTTTTCCTGCCAGTTCCACCACCTGCAAGCATGGTGGCCACCCGAATGAAGATGTTCAGTGTATCAGTGTAGATACCCAGGCATCTAGGAAACAAGAAATTACAGTTACTGCTGTTGAACAGACACAGAATTATTTGGTGTTTCACACCATTATACTTCATTTTAGGAGCCTGCATGAACTATCTTTACAAAACCCAGCTATGACTGCCCTCAGTGCTTTGTATGTCAAAAAACACCTGTGTTTTGTTCTACCATCTCTGCCAGCAAGAACTATTTACAGAAATCCTAACAGACAGTATCCTGCTCTCATTCAGGAGCCTCTGCTTTTATATTGAACTTTAATCTGCTCTCATCTCCAAGAATTTTCAAGAAGATCAGTATTACTCTGCTTTAATTAGAATAAAACAGAACCAAAGGAAGTAAGAATTCACCTAGGACCAGACAGACATTTACAAGAAAGTTACTTGTTAGTCAGACTTGGTCTTTACTGAAGAGTCAATCCTTCCTTCCCTATCACACCATTGCAGGTTTTCTATTTAGTGACAAAGACTAATAATATTAAATGACTATGGGAAGATTAACTTTTTTCCTCTCAACTGATACTGACAGTTATTTTCAGAAAGCAGGTATAAATTCTGCCAGCAATGCTTTAGAAAACAAAAATACATTTTAGAATGCATTGCTGGAGGCATGTGACATCAAACGCTCAATTCTGTTTCTCACAATAATTTCAGTTTTAACTTCAGCAGCTATTTTGTCGCTGTTGTTTTCAAACTCTGTGTTTCTTCACACTGAACAGCAGTACACTTTTAAAAGGCTATTTTCAAAGCATGCTTCAATGTAACTGAGGCAAACTCTTAGCCAGCCCGCAGAGCAGCTGTGGTAGCAGAGAACACTTACGCGTTGATGGGGTCGTATTTGACGACGCCGTAGAGGGGCAGCGTCTCGGCCCGTTTGATCACCAGCTGTGTGTCATAGAGCAGGAACATGCTGAACAGCACCAGCCCGCCATAGACCGCCACCGAGTACAGCCCGGCGCCAAGGGCAGAGGTGGGAGGCAGGAACATGGATCCTGGAGAGCCAGGGACACACGTGGTAAAGATCATTGCCTGCTACTCTGGGTTAGCTCAAACTCCACTCACTGGAGCACACACTGTCCAGTAAGCATCCAATTCAATTCAATTCTCAGTCTGTGGTGTGTGTTTGAGCTACTCTGGGTTAGCTCAAACTCCACTCACTGGAGCACACACTGTCCAGTAAGCATTCAATTCAATTCAATTCTCAGTCTGTGGTGTGTGTTTGATACCAAGAACTTTTGCATGCACACTCAAGATGCCACATACACAACCCAACTTGTTCATTTTGAACACCCCAGGGAACTGTGTGCATTTTTCTTCAGGTGAAAGTACCTATGACTACAACAATGACTAAAACACATGAAGGAAAACAAGTGGCTTGAGAACTAAGATCACATTTACTGCCTTCCCTACTCACTGGCAGTATCTAAAACATAAGGCACCCCTATCAGCTGTTTGCCAGATTAACATCTGCCAGAACCATAACTTCATGCTCCTTTTCAAGAACAAATATGACAGAACATTTTCTGCTGTACTGGAGTTGCAAGGGCTATATTTAAGGCAAATCTTCACTGAGCAGACCAGCCTGCAACTGTGAGCTGCACCACAGTAGCTTAAGTTCACAAACCACTTTATATGAAAGATTTGAAACAGTATCTTACCAATTGAAGAAGCAATAACAAAACCTAAGCCTATGCCAAGGGGTGCTCCCATGTTGAGGAATTTTTCACTTGGAGCACAAATGGCCACAGTTGAGAGCCCCCCAACAATTCCGGCAGTGTACCAGGCAGCTCTGATGAGCAGAGGACCACCAAGGAAGGCCAGAGGAGCCACCACTGCACCCATGACACCTAAGCAAAGCAAAACAGAACACATGTAACACTTGGAACACCACACACCAAACCCACTTGATTTTCATCTCCAGCCAGATGACACGGCTCCAAGTAATCCACACACTACAAAACACCAATGCACTTCATTGTGCTCTTATCTAGAAGGAAGCACAATAAATTAGCAACCTTAAACTCCATTATACACTTTTATTTAGCACTAGAGCACTTCAGGGAGTTCATATTGGGAAAGAAAGACTAACAAAAGTCAACATACTGATTGGTTCATAACAGCTGGTAAGAAGAGATATTTAGCAGGGACTTATCAACTACATAATAACATTAGGAGCATGCAACACTTAAAAGCAGGACCGATTTCTGATACAACAATTAGGCAAGTAAGTCAGATTTTTTTGCTAGAGGCTTGTAGGAAATGTGTATCTAGTATCTAGCCCATTAATATCTCATTAGGTTTTTTCACTTAATAACAATCACTACAATAAACATAATTTCTTCTTGGCAGATATGTTAGCTCTGGAGACGCAAATATGATTCCAGTGCCCAACCTCCACATGTCTTTTCTGAATTTCAAAATATTTCTATCAAAACAGTTTTGAAAAATGAGAGCCATTATTATTGTATCATGAAGTTGGTATCATTAGTGAGAAACTGAGATGTGTGTCTATCAGGTACTTTAGCTGTGAGTACTGATCAAAAGTAAACTAATACTAAAATCTCTTTTTTTTTTACAGTCAGGTTTCAAATGCCTCCAATCCTGCACAGCTGAAGAATGGTTACTGTAGGCAAGAGCACTCAGAGAAGTGGTAGTATTAGAAAGCAGTGACAAAACCAAAGCAGCCATGAAACCATCTAGTTCCATTTTCAGTGTGGAGTGTTTGTACTTTAAGTTTAACCTAGTTTAACTTGAGCATGACTTTCAGAAGACTATGAAAAAACTAGACTTAGATTAAGGACACTTAACACATCTTTCCCTGACATCCAGGAATTGTCTCTGATCTCTGAAAAACCTTGACTGCCCTACAGCAGTACATAAAAATTTACTTTAAAGCCAGAATTTTATTAAAGTAAGCATTTGGTCACACTGAAGCACAGACATCTCTACACAAGCACTGAAACCACATACCTGAATGCAGCATCCACGCTGCATGTTTAGCTACGAGATTATTTTCATAGGATATGGTCCTGACCAACATTCCAGCACCAATCATGGCTGCAAAAGTTGCACCAATTGCCTGAAGAAACAGCATTACAGAGCTCAAGTTAGCATATGGACATATGGTCTCTGTTCTAATCTCCTAGTCTAAAGGGCAGCACAGATTCTGAAAACAGCAACCTAATTCACAACTGGAAGGAATATTCATCGATTCTACTCCTGAAAGGTTACAGTCAAATCTTTGCAGATCTTAGCTTGCAGTAATTTTCATTTATTTTTACTCAGTTTTCCAGAAATCCAAATTTAACTATGAAGTTGGCAACACTCTTGCCTGTGTAAAGTAAGATAGGGAAAATCCATGGTTCTGCCCCTCACTCTCAGGAAGGTACCTCAAATGTGTTAGCCTTCCTTCTTCTCTTGTACATTTCTCCACCCAAAACCAACACCTAGTTTACTGGCTTTTGCTACCAATGATTTCTTAATCTCAATGCCTCTTCTTACTCATTATTCCAACCAGAATCATTCAAAATCTACCAAACTGGTCAGAAGTGTACAACTTTTACCACCAATGATGCTTTATCAAATTCAGCTCCCTAACTTATGTAGGTGTTGGCATTTAACTGTTACTGTTTCACTCCACATAACATACTGAACGCATACTAAGCCTACCACTATTGTTTCAGCCTTGGCAAACAGGGACAGCTTCAAAAGTGCCACAGGGCAGAGTAAGAATGCAGGGACCTCAGTCTCTATTTACAGACAGCAATAGAAACTCTGCCATTACCTTTAGGCAGCTATTTCTAAGAGGTTCTTACTTGCACATATACAGTTAGTTAAGGGTAGTATAGTGGTTTTTGCTCATGTAATTTATCTTTGACAAACTATCAGTGTACAAAACACATGTCAGAATGTGACTACAATCACCAAATCTTACATCACAAAGTATCATCAGGATACCTGAATAGTCTTTCTGGATAAGGACACTAATGTAGGTTAAGTTTTCCCTTACTTTCCACCAAGTAGTTATATTTCTTGGATTTTTTAATATCAACCATCATTTGGTGGCATTCCTCAGCAAATACTTTTATTTTTATAACAAAGCTTACCAGCCAGGAGCCCTTTGTCATGAGGTTCATGATTGCAGGAGTTCTGCTCACTGCTACAGCAGACAGAGCTGTCATGCCAATGCTGCCCGCAAAGTACATGTACGTAGAGTGAATTCTGTCCTTCACATACTGTGGCCAAATACTGCAAAAGAAGCAGTCACACAGAGCTGTGCACTTACCAGGCTCACAACAGAGAGCAGCTAAAAACACAATCAAGCTGTTAAGTGCATTCACAACCAGGGATATAAGGGAGGTTTCATTATAATGATGAGGTCTAGCACCTTCTGCCATGAGTTTACTTTACAATGGGGACTGAACTTGTCAGTCTTGTTGATTTAATCTAATATTAACTCAGTAGAAACACTGAAAATTACAAATAATGCTGACTATAATTCAATTCTAAGCAGGAAGCATGCATAGGAAACAGAGTAATGAATGCTTTTACCACAGAAAAATAAAAGAATGGTGTGTTGTATATAACAAACTGGTTTCAGGTAAAAGGTCTACAGAATGTGTACTGGCACTGCTCAGCAGCTCACAAATTGCTGAGTCATAGTGCACACGGTTATCTGACACCACAGGACACAAACGTCATTCTGAGAGCTCTAACAATAGCAACAGACCTGGACATCAGTGAGTTTCTGCAGTATCATTTGCTCACACTACAGAAAGAAAACTTTCCCTGCTAACACTAAATTTGAATGCAGTGCATATATTTTTTCCCATTTCGCTCTTTTGACCTGGAAATCAAGACCTGTGCTGAAAAAAAATAGACATAGCTCTATCTATAACAAGCTTCTCACAGACACAAATGGCACACATTCATTACAAATGCTGACTGCCATTTCCAACTGCAAAACAAAGAAAAATATCCCCAACACACTTCTCCCAAGCCCATGCTTATTACTACCCATCTTTCAAGTCTAACCATACAGTTTTGCCATTAGCCAGAAGCATTGCCATTGACCAAGAAGTAATTCACTGAAGTTTTAAAAACATGCTTATTACATAAAAGCTTATGCCAAGACACGGTATTTAATGGAGACTTTTTTAACAACTGTATTAAAATTGAATGAACAGTCTCATAAGAACACCAGGGAAACTGGTTTTGGCAATGCTTTTCAGAAGACCACACTCCCTAAGTTATCTGGAGCACACCTCATAAAACAAGTTTATACACTCTTCACATTAGATTTAGCAAAACAAACTCACTCAGGTTACTAATATCAGTTTAAAGCTGAATAATTCTAACTTTGCTTTAAAAACCTGCAGAGACACAGGTGGGGGTTTACTCTTCAGAGCATAAAAATCTAAGCTGAGTGCAGGCTGGGACAGCAGCTACAGAGGAGGTTTGCTGCACTGGAGAGGGAAATGAACCCCGCTACTTACGCAGCCCTTTCGATAGCCCCAGTCCCACTGGACAAGCCCATTCCATAGTAGCACAGAGCTCCCAGGCCAACAGCAGCCCCTCCAGCAACAATGAACTTCCCCAGGCGATCAGCTGGGGAAAGAAATAAAAACACACTCATTAATGCTTCTTCTTGGACAGTTAACAACATCCTCATGTGAATTTTGATCTATCTGCAATAGCTGCTCCACTTGACCCCTTCTTCTAAAATCTTCACTGCTTTTCAAGTCAGTTCACTACCTGTTTCAGTAGTGAAAAATATATTCCTTTGAGGAAGTTTTAAGTTCACGTTGAAAGATTGTCAGTATTTAAAGCAGAGCTCCTCTACCTTTAAGTGCAGCTTCTACAGATGGCTCAAATGCTGCATCTTTCACATCCTGGCCAAGTTTTCCACGCCTTGAGCCCATTCTTGCTCTGGTGGCATAACTCTGTTAAATTCAGAAATAACATAAGAAATATTTAATGAAACAAAACAGAAGATAGTCTTACCAACTTACATGCTACACTTAAAATTGTTAATTAATCTCTTATTAATCTGTGTTTACCTTCATACATACAAAGCAACTGTGCCCAAGGAAAACAAGTGAACATTAAAGTTTAGGAGCCTTTGTGAAAAACACTGACATACTCTAGAAACACAGAACCAATGCAGTGATGCTGGAATATTCAGACTGTATTTCTTATACTTTAGTCCCACTGTACTAAACACTGCCACAAGCCTTTCTGAAATATAAAAACATAATCATTACTTTTTTGTTTTGTAAAAAAGCCTTTTGCTTTCTATGCTAAAACACTTCATGCAAACACTTCAATGTAAAAAAAAAACATCTGCACAATGCTTTTGTGCTATTGTACAGACACTAAAGCTGGAAAAGCAGCACAGATTTCTTGCTTTCAAGTCTAACCTTGATTTATAGAACAAACCTTGAATGAAGGCCTAGAAACTCAAGATTTTTAAGGTCAACAAGCTCCAAGTAATTATGCTGCTCAAAGTCTTACTGAGTTGCAGGAGTAACAGAGAATACACTCATATTAAATTCAAAAACAACTTTATGTTTTTTTACCACTTTTACAGGATTTTTTAAATTAAAATTGCATCTGAGCAGTCAAGGACTCACATCAAGCTGTGAGTTTGTTTCAGCACTAAAATAGAAAACCTACAAGCATTACTCTCATCAGGCATTAGAGCACTGCAATTCAAGGGGTTTACCAGAGCCCTTCAGTTTGGCTGTGCTTGGCAGCTAATGAAATCCAGCCCAATGCTAGAAAACTCACAAGCAAAAAAGCCCCCCATGTACCTACAAACTTACAATGCTTAAGAGAAAAACACAAAAGAGGTGAAGAATTTTCCCCTAGCACTTTCATCAAGATGGCAGAAGAGCAACAGCAGCCCCTGAGAGTTGTGAGCTGCAGGTCTGAGACATCCTCTCTCAGAGAAGGACAAACAGTGTCTCAGGATAATGAGTGTGGTTTTTAAAAATGCTGCTGAGATCTGTGACTGTCCTGCCATAGCTGAGAAACTGCTCTAACCTGCACCACAGTTCTGAACACACATTGGGACTAAAATAATTGAAAAGAAAGTTTAATATAATGTTAAAGACTAACTTGGGAACAGGGAGACAGGACAAGAATTTCTGTGACTCCCACCTTACCTAGCAAGGCCTGTCTATCCCTAACTATCTCTTTTGCCCATTAATTTCAAGATAAAAGTCAGTCATTGAAACAGAAGATTTCACTTATTCTGCTCCAAAACCCCCGTGTTTAGACTGAAGAACATTTTTCCTTCAGTAAATTCAAGGAGGTGCCTCAAACAAGCAGAAGGCTTGTGCTCATTCACATCACGTACTCCATGCAAAGTGATTCTTTTAGCAATTCACTGAACCCTTTAAAATATGTCCAGTCAGGGCCATCAGAAGAAGAGGTACCTTACCTGGCTAGGCTGCCACAGCCTGTATGCCTTTAGGCTGGAGCTCCTCAAGGCTGGGGAAGCCTGAGTGATGGTGGGGCGGATGGCCTGGCATGGCAGTGCCCTCAGGCACACCAGCCTGGCAGCCAGCATGGTTGCTGAGATAACCTAACACACTGTGCTCCTGCAAATGCACAAGAAAAAGTGTTTTGCTGTTTTGTTACATGGTTTTCAGACAGGATACACGAACTACTTACTCTCAACTACAACAGAAATAATAAAAACCAACCAACCATAGATTATCTATAGTAAAAGCAGCATTACCACTGAAGTACTGTAATAGGAGGTAAAACCTTCTTAAATACAGAGTTTAACTTTGTTTTACCTGTATTTATACCTGTATAAATCTTTAATCAGAGACTTCTCTCTCACAATTAACTCAAAAACAGGATGATATTCCACTTTTCATATGCACAAATTAAATCAAGACTTGTTATGTACTTATGTTTGAGTTACTTCAGCAACTAACCTTCGTTTTGAGACACAACACTGCTTGACTGCTCTGCCCCCCGAATTTACTTAAAACTCCACAGAAGTATAAACCCAAGTGAGCAAACAGCACAAGATGTATGGTGGAATACAGTCAGAGAGAGATTTTAAGCCGTCCTTTAAAGAATCAGTTAGCTTTATGGGCACAGCATTCAGTCAAGGTCACAGCCCAGAACACAGCTTCAGACCATCCTAAGCAATTGTGACCAGAACACTGACACCACTCACGGGTAACTCACAGCACCAGCAGAACCAGCCTGTGTGTCCCACCGGGAGCATGAAAACTGCCAGCTCACTGCCACAAATGGTGCACATCATATAAGATACTCCAAGGCCTTGGAGTCACTTTAATGTCCTTTAATTACAACTACACACAACCCCTGATATCACGGAACTACCAAGGCCTCTTTACAAGTGACCGGTCATACCTTATGGGTGCAGTGTTCAGCATGAGCTAAGAGTATGCTAAAGAAAGGCAGGTTTAACCACGGGTGAGAAACAAGCACGCAGAGCACTGGGCAGCCCGCATGAATCACAGAGGAGTGACTGAGCATATAACAATGCTGCTGCTGGAAGGTCCCTTGGCTCTGCAGCAGTTATGAAATGCCGCGTTTGTAACGGGAAGTTACACGAGGTACGTCCCGACTGTGCCACCAAACGCAGGGATGGCACGGCCTAGGAACTGACAGGGTCAACTCGGGGATTTTACCTTTACTTTTTGGGAATGGGCGTTTAGAGCAAGGCAACTTCAAGTGTTTCACCAAGAGCAGGGAGGGTGGAGAGCCGAGAGTTCAGACCAGAACAACACTCCCACACATCAACTGGCAGTAGCGTAACGTAGCGCCGCGGAGTTACTGCCGCACCACAGCGCGCACAAACCCCTCCCAGCCCCGGCAGGGCGGCGCCCGCGCCCTCTCCGGCTTTGTGCTGCCCCCGCCCGGTCCCGCCCCGGCCCCCAGGGGCCCCGCACCTGCCCCGGCCCGGCGCGGTCCCACCGCCTCCTGCGCGCTCGGCCCCGCTCCGCTGCCGCACCAGGCCCGGCCCCCCGGCAGCGGAAGTGACGGCAAGCCGCCCCGCCGGCGAATGGCTCGCTCCCGCCACGTGACCCCGACCCGCGGCCGCCATTGGCCGGCGGGGCGGTGACGCGCGCGCGGCCGCCATCTTTGGCCGGGGCAGCGATGGTTCTGGAAGCGCGCGGGCGGCGCGCCGGCAGGGGGCGCGCGCGGGGCGGGGCCGGGGGTGCGTGAAGGAGCAATGCCGCCGTGGAGAGGTGCCGGGGCTGCCATGAGTGTTCTGGGAGTGCGGCGTTACACTGCCGGCACCCTGACTGTGCCTGCAGCCAGCTCACGGCATGTGCCGCCTGTGCGGTTCAGTCTCGTCCTTCCCAGCGTGTCAGAGCTCAGGAGCTTTGCGGTTCCTGCCCTTACAGCACAGCACTCCCCTCTGTAACCCCTTTGGAATTACGTCTCTCTTCCTTGTGGGTACAGTGCGTGCTCCAAGGCTGGTGCTTACTTGCTGGATGAGCACAAAAAGCAGCGTTGTGTATGTAAATTATAAAAATGGACGCTGCCCGCTCTAACCCCGGCCCTGCAGGGGTGCTCCACAGCCCTTCCCTGGCTAAACGTTCCGTTCTGGGCTGAGCCATCTCTCTCTAGTGGGAGCTTCCTTCCAGCCTCACTCCAAATGGAGATCTGAGATTTTTTTCCAAGTTGAATCCTGTACTGAGCCTTAGGAAGGACAGAGCAGCACTTCCCTGGACTAGCAAATCCTCAAATTGATATCAGATTTTGCTTAGGAAGCCCCTTTCCAGCTCCACTCTCCAACCACAGCTGTGTAGTTTCAACCTTAACACTACATATGGCCATGTTTCTTCACTGCCAAGTAAAACAGGATCAAAGACAAATATAATAAAAAAGATGTGTTGAATATAGATTTAAGTCTAGAAACATAATGAGAGTTACAGATACGCTTTTGAGAATTGTGAGATTAGCCTTTCTGTATCTCAGAGTCTCCTTGTTTAAACTATAATAAAGGAAATAGTTATCTGCTAGTTCATAAAATGAAAGTCAGGATAAGAGAGATTAGATATGGAAGTGATCTCAAAGTGCACCAGCATGTAAGATCATGAGGAAGAATTTGAATTTAGAAGAATACATGACAAAAGGGTGGAAATTCCATCAGAGGAGGCCAGACCTACTGGGGTTTGAGATCTGATTCTTACTTACTCTGACACTTGTTTGCTTTCTGTTGGAGTAAGTGAAAATCCAGAGCTTTGGGTGTCCATTGTATTGAGGTCTCATACAACACAAGAAAAAAAAGTCAGTTTCAGGCCATGAATGTGTTGTTTATTTAGAGACTTGGAGTGCTTATTTCAGAGTTTGTAACACTCTATAATTGTTAGGTACTAAAGGATTCATTATAATAATTAATATTTAAATTTATAATTAAGTTATTAATAGTAATAATTTATGCAAAGAATCAAACTTACCTCTTTTACTACAGCATATAATCATGTAAAGAACTCTCCTGAGACTTTCAAATAAGATACTCATTCCAGCTTTTCCCCAAACTGTTTCTTAAATAGATAATTTTGTCAGAAGCAACCCAAGTCTACCCATGGCCCACCCTGCAGCTAACTCAGCTGTAGAAGCCTTCTCACGGGATTTCCTTTGCTCCTCGATGGTGAACACCTGTAAATGCTCCACAAATCTCTGTGTGAGCGGGGCAGCAGCAGCCCCTGAGTCCCGCGGGTTTCTCAGTTGGAAGCAGCTGCTTGGATCTTGCCTGGGGTGTCCCTGCACCTCTCTCTGGGACAGGACTTTGGTCCCTGTGTCCCCAGTGATGCTGCAGAGGTGCTGAGCTGTGCTCTGAGCACTGCAGCTCCTGTGACAAGAGCAGGGTAACAGCAGGAGCGAGAGGCCTGGAGGGGAGGCAAACACCCCCATCACAGAATGACAGAATAATGAGGTTGGAAGAGACCTCTAAGATCATCGAGTCCAAGCTATGCCCTCACACCTCAGCTGGACTATGGCACCAAGTGCCATGGCCAGTCTTTTTATAAACACATCCAGAGATGGTGATTCTACCACCTCTGTGGGAAGAGCATTCCAGTACTTTACCATTGTTTCAGTGAAAAAGTTTTTCCTAATATCCAACCTATTCATTCCTTCCCTGACACAGCTTGAGACTGTGTCCTCTGGTTCTGTCAGTGCTGCCAGTAGAAGCACTGACCCCACCTGTATGCAGCCTCCCTTCAGGAAGGTGCAGAGAGCAATAAGGTCACCTCTAAGCCTCCTCTTCTCCAGGCAACACCCCCAGCTCCTTCAAACATTCCTCACAGGGCTTGTGTTCCCAGCCCCTCCCCAGCCTCGTTGCCCTCCTCTGGATGTGCTCAAGCATCTCAACATCCTTCCCAAACTGAGGGCCCAGAGCTGGACACAGCGCTCAAGATGTGACCTCGCCAGCACCGAGTACAGGGGAAAAAAGACCTCCCTGCTCCTGCTGGCCACACCATTGCTAATGCAGGCCAGGATGCCTTAGGCCTCCTTGGCCACCAGGGTACATTGCTGGCTTTAGAGTTCCAGAGCCCTGCTCCTCCCTGGGGCCGTGCTCAAACGCTCCATGCATCCAGCCCCGGCTCTGGTGCTGCTCAGCACCTCTGTTCACAGCCTGGCTGGGGGCACAGAGCTGCCCTCAGGGCTGCAGTGGCACAGGACTCAAAGGGTGGGTGCTGCACCAGCTGGTTGTGCTGCCATCCAGGGGGAAGAGCTGCCAGAGAATTGGGCAAACAGGAATGTCATGCACCTCAGCACAGGGGAGTGCAGAACCCTGCACCTGGGCAGGAGCACAAAACCCAGTACAGGCTGGAGCTGTGCAGCTGGAGAGCAGAAGGATGCAGGCACACCAGAGAGTGTCCCCAGGGGCCACTGGCTGCCAAGGACAGAAGAGAGGGCTTAGGGCACTTTATCAGTGTGTGTAAATACTGATGGCAGGGAGCAAAGGAGCCAGACACTCAGTGATTTCTGGTAATAATAGCCAATGGACATAAACTGAAATGTGAGACAGGTTTTTTTAAAGTAAGAATTTTTGAGAGATTTTTTTTCTTTTTTACTTCAAGGGTGGTTGAACAGTGGGATGGGTTGGTCAAAGCATTGTGGAGTCCTTCTATGGAGATTTTCAAAAGCTGACTGGACACAGTCCTGAGCAACCTGCTTATGCAGGAGGCTTGGCCTAGATCATCTCCAGAGGTCCCTGCCAACCTCAGCTACTCTGTGAGTCTGTACAAACTATTGATGATTCCTGAACGATCTAAAGCACTTTTGGCTTTTTTAGGACCGATATGCACCAATAGGAGGTGTTTGGAAAACAGTCAACAGTTGTTAAAAAAAGTTATTTTCAAAGCAACAAAAATAACAGTAATAAAAAAGGAACCTCATGAATATCCTGGTTTTTGAAAACAGGTGGACAATTCCTCAGTAATCAAAAGTATAAACAGGAAAACTTGTACTGAAAAGTTTTACTTGTATGTAAAAATTTCTTACTTTTGTTTTCAGTAGGCCATGTTTTTAACAACATGTTTTGCATGTGTTGGAAATCCTATATTTCTCTAGAGAAAGTCCAATAGAGTTTGATGTTAGGGGATTAACTTCTCATTAGAAATTCTGCAAGATCAGAAAATGCCATTATGAGGGGACTTGAGTACCCTGAGGGAAGTGTGAAGTCAGGCTCCAAGCCCTTCCTCTCCCAGGCAGGAGCCAGGTGAGGAGCAGCCCTTCTTCACCTGCTTCCCAGCCCTGCTGGTTCCCAGCAGTGACATTCCCATAAATGCCAGGGCTTAAGGGATATGGTCTCCAACTGCAGTGCCCAAGGGGAAAGCTGGTCTGACTGCCTGACTCCAAAAGAGACTTGTCCAGTCTCTGCCCTCCAAGTCCTGTAGGAGAAACATCATGTGTTTTCAACAAATAAAGAGAGAAATAGTTTCTGTAGGGGTTGTGTTGCCTTGCCCTGACAGTGAGGATCCCAAGTATTGCTGGAATCTTCCAGGAGACACCATGGGGTGTATGTTCAGCCAAGCCACTGCCCTGCCAGCCACCTGCACTGGGACACAAAAACACACTTACATTTAGCTCTCTGCAATCCTGGAATGCCACGGGAGGCCCAGCAAGCCCATTGTTGTGCTAATAAATAGAGTCAATGACAGTTCTGAAGCTTAGGCTTTTAACTTGGCAGCTCTGGCACGCTCCTGCAAGAAAAAACATCTCAGTCATTCACATGGCTGTGTTCATCAGCAGGAATGAAATAAATCTGTGCTTAGCACCATTTCTCCTTAGGGTAAACTTTGCCATTGAAGTTTTCAAATTAGCTCTGAAGAAAAATATTTTGAAGGTTTTCTGGCTGTGCTGACTCCAGCACTCCAGATATCTCTCCCAGCAGAGTACAGGGGACTGTTGGACTTGATCTGTTCCTGGTATCTATGACAAATGAATATTCATTAGGCACCATGTTCTTACTTTAGATTAGATATCATTAAACACTGCAGTGGGGAGGGAATCTGGGAAGACAGTATTGATGACTTTCTTAAATCCTGGCAAGAAAAAAGTGCCATTAAATAGAATATTACTTTACCATGAAAGAATAAGTCCTTCTGTGCAGGAATTTCTGCACCAAGAGCAGTGCCAGGAGTGAAGCAGTATCCATATTTTCTACAGGTGTGTTAATTGTCAGGGTCTTGGATTGTTTGGCCAGATCTCAAAACATCTCCAATAGACAGCAACCTCATTTCAGTGGGACTCAACTGTGCTGGCTCTGAGGTGTCTTCCCTCCTTTCTGGTGTAAAGTTTTCCCCTTGCTCATTTTAAAAATTATTGTACTGAAATTTGTACCGCAGCTTGTATATTTTGAGGACTTTCATTAAGCAAAAGTAATTCCAGTCTGGAACTGGAGAAAGGTTGCCTGCTATAAAGAATTTTACATGTTTTATCTGGTGCTAAAATAAAATGAATCCACCATGGCAGACAGTTGTGATGTCAAACAGTGTCTTCTGGCTATTTAAGGGATAGCTGGATGTTTTTGTTGGAAAAATGCTGTTTTGATTACAGGAAAATATCCTTTAATTACCACAGACATTTAAAAAAATAATTTATATATACATTTGTATAAAAAAAAACATGTAAGAATGGAAAACAAACTATCTGTTTGCAGTCTCTGCATAGGGCTGAAAAACCAAACAATACATCTCAAATAATAAAAAGAGCAACTGTTTAAAATGTGTATTTTCCTACTGCTAGGGTGTTCTGCTGTTGTCAGTACTTTTCATGACAAACAGTGCTCTGAGCACACACAAGTGCGTTCAAAGTTAGAACAGAAAAAGCTCTTTCAGGTAGAATGCATGGAAATCTGCATGCCTGGGAGCTTTGAGGAAGAAACAGGTTCTGTTGGGGGTTTCTTCAGTCAATACAATGTTTTCCTTCTTGGGCATGATAAAGAAAGGAGCATCCTATCAGGCTATGTTGATAAAGAAGCTTATGTTCTTCAAAGCCCTAAGGGGGATAAAAACTCTAAACATCCATATCTGCTGAAAAATTCCTGCCTTCAGTTTTTTGATTATTCATATTTAGGCTATGTTTTTAGAAATTACTTTGTTTTTCTATTTTCTGTGCGGAAACAACACCCACATTGTATTGAACATTCTTTTGTAGGTTTAATTCTCTATGGCTGTATCTATAATCCTGATGAAGTTGTGCCTCCAATCTGCATCTGCTCCCTTTGCCTTATCAGCAGTACCCCTTGTTTGGCCTGGCACCCCATTTTCTCTTACTCCCTTTCACAGCTCATGCCCACTGGCCTTTTCTCACCTCCTGTGACATTCCCTTGGCCTGCCCTTGGTCACAGTTCCACCACTCTTCTGCCCCCTGCCAAACCCGCCATGTTTTATCCTTGCTTTCAGTCTGTCCCCCCTTCTGCACTGTCCCTCCTGTCCCAAACCAGCTGGGATTCATTCTGCCCTCTGCAGTTTGTAGTCATTCAAACAAATGCCTTTTGCCCTGTCAAGTGTTAATGCTTAACTTTATCAACTACTAAAATAAACTTCCAAAACCAGAAGCTTGATACCAAGACCTGTCTTCTCCACTGATTATATATTTTGTGTCTCATTTGGAGAATGGGGGCTAGAGAATGCATTTCTATTCCCAGATTTACCAAGGCTACAATACAAATAAATAAACTTGGTAAAATAAACTTAGATGTCAATCATCAAGTTCAGTAAACAGCTTTAGCTTGTCAGTAACTATGTGAGTAACACTCCCATGTATTAAACTCAGAGTAGATGCTCAGAACTTGTTTCTTTAGTTACTCAGGAGAAGAGCTTTGGTTCCTCAAGTGCTCAGAGATAAATGAAGATGAGTGCTTTGGTGAACAAGGACCTGACATTGGTTACAAATGAATACATGAGATAGAACATTTTGTTCACTCAAAATTCTATCTGAATAAATTGTACATAAAAGGACATTTCTTTTTATTGAACCCTGTTTTAGAGCCTATACCATGAATTATTTATTTACATCAGACAATAAAAAAACACTAAAACAGTTTAAAAATATTTTTCAATGAAAGGGTGAAATCTACATTTACAGCCTGAGACCTCTCAACCTCCAAGAAATTGCTATTCATTTTGTTTAAATACAACAAATGCTCGTTTTCCTAAGTGCCTGTGAACTCTATGCTGCATCAAAAAAAATGACCCAGGGCTTTGTCTGAAATTGCTGCTTGTGCTTTCTAATTACTTTTAACATGCAGAGCACTGTTCTTCTCCAACTTCTTGAAAAAAAAAACCTATTTGAAATTCAGTAAGCTTTGATTTAAAGTGATTGGTTTCCACCTGGATGGAGTGAAATTTTCTACTTGCAAAGTTTATTAGTGCATTAAAAGATGCAAATTAATTCATAATTCTTTCAGCTCATTCTCTTGGGAACAATTATACAAGGAAATTATTAATGTACAAGAAAACAACAGTTAAAAATCTCAAAGGGCAACAGAGGTGTGGAATATATAAAAGCATTTAGACCTAGCTAATAGCAGAACTCAGTTATAATAATAACAGTTCATAAACCAATTTTAATTTTTCTCTATTTGTAAACTGATAGCAGCCACATGGTGCAGACAATAATTCAAAGGCCCTGTTCTCAGTGAAGGCTGAGGAAACTCAGTGTGAAGTTTTGAACTTGTGCTACCAGGTTTCCAAGGACCCCAGGCAAAGGTGAGGCATCAGTGAGCTCAGCTGTGCCCATGGCTCTGCCCACACATCCCAGGGGACTGCAGGCCAGGCTGTCATCTCAGTGTAAGCCTCAGCACTCTGATAAACAAGCCCTGTGCTTTCCATCTGGATAATGAAATCCCCCGGGATCCAAGCAACATCTGATGAAAAAAGAGCAAACAGACTTGCTTTTTAGGCTTCTTTGATCCACCTATTTTTTGTCCTTTTATTTAAGGTGTTAAACAACCCAGCTACTTTCCATTTTTCTTTTCATAATTTATCCAGCATGCTTTTAATATTGCATATCTGATGAAAATTTTAAATATTTTTACAATCAGAGTCATAACAGAGTCTTATCAGCAGGACACCTGTAGTGACTCTGGGCTATCTGCTTGCAGCACTCCCTGACATATGGCTGTCAGTGAAAAGACTGAGAGGGAACACATGCTCTCAAAATATTGTAAGACAAGCAACACTACTGAGAGAAGCTTGTCCTAAAGAACTTGCCTTTTTGTAACTTTAAGCAGGGCCACATAAACATAACACAGATCAAACCTGTGCTGACATAGTTTAATACACTGGGACAAGACAAACAGAGGCCTTTCATGAACTGAAAACAAGGTTATGTTATGGAGATGCAGGAGTAAAATAACTTGTATTAAACTTGCTCACACATGCCTTTCTCTATGGACTCTAAGGAGTACTGTTTACAAATGAAAAATGTTTACATTTGAAAAAAAAGATGCTCTACAAATATTTCTCTCATTTTTCAGAATAGCATAAGAACTGAAATAATAAATATCTAAATAATGTGGATTGACAAAATCCTTAAGAAGAGAGGACACATTACTGTTGCAGATACAAATTGCCCAGACAAAAATCCAGGTTCTAAATATAGCAATATTTATTGAATTTTCTTGTGACAGTGGGCCACTTCCAAAATATCCTCCCTGAAAAAAACTCCCAAATTCCAAAAGAAAGACTTTGTTTTGATGGTGCGTAGAAGGGAAAAGATAAGCTTCTACATGTTAAAAAATGGTAGTGTTGAAAATGCTGGATGAATTCCTGTTCTGTTTTGCTTTTGCAGTTGCATGACTAATGAATGTATTTGCTTTTGCCAAGTGAAAATAAGCTTCCAGGGAACAATTCTATTTCACAATTCAGCTAAAACTACTGAGAGAAATCACTGATTATTACCCATCTAATGCCATCACTCTGTATATTTAGAAGAACATATGGACTCACTGGAAATATAATTAATGCAACACCCCTGTGCAATTCAAATTCCACTAGCCTCTTTTAACTGTTTAATTCTCTGCTAGTTTCTGCTAGAAACTGAAATTCCCATGAACTGAGAGAGATGTCAAAGAAGAACAGAAAGAACATTTCTGAGTGAGATTACTGACAAGAGGCGATTATGGTTAAACAGATTTCAAATGAAAATTCAATTATTTTAAAACTCAGACCCATTTTTTTCCTGAGGTCAGAAAAATAACAGTTATTTTTAATGTCATGTTTGTTTTAGCCCTTAAAAAAACCCCCCAAAAACCATCCCAAAACAAAAAAAAAAAAAACACTAAAGCCACAATATAGAAACTCAGAGAAAGGAAAATGTCCCATGAAGAGGTTTATGATATGCAGGGCGCAATAAGAGAGTAGGGATAGAGAAGGATTTTTACAAGCAGAATTTTCATCCTCTAAGACTTTGCTTGAGGTTGTGAAATGTGAAACAAGCTGATGGCATCAGTTTGATTCTGAAGGGTCATGTACCTACATGAGAAAGCTGTGATTTAACTTAACTTGGGATGGCATTTCTGTAACTTTAAGGACAAATAGGACAGAGATAGTCCATGTCACCATTGAAGTGATTTCTTGTAAGGCTAGCACCGAGGTTCAGTGGCTGAGATCCCTCAGCTGGTGCCTCTGTGATATGCCTCTTTGGCAGCAAACCAACAATGTCAGCCTGGCCTATAAATGTAAGTGCCAGATCCATTTTTTTCCCTTTGAAGTGCACAATCCTAAAGGACCAGGGCAAAGCCCTGGAGAAAACAAAATTGGAGTTAAAGATCATCATTGTTCTCAAGAAATTACTTTAGTGGCTATTCTAATTAATCATGGTCATTCCCTGCCTGTATAGGGACAGAGAGAAGAAGTGTCACCTAAGGACAATCTTTCAGAAGGAGTTTTTCCCCTTTAGACACAAGCATAGAGGCTTGACTTAACATCCAAACTCAGAAGGCTGCAGATAAAAAGGTGAGAGCTCCTCTAAATATCAGGCTCTTGTTTCCTTACTGTGTTTTTGGGATTTGGCCCTCAGCATTGTCGTCATTCAGAGACTTGCTGCTGATTACTAGCACAGCAAAACCTGTGATGTGAAAGTATGAAACTGTGAGACACTGGAAGAAATCACTGTGGAAATGCAGCAATGCCTCATTGATCCAGTGAATTCACTTAGGCCACTGAAGTGTTCCCATCCCTGTTATCAAAGCATTGCTCATCTTGCAGAGGTGGCCAAGTGAGACACACCTCAGGTGCTGCAGTTTCCTTCCCAGTAACCAGAAAGCAAATGAACTGAAATTTTGAACCTCAGCATGAAAAAAAACTTTTCTTTGAAATGGATATTGTTTAAGCTGTGATAAGAAATAAGAACAAGTGGTGAGTGAGTGCCATAAACCTTGGTTTAAAGATATTTATGGGAAGATTTACTTATTGCTAAATGACGGAGAACAGTTACAATCTGTTATAGTTAATTTACTACTACATAAGTGAAAATGTGCTAAGAGCAGCACACTTGTTAAATTAAAGCTCACTTAATGATTACACAGCACTTGGGAATAACATCTAGTTAAAGAATAAGCAGTAATGGATGTTTTCTATAGAATCATTCCTTTTGGGAAAATAAGATAACCAAAGCCCTTTACATTTTTGCTCATAACTAAAAGATACAAAATACCAGAAAGAAGAGAAGGAGGGATTTCCTGTTTTAGTGAATACTGGAATTCTTACTAGGGCTACCATGAGCAGGTCACTGGCTCTGACTCTCCACCCTATTACAGTGGGTTGTACTGAAGGCAGTATTATTATCTTGCTGCATCACTCTACAACAGACTGAAGGAAATCAGATAAAATCCTGGGCTGGATACTACCTATTATCTACCCTTTTGTTATTTTTTTCTTGTCACCACAGTATCTGAAAAGGTGATTATTAAATCAATAATAACAGTAATAACAAAATCCCAAGACTCAGAGAAAAGCTAGTATTTTCCTCTTTATGGAAGTGACAATTTCAGCTGAATCAGGGCTGTTCTTTGGGTAGGGAGTAACCTTGTCCTGGTTTAACCCCAGCCAGCAGCCAAGCCCCAAACAGCCACTTGCACACTTCTGGAACAGCGGGACTGGGGAAACAATCAGATGGGTAAAAGCTGGAAAACTTCTGGACTGAGATACAGGGAATTCAATAGGAATAGTAAAAGCCACACAGGCAAGGAAAGAAAGAACATGGAATTAGTCTCACACTTCCCATGGTCAAGCAGGTAACCAGCTATCCCTGGGGAGGCAGGACTCCATCACACCCAGCAGTTACTGGGGAAGACAAACACCATAACCCCAAATATCCCTCCATTCCTCCTTCCTCCCTCTACTTTAAATACTGAGCATGATGCCAAGCCAGTCATTCAGAAGCGTCAATGTAGCTGAACCCCCATCTATCTCCTTTTCCAAGATGGTACCTCTTCAACAAAATGTCACCTTGTTGCATTGAGTACTTCTGCAAAAGAACTTAATAAAAAAAAATTCTTGAAGAAGCCTCTACAGCAATCCCAATATATGAATGTTGGGTATTATTTTTATCACTATCTTTTTCCATGGGAGCTTTATAAAAGCTGTAGTTCATGGGCCATGTAGTGGCCATGCCATGTGGCAGCAGGAGTGGCTGGCTGTGGTTCAGAGCTCAGTCCCCTGTGGGTGGCTTTGCTGGAACCTGCTGGAGCAGAGCTTGGTGCTAAGATGGGGAAAGGCAGAGTTTTGGGCCTGTCAGCCCTTCATGTGGCAGCATGGGATGAGAAGCACTGATGGCTGGGGAGCTCCCTGCACACTGGGTGTGCCAGAACAGCTCCCCAGCAGAGGCACTGTGGAGCCTGGAGAGAGTCTCCACTGGATGGAACTCCAGCTGAGTTATCCCAATTCAAGCTATGAGCCAATGCTTGCTTTGTGTCACTGGCTGTCAGAAACCCCTGCACATCCAAGCTCCAAACAGAGCAATGGTAACTTGTAAAATGGGTCTTGACTCACTGTGTACATCCGTATCTCTGGCACTGATGGTGATGCTAGAGAATCAGATCATTATTTTTCTTTTTATACACATGCAGTAATTGTGTGCTACTGGCCAAGAAGGTTACAAACATATTCACTCATTTTTTAATGATCCTTCCTCAGAATGGGTAGTGTCTGGGATCTTAATGAAGGCCAGTATTCCCTTTGTCTCATAAGAAATTTTTTGTGGTTTGTAGTATGATCACTAAGAAGGCTGGAATTAGTAAAATTACTGTATGATTAAGAGAAAAGCATTCTAGCCTTTTCTACTCATTAACAAAGGAAGACTCTGTATGTAAAGAAGATTGATTAAAAGTTTATATTTCTTTTCATGCAGACACCACAGGTAAGGAATCTGAAAACTGCTCAGCACTGATCAAAATAAGAGCTGCCAAAAGTTGAGAATTTGTCCTGTAGAGAGAAACACCTTTCATCCATCATAACTCATAAATATTGAAGACATGCAGTGGTTTTTCAAACAAGAGTTCTTAATGGTATTAAGGACCCATGCAAATGTATGTTTGCAAAAAATACTTCTAATTTCAAAATTTTCTCCTCAGATATTGTGGTATTTTCTGGCTGTATTTGTTATATTCTGAAGTTTTTTTTAAACTCAGTGCAGACTTCTGCATTTAAGATGAAGCCCAAGGACAGAGCCTCTTATTCTCCTGTCCTGTGTGCTATGACTTTTTACTTAGTCAAAGTGGATAGAGCTTTTCTGATTATATAAAGGAGCTGTGGTTTTTTGGGTTTACAGTGGAAAGTCATTCTCAGCTGTAGCTGTGGAGCAAACACAACCTTCACATAATAATGCTGCTATGTAATTTATTAATCTAAAATGTTCCAGCTTACTACAGATACCCATAAAATCATATTGGTAAATGCACAGGCTCTGAAGGGCATATTATACAGAAAAGCTATACAGTAGAAGCTGCTGCCTGTGAAGACTTAGCATAACTAGATAATGTGCTTAATAGCATTTATTCATAAAAGGCAGGCTCTGCTTTGCAGTTTCTATCTTAGAAATAATTTAGCATGCATCCAGGAAGGTTGAAATATCCTAGCAGCAAAAAACCCCAAACCAAACCAAACAAACATGCAAGGAATTGAGATCAATAATGTCCATATTTTTGAACATGAAATAAATGCCAATGTGCTACATTTAGGTAGGCTATCTGTTTTCCTAAAACTCCAGATCTACCCATTCAGCAAAATGGCACAATGGACTGGTGAAGATCAAAAAATGTATTTGAGTAGCCATAGGTTTACTGAATTTCAGCCTGAAAAGGACTTCTGTAAAACACAGACCCTAAAATCTCAAATGATTTCACAATCAACTGTGGAACTTCTGACCAAGGACAACTCTCTGGATTTTCCCAAAGGAGGACACCCAGTCTGTAAAGGGTAAATGGCTAATCCAGATTGAATCTGAGTCCATGGCTGAAATCACAACTTTGGGGAAACTAGAGACACACAACTTCCAGTCTGTGTGTCTCTAGTTTGCACAGAAAATACAAAATTGTGCTCCCACCACATCTGCCTTGAACTAATTTTCTCCCTTTTCCTGTTCCCATAAGCCCAGGGAACCTTGCAAGTATTTGGTGATGTATCTTCAGGGCCTCACAGTGTAATTTGGAGTACTTCTGCAGAGCACTGCTGGGCAGCAATAAGGGTACTGATTTCTGTTGCAATCTCCCAGAATAACACTGAGAAAATCACGGGAAGGTGGGAATTGCTAAAGGAACCCAAAGGAGCTGGAAGCTGCTGAATATCAGGGATAACTGGTTATATTTGTTTCCTTTGGCCGCTTCTGTCTCACTGTCTACCACAGCAGAAATGGGATTTAGTGATAACTCCTTCTAACATGAGCAGAAATAGTTGATTTTAAAAACAAACCCAATTAAATATTCAGTAATAAAATGATCAAGTCACTAAATAATGCATCCAGCTGGCTATAGTGCTTGACCTTTGCAAAATTCTTTGGAGGTGAAGTGCAAACTAATTTTTTCCCTGATGGTATATTCCTGGGGAAACACTGCTATGAGAACTCTGTATTTCACAGAGAATCAGCTCATTTTTCAGCTTTAATTATGCATGTTCTTCAGTGGGTGGCCTTCTTCTTTCTTAGTAGGTACTGAATCAATACCCTGGCATAGTGCTAATGGGCACTGTGCTACTTGAGGTGCCATCTTTCAGAAAAGAGACTGAGAGCAAGGTCTTGTCTGTTTTTGATTTTCCTGGCTCTCATGACATTTTCTTCTTTTTTTTTAATAATAAAGGTGTTAGCATCAGTGCCTTGGCCAAGGTCCAAGTTGGATAATTACATTCTGTCTCCCTAAATTTTGCTTTGTGCAGTTTTAATTTAATATGGTGCCTTCTCCTCCTGCCCCAAGTTGTTTTGTGTCATTGCTGGGCACTATTAAATAACCTCCATATTTCCCCTGAGACAGCTGCATTTAAGCTGTGGCTGAGGCAAAGCCTGTACATGAATTCTGTGAACCGTTCCCAGAGAAGCAAACACAAGCTCACTTGCAATTATTACATGCCAATATTTACCTGGACAAACTCCAGCTTCTCTGCTCCCCTCCAGTAGTTTACATTCATTTGGAATTTAAGCACCCAAATGAAAACAGCAGCTGTACGGAACACTGTCCCTTCTCATGAGGTCACAAGGCTCATGCTTGGGAGGACGTTTTCAGCAGGCAGAGTAGTTTTATCCTCTGTATGAGAACATAAGCTACTACAAGCAACTTTCCTCTACAACAACATGTGGTATTTAGCCATGAGCTGCAGAGGGATGCTGGGCAGGGTTGTCCTATCTCAGTTGGGTGGCTGCCTTCCCATTTGTCCCTCTCGGAGGATCAGTTTGTCATTCAACGGGTCCATGAGCTCCAGGGCAAATGCTCCATGTGCTCCATGTGCCCATGCTGCTCCAAACACTGCGCACTGAACACTTCCACAAAACACTGTATCAGTATCTAGATGTGAAAGCATCCAGGAGACATCCACACTGGACACAATTAATCCAGAGAAGTAAAAGGCATCGATATAATGTGGTTTTTCACTGGCTTAAAGCTCTTTGTATGTAGACACTGCTGCTCAGGACTGAAGTCAGTCAGGTAGGCAACACTGTCATGAGATTTTCCATTTGTGTGTGCTTTTAGGAGCTCTAAGAGCTGGAGCAGGATCATGTTACAACAGCAGCCAGGAGTGATCTCATGGCACAAATCCTGAGAGGGTGTAAATCAAGGCAGGCAGGTTTCCATCAGCTTGACTGAAAAGTAGGTTAAAACCAAGTATTACTTATAGAAAATTTCAGATGCAAGCTGTGTAACCAGAACCATCCAAAATAGGCTTATGGCTAGAGCTTATTAAATATTTTTGAATGAATGTATTTGAAGTCTTAACTTGAAAATAAAATCATAAGAGCATACGAGCAAAACTCTATTGCTATAAATCAGCAAGACTCCACTGATTTTTCAATTTACTATATTTGAGTAATCTTAACTATGTATTATCTCACTTAGCTTTAAAACATTGCCAGAACTGCAGGCTTGCAGGCTTTGAGGTTTTTTACTGATAGTATTGGTACTCTTGCTTCCATCGTTTTTTTTCCTTTTTTTTTTTTTTAAATACAGTGTGCTTTTATTGTTTAATTTAAAGCTATTCAACCTTCCAAAGACATTTTGTATGTGAATCCAACAATTTGGACCCAAAATCACCACCATCTGCTTATTTATAGCATGATCCAGCAGTAAAGAGAATCTCTATTAAGCCCTTAATGGGAGTCATGTGGCTGTGCAATGAACTTGGTTTTCATTTTCCTGATGGAAGTGATACAGTTTCTTTACTGGTCCCCATTAATATTTTGTGATATTCTGCAACAACAAGAACATTAAATAACCTTAATTTTGAAACCTATCCCTTCACCTGATAGCAGCTGTTGCTTTATCAAGTATGTAGTGTGTGTCTGGTCCTGGCATGCCATTAGGTGTCAGAATGAAATTTCTTTCTAGATTTGTTTTTATTCATTCAGTGTCTGAGGGGGAAGGGAGCTGCTAAGTACATTGCTTTTTAGTATGCTGAGCTAACCTTGATGTGACCCTCAGGAAAAAAATCCCCAAACACAAACCCCAAACCAAAACCCTGCAATACCAGGGTTTCAGTGGTGCAACAAAGCCAAACAGCTGAAGAAAAAATTAAGTCAGTCATTGCTAGTAGAAAGTAGAAATTAAATAATTGAAGAAACCTGCCTTGCTTCAGTACCAGCACTAAGAAAAGACTCCAGTAGGTTTTGAACTTGCATGAAATTTCTCATAAACTATGATCCTGAGGGACCTTGACAATAAAAAACCCTTAGTTCAAAGCAAGTGTGTGGGAAAGAGCAAAGTTGTCGACATCCTACTTTGGGTGAATCACTTTCCCTCTAATGAGAATTCATCTCAATGGCAGAGCAGTACAAAGACAGAATTCTGCAGCTCTCAGAGTTCACTCCTGGCCTTAGCATGCAGTGTGTGGAAGTAAAAGGTTTTTACTTTAGAACCTTTTTTAAAATCTCATTGTTGCAGTCAAAACTATCCCAACATTCTTTAGCTATCAGAGCTCGCTGCACTACACAGATAGATACTTTCTTCCTACCTTAGATACAAAAGATACTTTATTGGTCTTCACTGAGATGTATGGCAAGTGCTGCAAGTTCCTAGCACAAAACTTATATATGCCATATTCAACCCACAGATAAAGTTCCTAGAGTTGACTGTTTCAGTTTGATACATACAGTTATCCTAGAGAGTAAATGAAGAAAAACTAGGTCATTAACATGTGTAGTGGTCACTTTTTAATACAGTTATGTGCTGATGTGCCTCAAAGATAGGTATTCTGTCTGCAAAATTGTTCAAGTCTGTGGGATTATGAGGCTTTGCCCTGCTTATCCTATTTGCCACTAGGGCTTTATTCCTGCCCAGCCCACATGAGCAGGGATTTGTGTATGCACATTACAGGTCTACAAAACAAGTATCTGCATCTGAGCTCTCTGGCTACATTCTCCTTTCAGCCATGGGGAGAAACAGCCATTTCCAGATTTATCTGCTCCTAAGGTAAAAAACTGAACCAGCACAGATGGGTTATGCTGTAGCAACAGTACTTTTATCCCTTGACTATGGCAGTGTGCACACACTGGCCCTGAGACACATCCAACCTCAGCCTCTGGCTGAGTTCTGCATCACTTTGAAAAGGGTGGAACCCACTGGTGGTGCTCTTTGTAGGGCATGTTAAGTACAGCCTCTCTTTAGCTCTGTGTAGAATGGCTGGGTATGAGGGCAAATAGCAGGATCTCAGTGGGAATGAGGGGGAAACCAGGCAACTCTGTGCAAAATGTGGCTCCTGGAAGAGCACACACCTTACACCACTCAGGTGGTAGGCACTTTACAAAGAGACCACGTATAGACCAGTTTGGGTGAAATCCTGATTCAACTGGAATCAAATGCAAAACATGCAATCCTGAATAAGCTCAGGACTTCAGCCTTTTCCTGAAGAAATGGCACATTCCTAATAAAACTACCACAAAGGAAGCTCTGGGGTGCTCTTTCAAGGAATGTCAAGAACCTTAAGCCCATCTCAATAGCTCACTGTGATGTTCATCCCACAGAATGTAACAGGGATCACAGACTGAGGCAAATGAGAGCCTCAGTCCTGGGCTCTCAGAGGGCTGATGAGTTTCAATGCTCCAGTGAGAAAAGAGCTGCAAGCAGCTCTCCCTTCCATCTCTGTAATGCATGGAGAGAAAATAAATCATTATTTTTGCACTACCTCTCAAGGAAAGCAGCAGGTGCTTTTTTATTCAGATGACATTTTTCAAGCCCATCCATAGTGTTCCTGCTCTGGCCACAAATCAGTAGCTGATTATGAGCATTTTGACAATTCTGCCACATCCAGTAATAGCCAGTGGTGGTGGGCAGCACAAAAGAAAAATGAGGTTGTGTGAATTTGGCCAGCCAGCTAATTCTAAGCTGTGTAACAGTCAGCAGGAAGAACTTTTAAGCGGTGTATGTGAATATGAATGTCAAAAATACCTGATCTGTGTGCAAACTGTAGCCTGACACACAAAAAAATGTATAACCTTTAACTCCATTAAATACCTGTCAGCCAGCTGTGCCAGGGAGGAATCTACATGCAGTGCCTGTGATGTGTTGATTCTCTTTTCAGGTCATCCAGGGTTTGTATCTTTTATTCTAAATGTTAGAAAATGAATTGACTACTACCACAGCACTCATGTAAAAGCAACATATCAGATCTGAGTGATACAGATAACAACACCTTTCATCAAATGATCCCAGGGGTAACATGCATCTTATTCACAATAGTTCCAGCCCTGCAACAAATTCTCATTTAAATCTATACACAAGCTGCTCTGCTGAAATCTAATCATATGTGTAAGCCCTCTCAGAATCAGGGACTAGCCCTGAACAAGAATTATGTTTGTCTCTGCGGATAACAAGACTCTGTAGGGGGAAATACAAAAAGAAACCCTGTTAACTCCTTGAATTCTTTGAAAACATTTGAATGTCAGACCCATGTTTTGTCCAAACCAAAAAGACCATGGTCCCACTCTGTCTGAAAGTACCCCAAGATATTTAATGACATAAGATATGCAGGATTTTCTGCATCTGAGAAGATGAATATTCTTCTGGGAAAGTCTGAGCTTTTAAGTGAACTCAACTGGATTACTAATGCTTTAGCAAAGCCAGGAAAAAACCCCATTATACAAATGAGGCATAAGAATAGAAGAGAGTGCCTGATGTCCTGAGAAACCCCAATTTTATCCATCACACCCAGTGACCTCAGAGGCAGAAAACTATGTAACATGCCATGATAAAATTCAATAACCTCACCTTCCTCCAGAGTGTTTTACTAAATTGCTGGGTTTCAGTGTCTGTACAGGTGAATACCAAAGCAAAAGAAAAATTTTATTTTATTAAAGAAGAGTAACTGGTCTTGTAAACATATACAAAATGAAAAAGCTTTCAATCTCATTGTCATATAGCCTGTCAGAAGCAGGGATTGCCAAGTCATGATTGCATCAAAAATGTGTCTAAAACATGCCACAAGTGTGAGAGCAATCGACACCTGACTGCATAGCCTGTCTCATCACACAATTGAGATGTAGAGAATTTCACCAGTCTAAAATTTTGGTTTTGGTCAACATCTCCTATCAGCAGGAGAGTACAAGTTTCAAGAGTTGATTTTAAATGTTAATGCTCTTTATGCTCAGATCTAGCCAATGCCACATGGAGTCAGACACACAGTCCTTCCTTCCTTCCTCTCTACTGGCAATTGTCTCTTGCTGGTATTGCTCCAACAAAAATAGTGAGGAATGATAAAAAGAAAATTTCAGATCTAATTTTCCCTGAAGTTTAGGGAAGTTCCAAACCTGTATCTGGATTCAGATGTGACTCTATGCCAACATTGCACCAAAGTAAAACTTGAAGTGGGATTTATATGTTGATTGCTTTGAAAAATTATCACCTTGGAGGTCTGCTTGCAATTTCTTTGGCAACAGCTAGCTTTATTAAGCTTCTAAAACCCCATACTTCTAAATATACAAAATAATAAACAAATGATAAAAACATTACTAATGTGCATCCTTTTCCCCTTCCCAAGTGTACCCCTTCCAATAGTTTGCAAGCAGCATGGAAATACCTGTCTGATTGTTCTAACAGGCTATATAGTGAAGCAGCAAAAACCCCAGACAGCAAAGCTGAGATGCAGTGTGCCCTTCTGTTCCACTGGCACAGCATGAGGGGCATTCTTACCAACCTTATAATTCAGTTGAGGTAATGCCTCTTAAATACACACCCCCTCCAAGGCAGTCATTTATCAGTGTTATCAGATAACTGCTTATTTGGAGCTGTTAATGACAATACAGTTTTCTGCCAAGAGTACTAAAGCTCCTTCCTTCTGTATGAGTGGAATTCAGCAAATTAATTCTAGAGGAAGAGATCTAACCTCTGATGGTCTTCAGGGGAAACTTTTCCCTGTCTTTCCTAAATCAGTAAAAGAGCCCAAGCTGTGCTTTTTGGCAGCTTAACCTCAGAGGAAGTGCAAAGTAAAGAAATCTCTGAAAAACAAGTTAGTTCAAACACATACCACTGCCAAATCCTCTTCACTTGGAATAAGTCTTAGGTAACAAGTCCAACCTCTACTTCAGGCTGCATACACTATAAAAAACCAACTCAACCTGGTGAGGAAGTCTTGAAACATGAAGTGAAAAACTGTATAAATATTTTACTGGAAGTCTAGACCTATTTTAATGTCACTTAAGTGATTATTTTTAAAATATTGGAATTTAGGTGGTGAGAGAATAAATGGACCAAAATTTAATCTCTCCACCTACCTGGTTGCATTTCAGAAAATTAAACACTGATGGCTTTATACTCCTGTGTTTCCATGAACTCAGAAGTCTCCTGTGTCCTTGGAAGAGAAAACACTTGCTCTTCACTCAGCCAGTGCTGTGGACACACTCAGCAAGCACTCACAGCTGTCAGTGTGGCCCTGCCAGGCTGCTGCCCTCCCATGCAGGTACAGTGCAGACACTGAGCAGCCCTCAGGACAGAGCTGCTGCTCAGCCCAGCCCAGCCTGGCCAACAGGAGGAGGCAGAGCTGCCCCCACACCCCTGGCTCATCCAGGCAGTCCCCTCAGCGGTCAGGAGCCAGGCATATGGAGGCCACTCTGGCTCTCCAGTCCTCTTTCCCAGCCTGATACCTTCCCTACAAAGTGTGCCTAATGCTCCAATTACTGAGGAAAGCCACCTGCTAGATGGGCCCCAAACATGCCAGGAGCCCACAAGTCCCAGGGTTGATGGCCAACATGCTGGCTCCATCTTCAATAGCTCTAACACACACAATGCAGAACCATGGAATCTCTGTTCTTCCAGCACCTCTGCTCTCAGGATTATCGCGTTCCCTCCCTTTCACCTTGCTAGGGAAGATGGGAGCAGCCAAAAGCTGGCAGCAATCCCACCAGGAAGTTCCCAGTGTTCATGGAGGTGGTACTGAACAAATTTGGCAGGTCCATGGAAGCAGAAGTAGATCCTTCCATGTCCACCTTGATGCTGGAAGATCCATTCCTGCCTCTGCTTCACCCTTGGGAACATTCACCCCCAGTCCACTTTGCCCAGCAGAGCCTGGTCCTCACACTGCCCTGTTGTGGCACTTCCCAATCCAGCATGAGTACCTTCAGAAACCTGAGTGCCACAGAGGTCAGGCCTGCCACATTTTGATTTTCCATCCTACAAAGTTTAAAATTTTTCTGCATTTAATAATCCACATACCATGCCCCACTTTCAGAATAAAGTAATTTTGATTCCTTCCATCCAATTGACAAGGTGAGGGGATCTTTTTCTTAAATATATAATTTAACAAAACCTATATGGAATATGCTCACTTGTTTCAGTGATCTGGAAAATGTGCTTTGTCTATTTTCCAGAGAATGTGCACATTTCAGATTTCCCTTAAGCTTTTGTAATTTTTTCTGATCTTGATGGTTTTACTTTTGTCAGCCTAGCTGATACCAACCAGATAAGAGAAACAATTTGAGGGTGGCTTTTGTCCAGGAGGTAACAGAGAAGAAAACCAGCAATAAAATTCTGGTAATTTTTCATTTCATTGTAGAGACATGTTGTGGGGATTTGCATATTCTGTCTGTGAAGCAAACAGAGCTAAAATCAGATGATATGACAAGAAAGGTTTGAAATGCCTTTCATGACTTCAGATGTAATAATTATTAAACAAACCTTTCCTAGGAAGATTGCTCAGTCAAGGCATTTCTAAGAATTGCTCAAGGCTGACACACTGAGCAGAGGTTTGTGTGTGAGGTATGCACACTACAGAGAACGTGCACATGGCTTATCAGTTTAGCCCACAGATATCCTGGTAGAGAAAAGCTAGTTCCTGCAGGGCTCATGGCATGCTGAGAGCTGCTTTCAGCATTTCACCCAAGCCCAGCTCTGCATCCATCAGCTGGCCTCAGAGTGCAAGGGAAGATGAGAAATGAATTAGAAAGATACAGCTTGTAATGGCTGAGTCATAACACTAAATGCCTCTAACTCAAGCTAACAGGGTCATTTAGAAGGGATGACTTGCTGTGCATCAGCTGAAGAAGAGAGGAAATTCTGGGTACTTAACATTTTAGAATAATACTCAGACTTTCCCTTCAGCTGCATTTAGTGTCTGAACAAACTCCAGGGCACAAACTCCAGTGCCAATTTAATACAGGCTTCTATTTGCAGAGACTCATTAACGTTGTGCACAACTGCTTCAAAAAAAGGTTAAAGTCTTGGCAGAAAGCAGCAACAGCAACTATTGATTCAACTTTAGAAACTCTCCAGCACTTACACTGAGTCCTACCAGCTGGGGAAACATTGAGGCATTAAGCAGAGTTTTAAGCAGACTTCAAAGGGCTGCAGGCATGGGCAGGTCAACATCATGTCCCTGCAGTCACCAGAGTGTCCCTTGCTGTGCCAGCTGATGCAGTCTGCAGGGCAAAGCTGCTGCCATCCCAGCTAACTGCTCTCCAGTAAATCAAATCTGCTTATATACTTTCCTTAACTGCATGCTTTAGTTCTTTAGAAAAAAACAGAGCTTTAAAAATGAGACACCACCATTCTGTACTACAATAGGCTTATACTAGGCCTTATTCTATACAAGAATACTATGGATTTCTTCTCTTGTAATTCCTTTGGATGCGGGGTTTTGACTGTTTCTCCTTTTGGAGCTACTTGGGCTCATTTAAAAAAAAAATCCATAGAATATATAGAAAAGTAAATACTGAAAGTATGTTCTGTAACATTTGTAACATCAGTGGCTTTAGAAATAGCTTGGAAGAAACTCAAGAAAAGCCTTCAATTCAGTTAAAATTATCCAGAAACAACAAAACCCAAAACTGTGGACCTGGAGAAGCACTGGCACTATGCAAGTTTTGATCAGTTCCTGGGCTTGATGGCCCAGGCTTACCTTTTATTACCTACATCTTGTCTTGCTTCAGACCCACAGTGTATATTAGAGACCTCCTGGTTATTCCACCAAGATTAAGAGCTGACATTATTTTCTAAGGAGCTAGTGAAACAATTTTGAGGATGAGATTTGGTATGAAATGCTTTTTACCTCCCAAAGTTCTCAAAGCACTTTACCATTCAAACATAGTGATACAGATAGCTCACACTCTCACTGCTCAGCTGTAACCAGATGAGGACCAGACAGCAAGAACCATTTAGTTTTCCCCCCTTAAGCCTACATAAATATTTGGAAAAAGAATTGAAGTATACCTCTCTCCATTGAAATGGGAAGGGGAATGTAGGTGGAAAGAATTTAATTACCAGAGTTGAAATTTGACAGGGGGGAGTAGATCACACTTTCTGGTGATATAACATTCATCTGCTCTGAGTGCTGCTCTGCATACAGCACATACAGCAAGCAGCCTGAAGTGCTGCAGTCTGAAATCACTGCCTCTCCTAACACATTCCTGCAGCAGGAAGGCTGGTTGGGAATTAACACAACTTAGCATGCTTGAAATCCTTAATTATCTAAGGGGCATGGGAGGAACACTGGAGGCTCAATCCTTCACCTGCAGGGAGTGAGATGAGAGCTTTGTGCCCTGTCTGCATCTTGGCCCTGCCACTGCAAAGCCCCAGTGAAACAGCTCCTTACCAGGAGCCATGAAAGCTCAGACATGGAATACCCTGATGGGCTCTCAGAGGGGCAGAACTGTGTTCTCAAGCTAAGGTACAGCTTAGTACCTCATCTCATGCCTGGAGGTACCTAAAAGTGTCACTAAAAACTTCACCAGCTTATTAATTATTTATGTCCCCCAACCCCAAAAAACTCTTGACTGGAAACAGTGGCAGGCAGTGAGTTGGGCTTGCAGAATTATTGTTAGAATAATTGAAGAATAATGATGATGCAGGGGATCTTGAATGATCACTGGGTTTAAGTTCCTGCCCCCAAACAGACTCAACTACACCTTACAGCACTTTTGGTGAAAAATAATCTAAACTGTTCTTAAAGCCTTTTAGTCCTGGTGAGACCACCTACCTAAAGAAGTCTATTTCATCATCTTCACTGTCAGAAAGCATTTCTTCCACTCAAATGCAAATCCTCTTGTACTGTCCACTGCAAGAATGCAAATGCATGTACTAAGTGCATTAGTTTGCACTAATGCTTTCTTTACAAGAGTGGAAGAAATAGGTGTTGTCTGGTATTACATTTAAGGAAAAGGGCAAGAAAAGATGGTATTGGGAAGAGAAAGGTAGGCAGCTGAAGCATCAGGCAAAAATAAGTTATTCATGAACGATTTTTGGTTGAGTGAATGAATTCAGATTTGATGAGGTTCATAAGTAACATCCTGCAGGGTCAGCAGGGAAACCCTAATTAGGCAGGACGGCCTTCCTCATTATTAATTAGAGTTATGTGCTTGATTAAAGAGGTACAATTCTTCCTAGTACTGCAGGAGGCCAGCAGGAAGCCTGCAGCATACAGTCAACCTGTTTCTGCCTCTCTTGCACACACAGGCACACAACAAGTGTGGCTGTCTCACCCCTGTTATCCTCCTGCACACAGACACGGGGTGTGGGACACCTCCACCTCCCTCCTCTGCCTTCCCAACAGGTGCTGCTTATCCTGTGCCTGGCTGCAGAAGAAAGCAGGGATAATGTCCTCCTGTAGATGAGGAAGAGGCTCTTGAGCATGCTGTGGTCAGCTGACAAAGGGGGAAAACCAGAGCCGTAGTTGTGTGCAAATTAATAGCTCCAGTGCTTCGTAACACACGTCTCCAGCAGATGCCACAGGTAATTATGCAACTGAGGGTTGTGCTTCTGGGAGCACTCATAAAATACAGCTTTTATCTTGCTGCTTCCAGCTCATGTCTGGTAATGTATAAATAATGTTAACAGCATCCACCCAGACGGTCAAAGATTGGATGTGCACTAGGTGTATGCATGCCTGGTGAAATACAGATTTTTCTGCAAACTGGAGATATGTTAGAAGGAGGGGAAAAAAAAGACCCTTAAATACACACCTACTGAGGTGATACCTATAAGTTACAAGAACTCCTTTTTAGATAAGAAAAGCTGGGTATTTAAGGACTTTCTGAGTGTCCCTTTAGGCAAGCAGCCTTCAGACTGATTCAAGATAGGTTATGAATATGGGGTGGCAGCTGCTTGACATGGGGTCTGGCTCCACACAGCAAGCTGACAGCTTCATATCCCAGGACACTTCAGCAATGTGACAGCTGGGATAAGCAGGAAACTAACTCACTGTACAGCAGTATAATTAACAGGAGGATCCTCTGTCAGTGGGGCCAACATTATTGTAAAGATAGATGCCAGTGGGCTTAGGAAAATAAGAAAGAGATCAAAATTAATTTTTGCTGCACTTGGTTTCCCATACACTCATCTCATTCTTCCACGTGTGCTTTGTACATGTTCCAGCCATACCATCTCGCTCCACAAATGTGCATAAGCTTATCCTATTTTATTGCCCACAGATCATAGACACAGTCTGGCAACTGAGAATGCACCAAGTGTATTGTAAATCCCATCCAAAAATATGGTCACAAAATGGAGAAACCAAGGAGTTTTGAGGAAGGCATGAAACAAGACCATGCCTTTAGCTCCTCTGTGGAGGAGCTAAAACACAACTCTAAAACATGAACCACTGGTATTTCCCAGAGACAGTCACAATGAAGGGCTGCTACAGCTACATCTTAGCTTTGGTTTTGTTGTTCAAGCTTGTCAAAATGAGAACAGTACCTGAGAGGAACAATTCTGCAAAACAGGTGAACATCTTTTTGTAAGTGAATTGCATTTTGAAGATGGCATTAGGCGCATTGAAATAAATCACATTGTAGTTTATTGACAAATGTATGCCATGTAGTAGGCTGACAGTGGCTACAAAACTGAGAGAGATTCGATTATCTATAAATAATTCCTCATTATGTGTCAACGTGAGGAAGTACAGACAGAAACGTGAGCTGAATAGAGGAAGGAGATCAAAGGAGCTGAGCTAAATATTCAAATGCAACAATTTGATAGAGTAAGGGAGCAGAAAATCAAAAAACTACCTAGAGTGATTGCTGATCCTGGGAATTGATGGTGGTCATACATTTTTATGTTATTTTCCCGATGATAAAAATGCTGGGTTTTAATCTGAAGTTGAAACATTGCACTGCTTTTTATTTACTTTTTTCTAAATTTTCAGTGGAAAGTTGTTTTGTGATTCAGCTTGTATCACTTTATGAAAAAATACTGAAAAATTTTTGCACTCTCTGCTATAAAAAATAAAGCTGTTTTGCCACTGAACAAAGGAAAAAAATAAAATGGGAAGTATTTTACCAATGCTTTGTAAATAAAAATGTGCCATTTGGCATATCATCAGTTTGTGTTAGTACACAGTCAGTGTCACAAACAAGAAAAAACAATCTGACAATGGAAAACCATGGAAAAAAAACATTCCCAAGCCTCAAAATAAGGAAGAATGTTCATTCTGAAGTAAGATTTACTAAAAACCCCCTCCTCCTTCTGAACTTTCTCTTTGACATGTATTTCTCTATACTAGAAGAAAAATATACATTTTAACTGCCAGCATTTCATGCCTCAGCAATTCTTAAATTTGGTTGGCTTTCAAAAACAAAGCCATGAGAACTGTAGGAAAAACAGGCTTTAATTATTGTTTTACTTTTAACAAAATGCAGTCTATTGTATCTCTTAGTATCAAGTTCCTAAAAAGCACTCACCCTATCACAAGGCTTTCTATACAATTATTCATAGAATTACATAGGCACAAATATCAATACACTGTGAAGCTTAATTTTATACTATGGCACAAACACTTTCTAAAATAACTTTCTAAAATAGGTTTTTTACAGCTTCATACCCATGACCAATACCCAGGCCATTCTATGGCTCTATTTTTTTAGCATAAGTGATTCAGTAATTGAATATCCAAAAGTATGTTGTGAATGGTAAGCTTTTAAGGGTGGACTAAATCCAGGGACAATTTCTATTCATTCTGGTAAGAACTATAAGTGCATCATGACTTCAGATTACTGAAACCCAAGGAAACCCTGTCATGTCCATCTTCTGTGATTCAGCAGATCAGAGAAAATATTAAGAACCTCCCCCTGGGACTGACATCTGTGGATATGCTCCCTGTAGGAGTGAAGTGAGGGTGCCCCAGTTACTGATTTCTCACTACCAATAGTTTTGGCCCCCAGTCTGTCTTTGGCACAGCAGAAATCAGTAGGAACCTGTTGTTTCTTTAAAAACCCTCCCCATGGAGTGATGGACATTGAAAGGTTCTTGCTGTAGGTCCTAAGAGCCCTCCGTGTCCAGCCCTGCCCTTTTAGGGGTGATCAGCAGCAGCAGAGACCTTTAGCACCGAGCTTCTCTGGGATGCAGCAAGTTCATGAATCCCCAAAAGTCCCCGAGGAGCAGCAGCTCTGAACCTCGCTGGGAGTGCAGTCAAGTGAGGAGTTCTGCTCTTTGCATGCAGGATTTGAATTTCCAGGGCTCCCTGACAGCCCCTAAATTCCTGCAGGAAGCAGTTGCCTGTGTAACGCTGCTCTGCAGGACCTTGGAGAGCAGCCTCTCTCAGGCTGTATTGAGATTAAATAGTAATAGAAAAGGAATCTCTGACAGTGGATACCAGTTTGAGTTAGAAAAGCCCTTGCCAAAATACGCTTTCAGAGCAGGCACAGCACATATATTATTGAAAAGCTTTGTTTCTATATAGCATGCCAAGTTGGCAGAAATGCAAATTTGAAATTTAGAAGGGATTGCTAGGGAGCTAGTCAAGAAGAAGGACTCAGAGAGGAAGAAATTAATAGTATTTGTTTCTTTTAAAGAATAAATCTTGAGCAAGTTTTCTTTTTTATGACAATCTTACATTATTCATCTGTCTTTCTAGGTCAGAAAATAGGAAATAAATTCTATGTGACACTCTCTTGCAATCCAGTGGTACAAAATGGACTCTCACTGAAAGCTGCAGTATTTTGCTCTGCTCTCCTGGCACACAGGGAGATGCATTTTAGGGCCCTTTGTAGTTTGTGTGCCTGGCAAGATCCCTGTGTCTTTTTGAGAAGGGGAAAAATAGGAGCACAAAAATGATACAGGAGTAAAACTAAGCAACACAGACTCTACATCAAGGATGTTATTTCCCTAGGGAAAACTGGGATGATTTTTCATCCTCTTTGGATTCTGTCGTCTTTTTCAAAGTATCTGTTTAACCACAGAACTGACTTGAAGGACAAGCACTAAGGCTATCAGAATGCACTGCAGCAAATTTTCATCCACTTCTGAGAGAATGAGGAGGAGAAAGTAGGGCTGACAGAGCTGGGATTTAAAAGAAAACAAAAATCCAAACCAATACTTTTATAATAATAAAAAAGGAAAAAGCAAATGAGCAACATCTGATTACTACAGAGAAGTTGCTGATTTAGGTGAAAAAAATGTCCAAGAAACTTTACCTGCTATTCTCAAAAGCTTTCATTCTTATTATTCCTCCTTTCTATACAAGGAGAAATAAAATTAGGCAGCCTTTTCCACCTCATGGAAATAACTTGTAGTTCAGACTTCAGGAGCTGATAATCCTTTCATACTTAAGATGACCACAGCCAGGTATCATTCCTGTGCTTTATTACCATGTATAAGAGCAAATTCTGCAAGACTAAATCTGGGTTACTGGCTCTAGAGAATTAGTGACAGTTGTCCACATGTTCACTCTGTAAGCAGAGTGCAGGAGAGCATTTATAACATTCTAGGTTAGGTCATGAATACTAATATATTTCTGCAACATCACACAAAAAGCATACAGCATCACCAGAACCTGAATCCAGGTATGCAAGTCTGTCAAAAAAAAAAGAAAAAAAAAAAGAAAAAAAAAAAAAAAAAAAAAAGAAAAAAAAGCAAAAGATCCAAGCACAGCTAACTCCTTTCACCATTGTCCAAAGAAGATTCATTTCATGCTGATACAGTTTCACCACAGAAGGTCAGCCACATTTTGAGACACAATTAGAGTAAGTTGTTGCACAGGATTCAGATGTATAAGATTAGTTAGGGATATGTTTTCAATAGAATTCTCAGTACATGGCAGCAAGACACACTGTCAGTACCCTGTCTTTCCACTCTGTGCATGCACAGAAGTGAGATAAATAAATTCCTGGCTCAGGCATGAAATCTCTCTTGAATTCATTACTGGCTATGCCTGAAGAGTCGGCCAAGAGGTAAGTATTAGGCTAAAAGTTATAGGAGATACTAAATCCAACAAAGGATTCAGCTTGTGAGACAAGTGCTGTAGTGGCATTGTATTAGATGAGGCTCTTAAGCAGAACTTTAACACAAAAAGCAATTTGTGCATGAAAGAAACAGTCTCTCTTTGCAAAATTGCTTAAAGAAAGCTCTGTCACTGAGGTCATTGATGCCTGCCCTCACCATAGCAGGTGTTTATATTACAACAGCAGTGTCAGGAGGTTTTTTTTATTTCAGCAAATCTAAGTCTGTTTAGCTTGTGGTAGTGAGTATCCAGAACTATATACAAAGCTCCTTCACATGTCAATTTGCTTTAAATACTTACAAAATTCTGATTTTATAAGAAGGGTAGCAGGTCACCAGAGCACTTAATAAAATAATAATGATAGAAAGCACTGCCTGGTTTCACACTTCCAGAATTGCATAAATTACACAATTCCCATGACAAATGGAAGGAAGACTTCAAACTGGACTCACAAAATCCCCACTAAAGACCTGGCTGAAACCCAAACACTTATGAATTTCATGGCCTGAGGATTATTCACGCAGTTACACTTTCAATTTCTGACACACGAACAGCAGAGCTCAAGAACATGAGCCAGAAATTTTGGCACTGCTGTGGCAGTTCGTCCTCTCTCCCCAGCTGATCAAGTTCTGCTTGTCTTGATACAGACTGGAGAGAGCAGCTCTCTCTCCCCTATGCACCTGAAGAGACAGACAGGCAAAATATTAAACAGCTACAGATGCTGAAAGAAAAGCAACTGTTCAGTCAGCTCTTCGGGGTTTTTTCAAAGCTTTGCTTGTAGAACAAAACTGATGAGAATATCTGACGATTATTCAAAAAAAAACAAGGCAAAGAAAATTGGTCTGATAGAAGCACAGCTAAAGCTTAATCTATTTCTGTAGCAAAACAGAGGCAAACTGCTGATAATATGCTAGAGAAGCACAGAAATTTCTGCTAATCTATTAAGAGGGGACAAGCTGCTCTGCTGGCACAGTGAGGGCTGACATCAAACTACCAGTCTGACAACACTTATTGCTCAAATCCCTCACATACCCTGTTCTGCCTAAGACAGGCACTCGTCACTGTTAGTGCTCCCAAATGGCTGACACACCAGAGCAGACCACATCCTATTTCCCTTTTTTCTTTTCAAGCCACAGCACAAAACTCCTCACTCACAGTCAGTGCAGTGGGTGCATGGGGCACGGTTTCATCACAGCAGGAAAAGCTTTTCCCTGCCAGGCTGGCTGAAGGGTTCTGTGGTTGGCAGGAGTTGGTGCCTCCCATCCCTATGACAGCTCAGCAGCTGCCTTGTTTTGTCCTGTTCAAGAAGGCAATGCTGCTGAGGTTCACAGCACAGATTCAGCATTCAACAGGGGAAAAGACAAAGCCCTACAAATTTCTACTGATGGAGTAATAGCACAGCACTGCCCTGCACCAGAGCAGCATCCTTTCCATGGGGAAACCAAACCTAACTAAAGAAATCTCCTCTTTTCAAACATATCCCACTCAAAGACTAGGCTTAATGGTAAAGTTATTAAGGTGCTGAGATTCCAGGTCACAACGTTCCCCTGGGAGAACACAGAGTTTTATTGCAATTTCCGTATCTCCATTCACAACCAAAAGAATAAACAAGAGAAAGAAAAAGGATTTCTTTCCCTACCCCATACTGCAGGCACTGAGTCTGTTCCTTCCATCAGCAGTGTACTTCCTCTGTGCTTCTGTAAGTGTGCTGGAAAAAGAGAATTGCAGAAGGGCTCTCTCCTGACCAGGTTTACCGGGTCCAGGGAAACCCATCAAGATGTCTGTCAGTTCAACATGCTCCCTGCACTGCAGCTCCTCCAGAGTGAAACAGAACAGCTAGCAGGAAGATCTACATGTTTTCCATGTCATTTTTTAGGCCTACAAATGCAAAAAAACTTGGTGAGAATCTGTCCATGCTTCTTTGACAAAGACATAAGCAAGAACATTTTCCAAAGGACTATTCTGTCAACACACCACAGGTCATGATGAGAAAAAGAGAAAGGGAGAAGCCACAGAAGAACCAGCTGTCACACAGGCTGCAGGAGCCTTATTGTGGAGAATAGAGTAGAAGCCCTTGTCCACAAGTTGTCCCCTTTGCTACTTTCATAGGCATACTTTATTGGTGTGCTCCCTGTGTGTCTTAATTAGCAACTCTGCAGAGTACATTAAGGGATCTGTCAGGTCGTCTATTGTGACTCCACAGCTGTTGAATACAGAACAACCAGGGCACACAGACAGAGCCATGTTTTCCTACAGAAATTAAAGCATGTCAGTAGCTTTTCCAGCCTCTTTTGCAGCTGACATCCCCAGTCTAAGTGGTGCCATCTGTTAACTGTGTGGTATACATGTTTTCATGAAGGACACTAAAAGAACTAAACTAAATTCTACTCAAAGTAGCATAATAGTGATACTGAAAGGAGACCACTGCAGTGCACTGGTAACTTGTACCTAAGAGACTTCACTTTCAGAGCAGGGGCTGCTATGCAACTGTTGAACTTGGCAAACCCTTGAAGCATTTCCAATCTCCTGCTCTGCATTGTTCTAGTGAGACATTTACCTGTGCTGCCCCTGCTGAACTGCACTCTTACATCTGATATACTGCTCCACTTTTACAACATGTGCCATGGGAGTACTTGAAAAGAGTAGATGGCCACCAAATTCAAAGCAAGGTCTGCTCTGCAATTCTCCTGGGAAAAAGTGAATGGTTATCTTCTCCCCATCTGCTCTCCCATCTCCCACCAAGCTTTCTACTTAACACAATTACATGCAGCATTTGACAACAGAGCTGATAAATTATGTGCTGCTTGAATTGAAAATGTGAAGGATAATAGGGATAAATATCAATGCATTCACAGATGACACAAATACATTTCATCACTTTCAAGGCTTTTTGGTTGTGCTCAGGAATGACTTGCATGAACTAATTCCTCAGTGCATTGTCTTAATTCTCTAGAGGAAAAATGGACTATGCCTAAGACACAGATGACAGACAAGAGTAAAAATAGTGAAGACCCCACAAGTCCCAAAGGGAAAACAGCCCAGCAAGGCAGCAGTAGGATGCAGCCATCAGAAAAAAAAAGAAAAAGACTGTATGGTTGCAGGACAGGTTTGTGTTTCCAATTTCTTCCCTATGCCCAAAGTTCTTTTTTGCAAGTTTCTAGTGCCATGTAGGGGAAACACACCTAGCAGGGGATGGAAAGAGATATGGAAAGAGAGCCACTAAGTCCTGAAGCTTCTCAGATGGAAACACACATGCTCCTGTTGCCCTCTCAACACTGACATGGCTGTCACAGCTCTTGATCTCTCTCTAGGTTTTCTGATCTCCTGGAGCACTCCCCATGGCTTTGGGGAGGACTCAAGTGTGTTTTGCTGCCACCTCTTCCCAGCTTCCCTCAGCGGCAGGAACAGGCTGCACAACTCCTGAAAGAGAAGCTGCTCTTCAACACGAGTCACCCAGAGGCAGGAAAACAACTGCAACTCCAGAGAACTGTATACATGCTGTATTTTTAACAGCATTCAGTACAGGTTTGCTTTAGGCCATGGACCACGGAGTTATTTCTGGTGCCATCCCTTGAGGTTTGGTCTGCAAGTGGGAACACAGGACTGCCTGGCAAGAAACTGCATCTCTGAATCCTTTTAGGGATGAGAACTGGCTCTAAAAGGAACAACCATCACAAGTACTTGATTTCACAAGACACAACTACTCCTGCAGGCAGATTTTCTTTTCACAAGCTGCACTCACTGGGCTGACTCTCCTGAGCAAGGAGGCCCCAACTCAGTGTTTGTTAGCAAGGTGCAGCTGCAAGGAGGCACCAGGGGCTGGCCTCTCCTGGCACTGGCCAAAGCTGAAGAGCACCAGTGGAGAAGCTCCCATGGAACCTGCCTGCAGTTACTGCTCAGGGCCCTGCTGTTGGTTGGGCTCAGCAGCACCAGAGCCATGCAGCCAGGCTCTGCTCAGCATGGCAGCAATTCATGCCATGACATTTCCTGCAACTCCAACACATTGCAGGGCAACAGAGGGACAGGGAGGAACTCTGTGCCTCACTGAACATCTCAGATAAATGGCAGCCAAAACCAGAGCTGAGCCAAAAGGTTCCTTTCTCTGCAACTCATGACAAGCAAACATTTTGAGGTCAGGAAAAACCAAGTTTTTGCAGTCTAGAGGCAACCAGTTGCCTTCTATAAATGTGGCATTTTCTATTGACTCCTGTGCAAATTGGAATGAGACAATTCCAGACATCTTAAAAGGAGAAATGAAAGCATCAAAAAAAATTATGTACTCCTACTAGCTATGTGCTGATCCAAATTAAACCATATTTATGTCTTTGAGAGTGAAAAAAATGTATTATTTGTATCATTTATTTATCACATAAAAATACCGTGGGGTATATTTATGGCACAAATTCTTTAATTTTGAATAAATGAAAAATATTCATAGTATTAGAGTTGGAGCTGAGCAGCATAATAAGGCATTAAAGTACACTTTTCACCTGTTGACACCTCTTTTTAAGGCTAGAAATTAAAATGTTGAAAATAGAAAGCATCGATATTCTTGAAGGTTATATCCAAAAGGCTCAGTAACAGTATGTAAGTGGAGAATTAATGTCATAATGAACATAAAAATCTCACATTTTTAGATGAAAAAGCTTGGAAAGCAAATGATGCACATTTGTTCATTATGACTTAATTAGCACAGCCTGATATTAAGGACCAGCAGTAATAGTGAATGCAAATTGAAGACTGCTTGTGGGTATAGCTACACTTAGATATATCTGTATATATATCTCTCAAGTAATTGCCAATATGATAAGTGTTGAAATAAAGGCTGTTGAAATGCTTCTGGGACTTCAGTGAAGGAGTAATATCTCCTTTTTAAACCTTGCTTCAAAATAACTTTCGCTTTCTGAGAAAAAAATTTCTAAACATAAATTTGATTTAAATCTTTCCTTAAATTTCCAGTTTTTCTTTACTGAGTTAGGGAAGAGAAAGGAGGAGGACATTTTCTGGCACTTTCTGCATTTCTCTCTTGTATTTATTAAGAAATGAAAGGTACCTAAGTGTTCATAGATACCATGTTGTTTAATGCAGGGGATAAATTAATTATAGGCTTTTTGACATAGGTAACACCCTGCAGATGTAAAGGCAGCTAATGATCCACACTGACAAGCCTGCAATAAAGCTCTTCCAAGCAATGCAGAGGGCAGCAGTGCAGACCATGTCACCACAAGTGCCATGCCCAGGAGAGCTGCAGCTCAGCTGTGCAGACCAGGGACAGCCTGGGCCTCAGCCCTGGGATCTCAGGGCTCCTGAAACTCCCACTGCACACGGCCACCTTCATTGTGACTTTGTTTTTCATATGTAAGCAAGGGAACTTGTATTGCTCACCACTATGTGCTAGGATTATTTAACCCTTATTCAGTAAATACACTGCACAGTGTTTTTCTGATAAAGGTCAAATAGAAATGACAGGAAAGTAAATGACAGAGCAATCTCCCTCTGTTGTTCTGCATTAATATTCTCAGTGCAAACCAGATATCAGACAGTGCAGAAATAACCACAAAGTGTTAAACAAAGCTCATGCCTCCCAAAATCTGAACAGACACTTTTTCCAGACCTTACATGCAGCCAGTTACCTGATTACCCTTGCTGTTTTGGACGTTGTGGTGCCATTTTAATATTTTACTGAAGCTGGCAGTAACCTACTTCAAATGCAAGTGACCCCAGAGAGAACTATGGTCAGAACATGGATAAGTAAAGAGAATTTTTGCCTCTTATGAGTTAAGTGACATAGTCTGGCAGAGAGATGGTGGTAGAACTTCAACAAGGAAGATCAGAACACAATTATGCATGGCCAGAAATGTATTCAGTAATAATCCATCATGCTGTCTCTGGCTGCTTTGCATGCAGAAAGATCATCTGCTTTAATCTTCCCAGTTTCCAGACCCACACAGAGCATCATATATTATGCAAAAAGATACTCTGGGTGGCACCATCGAGCTCACCACTGCAGCAGCTCTATTGTTGAAAGGGTTTTTTGTGTTTCCCACACCCTCCCTCACCAAGTCTATACTAGGCATCCCCTTTCAGAGAAACATTTTAAAGTGTTTCTGTCTCAAAGGAGAGGTTCTTGCTACTCACTGTTTCTCCTCATATCCTGCAGCCACACAGAAATCCTTGTTCCCTCCTGCTCACACACATGGTCTGTCCATCACTGCCTTTCTCCTGTGCTGCAGAAAAGGAACCAGCAGGATGCAGACCTTTCCATTCCCTCCCACATGAAGAATTTAGTAAATTCACCCTGGATGGCTCTCGGGAGAGGTTTTTTCTGTTTGTTTGTTTTTAAATCAATTTCTTCTGGATACAGTGCAAGTGTGGTAGAGAAAAACAGTGTCCTTCAGCAGCATTCAGAGAGTTTTCACCTCTAAACAAAAAGCATTTTCTGCAAGCAAGTGTCCTGGATAACAGTCAGTGCTAAAAGGAGGGGCCAGAGAAGGACAGTCTGGGCTCGTGACAGGCTTCCCTCTCATCCACACTCCTGCAGCTGCAGAGATCAGGGACACATCCCTGTCTGCTCACAGCAGGCTTGGGGACAGATCCTTACATGGACTAAATGGTCACAGTTCCCTGAGAGTGCAAGGCATTGCACCACGCTGCACCTGGGGAGGAGCTGGCCTCAATTCTTGCTTCTTTTTGTTTGGTGCCACATACATTTATCTGTTACATTTTCCTAATATTGCTTGTGAGAGCAGAGTGCAGCTTCCTTTCCTTGCAGGGTGCTGCCTCAGACAAGGGGAGAGTTGGACTCTGTCTGGCTCCCCGGAGGCTGGGATGATTCCTGTGTGTGCAGAGGGGCTGGGAGCTGCCCCATGGGTGCCCTGGTGCCCACCTGGGCTGAGGGGCAGAGCCTTGCCAGGGGCTCAGGCTGCCCCCAGCTCCTCTGACAAGGACAGCCTGACTCAGGAGCTGCCTTTCCTCTTGTTGTTGTGCTGGCAGGGAGCTAAAGGCTGTTTATAGAGAGTGCTTTTGAATCTCTGCTTCAGCATAGATAGCTCCCATTTAAAACTCAGGATGGACCTTTTATCAAAAGATGTGACAGGCTTTCTTAAGGGTAACTGTCACAGGTGGAGGTATAAAAAGAATAAAAACTCCCTTTTCTCTATTGTTTCAGTTTTTCTGTAATTTTACCAAGCATTTAGAGGGTGAGATAATGCCAGGTACATCTGTCTTTGGCGTTTTTAGGTATGTATCATCTTAGAATCTAAGTGCTCAGGCAATATGTGATAACATCCTGAAATACTTCCACCTCCTCAAGCTTCTCTCTCATTTTTCTTTTATTTAATCTCAAATGAGTTCAAGTAACTTCTGATTTTGCATTTATCTAGATCAGAGGTACAGAAGAAAAATAGACTTCCATAATTTAACAACTGGTAATAACATTACAAGTAAAATTAAAATCTCTAAATCAGGATGAGTACTGAATTAGGAACAGGGAATAAATGATCATAATTTTCTGACTATAAGAAGGTATTTCAAATGATTGCTTTGAAATATTACCATTACTTTTTTTGTGTATCCTCTGGTCACGGAGGGGAGTATTTCAAAGCCTAGTTGTCCTTAAAATTTTACCCAACAATAAATCTACCTGCACATAATGATCAAATGTCAGTGTAAAATCCCTACCAAAAAGGTTATTGTGCCCTCACATGAGGAACCACTTGACTCCTAAGCAAAAAGAAAAACTAACAAGCCTCCAGAGCAAATTCACCCCCACCAAAGCCCCAGCACATCAATATCCCAGCAAACGCTGCTGAGATAAGAATATCCAGTAGCAGTTTAATTCCATAGACCCCAAACTGCTGTTTCCAGAGTGCAGAGCAGACAGCAGCTTGTGCTTTAACAGAGATGGACATTTCTCTGATACTGCAAAGATGACTGTCATTCAAAAGGAGATCAGAGTCCCCCTCCAAACTTCAACTGTTTCTCCCCAAGGAGAAAATCAGACATGAAAACCTCAGGGACAGTGCAATAAATACCCCTCACAATGAGCAGAAAGCCATGCCCTTACTAAGAGAGGGAAATGCTATAGCGCATACAAATTTAAAAATTATAAGGCCAATGCATGAGACTTTTCCTTTTTGAAAGGATCTTCCCATTTTTGTTCCCTCAAACACAGGGAAGAACAGTGATTTCCCAACAACATTTCCCTGTGGTACACTCTGTGTTTGGTTGGCCTGACAGCTCATGTGGGAAAAACCCTAAGGTAGACAAAGGGTTATTCCAGTAAACATGTTTGTGTTATACTTGGCTTAATATGGGCCATCTCCTTAATTGTAAGGAAAGAACAATGGATTAAAAGAGGTGAAAGTAGTGAGGAAGCCCTTCATTTATGCTCCACCTCACTGTAGTCACTCAAGGCACCCCTCAGTCAGCTCTCACCCCACGGTGCACTCCCTGCCTTTGGTGCTTCACCTCTGCGTGCCTGTGAAAACATTTCCATCATGACATGGAGGAACAAAATGTGAGTGTCAGTCAAAAACCCGGTCAGTGAGGAGCACGTGATGTTATGTTCTGTATCATAGCAAGTGAAAAGTACTTGTTACAGCCTCAAGGCTGTTATTTGCCTTGTTTTTTGCTTTTCCATATATTAATGATTTAACTAAGGTATTTCTCCTCTAGAGGGTTGGGCAAGTGACAGCAAAAGAAACCTAAACAATACCTGGAAATTAGTAATCTTTGCATCTTCCCAGACAGCAGTACAGGTCACACATATAGAGAAAAGCCCAAACAAGCTGCAGGAACTGTTACATTTAACCAAGTGAAGGACTGGATGCATTATTCTTCTAGCTATGTCATAAGTATGTGATATTTTACACCCTATCTGGTACACAGATGGAGTCTGCTCTCCTCTAGGAAAAGGAGTCAAGTATCTTGTGTGCCTTGCACTGTTTGCACTGAAGGGGTCAGATGTTAAACCACTCATGCTGGAGCACTGGCTGCTTGAAGTACATTCATTATGGATATCATCTTGCCAGTGGCCAGGGCTTGATAAAGGTCAGTTGACCTTCCTTAGAATACTCCAAGCAGCAGAGGCAGCAAAGAAAAAACAAACCCACACAAATTCACAATTCTTTCAGTAGAGCCATTTGTCAGGAGATACAAAAGAGTTTGTTGGGAGGAAATCCTTCCCCTGCAGAAACTCTCAGGCTCAAAGCTCTGGGAAAGCACTGCTCTGGCAAAGGATGGTTGTTTACAAAGCATTACCTACCAGGCAAGGGTTGCATGGGGATGTAAGAATCTACATGTGAAATCTAATTACTACCTGGAACGGAGCAAGAACCCGAGGAGAATGCCTATGCGAGCTGAGCTCTCAATAAAAGAGGAGGGGGTGCAGCTTGCTCATCATTCTGGTGACAAAATCAGTCTTCTCTGCCTACACTTGTCCAGAGCCTGCCAAGATCAATGCAGAGACTCCCACTGACTGGGAGAGGCTGGAACCCATGGATTCAAATGAGCATTGCACTTCAGGAGGTGCATCATTTCATGCTTTGAATGCAATATAAACAGTGAAATAAAAATCACTGACAGAGTTTGGAAACAATTGCTGGTTTTTATGCAGCAGCAGCACTTGCCCATACCTGAAAGCTTCAAGCACTGCTCAGATGCATTCCTGGTGTCTTTATACTAAGGTGAGTTTAATTCTGTCACTGTGGCATTTGGCTCTTACTGAAGAGCTGAGGTTTAAAGAGAGCTCACTATCTGCTGAGAACAATGGGCTTCTTATGAAAGCAGAGATTTTTGTACAAGAAGCCATGCTTTTTCTGCAAACAGATATTTACATGCCCATCTGCACGAAAATCCAACCACATTATGGAGGGGGAAGGCAAAGGCACGTACGTACAGCTGTGGCACAACATACACATGCTGCAACAGACATATAAGAGGAGGGAGAAAACCCCTCAAAGTTTCTGGAAATCTTTCCTGAACTAGTAAGAGCATTCTCTCCAGCACTGGAGACTGCATGTACAAACCTAGGTAGGCAATAACACAAAGAAGTGCCTAGGAAAAAATCAGGGGCATCCAGGAAGACAAGAAACCCAGAAAGCATGAGAGTCTGTCCTGTTTGAGATGTGTCTTGATCATCTCCACCATCTTTCGAGCTCTTTGTTATGGAAAAGCTAAACTATAGTTTGGTTACTGAAGGGTGACAGAGACCCAAATTGTCTTAATAGGAAAACATGCATTGAAACAGAAACAGCAGCAGCAAAAGACTGGTTATTGCTATCATTGTCACACGAGGGTGAGCACTCCTCCAGCACTGGGACAAAATTCTTTGCCAGGAAATCTGTATGAAATCCTCACTGTCTTTTACTTTTTCATGTATGTTGGTAGAAACTCATCAAAGGTTTCAATTAAAAATCACTTCATTTGAGAGGGCAAAGACTTTAAAACCATATTCCATTTTGCCTTATCCATTGGGACCAGGTTTCACTCTTTTCCAAACAACAGAGTACAATGGAGCATTTGTGAGTGTAGTGTATCTTTTAAAAATAAATCTGACAGCATTAGAGATAAATCCACAGTCCCTCGAGGGTGAGATCAGTGCACAGTTGCATGTTTGTATGACTGTACACCTTCCATTAGTCTGAAAAAATCAGAACATACTGACATAATGGGTAGTTGTGATCAAGGCAGAATAAAGCTCTCCACCCAGTTCCTAAATTTTTCTGTTGCCATTAATCATCTCTGTTTGGAACAGTGTTTCTTGTTTACTAGCAAACAAGTGCCTGCAGACAGGCTGAGTATTTCTCTCCCAGGGCTAGAGCACACTCATACCAGGATTCATACCTGAGCTGCCAGCAAGAGAGATGCTCTTCCCCCTTCCCTCTCTCACAAAGTCAATGTGCCTTTGGTACAGCTGTCCTTCCCTGCCACAGAGCAGCAGGGCTCAACCAAGGGCCCTGCCCTAGGGGTCTCCTCTTTCCCTGACACAGGCTTGCATTAACAAGCAGCCCTCCCTGCACTGAGCCAGCACAATTCATCAGCATGCCTGGGTGATGCCAAGCCCTGCTCAGGTGCACTGCCAAGGTCACAGCTCTGCCCTGCATCCTGATGGCAGGAGAGCAGAGCATAGGGTGTTATTCTGCTGAAAGCCCTGCATTTGTCACCCTGCTCCTCGCAGGTGTTGTGCTGCAGGTATCCATCTTCCTGCTTGCTCTGAGCTGAGCTGATAAACAACACACCTCTGAGAGCTGGAGGAGGACAGGGAAAGGCTAAAACTGAAACAGAGTGCAGCTGATGGTGTAATGGCAGCTCTCTGGCAGATGCCTTTGGAGGTTAATTACCTTTCCAAAGAGTAACGATTCATCTTTTCACCCATACCATAATATCCTGCAATGCTAATTCTCATTCTGGAGACAGGAAAACTAATGACAGAGAAAAGGTTTTATATATATAACTCTGAGGAAAGGATAAATTCACCATAATGGGGTACTAGACTCCATCAATAAAAACTCCTACCAAAAGATCACAACTCAGAGTATTCCCAGAACATAAATATTTTGTAGGACACACCATCATTAGCAAAAGCCATCAAGCTTTTGTTTCAATAAACAGCATCTGCCAGGAGCATCTTCTCTGAAACCAACAATATTAAACAAAATTTGGTCTCTCATTTATTAAATGGGCAGCCTTCTGAGCTCATGTCTCAGGAGTCTTCCAAAAGCTTTAAAAAACAAAGAGACCTTTTGAAAGAGGCTTATCTCATTTGCTGCAAGATTTTCCATCTTAAATACTCTAACAGGTGTTATGAAAGTACCAATGTTTTGGACCTGCTGAATGATGCTCCTGAATCCCTCAGCTATACTAAGCAACTGCATACCCACCTTACTGTCTTAGCAATAGAAAGTAACTCTTTATTTTTTTGCTGTTCAAGAAAATAAGTAAATGAAGGGAGGAAAATCAGCTGGGAAGGGGCTCAGGTACAAAGGTTTCAGTGTAGGAGCAACATAACCTATGGATATCCTAGCTTAGCAGTGGCAATAATGGCCAGCCCTAGCCAGGTCCCTGGGCTTCCACCAGAGTCTGCTAGCAGGAGAGAGGGAAAAAGCACCTGGAAGAACAAAATCTCCTCCACCTTCTCTGTGAGATGCAGAGAAATGAGCAAAGAGCAAGTAGAAACCCCAGGGTTGTTGCTGGTCTTGGTAGGAACTGAAACAGTGATCCAAATTGCAAGGTTCCTTCTCAATTCTGTAATTACTTTATTTCCTACTCATTAACACATCCAGTTATGCCTATTAGCTTCTCTTCTGCTCATGCTCATCTCAAATATTTTGTGGTGTTAAAAAAAAAAGATTAACATGTTAGCAGCCAAAACAGAATGCATCTCATGACAAAATTTCCACAAGTCAAAAATCCATAGGCTGAACAGTATAAAGTTTTCCCTGACCTTGTGGTTTTTTGGGCTAGGTTTGTTGTGTCCTCACTGTGCTGCTGCTGTGCTGTACAGCTCCATGGCTAAAGGGCACTTTTTATCATTTTTTATATTTTGTTTGTTTTTAAAGAGACAGCTGAAAACCAAAGTCATCCTAAAAACACCTCTGAAATAATTTTTGTCAACTAACTCCAGCCATGCTGAAATAGTCACTGCAATACCACTGGCAAAATGCTTTACCTTTTCAGATGCTGGAGTGGCAGGATTCAAATGTGTTCTAACTCATGGCTGAAAATGATAGAAAAATCAATGCAAAGAAGGCAGTCCCATTACAAGAAGGCAATTTTCAGGCTCTCCTGTGGTACTAGTTTCCAGAAAGAAAGACATGGCATGTGGTGGACAATGGTCTGCCAGCTGAAAAGTTTTATGTCAAACATTCCCATTAGAAATTTATTTTAAATTAGGTTGATTTATGTAGAGAAGCTGGAAAGACCTGGTGCCATATCCATTACTTAGATTTTCACAGCAAGCAGATTAAGACCAGACCTGTGCCCTGAAGAAAACTGTGAGGAGCAAGAGGCAAAAAGGCAAAAGCCAAACATGTCAGCACACCTGTTGATATTCTCTGCCCCAGGACTGGCTGCTCCCTGCTGGGGCACAGCAGCAGTGCCAGCTGATGGCAGTGCCACCCTCCAGCCTCTACCCCATGGTAAAGCCTCTCTGAGCTGCTGCCTCTGCACCAGACCATGACAAACAGAGCCAGCAGTGCACAGCACAAAGCCCAGGCTGCAGGTTGTGGACAGGGACAGCTGCCCCACAGCTCACGTGTCTCTGCAGGGTGTTACACCCCACAGTTCCCTTCCTTGTGCTTGGGGCACCTGCACTGCTCTCAGCAGTGAAGCTCACCTTGGATGCTCTTTCTTAACATTTCAAAATGCTTTGACTTCCCTCATGGACCTGTGAGTCAGTGGGTTTCCTTTCTGAGGCACTGGGAACACCAGGAGAGCCTTCTCCAGCATTAACTCTTTCTGCTTTTGCAAACCCTCCAGAGATAACAAATAGGAGCTTTCATCTGACTCTGCAGATGGATTAGCAAGCAGCAGCTCCCAAATATTTTAAATTCAAGTAATATTAAACTCATGTTAAACTCAGTGCTGCAAAAAAGAAATCAATAATGCTTTTCCATGTTGATTTTTCTTTCCTCTCATTTCATTCCTCTCCTACAGCTGCTGCAGGGATACTGACTGCAGAATCTCAGATACCATACTGCAGTTGGCAGCATAACCTTACTTATGACATGCTCAGAAACAGATGTTTTTCTTCACATCTACCCTTCCTCTCCTACCTTTGGAGCAGAATAATGAGATACTCTGCAGCTCTGGTTCAGAGCCTGGTTATTAAACAGCCAGGGAAAATGATGCTGGCACAGCAAACAGTATCACTGAATTACTATGAAAGGTGGTGATGAGAAAATACATCTGTTTTGAAGGAGAAAAATGGTCTGTTTTCAGTCAAGAGCTCTTTCCTGTTTAACAGCCCAACCCATCAGCAAAGTGTTAGCTGGTGCACACAGCAATTTGTAGGCCACACAGAGGGCAGCAACTCGTGCCTGGAAGCTGTCACACACCTCCCATGGTGGATGTGTCCACCTAAGGACTGTTCACAGGATGAAGAATTTATGAGCTGTGATTATTGGGGATTTGTTGTCTGTTCTTTTTTTTTTTTTTTTTTTTCCTGCTTATCTTTAAAGAAATGGAGCAAAATAATATACTTTCCCCTGCAGTTTCCTCTGTGCAGGATGTTGATTAAAGCTCTGTCACTCAGAAAGTCTTACCAGACCCTTCCTGTGTGCTCATTCTTGAGAGGCACAGCACTGCTTTCCAGAGACACTGGATAACTGCTTTGCTTGGAAGTTTGCTTTGCATGCCATTGAAAACTCCTGCACTGGAGGAAGGGAAAGGCTGACTTGCACAAACCTCTACTTATTAGCCTGAACCCATCAACGTTTTGGAAAATTTCCTGTCTCCAAATCAACCACCTGCATAATTTCATTTAACAACTATTAAAAATAATTTTAAAAATAAAGCTGTAATGAATAAATAATAAAATAATAAAATCCATACATATAGTATGGATTTTATGAAATTTTGTGATACAGGAGATTTAATTTCCTTAAAGGAAGTTCTCCCTAATGGAAGTGGTCATAGCAGAAGCTCCATGATCCTCCTTGACAGAAGCAAGCAGAAGATGGTGGGCTCCTGCTTCCTCACCATAATTACCTAGCAAGGAAAGCCCAAGAACAGAACAACATTACCCTTCCTCTTCCTCACATGCTGGCTGTGCCATTTCAGCCAAGGAAAGCTGCTCAGTGGTGACACAGCTTACAGAATGTGCCTTTCAAATTCTCACCCAGTCATGATGGATGGCCACAGACATAGATGTTGGTCCTGCAGCTTGGGATGGTCCCTGGAGGCTGCCTGGAGCTTCTCAGGTCCCCAGGACTATCCAGGATGGAAAAAAGTTTAAAACTTGAATGAAATAATTCATCCCCACTGTCAGCTGTGAAGCACCAATACAAAACCCAGAAGGATGTAGCTGTAGGATGTCGACATCAGGATTTTGTCTGTTTCTCTCTCTTTTACCTGCTGTGGTCTCTATCACTGAACTTCCAAGGTCCCTCCGAAGAACATGCACCTTCCCACATGAAAGATGAAACCAGCTCTGGTAAGTGACTTCTCAAATGCCACATGGATCTTGCCCCAGCCCCCAAACTATCTTCTTGCTGCATTTCAGCCATGGGCTGAATAAGCTAAGCCTGCTGTATCCTAGACAACAGCTTCAGTGAGCTGCAGCTGAAGGCAGGAAAAGGCAGGCAGGGATGGAGCATAACTCAGACCTGTACCTAACTTAAAATGGATTTGGGCCAGCTCTCCTCAGCCTAAGCCTTATCCAGTGTCTAATCAATCTGGAGCATTTCTTTATTGGTTCATAGATGGGTCTTTTATGCAATCTGCCAAGAACACCAGGCTATGTATCTCAGTTTAAGAGATTATAAATAAATAGAAGTGCCTCTTTCTGCTCTTTCAGACAGGAAAAAAAAAATACAGAAGGAAGAGTTAGTACTGCTCTGTGGCAAGTTAGAAGCAAAAAGGAGTGCCTCCAAAACTAATTCCAAACAAAACCCTAAAACTCATTCTTAACACAATAATTCAAAAGAAATTATCCTTTTTTTCTTATCCTCATATCAACCACCAGATCACATGGTTTATTTTGCAAGTTTCTTTTTGTTTTCCTAGCATCTACATACACTGCTGCTATGTTTTTCAGATATTCTGATTTTTATGTAAGCAAATAAAAATGTGTGTTTCTATAAGAAGCAATTCCAGAGACTTTTTGACTCCAAAATTAAAGAAAAATTCTAAGGCATGGAATAGAATTAAAGTAACAGGAATTGCTGTCCTAAAATGGTCATTCTTAGAAATGAACTTGAAGATATGAAAACAGAATTCCTTCTTAAATATGAACTTGAATCAAAGATGTCCTCAAGGGAAAAAAACAGGGATACAGAACTAAAAAGACTATTATTCATTTGGAAGGAAAAGCTAAGAAAAAAAAAATCCCAGGCACTCCACAGACTGGGTTGTTTGAGCTGGTGCAGTAAAGGAGCCAAGTGCTACTGCAGCCACTTTGCAGAGGGACAGTGCACAGTCAATAGACAGACAGACCTCTCCATGAAGGCAAACAGCCAGAAACTAAAGGCAGGTTTCCATCCCTTCCTAGAACCATTAGGGGAAACACACTCTTCACTTGTCCTCTTCTTTGATTATTTTAGAACATGATAGGCTATAACATCAGCTTTTTTCCAGATGTCCATTTCATCATATTCGCCATATTAAATATTCAATTATGTCTCTTTTAATTTTCTTTTCAGTAATGGGCTGTGTTCTGCTGCTTAATGGCATTCTGATTAAGGAACCAACCATTCTCTTGCCTACATTTCATTTCTCACATTCCTTAATCTAGATTTAGTGTGTGTGGGAGTCTAAGTAAGTGCTACCACTCCTTTGATAATCAGCAATTTGTTATCACATTAGGGGTGGCCAAAGTATTCCAGTTAAGAGCTGCTACTAACCTAAATTTAAGCAGAAGGCATATTATTGAATTACAAGGAAGAGGCAATGGATAGCTATAAAGGAAAGTAAACAATATGATCTCTTCAAAATCAATTATTAATATTTTGAGGAGTGAGGAAGACAGACCAGTTGCAGCTGCCAAAACAGAGGGGGGAGTAACAGATTTACTAAAACACATTTAGACATGGGGAAGAAGTACACAGAAAAATGAAGGATGTCAGATGACCTAAGGGGGGAAAATAAAATTATCCAATCCCCCATCCTCCTTCTCACACAAAAATCCCTCAAGCCCCTGCAACAATAAAACTCAACCAAAAATCCTCCCAAACAAAAAAAATCCTCCAACAACTACCAGAACAATAATCTGGACTAATGGATTTTCTGCAGAGAAGGTGCAGAGGCAGGACTGGATCTGCTCTAATGTGCTGCTATGCTGAAGCCATCTGGGGACCTGAGCCAGCACCAAATTAGCAAAGGGAATTTCTGTGCTTCTGCTTTAGAGGCTTTACATTGCACCAGACTCTGTGTTGTGCTAAACAGCCACTCAATCTCAGGTGACAGCAAATGCACACCATGTGTGAAATGCTTTTAATATGGCAGTGCCCCTCTGCCAGTGCCAGAGTAAAGATCAGAGTTGCTCTGCTTAGTCCATGAAATCTCTCCTATCGGAGGGAGGATTCATGGTGATCCATTCTGAGTGTTGTTTGCTCACTTTTTTATGTGCAGGGTAACATAAAAGGGCACTAAGTTTACAAACACAACTGTTATCAGCTCAAATCTCTGCTGGGGATGCACAACAAAGTTGATTTCTCTGGGTTCTGTCACAGAACTCAGCCTGTGATCACAAAGGCAGCCCTCAGAGAACCCTTCTATGACAAGGCACTAAATGCTGTAATGAAGTGGGAGACAGGGAAATCCTTGACCTTAATGCTCAGATGTAAACGCTGCATTGTTTTCCTTAATGTCAGAATCAACATTCACATTTGCCCATCCCACGTTTGTCTATCTGCAGGTGAAAAATCACATTAATCTTTTCTCAAATTCTCATGTCTTTATAAATTGAACAATGATCTTAAATAATCAGCTGGCTGCATGAACTGTGCATGACACAGACATCCTTTGTAAATGGTGGTTTTGTGACAACAGTTCCTCTCCTGCCTTTCCTTCTGACTGTTCACCTGACAAGATCACTTAGCTGAGGCTTTAGGGAAATAGGGCAATGTTTTCATAGAAGCACACACACCTGTCATTTCAAAATCCTGCCACTTGGAGAGAGCTGGACTTTAAAACAAGCACTAAAAGTCAAGTTACACCACATGCTGCTCCAGGCAAACTTGAATCAGCAGCCAAGCTGGCAATCTCCCAGTGCCACTGCCTTGCTGGTGTCCCCCGGATGGCAGGGGTGCCATGTGTGCCCTGGGACAGGGCACTGAGCAGCAAACTGTACAGCTCAATATGTGTGCCACACACACTCCTGCACTGCAATCCAGTGACTCCCTGAAGCTGTGCAGTTAAACCAGGGCATTTAGGAGAAGTGTGCTCCAAAAGTCCCCCTCTCACTCCTGTTTGAGAATGTAAAGCACCGAGGTGTAATTGTTTGTGATGGCACTTCTAGATGATTTAACACTGAATGAGGTAAAACGTACCAAGCTTTTCTGTAGAGGACAAACTGGCTTAGTCTGAAACACACAGCATCACGTTCCCCTCTAATTTCTAGGAACACAGGAGAAACAAAAGGAAAATAGATTTAAAATCCTTAGCCATTGTCAGTTTATTATGTGGAACAAAGGTAAAACAAAGCACATATTGTGCAGGAATGTGAATTAAATGCTCCAGAGAAAGACAAAACCAACTGCCTGTTGTATCCTCCTTCCCTGCAGACTGACTCAATGCCTGCTGTCCTGTGTGGACAATCCATCAGGCAGCCCCAGTCCCACCTCCATGAGGATCAGCATTCTCCTCAGTCTGTCATCTCCTCAATGAATGAATGACAGAGGCTTCAGCAGCAACCACTTGGGGCCATGGATGCTCAGGATGTAATGAACCTGACAGCAAGCAGCTGCACAGGCTGGAGCCATATATTTTGATAGCACATAAAACACAGGGTGAATTGCTTGGGATCTCTCACAAGGCATTTTACCAGCCAAAATTTCATTAAGCATCAGAAAGAAAAATAATAAGAAAAAATTAAGAAAATCAACCACAAACAACCCGAACTAAACAAAAAAGCCAAACTAAAACAAGAACAAGTAAACTACCCCAAAAAATCCCCAGATCTCTGCCACCCTGAAACCTAGAATAAAGTCCACTCTCCACAGATTATTTTAAAATATCTCCAAAATTTTGTCCAGTGACATCAATTTTCCTCCTCCTTCCTCTGGAAAAATCAGCAAGAAAAACATATTTATCATGAGATGAATTTTTATAACCAGGATTCACAGTAATTATGAAGTAGATTTCCCAAGTGACTCAAATCTTCCAGGCTAAAACCTGAATGAGGTGGACACTCACATCTTAAAACCTACTAAGCCAGCCAGTTAGAAATCAATCTGGTACATGGCAGCTAAACAGCATAAATGAAGATCTAATCCAAAGCCACTGATTTTTTTCTTCATGGTTTTAACAGATTTGGGAACAAACTTCTGATTACTATAAGTCCCCAATCCTGCAATTATACCTTGGCAGAGGTTTGTCTCCACAGCTCCAATGTCAAGCCTGATGCTGGGTAGTATTTTAGAAGTCTGACTAGGAGTTTGTAACTGAGACAAATCTTTATTGTAACCAAGGGATTAGTAAAGACTTTGTGTGGAAGTGAAAGGGATGTGTGCCCCAGTCCCTCTTCGCCTGTTTGTGGAAGAGCAGACTGCACTGCTCTGTTGGGTTGCATGCAATGAGCTCCAAATAGAATTTCTTTCATTAAGCATCTGACGCCCTTAAAATTGGCAGAAAATTGGAAGTTTCCTTTAAGTTATACCTGTTCTATGATTAATGCCTCTGCACACAATCCACATAACTTTGGCAATGAATGCGTGAGCATTCCAGAGCAGCAGAACCTCAAATACTTCCACCATCTTCACCCTTCCTTCTCACCCTTTCATCTTCCTCACCCTTACTTCTATTGAACTGGATTAGAGTTGAGAAAGGTACATGTCCAGTTCAAAGTTTTTTGGTATGGAGTCCCTAAAAATTGAGTTATTATTACAATTTTACTCTCTTTTTTTTGGTACGTGCATGTCCCTGTAAGAGGATGGAATGGTACTTGTCGTATTAATTTCTTAATTTTCAAAAATGCAGTGCTGAGGATGGGAGAGCATTCCTCTTTGCTTCTTTGACTCCATATGGATGCTTCTCTAGAGGACTCAACTATGCCATGCCAGATGGATTTATTTCAGCAATGGACCCTTGCCATAAACTGTCAGTGTAAACCCTGAAAAGCCCAGAACTGAGCTGTTGTGAGTGAGGTCTTCACCTGTTATTTTTGTTGATCCATAGATAACTATTACCACAAATAGGCAATGTTGAATTGTCCAAAAGGTTAATGTTACTCGTTATCTTTCAGGGCTACTTTACAGATGATTTCCCGACAATTGATAAAAGTGATGAGATTGTTTCAAGTCTGCTTGAAACTCCCTTCTTTCAAAAAATCCTCCCTAAATTTTTCAGTCTTTGCCATCCATATTTGATCCTACTTCTCTTTTGATCTAAAGTACTGGCACCAATTGTTAGAAGATAATTCTTTTTTTGCAGCTTTTCTGTGAAAGAAGCAATTTTTGTCTTTGTTAGCCAGGCTGACAGAAATGCCTCTAGACTGGTTTTAATTTGCTTAATTACATAACTTGTCTGGATTTTATAGCATGGCTTTAGGAGAACACAGAGCCTGGGGAAAAACCCAGAGTGGACTGCAGCTGTGAAAACTCTCATTGACCACTGGTGTGTCTTATCCCTCCACTGTATCTCCTGGCAGTCCCTCATCCTTCTGGCTCCTTTTATCCCTTGTACATGAGCCTAGCAGCAGCACTGCCAATTAGTGGAAATTATCAGACCTTCTAACCCCTAGGTTTCAGTGAAAGAAAGAAAAAAATTAGATATATGTAAATTAGCCAAGGGTTAGCAGCCAGCCTGCACTTTCTTTTTCACATCTTATTGTGCACCATAAATAACTACCTATACTCACATTCTGCTGCTCAGCAACAACTTGCAACTCACTGTGGTCTTGCAGCCAGCTGTGTCTTTGTCCCACTCTCCAAGTGAGATGTCCAAATACCCATTTTGAAAGCCTCCATCACCCTTCCCTCTCCTCTTGACACCCTCATTGCCCCCCACACCTCCTGGTGCATTGTGCATACACAGATCTGCCTCCTTTCACAGATCCTCACATGAGCCCCTGACAAATTAATCAGTGCCTTGTCCTCTCTGCACAAGGGCCTGTCAACAAAGCAGATGGTGCTGTCCCTTACAACACCTTGTCTCTCACATCTCCCTCTCTGCCTGTGTCCTGCAGTTTTCTGACAGGAGCTGCTGTGTGACTTTATATAGATACTTAAATAGTATTGCAGAGAACAGACAATGCCCAGGACATTGCTTATCTGGTCACAGAGGTAGTTGCAAGTAGATGAATGAACAGAAATGCATCAAAACTCAATCCTGAAAAACTCTGAGGATGATTAAATAGTCTGTTGGCACAGGAAAATGTCCCCTGGGACACACAATTTGTGAAGACTCGAGAGTACCCATGGTCCCTACTTAGGCAGGTTTGACTTGTACAAGAGGGAATTTTCACCCTTCCCTGAAATAGACTATCATTTTCTAACTGAATCTTAGAAATCTGGAGATCACAAAAGCATCTAAAATGCCTTGTGGTTTTTATGAATTTCTCTTGCTTTCCCCCATATTCCCCAAAACAGAATGAGAACACAGAAATGAAAACAAAACCATAAATTATTCCAACAGCTAAATTTCCCTTCCATGGTATTGCTTTTTTGAATACACCCCAAACGCCAGTTTCCAGTTTTAAAATTTAAAAAGGAATTTATTGATGAGAAATTTCATTTGGAAGTGTCATTCCAATTAATACTAGCAAATATCAGCAGTTCACCTCACCCTTCCTCCCTGTTTTGATCTGCTGTTGTGTAACAGACACTTGGACTTCAGTGGAAACTGCTGGAAAAAGAAATTAGGAGTCTCTTTGATGCAGAATACTTAATCTAAACCCACACATGAAGTCCTCACAGAATCACAGAGAACCTTCAGTTGAAAAAAACCCCTCCATTGAGACCACCCACTCTACATCAGCCAGCACCAGCTTGTTACACTGATATTAGACATCAGAGCCATCAAAGAACTGTGTAGGAAAAATTGATTGCTAATACTCAGCTTGGGCTGATGAATCAATATCTGTGATAAGATCAGTGTCATCCATGAATGGGATTTCTACTGTGGCAAGCATTAACAAGAAGCTGAGAAATGGTGCTGTGAGCTCAGTGTGTCACTGAAACACCCACAGCACATCACCGAGTGAGGAAGAACTGACTTCACCATCTCTTCCATGTGAATTTGGATGCAAGAGGGGCTATTCCATGTACAAAGCAAACATCCATTTAATATGCAGATTTTGTTACAGCCTCACTGCCTATATAGACAGGGCTTCAGCCCTCTTTCCTTGCTCAGGGCTTCTGTCTCTGGCATTTCTGAGCTTCCTGATCCTGGAGGACACTGATCTACCCAAACAGGGTGAACTGGGACCTAGTCTGCTCATCTAATGACTGTGGTCCTCAGGATTATTGCCACACACAAAGGCTTTTCAGCAAACTAAGCAAAAGTAAACTCTGGAGTGACAAAACTGGGATAGAGAGCCAGAAATAGCCCTGAAAAGTCTGGGAGGCTGCTCTTGTGACAATGGAAAAATGAGGTGCAATGCCAAGCCCTGCCTGTGGAAAGGCAGGGAGTGCTTCTCTGCTATTAATATATACCAGTGGCTGCTGTCCCACATCTCAGCTCCTTTCTTAATAGCAGCAAAACCCTTGCTTTATTTGGCTCCAGGTCACCCTTTTCTCCTTCTAACTAACAAGGTGCTGCCCTAGGCAGTTGGTTTTGGCTATGCATAGGGCCAATCACCCTGGTGCTGCTTTTTCTGGAAGCAGCCTTCTGTTTGGGACTTTGAGAAGGGAGTAAAAAAAGAAAGCTCAGGACAGTCTGCAAAACTTTTCAGTTTTATTTGAAGTTTTAGCTCCTTTTCCTCTCCTGCTCAGCTAAAGCTGTCGAGTGGGTACAACACAAGACACCCAAGTCCTTGAGGAATGACCCCACTCGACAAGAAAGGCAAGAAGGAATCCCCCAAGCTGCAGGCCTGTCAGTCTCACTTCAGTGCTTGATAAAGTTATGGAGAAGATGATTCTGGGGGGTACTGAAAAACACCTGAAAGACAATGCAGCTATAGGTCACAGCCAGCATGGTTCATGAGAGGAAAGTCCTGCTGATCAAACCTGACTTCCTTAATGACAGGGTACCCTATCTGGTTGACCAAGGGAAACTACTTGGTGTCATCTTCCTGGATTTCAGCAAAGCTTTCAATATTGTCTCTCACAGGATCCTCCTAGACAAAATATCCAGAGCTGGATAAACACATTATGAGCTGACAATGGAGTGACATCAAATTGGAGGCCTGTCACTAGGGGAGTTCCACAGGGCTCTATTTTAGGCACTGTGCTCTTCAGCATCTTCATAAATGACTTGGATGCAGGACTGGGAGGGATACTGAGCAAGTTTGCAGAGGATACAAGACTGGGAGGAATCTCTGACTCCTTAAAGGCAGAGAGGTCCTGCAGAGAGACCTTGACAAGTTAGAGCACTGGGCAATCACCAGTCTCATGAATTCCAGCATTGGATAGTGCTGGATTCTGCACCTGGATGTACAGACAGACTGGGGGATGAGATGCTGGAAAGCAGCACTGCAGAAAGTGGCTGATGGAAAGCTAAACATGATTCAGCAGTGCCCTGGCAGCCAGGAGGGCAAACATGTCCTGGGGGGCAGCAGGGTAGGTATTAGAAAATGATCTGCATCCAGAGAGTGGCTGGGCACTAGAAAAGGCTCCCCAAGGCTCCCCAGGACCAAGCCTGACACAGTTCAAGAAGAGTTTGGACAACACTCTCAGGGACATGGGGTGACTCTTAGGCATGGTGTTGTGCAGGGCCAGGAGTTGCACTTGCTAATTCTTGTGGGTCCCTACCAACTCAGCATATTCTGTGGTTGTGTAATAATTCTTGAGCTCAATGAGATGAGTTTATCAGAGTAGCTATTGCTAATCAGGGAGGGCAGTGGAGGGTATTTCCCATGGATAGTAGTGCTTTCCCTACAAATAAGATATTCCTACTCTGCAACCCATTTCTGCAGCCCAATTTTTCCATACCTATATCACCCCCTCCTGCCCTTTATGTTGTCTTGTAGTCTTGACACTGACTTATACAAGCAACTTTCACTTCACTCTTTCAGCAATTCCTGCAGTTCAAGAGGTTTGAAAGTCAGCCACAGTGTTAGACAGGAACAAATGCAAATGCCTAGGGCCAGACCTGTTTAGATTTCAGCAAAAATATAAATCACCTCTGATTCTGTTTTTATTTGCTGCCTTAAGCTAGTCATTAAAACATTGAAAACAATCTGGGTGCAATCATTTTCTTCTGATCCAGCTCCTTTCCCCCATAATCAGCACTCCAGGAGAACATATGGGCTTCCTCTGTCACTTGGCCTCTGATTTACACCACAGTAAATCTCCTGGAGTCAACAGAATTCCCCAGGAGCCACACTTGGCCTCACTGCATGTGAGCAACTGCTGAAATTAAATGAGCACCTGTGTCACAAAGAAGTTGCCTTGTAGGACTGCTCCTCGAGGTGGGGAGGATGTGTCAGTGATGGAGGGTGCTCACAGCTCCACCCCACAGCCCCAGGGCACTGATGGCTGGGAGAGCTGACAATCCACTTCCCTCAGCAGCTCCTTACAGTCTCAAGTGGCCACCAAAAACCTGAACATATCTAGTCTGGGAGAAGGAAAACTTCAGGAGACTCTTTCAATTTTCAAATGTGTGTCTGATTGGATAGGGAAGGTTACTTTCTCCAGTATCTTAAGCAAGGAAGAAATTATCGGGAGACCAACAAAGCCAGAGAGCTTTGCAGAACTGCACTGTAGGTTTAAAATGCAGGTTAGTCAGAGCTGTCCCCAAGAAGAGCTGTCTCATGTAGTAGTGTTAATTCAGGTTTTAGCTGCACAGTCAATCAGTTCAAATAGTCTCTGGCTGGGATTTCTGCTAAGCTCCTCCTTCAGAGTCAATTCCAATTCCTACTCTGCTTTCCTGTTACCACAGGTTTATTTCTACTCCTACTGTTGCCAGACCCCAGCCAGATAAAAGAAGCTAACAGGGTACAACCTTTCTCCCGTCATCTGCATTCCCCATGCTACAGTCACTGAAGTTTTAGAGAAGTTGCATTTAGAGTTTTCTCTTGTTAAAACTTGTAGAGAAAAAAAAAAATCACCGTGCTCTCCACTTGTAAAATGTGTACAGAGGTAGTGTGAATATTACACTGCACAGCATTTCCAAATCAATCAGCTCCACTCAGAAACAAAATATTGTCTGAAGATGATACCTGCAACTTTCTATTACTGATCCTTGCATTTTTAAACCTTCCAGGATAAAATAAAAACAGCTTCCTAGAACTGCTTATGTCCAATCAGGTGAAAGGAAGTTCATGAAGCCTGAAATTTACTTTGACTGTGACAAGAGAAAAACAGTTCCTAGGAAAACAGAGCAAACCTAGAGACTTTTGTGATAACTAGAAATGAAAATCTGGGATGTTTCCCCTTATTCCCACTGATTGGTTGGATGAATATATACATTGCTTATCCCATGGCTGTTAGACCTGTGCCAGTGCCCAAAGGGAAACAGAACTACCTGTTCCTTGCTACAGGAGTTACCAGAACTTAGATCCAGTTTTGCACGTGTACAAAATTCATACACTCATGGTCTCAAGCAGCAGGACAGAAACAAGGATAAGAAATAACTCCCAGCATCCTGTGACCAACATCAGGATGAGCTCAGGGAATCTCTCACTGACCCCTGGATTGTGCTGAGGGTTTGGCATGGGAACTGGACACATCCCAACAGATCCCACCCCTCAGAAGAAAGCAGGGCTGAGAAGGCAGCCATCACCCATCTTCCCAATCAGGCTCTTTCAGATGTATCACCTTGCTCTTTATGGTAACCATTCAAATTGTGTGGGACCCTGGGAGTCTTACACAGCTCTTCACAGCTCCCCACCTCATCAAATAATCAGATCAGGCTTGTGGCACTTTCAGGTGGGTCAGAAAGTGGAGAAACTACAATACAAGCTTACAGGCAGTAAACCCATGCACATTACTCATGGCTGAATTTCAGGATTAGGCATCTGTAGTGGTTTGACACTGGCCCAATGCCAGGTGCCCATAAAAGCTGTTTGCTCACCCTACCCTGCCACAGCTGGGCAGAGGAAGAAAAAAAACCAAAGGGTTCCTGAGTTGAGATAAGGATGGGGAGAAAACACTGCAAGGGCAAAACAGCTCAACCTAAAGGTGTAAAGTGAATTTATTGCTAACAGAGTCAGAGGAGGATAATGAGAAGTAAAATAACCTCTTAAAACACCTGTCCAGGGCAGAGAGGACACCAAATTGCACCATCTTAACCACATTCTATCAGAGGTAGCAAGGAAAACAGGTTAGAGGAGTCTGATCTCCTGAGCAGGACTTCTGGATATGTAAATCCACAGAGCTCCTTTGAACTCAATCAATGCTTATTGATATAAGCAGTAGAGCCAAGCTCCTCTCTCTCTCTAGGAGAAGGCCCTGATAACCACTTTTCCCTCAAGGGAAACTAGTTTTACAAATGTTTATATGCTTAAGTTATTGTGACAGAGATTTGGTAAACTGTGAACAAAAGCTGATTTACTCAATCACCATTGCCCCTATTGACCTTATTGAAATATCCTCCTGGTGAAAATCAATTTTTCATTTTTATACCAGAATACTTAACTATCATCCACATTGATTTAAACCTATCTCAAACTGCAGTGATGTTGCACTCAGAAAAAAATATGAGGCAGAAGTTATCGCTTCTGCAGTAAGCATTCTCACACTGTGCAAGCATTTCTGACTGGGCAGGTTTTCCCATGGAAGGGCTTTTCCTCAGGAAGGCAAACCAAATATTTGCTGGATACCATATGCATTATCCTAGGGGATACTTAGCTTCAAAATGATGCCTTGCCATCGCTCTTGGGTAAAACTTACAGTTCTGGTAATGGAGGGTAATAAAGGCCTGGAGGCCACAGCAGGGAGCTCTGTGAGCTGAAGGCACCGAGTGCCCTTCACCCCTGGAGCTGCCCGGGCTCAGAGCACAGAGGGGCCCTGCCCTGGCAGCTCCTGCCTGCCCAGGCTGCAGTCACTGCATGGGCTCTGAGCACACCCCAAGCCCTCTGCAGGCAGCAGGGCACAGAGACCACTCTCCAGGGCACCTACTTCAAAAAGAGTTGTCTTTAACACCTAGTTGAGTTTTTTAATTTGAAGCTATTTGTTATGTTTTTTAATGATACACCTAATGGTCCAGTATCTATACTTTCTACCACATTAAGCAGGAAGTCACTGTGTTGAAACATATTAAAGTAGTGAGAAAGAAATATAGAGATTTCAGGGCAAAAAATTAAAAATCTATTCTGTCATGCATTTTTCCTTCTCTTCTTTCATTTAAGGATTTTACATGGTTGGTTACTATCTTACTGACTGCATGTGTTCACATCAAATAGGGAAAAAATTCTCCACCCAAATCTAAAAGGGAAGATTCCTTTGTCCCTTACTAATGGGACGGATATGTAAAATCCACGTGGACCAAGTCAGCCCACTGCATTCCCACATTTCTGCAACTTCATTGGCTTGTGAGCTGAAAACTGGGCAAAAGCTCTCAGCCAAGGAGCCTGCTGCTGCTGAGTGCCTTGGAGATATCACAAATGAAAATGAGGCCTCTTGTCTTTATTCATTTCTAGTTAAATATGCAATATCTTATCTACCACAGGTAGCAGGGGAAGAACCTCTGGCTCCCCAGGATAAAAACTTCTTTCATATTACCAAGCATCCAGGAAAGGAACTGTTTTCTCAGTAAATTGTACAGTTATCTGCTGCTACAGAAAGGCTGGCTGCTTGTCTAAATACAAGGATATTAAAAGCAGGGATCACAGTGTAAAATGTGTATTAGAATAAGCACAACATATCTGAGGGAGGAGTATATCTGTCAATCACATAAAAAATACTGAAAATAAAAGCAATAAAGTTGGCAAAGCTGCTGCTTTGGTTTTACCACTTTGGAGCCATCATCTGCCAAAAATCAGTTGAAGGAAAATGATAGCAATTGGTCACCTCAAGATTGCCTGAATTTGCTCACAGTGGCCTTGGCAAGAGAACATTCCCAAAAAGCCCATGTAACAGGAGTAGTATTGGGTATTCCCAGCCCTGGAAAAAGCAATGGCTGACTGACATAACCCTTAAGATTGAATGAGGCAATCAGGAGAGCTGCTCTTTGCCAGAAAACAGCATCTTTTGTTCACCCTCCAAAACCTAGAACAGAAGTGCTAATTCATGAGAATCTGCTCTTTTGCCAGTTCTTTGCCTTTCTACATCAGCATGTCCCTCACCTCCCCCACCAAAAGTGGAAAATTAAATTTTAACCTACCGTTATTAAATCACCATTAAAAACTACTGCTGAACTACTGTTTGAGGCATATTTTTCATAGTCCTCTTCCAAAAAAACCCAACCAAAAGCCAACCAAAAAATCCTCCAAAAAGTCAAATTTAACAGCTAATGAAAATAATACAGAAGAATCTAAGGATCTTTGACCCATTTCAGTCTGAGGGAATTAACTACCATATTTACTAACGTCCCTGTTCTCTAATCTCTGTGTAGTTGAAGACCCAGCCATGAAATAGAAGGATCAATAACAGCTGGTGTTAACAGACTTTGTAGTCACTGTGGGCATAGAAATATTAGCAGTCCCCCAAGGAAACTGCTGTTATCACCCAGCCATGCATTTCAAGTCAGGTGTTTCAGAATTTCTGCAGAACCATTTGGATTACTGGATAATTTTTTTAAGCAAAACTATGTTTTCTCTTAATTCCTATGAGATCTTTATGTACCTGTATTTAAGAATCCATTAACAGTACAGAAAAAATAAGGAAATAGGTATTTTGACATAAGACAGAATTGTGAAAGACATGTTCTCCATACAGTCAGCAGAAAATCTCCAAGTGAACAGAAGCCTTATTCTGGAACCCACTGATGTCCCTCTCCCCATTGCAGGTCCTCACATTTTTCTGCATTAGCTTTCCCCAGTTTTCCCAGCTGCACCAGACCAATGGCTCTCATGAGACCCAGCATAATCCAGCTCTGATTTTTACAATACAACCAAATCCTCATTAATAAAGCCAGTAAAAAGGAAGACACTGGTCACTCTTCAAGTATATAGGTCTTGAAGGCAATTCTGTTTTAGGAGATTATTATGCAATCTGCTATTTTTTTTTTTAGGAATCAGTATTTACTTAAGAACAACAATAGCACTTCCAAGGCCTTTTAAGTTTATCATACCGCTGTGATGCTAATCTCTCTTAATGAAAATAAATTACTTCCACAAAGGATGAGTCTTTTGGGCATGATTCTGATTCTGTTTGCACTGCTTTATTCCAGCAGCTGCAGCTAATGGGGTCTCTGCTGATTTACACCCACCATCAGGATAAGCTTCTTTCCATTCACAGCAAGCACGGTGCATGTGGTGTTGCTGAAGCCCAAGTGATTTGAAATACAGCTGAGAGTACTCTCAGAGTCTTTCAGGTTTTTTGAACTTTTATATCATGCTGCTTCTGCTCACATAAGACAGAAAATGAAAGCACAGTGTACTTGTGTAGTGTAACTAAGCAACAAGGCACAGCAGGGAGACCCAGTTATCTGCTGCTAATCATACCCTAGGGATATGAAGCTCATGAATTAAGGGCCATTTTAACATTTAGCATATTTCTCTTAATTTAAAGGTAAAAATAAATTATTTCTCTAAGCTGCTTTGATCCCTGGAAAATGTCTCCTGACATTAAATCCACTCCATCTGGCTTTCAGAGATTACTATACTACATACTTGCCACTCAAAACACTCAGTCCAGAGCACTAGGTGGTCCTCATCACTAACCCATTTCAAACATCCCAGTCCAGAGTCACGTCCTCCCAGACCTGGTCTCTGTGCATCATCACTTCTGCAAGGCACAAGTCCTGGGCTAGCCCCAGAGAGCAGCCAGGGAGCTCCTGGTGCTGGGCTGTAGGGCTGATGGAAGGCTGCCTTCATGCCTACAAGCCTTTCAAGTTTAAATGTCTCCAAGCAATAAATGAAACTAATTAAAATGCCAATAAGTAATTTATGACAGCCTGCTAAAAAGCTGCATTTCAGCTCTGTTGGGGATGGGAGCAGTCCAGAATTCCTGTAACAGGTTACATACCAGCATGTCTCTCTCCCACTAAAGCAGAGCAAACAAAAACATGCACAAGAGAGTGCAAATGTAGCCTGGGCTCCTTTTGGCTCAGTTCAAACAGTGCCATCCTACCTTGCTATCACAAATGCTGAGACCACAGAGGCTCAGGGCAGTGATAGCCTCACTCAGTTCACTGGCAGCATAAACAGAGCAGTGTCACACACACCATGGCTGCAGCGACAGCAACAAGCCTGAAACACTCAATCAGTGCCATTATGTGTTGCCATCATATTGCTAAAGTTCCATACCTTCTTGGTGATTTCTCATGGACAGCTCCTCAGAGCACTGACTTTGTCTGCACAACACAGCCAACAAACTCCAGCTCTCTCCTCACCCAGCTAACCCACCCTTTTATAGCACTCATCCTCATTGGACACAGCTGTGGCCTGTTAAGGTCAGGCTGTTCCTAATCTTTGGTGATTAGTGCAGCTGCAGTTCCTCAGGGCTGAGATTACCTTCTGCACTATCTTTATTTTCTTACATTCTATCCCCCCACAATTATGCAGAAATTGTACTTAGCCATTTGGTGGGCGAACATATATTTTCAAAACTGTTTCAGTTTTTACTTTATCCTGCCTCAAGGCAGGGGCTAAATGAGGTGGTTAACACCTATGTTCACCTACTAGGTTGTTTTATGTATTTTGGTTTAGTCTGTTCTAGTCAGAGGAAGTCATCCCAGTAAGGTGGCCTGAAAAAGCACAGAGACAACACCAGTGTTGTGTGTAGGATCAGTGATCAATGCTCCTCAGTGGCTGGACACAAGCTGCAGCAGATGGTAGCTCTGTGGAATGGAAGTTTAATCTTTGAGCTCAGACATTAGAGACAGGACTGCCTACTGCTGGGCACAGGCTTACACATGCAGCCAAAGGTTTGTTGCACAAGCAATGCCAGAAGGCAATTATCCCAATTAGGTCATCTTTTTGACCCATTTTAAATGGACTAATAGCAGGGGTTATTATCAGCTTGTATCTTGTTCCAGCAGTGATCTAGATCCTCCTGCACACTAAGGATTCAGCACAAGCTATGCAGGCATAGAGATAATTTTTGTCTAATTTGTCACAGTGCTGAGCTAAGGAAGAGGAACAGGGGACTGCAGGTAAGGAACAAAGGCACAATCCCAGGCCCAGGAGTGACCAAGGCTCACAAATCAATGGCAGAGCTCTCTGCAAGGGCTCTTTGTTTTCATGACTGTATAAGTAATGGTAATAACAGCAGTTCATGGCTGCTGCTTCATCTCCTTGCACAATTTCTCATGGCATGTTGAAAAAGGCAAGGGAATAGAGCAGTGCATAATTATCCTTCTCCATTCTAGCACTGCCCTCCTGGGCAAAGGCTGAATCTCAGTGCTGGGAGGTTGGCTTTTTTCTTAGCAGTGGATACCGTGGAAGTGAAGACACTCAGAAGCACAAAACTGAGCTCATTTGAACCAAGAGGGAAAATGAACTGTTGCACTTAGAACCTGCTGCTAAACAAAAAAGAAAGGAGAAAAAAAAAAGGAGGATATAAGGTTTCCACTTGGAGAATGACACAGGAAAACACTTGAACATTTCCCAGAGGAACCAGGAGAGTGGATACTGTTGCTCCTGCAGTGTCCCATGCAGAATTAACCACTAGAGGTTTGTCAACACCATCTCTGCCCTCACCCTTGTGTCACAGCTCTCTCTCCAGCACACCACAGCTCCTGCTCATCACCACAAGGTGCTCCAAAAAAAGGGTTAATGCTCTCTGGAGCCTCAGGACAGAAAGTTCAGCTTTCTCCTCTGCCATTGCTGCACACAGGGCTATTAGTGGGCCCCTCCTTTAGTCTGATAGCACTGGAACTTGCTAATCCATTGAGTGCCATTAAATCAGGCTGAATGGAAGATCAGCCAGTAAATCAAGAGGAAGATCTTGTTAGTGCCTAGGTATGGTCTTTAGTTTTCTTGGATTATGCAATTCCACTTCATGGGTACACAAATTGCAGAGTGTGAATCATTAATATCCAATTTGGGAAAGCTACTGGAATGTAACTGCTGAATAGGCAGATGAAAATATAAAGCTATCAGCAATACACTAATTTTGTAGTGCTCCACACAGAATGAGCAGCAGTAGTTTACAGACAGAAAAGTCCCTTGCCTGGAGGGCCAGGCTTCCTTTTGCCTAGATTACTTCCTAAGAAAAGCCTAATACTATTTGGCACTTTTCAGATTGAAGTAATTTGTTTATTTGGAAGACTGAAGACAGTTTCCTTGTAGTGGCAAGTGAAAAGACAGCCTGAGGAACTGAAGTTCACTTTGCATTTCTCTTGAGAGCACTATCACTTAAATGCCACTGTTCACTACCTCGGATACCATTCATGTTTTGCAAGGTATGGAAAAGACACAACAGGATACACAGGAAAAAATCCTCCTCCTACTTTATTAGCCATTGTTCTGGGTATTCTTGGTCTTCTGCCAGCATAAGTGTAGCAAAGATTGTCTTTTGGCTGACATTGATCCAATACAAACAGCTATCCCTGCACAGTCAGAGAACAACCAGAGATGCTGAGAGAAGCCTTGCTTTGATTACATTTCATGGATCTGTACAAGGGATAGGTCAGGCAATGTCTTACTCACCATGAAAATTAAAGATTCTCCAAGGAAATATGAACTGAAATGGAACTGGGCTTTTTACTTTTAATATCCTAGTGTTTACCACCTGTTATTTGATGTCCTGAATTTTTATTTAAACCCTGTTTGACAAACAGAGCAGACAGAAGAAAAGTTAGAAGTTAAAATGAACACAAACTCTCTTAGAAGTCTCATCTGTACATCTTCATCTACACTGATCTTATGTAGTGGTTCACAAACCTGAGGTTGTCATCAAAAAAGCATCAAGTGTGATAGTCAACCTTTAAAGAAACTTTTGCTTAAAAAACTTCCTGACATTCTGGGAAGGAACATTATCCTGTTTTACTACTCATCCAAAAACATTGCAGAAGGCAGCTGTTTCCTTCTAAATTTTTACCATGCTGCACTTCAAGGATATTTCAGAAGCACTTTTTGTGGGTTTACAAGCATATTCTTAATATAGATACTTTTTTCAATCTCTCCAGCGTAGATGGATGGCTTTAACATCCCTCAGTTCACCTGAAGAAGTGGTTCACCTCAATGTCTCACAAAAATAAGCCTGATATTTTTGTGTTAAGGTTTCTTTGGGACACATTTATTTCTTTCAGTACTTTTCGAGAAAGTTATTTTCTTATGTGAAAGGTGCCTGGAAAGTCTTACACAATATTGCAAAAGGTTTGGAGCCAGCCTCCCCACCCCTGAGCACAGCTCCACTCAGCTGAGAACCTGCTTTCTTCTAGGTTCCTGTATCTGGAAAATGTAACTCAGACTAATCTGAAATTAATACTTGGGTGCTTCATACTTCACTGCAAAGTACCAGGTTCCTCAAGAGAGCTGCCACATGACGATTTTCACTTGAGATGGGTACATTTCAGCAAAGCTGGGCACATTTTAGCAGAGCTAAATGGGGGCAGCCACCCCAAAGACTGCTTTTCATGCAGATTTACCATTAGCCATCACACAGTGAAATGATAAAGAATGCTGGTCTGGCACACAAAAATTTCAGTTTGGAAAAGGCTCAGTAAGAGCTCTTCAGCAATGGTGTTAATGGCCCCCAAAATACATATCAGTAATGAACTGGGGAGCTGGGAGCCCAACAGAAGTCACCAATCCTGTACCAGGAGATCAATGCCCCCTCTGAAAAGAACTGTACATTTTCCTTGCTTCATCTATTGTCTGTCTTTTATATTGGCTTAAAAAAAAAAAATAAACCCACACATTACTTTGAGGGAAAGTAAAGCTGCAAAGAAATCAGAAAACCAGCTATTACCTTTTGTGTGCGTGCATGAAATGGAATCTAACTTACAAAACCTTGCACTGGAGATGACCTTGTTTGTCTTACTCATTTCTCCAACTTTGTTTCACTTAAGGAGTATGAAAATCAAATTCTTTTTGCCTGGTAAAAAATAACAAACACCAGAAAGCCTGCGAGGGCTGTGAGTGTCAGGGGAAATTGATAGTGGACTGAGTGAATTTCCCTAGTGGAGCAGCACATCAATGACTCATTCAAATTGTCACCTGAGACCCCTAAAAGTCAGTCCAGTGTCAAACATTCTCACTCCTTCTACTCAAGTAAGCTTGTTTATGGTTAGGTCCTCATTACCCTTCCATTAACTTCAGGCTGACAGCCCAGCAGACATAATCCAGTTAGTAACAGCAGAGATCCATCAATACCTCAGGCATCACCCTCATTTGGGCTTGCCCTTCTAGTGCAAGTCCTGTACTCTAAAAGGAAATTACATTGTTATGTCTTTTTATCACCATCACTAACATCAGCCAGATATAAGCAAAGTTTTATGTGAAAAAACAGCAAAAAATGTTGTAGAAAAAAAAAAAATGTACACACTGCATTCGGCCAAGAGATCTCAAATCAGCCCCTGTGCAGCCCAGACTATTTGCTGATTTAAACCCTTTCGCGCTCCATGAAAACAGCTAGGGATTTTAGCAGTATCCTTGTCAGTGAGCTTTAGAGGTTCAAATGAGATCTGGGTTTCCCAGAGCTGCCAGGATTTGAATTAGCAATGAACACAAGCTCCAGCCTCAGAGATTTGCATCTCATGGCAAAGGAGAGGCAGAGCCTGTGGCCCAGGCTGAGCCCTTGTGCTTCCCTCAAGGCCAGCTCTGCCAGGCAGACACTGAAAAAGGGGGAAGCAGAGGCAGAGTGTGAGAGCCAGGAGCTGCGGGAATTACACACACTGAGCTCTGCTCAGCTCACTCTGAGCGGCTGAGCTGTGCTGGGGGCAAGCTCTGTGGCCTCATCTCCACAGGGCACACCTCATTCTCCTTGGTTTCCCAAGGAGAAATGGTTCTTCTATTGGAAGAAGGTTTCCCTAGGAGAAATGGTTCTTTCCTTGGTTCTTCCCCCTTCTCCACCATGCCCCAGAGATCAGTTTCTGCTCCCTGAGGACACAGACCTTGTCTCTGATCATACCAGTCAGTAGTCAGGTAAAATGAGCTGCTTTCATGCCCAGATGACCATGCCCACCCAACAACACAACCAGGGCCATCATCTTCATAAAAAGCAGCAGACCTTAGTCCAGTCAGGGAAGAAAATTATAGCATAAAAACTAACCTCTCTTTTAGGAATAATCTCGATATTCTGTAAGTGTTCAAATCCCCAGAAAAGCCCACCCTACTGCTTTCATTTTGTATTTGCTCACTATGTATGTCAGCTATAGCCAAGAACACACACTTACTACTTAATCTATTACTTGTGGTCCAGGAACAAGAGCTACATTTTCCATCTACCTATTTATGTAGTCAAGCAGCTTTTTAATTTTTCTCAGTTATTCCCCTGCACTAGGAACTCAGGGACATTTCTGGTTGTGCTCCCAGCCCAAAGGAAGCATCTAGATTCTGGGATGGCATTAGCATGCTTTGAAATTCAGACTCTTGGAGTCATACATCAACCACAATGAAGTTTCTTTGCTTTTCAGTTTCCTGCCACATGACTTTAATACTCTCTTAACACTCTGATGGAATAGATATCTGCCACAGTGTTGGCACTGGAGATGGATGCAGCCTCCCATGTAAATTGTGGGGAGGAGGAAGAGGCTTTGTAGGCGGCTGCAGGCTTTGAAGTATGTCAAGCACTGTTGGACCAATGTACCTGCTAGTGCACTGGGGAGGCCTAAAATCAGCTTCATCCCCCTTCTGCTGTTGTAGCATTTTAAGGTAAATCCTTCTGATGAGCTCTATGGTAATGCTACAGAGCAGTACAAACTAATATTCTGTGCTGCTTCTGCAGTCCCTGTAATAAATGGTGAATTCTTAGTTTGCCATTGAAATGGCTCTTCCTGGGCTATCTCATACACAGCTGCTGATTCCTAAGCCCAGTGCTACCCTGCAAAGGAAGATGCAAGTAACACTGTGGAAGACTGCTAGTAATCATCAGATACCTTCATCTTGGTTATTGTGAGCTGCCAGGGCTGCATCCCAAGAAGAGCAGAATGCAAGATGTGTGTACTGTACACAGGCACAGCATTAATTATAGCAGCACTTCTCTCATTAATCCTTTCTGACCCTGGAGGTTATTTTCCACAGGATACTGTTTACAAATTCCCTTCCTCCTTGCCACTGTCCTCTTACACTGACAAGAGCTGAGAAAAGCTCCTGCTGTGTTCAGAATGCTAATAATTGCCTGAGTTATCAATCAAAACAGATGGAGACAAAAGTAATCTGCATCATCAGAATATCTCTATGATACAGCAAGGAGGCATTCTGAACTCTGCCTGAATGAATGGGCCAAGCTAAGAGCTAGCTAGTGCCTGAGAATTACACTAATGTGATGTGACATTTGCTCAAAGCCAAGTCCTTCTGTTAATGAGTTTCTGAGTTCTCACAGCAAAGTCACAGCTATTGTTCAAGGTTCAGAAAATCTGCAGTTGGCAGGTCAGAATAATAGCAAAAGTGAAAAGAAACAACAGTGAAATGCCAGGGAAAAGGAAATCAGAGGAAGTGAAGTATAACTTGCTGGGGGTTTTGAATTCAAAAGACCATAGGAGTGTGTCTCTGCAGACACAGCTCAAGCAAGCTGACTCAGTCTTCTGGACCAACACTTCACTTCAAACATGTCATCTGTCCCCATGCCTTAGAGCTTAGCTGGATCAGGCAGCACTTTGTAGCAATTCATTCCTGTGTGCAGCAAGGGGACACTCATGCCCTCCAACATTACTCATTTAACCAAGGCACGTTTTAACAGGAGCCATCAGTCATTTAGAGAGCATCACCTCAATTTGGGCAGTGCAAAGATCTTCAGGAGTCAGACTCCAAGGAATCAAACAAATGAAAATGTTTATTTACCTGTTCATTGACTTCCTTAAGCATTATTTTGTTGCCTCAGATTACACACATTATTACACTGTACTAGTCTCTTTCTAGTGTACCAACTTCTCTGTCTCGCTCAAGGCACAGTTGCATTCATGTTAATGGATTTAAAAAGAAAACAATTATATAATTTAAAAACAAACCTGTTAATTCAGGTCTGTGTTAGCTTAGTTGATCCAGTAGAAGTGGCTGTCATAAACACATCATTCCTAGGCTGGCTGTTAAAACTTTAGCAACCCCTGAGCTCCTCTGCTGCCTGTCCCCAGTGTCTGTGCTGGCCACTGGGTCCCTGTTCCACAACCTGCAGAGCCTCCCAGGCTCTCACCTGACTGTCTCCTGTGGCAGGAATGGGGAGGAGAGAGCAGAAATAGTTCTTGCTGATCTCAGCCCACCTGTTGCTATCACCAACTGCTGCCTCAGTATATTTTGACAATAGTTTGACAGCTCTTTACTTGTTAAATGTGTAAAATGGATTTTAAAGCCATTTTCAGTATTAATACACCTTCCCTCTGTACTTTAATTGAAGCATGTAACTCAGAAAAGGATCCTTAAACACTCCCTAGCATCTCCAGACAGCTTAAGGATTTAGCAAGGCACTGTCAAAGGTATATGAAATCCTCTTCCATTCACATAACACCCATTGCTGAAGAGTTAATTTCTTCGCTAATTTTTTAACTTCTTTCCCCTCTTTGGATTATTTCTATGTTTTAATTAGTCCAAGATCACTCCCTTTGATATAATGACACCACAGAGAGAAAAAAAAAAAAGAGTATTTTTTTAATGTGTGTGCCCTTGCAAGTGTACAATACACACAAATAAAAACAAAGAAATATTGCTATGAGTAGGCATACAATTTAGATATAGACTGAGAGATGAATAGTAGAAAAATTTATACTACATGTGTCCTGCTTTAGCCATGACTTGTAAGCATCAGGTTAATTTGCTTAGTTAGTAGTTTCCAGTTCTCTGCCTGTTGGAAGGGGTCCAGCAGCCATGCCCCCACCAAGCATTTTAGGTTTGTCTGCCTTGCAGAGCATGACAGATGACTCCAGTTTGCAAGGCAATGCTGAGGAAATGTCTTTATAGACCCTGAAATACCTTTAACACTGGGGTTTGCCTTCAGCCAAGCAAGTTAAGGTCCTCCTAATTATGCATCTCTAAATTTATTATTGTCCTCTCCTGTAATGAAAGAAGGACTAGGAAACATCCTTTCACTTTTAAGGAAAACCTGGTTTTTATATTAGGTAGATTATTAATTTAGTTAGCTATTCACACAGCACTTTAAGGACAAAGATATAAGAACTTCAGGAGGTTTGAAATTATAAAGTGCAATATAAAGGTGAAACCAGTTGCATTCACCTTAGCACTTGTCAAGTACTTCTGTCAAAAACAGGGGCTAGAGGCACCCCTGCTATCCCATCAAATAAAGGCTGGCCTAAAGCCATGCCAATGCACATCTTCATGGCAGTCATTCCATTTGGGATTGGCTCACCTAAGGGAGGGTGCAACAGGGAATTGTGGCCCAATGTTCTGTGTCTTTGACCACAAACTGAGCTGTGCAGGACTGTCACAGACATCTTTTATGAAAAATCCTTTCCTTAGGATTTTTCCTCCTGAGAAGCTGAGAGGCCTCAGGAACAAAATGAAAACATTGATTATCTGCTGCTGTGGAATGCAACAGGTGCATCTGTGATTGGTCTCATGTGGTTGTTTCTAATTAATGGCCAATCACAGTCAGCTGGCTCGGACTCTCTGTCCGAGACACAAGCCTTTGTTTTTCATTCTTTCTTTTGCTATTCTTAGCTAGCCTTCTGATGAAATCCTTTCTTCTATTCTTTTAGTATAGTTTTAATATAGTATATATCATAAAATAATAAATCAAGCCTTCTGAAATATGGAGTCAGATCCTCATCTCTTCCCTCATCCTGGGACCCCTGTGAACATGGTCACACAGGAGAGCTCCTGAATCCCCCTTGACAAAAATTCCTGTTGTTGTTTTCAACATGCAGGGTCTGGGCAGCTCAGGGATTTGTGATTGTCACCAAGGGCACTCATGGAAAACAAACAGAATGGCCCTTCTCTGAGCAAAGTTAACTGAACAAAGAAAATGTGAAAAAGCCAAATGAAAACTCCTTAAAACATTACAGTTCACATTTAGGACTAAACCAGATTTTATTTTTGAAGTAATTCAGAGTGAGATAGTAAAGAAGAGTCATTCTGTGACTTAGTTTCTCAAGCTGTGCTTCAGACATTTATGCATTTTAAGTGCCCAAACCATGAATTTTAATATATCCAAGTCAGTGTGTAACTTTTAGATAATTTCAAGTCTAAACTATTAGATCTACAGCATTTAAACTGTAAGTCTCAGATCTTGACTATCAAGTACAATCTTCAAAGTGCTATTCTCATATCTCATTCAGTGGATAGCTTAAAAAAGAACTTGCATTAGCTTCCAAGAGCTTCAAATTACTTGGGCAATTTCTGGACTAACAGGAAAAAGGCAAAATTTGTCAGACTAATGATTCATTGTGAATAATTCCCCTACTGCTGCCAGAAATAGAGTGGCAAAACCCCTCCAAACCCTCAAGCAAGATGCAGAAAGTTTATGTGCTGCCCAAATTGTGCTCTGATGTCTGACACTATTTATCTGACAGTTTTAATGGACACTAAATTAATTTAGAAGTGGAAAGGAAAAAAAGAAATGAGGTGACTCCTGACAAGTTCTGGAAGTAAAAAAAAAGGAAAATCAACTCTCTCGTGTGTGTGTGTGTGTGTGTGTGTGTGTGTAAAATACCTATGTTACTTCAAAATTAACAATACCAAAGAGCTTAAAAATAAAAATGTCTTCCTGCTATATTTTGAATATGAGAAGAAACAATTCATGACATTCTTGATTCACACTTGAAGTTTAAGAACACGCACTCATCCTATTTTCTTTCATATACCTGACTGCCCAGCTAGGTTAGAAAACAGATCATGTTGAATGAGATAAGTTCATTGGAGTGTTTTAAAGCAGAACTTGAGTCACACAGATCCTGCCAGGCTGTGCTCCCAAGAAAGAGATGTTTTCCTATTTACACACTGAGTGGGAGTCCCAAGATCACATGGCACATGCCAGCAGCTGACATTCCAGAGGGGTTAAACCACTATTAACATTCACAGCTCAGCCAACACAAAATACTAAGCATGATATAACAATTAAAAGTGTCTAGGAACTACAAACCATCATTAAACCAGAACAAGCATTCAATTCCCAACTTCTATGCTTTTATTTTTATTTTACTTTCCTTCAAGTTGAAAAGTGTGGTAGCTCTTTGAAGTCCTAACAGTCATTATTAAAAAACTCTGTGCTCCCTTTTCTAATTGCTTTTTCTGTTCATGAAAAGTCAATTAAAAATCCCACATATCACACTTCCAGCTTATCTGGCCAGCCCAGGGAAACAGTTTGGATATTGTGTCACTATCTTTTATTATTTGCCTGCCATCCATTGTTCAAAACAAAAAGCCTAGTAAACCCAAAATCCAAAGAAGAAACAAACATGGCTCAATCAATCTTTCTGTCCTTATCATTCCAGCTCAGCTTTTATGTATCACTAAATCTTCCACACTTTTACCATGTAGGCTCACTATTACACAGCAACTGTGTCAGAAAAATAATGCTTCTGAAATAAAAGCATTACAACAGGTACTCCCTCTGAGGGATTTTTCTAATGTAAAGCCACAAATTTTGGAGGAGAACAGAATATTCACCTCAATACTTTTTGATAGTCAAAACAGTATAACTGTTTTTAAAGGTTTTGTGTAAAACACCAGCATCTCCATGTGTATAATTAATTGACAGAAGAATTCAGACCTGGATGCCTTTATAATTCTATCTTTTTTTTTTTTTTTCGGGGAGATATTAATGAAAAAAACCAACAAACCCACACCCTAAAAAAACTTTTACAATTTTTCTTCTACATATAGACAGAACTATTGATTTCATGACTGTTAATTGGTAAAGCAATGTTTTAAGAAGAGGTTAAAGCATTGCTAAAGAACAACTTTTTGATGAGGCTTTTCCTTCCAGGTGGTTGTGACCACACAAAGAAAGCTTGTAAAAACATTTTTCCAGTCTGCTCCCATTTTAATCAGAACCACCTTGATTCAGATAACAGAATGAAATCAGTCTCTGTCCAAAGGATTTAATGATCTATGGCTCTGCATACTATGAAACATTAAATAAACTTTTAAAAGCTTTAAAAACAAGGCCTAATAAAACAGTTCTTCTGAACATTTCCTTGGTGAAAGAAATATATTCAACATCATTGACAAAAGTAGCGAACAAAATTAGATATTTTAAAAAACCTACTAAACTGACTAAATTTCTGATTTTAACTTGTTCAAGATGTTATCAATTTCATTTGAAATAAAATAAACACCACAACATCACAGAAAGAAATATTAGGTTTCAGGATGAATGAAGCTTGGAGGTTTTTCCAATATGAAATATTAAAGCATTTTCCATGTGATTTTCATTTGAAAAAATGCATCTATTATTCAAAAATATACACAATGAATATTCTCATACTCCTGAAGCCTCAACTGAACGTCAACACTCCCAGAGTACAAGTAAATAAATAAAGAAAACATGACTGAAAAGAGAAGCCAGACAATTCCTTTACTACCAAAAAACCAGTGAAGTTCAAAACATTTTTAAGACACAGGAAGCCAATAGGGACTCTCTCTGCTTTCAGATGCAATTGAGTTGTAGTGGAAGAAGGGGAAACAAAATTTCCTTTACACTTAAAGTAATAAATTCCTTTAAAAAGGAGAATTTGCAAATTTCTTTCCATATTAAAAGTGATCTGTTTCAAGAGAAGACTAAGAAACAGCACTAGAAACTAGTTTTCATACCTTCCATTGCACTGAAGCAACTTCACATCTTTTGGGAAGACAGGTTCTGGTGGTTTAGGCTCTGTCCTGAAAAGAGCTTTTCCACAAGAAGGAGCTTTTCCTCTCAGGATGAGCATGCTACACGAAGCAAAGGGGAGGCTGAAGCCCCAGTGCTGGTGGTTTAATTCCTGTAAAGGGGAGGCAGGTGTTACTTCCCCAGGCTTCCCAGGGTGCTCTCTGACCAGCCCATTTTAGCACAGGTGAGCTCCTTTAGTTCAAACAAGGGCAATTGAAATACCCACTTAGAACATGGCCCAATTCCTCCTCCTCTGAAATCTGATGCCAGAGCCTGGGCATCTGCTGCCTCTCACCAGCTGAGCAACACTGGTGTCAAAACCAAGATGCTGGTGTGAAGAGGCAAGAATGTGATAATCAATTTGAATTACTGCCTAGAGCTTGTAGTTTCTACTCCTGATCTTGCAGAGAAATCCATTATGTTGGACTTCACACCTTAAGGAGAGTGTGTTGCAGTAGGGACAAATTATTTTTCAGCAGGGGCTTCTGTACTGCACTGACAAGCTGCATTTGCAAGCCAGCCTGTTCTGAGTTGTACATTCTATTACTTTCTTCTTTTTGTTGTTGTTCTCCCACAGAAAATCTAGAAAATAATAGGGGGATTTCCTCCAGCCTCTGCTATGCGTGAGGCTCATGAGTGCTGGAGACATCAGCTGTTAGTTGAGGCTGCCTCATTTTGTGCTGCATAATGGCCTTACAGCAGAGGGATGGGATCCACTCAGAACTCCTTGTAGTGCTCTTACAGATTTCATTTGCTTGTAAATTCAGGCAAGCAGTGGCTGTGCTAGATGCCAAAGTGCTTTGTGCCTCTGCAGATCTGTGTACAATAAACAGCAGAGGTGTCCAGTTCTGCCTGCCCAGGCTCACTTGAAATAGAATCAGGTGTGGATTTGCCAGTATCTCCCCCAGCTCTCCCTCAAGTCATTAAATAAATGTGACTTTTAGCCACAAAATCGACACAAAACACAGGTGTAGCAGTTTTGCTGTTTCTAAAAAAGCAATTTTGCAGCCATGCCTTGGAATAACCTCCCTTGCTTATGAGCATGGCAGAGTAAATAAGCCAGCTGTTTTGATGCTGAGTTTTAGTTATCTACAAAACCCAGTGTGCTGGGCTGGCCAAATCCACTCATCACCTATCTCTGATGGGCTTTTCCTTTCTTTTGTGGCTCTTCCATGTGCAGTTACTTCCCGCATGTTTGCAAGGTGTGGATTCACACAAGAAGTGCATGAATATTTAGTGCAATGCTCTTATTCAGCTGTTTAAGGGCACTTTCACCTGTATTTTCACCAAAATCTGGGACACCACCAACCCCTCCCTTCAGTGTGAAAAAGGGGGATTTTCTGCTCCTCCCATGCCAAGGGATGGGCAGGAGAAGGCAGAGATTTAGCCCTCAAGTGCTACACTATTAGGGTGAGCAGCTGTGTCCCAAACAGGCTGCTCAGAGCAGGCAGGTGGGATGGGTGCCCACAACTCCTGGAAAACAGGGATCCCTTTTTAGGGCAGCAAGGTGAATCCCTGCAGCTCCCCTCACCTCCTTGTGTACCACACCACGCGAGCAGCACGGGGCAGTGCAGCTGGGCAGGCTGAGGTTTGGTGCCTTCACTGGGTGGGACCTTGGCTGCTGCCCCTCTCCAAGCCGTGGGGCACTGCTCAAAGCACTGCTCTGAAAGCATGCAGCAGAGGCAGTGCTACAGAGATGCAGAGTCCCAGTTCCCACTCATCCCAGACCTCAGGCACAGCTAGGAGCTGTCTCTGAGCTCCTAGTTTTGCAGTTTGCACATTGTTTTTCCCTGTCAGTCACCAAGGGACAGCAGGAGCTAGAAGGCAGAAGTTCTTCCCTACCCATACAAATATACCATTTTGTTCCCAATCTTGCTGTATTGCCCATGGATCAAGAGCCCTGACACTGACTTCTCAGGGAATTTTAGAAACTACTCCTGTTAGTGTCTTAGGGACACCAGATCCTATGTACTTCTCCTAGATGATGATCTTCAGAGAACCAACTGTCCTTGCTAGTGGTGCTTGCACCTTCAGCTTCCCCCTTACCAGGTAGGAGACCAAATAGCACAGACTGTTGTACTCTCCAAAATACATGGGTGTCATAGATCACAGCAGTTTATTCAGTTAGATCCCAGAACTTCAACCTTCACATTTCAGCCTAGAGCACAGTGTTTATGAAGCCACAACAAAGATACAGGACAGCTCTATTTGTTACTGTAGCTGAGATTTGGAGAAAAGAGAGCTTTGTTTGTTACAAAATGGCATCCACAGAAGAATCAAAATAGACCAGGCATGTTCTTGAAGGCAGATGCAGAGATAGATAAGGATCTATTTATATCAAAGAATCAAATAGATCCTTTTATGAAGTCAGTAAAGATGTTATTTGTCAGAAAAGAGCAGTGCTTTTGTGCTGAAGAGATAGGTAAGGAATTTGTAGACCAGGAAAATGAGGAAGAAATAGCAATGGGTCTGACTGGGAGCTGCTATTGTGGAAATAGTCTCTTCATGGGTCCCCAGTCAAGGCCCCAAGAACATCTGCTTTATGTCTCCTGAGCTTGATAAACACATCAGTGATCGCTGCCTTGCAGGCAGGAACAGCTACAAAACCTAAAGCAAGGGGCTGGGAGAAGAGCAAAGAAGCAGCAAAAGTGAGATTGGTCCAGAAATGCTTCCCCATGGGAGGCCCTGAGCAGATAGCCCTGGGAAAAGATCAGGTGGCCAACAGAGAAAAGGGTTTGGAGGGAGGCTGTGCAACCCCATCACTGCCTCATACTCCTGGGGATGTGCCAGCCCAGCCTTCCTGGAGAAGGAAGACTGCTTCTTTCTGCAGAGACAGTAAAAATCCCTGTGCAATTTCAAGTCTTAAGACCCTGACCCTGTCCTAGACATGCCTGGAAAGTTCACAGTGTCCAGGTCTTTTTAAACCTTAGCTGTTCTATGGAAAAAATGATGTGTCTCATGGGTGCCACAAACAACCATGGCTTGTGTGATGTAACTCTTTTTCCAGCAGAAGCTGGGGAACATAAATTATTTCAGCCAATGAACACCTGCCAAGTTATATCTGCTGTGGTGTTGGCACTAATCTGAACTGTTTTTTTATCTGGTGGCCTACAGGTGAAAATCTCTGCATTCCCCTACACTGAGCTATCCATTTGCTCAGGTTCAATATTTTATGTTCCCCTTGGTGTTGCTGTTCATGCAATATTTAATGGATGTGTCCAGTGCTTTGCAGATCACAGCATATCTCAGATTTCTACAGAAATAATGCAAACCATGACCACATGAAAGACCTAATGCCATGCTTGTAAAATGCATGCTTTTATTGCATGTTGAATGAACCCTATGGAATTGTAAAACAACATGCCTTAGTGCAGACAGGCTAAGCCATAGTGCAGAAACTCTAGTTTGCATTTAGTGTTTACATCTGAGGTTTGTGGAGTCACCACCCCCAAACTGGCAGGTTTAACTTGACATTTTGCTTAAACCTTACAAGAAAGGAATTGTAAGGGGGAACAACAACATCCACTGCTTGCTCAGAAGAAAGGGGCTAGCAATGAGAATTATGCTATGGTTACATTTTTATCACAAACCAAGGCTGTGGTTCCTATTCAAATTAGCAGGAATTCAGCAAAAATCTCTCCAAAAGCAATTTTATGATGCTATGATTATTCTTTCATGTTCTTACTCCCTTTGTGATTATGATCATCACTGGCTCCAGGCAGCTGAAAAAGGATTTGTTCAACATCATCTGTTGGAACCACTTTTGGAGGAAAGGCAAGACTTTGATTACCTTTTTTCATTTTATTGTACTGAAAAGCATGCTCTTCTACAAAAAGTTTAGATTTTTACCCAAGCCAATTTTTTTTGCCAGCCAGATCTTTTAAAATTTTGCATCTGACTGAACCAAAGTAGCAGGGTTATCCAGTGAAATTAAAGTACAAAGCTTGGTTAGTATGTGCAAAAAGATCCTCTGCAAAATCCCACCTTTTTTTACCAAACAACCCTCATATACATCCTGGATACATTTAATTCCTCTCTATGGGGCACTGTGAAAGAATATAATCCTACTTCTTTCCCTGGATCTATGTTTGTGCTTGTTATTGCATTGCCCTGTTTTTAATTAGCCATAAAAATTATGTGTGTTTTTGTAACAAGAAGAATTTGGTTTTGGCTTCCAGAAAGAGTATCATCAAGACTTATCAAGCTATCAAGACATCAAGACTACCATTATGGCTATGAAGTCCAGGGAGCAGGAATGACAAGGAATAGAGTGGAAGAGATACAGCTCCTTTACTGGTTGTCCCACTAAATCCATTCTTCATATTTTCCCCCAGACCAACAGAGTAGCTGTAATTGAAATTATTTTTAATTTTTTGCCTTATTTCAGTTACAACAAAAGCTGTTCTCTCTTGAGTACTGTCAGGCGCTTGCTTCAGTGAAATAGCACATTGTAAGCAGGAGGGCAGCCAGGGCAGAATGAATTGCACTGCTTCTCTGATCTGAGGGGAGAAAACCCTTTCTTCCAGCAGGTTTTAACCTTCAATGGGTAACATTTTACTTACCATGCTCTGTGCAGAGAAAATGTGGTGTAACGTTAATTTTCTGTGCTGCTTTATGTGTGGGCAGATACCCATTTTCCAACAGCAAAGCAGCAAACAAAAGAAAAAACAGTGAACATCTAAACCCTTAGAGAGTTAGTTAAAAACTTGGTGGCAGAAAGAAAGGAATCAAAATCTTCACTTCATCTCAAAAAAACCCTATGACTGCTGGAAAAACCCTCAGCAAACAAAAACCCACTGGCTTGATAGAGTCACAGAAAGGAATTCCCTCAGCATGTAAGCTATAACAAACCCAGGGTTTATACAGTACAGGACATTAATAGCACACTTAGTGAAAATGTATACATTGCACCAGGCCACGGTGTTTGCTGCTGCACACGACAGGAGACTAATCTAGCTCTTGTAATAGCAAGTGCTAAACACACAGGAAGATTTTGTCACCCAAAGCAACTGTAGTGGGTAATAACACAGCAGAAGTATGAATGCTGATGCAAATCCTAACTGTAAAAACCTATTTGCAACAGAGTGTGAAGTACAGAAGAGCTAACAAGGTCATTAAGAGGATGTCATGCTAACCTTCTTCCAATCTTCTCACAAACCTTTCTCAGCCAGCTGTCTCATCTGGCAAGCACAACCAGAATTCAGCTCCTGCTTTCGGTGTGCTGACATGAGACCTTGGTTTTCTGGAAATATCTTTCTGAGGATCTGTGAAGCAAGAAAGCACATATTCCCCCAGGAGCTTCCCCCCAAGCAGCCTGGGCAAGAAGATGGGCTGTGTGTAAGGAGTCAGACAGCAGCTCTGGCACAGAATAAACACCCAGCAGCTTTGCAGTGCTGGGACTGCAGCAGGAGAACAGAACAGAGTTTAGGAGTGTGTCAGTTCCATCCACTGACAACCAGTCCAGTGAGATAAAACTTTAATAACTTCTCAGAGAAGCTATGTCCTGAGACAGCAAGGACCCACAGAAGCATTCCCACAGGATAATGGCTATTTGAGGAATACTAGCAATGATTCCATTAGATACTAAATAAAACAGGCCTCTGAGGACAAACCATGGCCGTATAATTGTGGAAAGCGAGATCTCTTTCCCATTGCAGTAAAGGATCATGTAATTATGGCAAGCACAAATTAAAATTTAAATAATTGATAATATTATTACTAAAGAGCTATATATAGCAATGTCAAGAGGCCTAGAAAATCTGGCAGTAATTGAATTAAGCATGTCTAAGGAGCAGCACTAAGCAATCTTCCCACACACATACCCAAAACAAACAATGCCTGGCCCAGAGACATCCCTAGCACAGGAAATTTTGTGGGAGAGAGCAGAACAGTGTTAAATAAGGAACAGGGCCACATGGCCTGAAGCTGTTCATCAGAAGAGCCACGAACAGCTCAGCTGCATGAACTGAAGGTAGTGATTTGTGCCATGCAAAGCAGAGGAACTACTGAGGACTACAATGAGAGCAAAGGACACTTTATAACATTCAGAGTAGAATGGGAATTTCAGCTGTGGGTTTAAAATTAACATAAGAGCATCCTGTCCAATGCAGTAGGGCTTTAATACATGAATAGTTGGGTAGTGCTGACTACAGGCTCACACAGCAAGGTGGTATTAATGGCTAAATCCTTTGGAGGAAGGAAAAGTATAGCAATGGCCAGAGAGAGATCATCACCAGGATGTTGGCTTGATATGTCAGGTAATGAGAGGTCAAACATCAGCTGTCAACGTGCCTCCTGTTGTCTCAAATCCACATCAGTGCTGTGGATTACTGGCCCAAAGCTAAGAACACTGACTGACCCCCAAAGCTCTCAGAACACTCCTCCCTTGTTCAGGAATTACTTCCCCTCCTTTGTATCCAATGGCTTCTTTCCTGTTTTTAACATCAGAAGTCTGACAGTGAAAGCTTTTTCCCTTGATGCAAGGCTCTTTCCCTGTTTGACATTTGTAAATGATTACATATGGAAAGAAAGCTCCTGGGAATGGGGAGAGGCACAAAAAATTCTCTTATTGGTGATCATCATGAACAATTTACATGGGAACTTAGAGCAGTGCTGCTCAAACCCAAGCTCCTGTCACTATTAAAAAGAATTACTATTTAATGAGCTTCTGTTTTCTTTAATGGTGTGAGATTAAGGCTGCTTGCCATCAGGTGAATACTAATAGACAATTTTTAAGCAAATGAGGTCCTCATTCCCTTAATTTTAATAAATGATGGAATAAAACATACTTTCTTATTTTCCACTTTGTTAAGCAGAAGCTTCACTGCAGACTCTTCGCTTCAGCAACTGAAAGCATTTGGGCTTACCTTGTACCTTTCCCTTTAAGGTTTTATTTGGGGAAAAAGTTTATGATAAAAATTGAAAAGAAACATTATGGCAAAGCAATTACCTGCACAGAAAGCTCCTTTCAGTTTAAATATTCTGCTGCAGTGTGAACTGAGGGAGAACAAGAGAAATCAGCCTAGCTCAAAGCAAGTGTGAGGCTGACAGGTGAAGCTTGGTGGTGTGACTTACGAGCAAGTTACTGTGAGAAAAGCTGGAGGGGAGATTTCCAGCACATTAGCTGAACCCTGGGAGCTGCCTGTGTTCATGCCTCCTCCAGAGGTAAATGTGTAGCTTGCCCCCAGGTGAAAATGGATCTTGCCATTTCCAACACACACAGAGTCACTGGCTTGAAAGAAACACCTGAAGGCAAATAATGAGGTAAATCAGCAGAAGCTTACGAGGGATTCCTCCCAAGCCTGTTGATGGCAGAAGGTATAAATATACTTGTTTAGAAGTCTAATATGTGGACTAATGATTATGCTGAAGCAGGAACCAGACTTTAATCACTGCAGAGAGGTGCAGAGAGGATCTCTGAAAGCCACATAGGAGTTACAGCCTAGGGAAGATGGAATCAGGATGCAGAAGGGAATAGAAGATACTTGGCTGATGGATTGGACAAAAAAAACTTTGCAGCAGCAGTTTGGGGAATGATACATTTGTTGAGAACAAATAAAATAGTGTTGTAGCAAACAAAAATACAAAGAGAAGGGCAGAACTCAGAAGAAAGCCTGTCAGGTCAGTTGGATTCACACAGTAGGCCATCTCTAAGATCTTACAGAATAAATATCTGCACGTTCTACAAGTAGCCAACATCAAAATATGTCTAATTAAAGTTTAAATAAAAGGTAGGACACTGGTATTTTTCACAATAAAATATTAAACTAAGGAAGACTTTTAAGAGGGTGATTAAGAATTCTCTGTTAGCCATCATCAGCTAGAGTTGCTGGAGAAGACACACAATAAGGGATGGTAGATTTTGATTTGGACTGACTGAATCATGTATATCACAATGGTCAGTCTCATTCATCTGCACAGCTATTGTAACTGAAGTTATATTTGTAGAGGAGAAAAAGAGGAAATGAAAGCCAGAACCTGCTGAAAACTCTGTGAAAGTTTGGATGGGTTAAGCAGCACTTCCATATTGTGCAAAACCCTAAGCACAACTGCAATCAGCTCTTAACCATCCTAAGCCTCAATGCCATCTTAGAAAGCAGAATTTGTACAACTGCAGCTAAGTTAATTGGGCAGACAGAAAACATATGAGATTTTTGTTTTTCAATTTTGAGTGTAATTACCATTCCCTTTAACCCATTTCTTCCTCATAGTTGTGTTATATAATTGCATTATTCCAAAGTCAAAACATAATAATAGTTTACAATCAGTAAAAACACTCAGATGATTTTTCAAATGGAAGTATTCCAGAAACAATTACATTTTGCTTTAAAAGCAGGAACATTCAGTGCTCTGCTTATTATTGGTGCTCAGAGTACAACAATCATATGCTATTCAGGATACTTACTGTCCACATAGGTGCCTGGCAAATTGCTCTGAATATTTTCTAGTGCAATTATGGACAGATTGCTTAAAGGTTGAGTCCAATAAATGGAACCACATTCTGATATGGTTTGTACTATTTATAAGAAATTATATACAGCCTTAAATCTCCTCCATCTAATGGTGCAGCAAGTCTTTAGACTGTGCCATGATTATCAACAGGTAGCTTTTATAATAAAGCTAAAAGGAAAAAGCCATGAATGAATAACTACAGAACAATTACAATTATTGACATTTTTAATTATACAGCACTGGTTGGTAACTTACAGCCTTTTTAATTACAGGTGTTGTTTTTCTTGTTTAATTCTTCTCTGTATTAGTTCTTTAATTTAGCTGACTGCTAAACTGCATCTGCTGGCAGGCAGAAGAGGCTGCACAGAGTGGGAAATAGCAGGGGGAATTTGGAAAATTCCCTGGAAAAACTAGGACACACAGGTTTTTCATGAGACTGCAAACTTAAAACCTTAAAAATACCTCCAATAAAGTTCAGAAGCTTCCTCTCCAGTTTGCAGATTATAGAAGCCAATAGATCTAACAGAGCTACAGGACATGGATTTGGCTAGTTGATTTGAACCTGGCTTGTGTCCATATGCTTTTCTTCCCCTTCAATACTGCACAGGGACAGCCACCACCATTTACAAGAGTTATCACACTTGGCTCTAATGACCCACAGTCTAATTTTCAGAGAGGAACTGACTGATTCAGTTGCTACTCCAGTGGAAGATGTAATGGAAGACCTGCATGATTTTTCTAGTTGAATTTTTTTTTTTGTGCATTTGGGATCCATTAGTATTTACTAATAAGACAAAGCCATGTAAATACACAGGGTGGTGTTTCTCCTCAAATTCCATACTTTGATATGGAAGGCTGCTTCAGTGGTGGTATGAACATCTGTTTTAGGTTTTCAGAAAAAATACCCTTCCACAGAGGTATTTTTTGCTGATTCTTGCCCTGTTCTCTTCAATTTTAACTGGAGACTACAGTGGTTGCCTTTACACAAACACACAAAATTAGAATGGTCATTCAGTTTCATGGCACCACAGATAACAATGTGAGAATCAGTTCAAGAGGAAGAAGCACAGAAGAGCATAATACTGCTCAGTCTACATCAATGAACAAATGCAGTGTAGTGAGACTCATTTTTACTTACAGAGTAAGTAAATCCAGATCCAAATCCAGACCCACACTACCTGAGAGTCTGGGACAAAGAGTTAATTTGGCACTTGAATTTCTTTCCCCTACAGTTTTGCATTTTGTCTGAAGGTTCAGAATTTGTCCTACTAATTCTGCTCTGTGTTTCAGAAATCCTTCACAATTTCTGCAAGCAAAACTTTGCAGCTGCTTTTGAAGCTTCCCTTAATTTCCAGAGCTGATCAGGAGGGAAGCTGACCCTGCAGGTATTAACTGGCAATTTGGATTAAAATGCTTCATTTGAAGAAATTACTCCATGGATGAATGGTTACCTTGCAGGAAGACAAAAATAAACTGAAGGACCATTGAGCTGGCATATGTTTGTGACCTGCAATAGAAGATCCCTGGGAATAACTGCAAAAAATAGCAAAAATAAACCTCCTTTGGAAAAGCACCAGGATGAACAACAGTCATACCTGTGGTTTATTCCAGGTTACATAGGGATCAGTCTTTCCTCCTTACTGGAGAGAGCTGTGAGAGTCTGTGCTCTTGTTTCAAATTCACAGACTTCAGGAGGAAGGCATTTTAACATAAAGATTAAAATTGAAGCAAAAAAAGGACTAATATTCTGATGGTTTGCTTTTCCTTATTCTAACACAGTTTCCCCTTTCCACTACAAAAGTGAGGTACACAATGAGGGAGTGACAATAGCCAGACTATTTTTCAACAAGTTTACAACTGAAGTGCACAAAGCATACAAAATGAAAAAGGGAATGCTTCATTTCTATTTTGAAGGATGGCCATACAGGGACTAGAAGAGTCAGTGATTTGTTCAGAAAAAGCCTGTGCTATACAGCAGGAAAATACTCCAGAAATCTCATGCTCATCCTCTCTTTCTTGATGATTAATAATACTATCCTGTTAAAAATTTAAAAATTGCTTTTCAAGGGCACCTGCTCAATATCCTGGCTTCCATCTATTTTTAACATGCATGTGAAAGGAAACAGTTTCAGCACGGAAATGAGGATGAAATCCTTGATCAAGAAGGGTTGGTGGAAAGTAATTACACAGCTATCTTTTGTTAGGATTGTCAGACCCACACTTGCAGGGCTCAGGGTTGAGGGAAGCCCTATAATGTCATTTTGGATCTACATCTCACCTGCTTTGCTCTCCAGAAGTAGCTTCTAAGCAAGGTCAGAGATCCTGTTCACAGGAAAGGCTGTCTTGGTATGGCATAACCCATGGGTGTGCTGTCAAAAAACTATGCATGGTCTAACTCTGCTGCAAAACAGGTTACAGACACTTCTGCACCTTTTGCAACCAATGCTCCTCAAAGCAGTAACTTGGCTGTAGGCACATACCTCTTTGCCCTCATTAAAAAAAAACCCTTGCTTCTAGCACAAATCTCTTTTAAACCACAATTTCCCATGCCTGATGTAAAGGCACCTAGTAGGTCATTTGAAGGTCCAGTCAGATGCAGAAAATGGAAAAAAATTGCCCAGGTTTTCCTAAACAATTAATCCCTAGTGAATCTTCCTGATTCGCTTTCTTTTTGGCAGGTAATTAAGACGTTCAGCAAATTACTCAGGTGCTAAGTTATAAATGTCATTTATTTTATAAGCCCTTTTTCAAAGCTGGTAAATAATTCTGAAGAGATGCCATGGAGAGGGTGGATGGAGACAGTGGGATAGAGAAAGGCTGACAGCTTCTGAAGGGAAAGTGCAGAGAGTGCTACAGACAGGAAACCAAAGAGAGAGGAGGGAAGGACAGTGAGCCAGGGAAAGAAAAACTGCAGAGCAAGAGAGGGATACAGTGGAGGAAAGTGGAGAAGAGAGAAAACATGACATGAAAATGGAGTAAATAATAAGACAACAAGGTTATTCCCAGTAGCCCTGCCCATACTACCAATCAAAACAAAAGGGGTTGCTTCAAGCTCTATGACTCCACATTAGTTTTTCCTGTAACCATCATGCCCATTTCAAACACAAGACCCTATTTCCCTTTCCCCCACCCTCACTCTGACTTTTCCATCAAGTTTTCATCCAAGTGATGCTTCTCCAGTTTAGGAGTGCTTCTTTACCACACTCACGGAGGCCTCAGCCTCAAGGCCTCTAAACGCTACTAGGAGACAAACTGCAGTAAGTAGAGAGAAAGACAAGAGAGAACTCAAAGGCCCATGGAGTTTTTTTCCATCCGTATACATAATCTTCTTTTTTTTTTTTTAATAATGCATTTATCCATTAAAAAGGGATTTAAGCAAAAGAAATGCCCTTGCTCTTTTTAAAGCAGTTTACACAACTGACTTTTTTCTCTTAGACAATTTCATTGCTCTGTTTATGATTCTTTTACCACCTATAAAACTCACTTTTTTAATAAAACACTTGAGTTCCAGAGAAATGGTTTTTATCTCCTTAATGAATAAAATGTCTCTAATCCGCTTTACAAAACTCAAAATTAAGCCCATAAATGTATTGTGGGTGTTTGATGATGTTTGTCTGCTTTATTAGTCATGTAATACAGCTCTGCAATGTTTTTTCACCTTGGATTTTGAAGTACTCTCCTTGAACCTTTACTGCTGGCTGATGGGTTTGGGACTGCAGTGTTCTCCCCCTCGTTCCTGCCAGACCTCCCCCAGGCTCGAGGCTTTGGCTTTGATGGTTTGGGACCAAGGTTTTCAGAAGGGAGGTACCTCCAAACCCAGGGCTGTGTCTCACTGAGCATTGCTGCTGTGCCCAACAGCATCCCAGAATATTCTGAGCTGGAGGGACCACAAGGATCATCGAGTCCAATTCTTAAGTACCACAAATGTACAGATCCTGGAAGATTGCAAAGCAGGCATGTCCTGAGCTGCAGCCCATTGTGCGCAGCCAGCTTTGCACTCCACCAGCCCTTGGGTTTATCTGTGCTAAGCCATGTCACAAAACATAGGCCAGAAAATCTAAGTCAGTGCTGGCTGCCTGAAGACCCCGAGGGTTCACCCAGCCACCACTCTGGTGTCCCAAGCTCAGCTCCTGGTGGTGGCAGTGAGAACCTGCTGGGATCTCTGGGCACTTTCCAAGGGCTCCTACACCTCTGCAGGATGAACCAACACATTGCTCTTAACTGGCAGTAGCTTGGGTGCTGGGCATGATGCTTTTTGCATGTTTAGTTTTTCCACTCTGTAAGTCAGAGTCACTATTTTGAAATATTTTTCTTGGAAAAAAATAAACAGCAAAAACACATGATCTCTCGTTTAGGTTGGAAAGATAGACTGGATACCCACCAACCTTAAACATTTTGTTTATTTTTCCCTCAGAAAACAGATAAAAGATGTGTTACAAAAAAGAAAGACTGGCAATATTCTGTGCCTAAGTCATCCACCTGTGCCTTGGGGGAAGGTTGTATTTCAGCAGTTTTGCAGTGTGCTCCAAGTGCCCACCCTTCACCTGCTGGGCAGCCAGCCCCCAAGTTGCTCCAGAACTGACCTGTGGGGGATTCTCATCTCATGTTCCACTCAATGAGAAAAAACCCTGTGTGCTGCTGGGGTCAGGCCCTAAGTAACAGGGCTCCATTACCATTGGTGCAGGTCTTTTCAAAGGCAGCCTAAATCCTTGAACTGAACTCTACCAGGATCCCTCAAGATTCTCCATAAAATACTGGTAAGAGGGACATCTGATTTTGGAGGCTTAATATATTTGCAGAGTCAACCAAAGTGAAATTTAACTGTAAAAATATTGTTTCAATAAGAATTCCATGCTGTGAGATACAAAAATTGCTATTTATTTTACTGCCTACAGGGAAGAGGTGCTTCTGTGATACAAAACAAACAGGAACAACATTTCGGCCAATCAGAAATGAGGGAACTGTCAAGAAAACCTAAACTAAGCAAAATGGAGAAAGAGGTTTTATTTTGCTAGTGCCTTTAAAACAAGTCAGGCAGTGAGATATTCTTAAGTTTAGTTTTAGTCTTACCATGCTTTTCATCATGCTACCAGAGAAATCCTGAGGTTTTTTTCCTCCCTCTTTGATTTCATTCCCCTCTGCAGAATCACTGTGTAAACCTCCAGTTTCAGCTGCCTTGGAGACCAAGTCCCACAGCTGAGAAATGGCATATTGGCTCAGGGAGGCAGAGCATCAGCGAGGCAAACGTGTCTAATACCCTGCTGAGGATGTGATTACAGCTTACAAATGTGCAGTGATCCTAGGCCAAAGTTTACTGGCAGATCCTGCCCACAGCAAGCTCTCCCATGCTTCCCTAGAGCTGATCCTCAGCTGCAGCAGGGCAATGCTATCCATGCACACCAAAAGAGAAGACCATGGTCCTTCTCTCATTCTCCTCCTCCCAAATCAAAAATCCCTCAATTTGCTACACTCTAAACTAAACTACACTAAAAGTTTAGTACATTTCTATGTTTCCTGACAACAATCTCCAGCTTCAGAAAACTAAAGATGAAAGGACAGCTCTGAGTGAGACAACTGATTGCACTCATCCCATCTGCATGCTCTTCCTACTATTTCCATGCCTTCCTTTCTGGGTGTGAGCTTGACAAGGCTCCTTCAGCTTGAGGTTGATACCTGGTAAGTGCCATACAAGCACAAAAATTATATTATTTGGTCCAGGAAAGAAGCAAGCAGATATTCTGCAAGTCAGTGGTAGTTCTGCTTTGTGGAGTCAAGGAACACTTTAGGATCCTCTGTGCTGGCTTCCTGCATGTAACAGTTGCAATGAACAGTCAGATCTTTCAGCTAGTGGTAAAATTCATCTCAGTTAGAGAAGGGCCCCAGGCAGCAGCAGAGCCTTCTGCAGGCCATCACCAGAGAGTTACTGTATTTCAGGCACATCTCAGTCACTCTTTGCTGATTGTGCAGAATTATTTGCATGCTCTTCAGTGTACCTATAGCATGTACCAGCAATTATTACCAGCTGCCCAGGGAGATCACAAAGGATCTTCTCTCCACCCATGAGTTGCCTTAGAGCAGACTGATATTCCCAGATGACACACTGGGCACGTGGTTTGACTGCTGTATCCTATGGAAATGACAGATTGCTAATCTGGAAAAGGAAAGTAACTTCTCACCTAATAAAAAGAATTAATTCTTTACTGCCTCTGCAGCATGAGCATCTCACTGCTGATAACTTTTATTTTGCAAGAATTCTGGGTCTCTGGCCCCCACTGACATCTCCTGTGCACGGGCACTGAAGCAACTACTGAAACATGTTAAGTATTAACACATAGCAAAGGTTCCCAGAAAATCATCACTGTTTTCTAAGAGGTTTAGGACACAAGAACTGCCACCTTACCAGTAAAGAACCTTCAAAACCATACAGATATTCGTCAGGAAAAAAACAAATTAAAAGGAAAAGAAATTTAGTAAGACCTGATGGGGTTTTTTTTCTTACAAAGAGAAGGTTTGTCAAGGCTGCCACCATTTTAAACCAACACTAAACTTCACCTGCTACAGGTGTTAGCACCCATCACCCAGAGGGGACTCCCACATGCCAGATGGGTTTGTTCAACATTTAATGAGACTGTTCTAGAAGTGTTCTGGCCATTTTGACCACATGGTTTTGCAACCTGCAATGAAAGCTCCTATCAAACAGTCCATTTGAATAATCCTTAAACATTTACCTACATCTTTAAAAGTATAGCACAGAAATAAAGGTACAATTTACAGTTAAATGGTACTTGTAAAGGATAAACAGTTGGTTTATCACTCTTACAATGGGAGTGATAAACCAACTGTTATTGCTTGATGCTTACCAGTAAAAGAAATAACCTCTCCTCACATCAGCTTGAGCACTTCTTCTACTAAAACAAGTAACTAGAAGTCAATTCATCTGTTTTTACAGTTGCCAAACACCTCACATATAAATCATGAATCTTCCTTAATACAGCAAGGACAAATGCAATTTTATAGTGACCTAATGTCACAGGATAATGATAATACTATTAATAATAATAACAGCAAAACCAACAACAACAATAATAAACCATCACCATCAATATTAAGATGTATTCTGTGTTTTTCACAATCACTTTATCACTTTCCTGATCTCAGTCCTCTATGCATCAATGGAAATTTTGGCCAAATGGATTTGATTTGGTAGTATTGTAAAAGCATTAATCATTGGGTTAATGAGGAAGAGCTGAATAAATTGCAGAGTATATTTTTTAAGAATTAAAATCATATCGGTAGTAATAACTGGTAGCAACAAATACTTGTTTCAGACTAGATTGTGTAGATTTGGTAATTCACCTCCTTACCAAGTGTTTTATTTCACAGTTACTTGAGCTGGAGAGACTCAAGAAAGCATTCAAACTCCTATCCTTAACCTGTTCCCAGAAATCCATATTTCATATTTTGAATTAAATCCAAAATTACCTCCTTGGTGTTGATGGGGTTAAAATTCCCTTTAGTCTGTAAGATGCAGCAACACTGCTGTGGAGCAAACAAAACAAACCCAAACCCACTCATTTGAACAGAGAAATGCAGCCTGACAGAATTTCTGTAGTTTTATATGGAAGGAATTAAAAACAAGGGCATCACTATAATAGTCACAGACATTTGTGACCATTAGCTGAACAGAAAATACCAGGTAGCATTCAAGAAAGAGAGCACTTTACCTACCACCCCCAATTCAGTTTAGAGCTACTGCATGGCAAGAGTTTCATTACCTCAGTTCATCACTGAAAGCACGGAAATTTCTCCCAGACATTACCACTTGGGAAGGCATTGGACTGCCAACCATATTTTGGCACAATTTGTCATTAAAAATATCAAAGCTTTCCCTTGTAGAGTGGATATTTTATCATTGTGATTGGGCCCAGAATTCCTGGGAAGGAGGGGGAAAGAATTTTGCCCTTTTATTAGCTTCAGATCAGTTACTTGTGATGGTGACAGCCACACCACCACCAGTGCTGTGTCTGCAGCTGAAAAGAGCTGTGACTCCTTTCCCTCCTCTCTCCCCCTCCCCAGAGGTAATTTTCAGAGCAGGTAGTGATGTGAATAAGGTGAACGGCCAGACATTTTATGGGTCATTTGTCATAGTTATGCCAAAGCAAGGAAACATCTATTTGCAGTTAAAGAAAGGCAAGAACTTTGGGAAGAAGCTGTAACACTTCTTTCACCTATTTTCTGCATGCATTCTACCTTTCCAGAACTGGATTTAAAAAACATAAATATTCTTGAACTATTTGAAAACTCCTTGCCTCCAGGTGAAAGATTTATTCCTACTAATGTTAAAATGTCAAAAAAAAAGTTTCAATTTCTTGAAGCAAGGGCCACATCTTGGAAGATAGCAAGTACAGTTGTTAATATAACAAATTACTGTAAATTGAGTCCTAGCTGTAATTTTAATTTCATTTCCTTCTTTCCTGATAGATAGTAGCTTGAATTTGACTACATTTGATGTGTACTAAAGCAAAGCTAAGAAAGACTGAATTTGTAGCTCCCTGAAGAAAGAACACAACACTTAAGATAGGGAATGAGATAATTGAGGTTGCAGGTATCCGTCAGCTAAGAGCACCAGGAAAGTAACAAATAAGTCAGATTCTGTCTGTTCCTCCTTGCACCATTGATTCCCTATATGACTTTTTACAAGTCATTTCCAACATTGGTGTTTGCTGAGAATTTCTGTGTGCACACATGAAGACCCACCAAGCTGGGACATCAGCAAATTACTTTTCCATTACTGGAACTGGTAACTAACTGAGGAGATACGAAAATTACTTACATAAGAGGAAAAAATGTCAAGCTTAGCACATCACTGCCACTGGAGTGCAATCTTTTTCAGAACAGACCTTCTCAGAGACGCAGTTAGTTAGCTGTCTTTCAGTATTCCAGTGTGTGGAAGAATAGCAATGTCTTCTCTGTGGATAAAAGGTAGGAGCAGCAAGTTACTGTCCCAGGTTCCTGCAGCCTCAGTGGTTGGAGCAAAGAAGTCTATGGCTAAAAGCTGCTGCCCACCTGCAGCTCTGACCTGACAAGTGAGCCCTAACCAGTCCCAGGCAGCCAGAGGCCACCTGAGCTTTAAACTGTCTTTGCAATTAGCCAGGCATTTTAATATTGTAGGGTTTTTATGGGATTGCTTGGAATATACCAAGCAGGATCATGTACATAAATCATTTAAAAAGTCTCAGATGTCTTTTGTTGTAAGAAATAGCTGTTATTTCCAGCTGAAATTCACATCCTGCACCGAATATCTTGCGCTTTACCTCTACAGAAGAAGCTGCAAAGCTTCATATTGGTGGCCTTAACAACCTTGGTCTGCAAGATTTTTTCCTAAGCAACCCAGCACAATGAATGCTCAAAACATTTGATGTGATGTTTCTGCTGATCAGGCACCAGATCTTTTCCATGATGTCCTATCTGTCTGGGAGTACCCAACACGAGGAAAATGCCCAGACATCCCATTTAGTTGACTCAACACAATAAAAAGAATCTCTGCCATCCTTTCATGAAACAGAGTAAGAGCCCATTTCAGGAGATATAATGGGATGGAAAAGAAGGGAAAAAGGAAGAGAAAGGAAACACAGAATGGCAAGTGGATGACCTTCCAGTGACACGACCCCTGATCACTTCTTGAATTCTACTGCTCCACTTTTAGGATCTGCTTCAAGTGCTGTTCTCATTGGCAAAGCCTGGCAGCTTCTCTTTTGTGAGGTGAGAATACATGTGCTGGAGAGAAAAAAGTGGATGTGAGTGAAAAAATAAAAATAAGATCAGTGATTGTGCATTTAAACATTACCATGTTTAGTCACAGGCTGAAAATGTAAGCACAACCTGCATCCAATTTTTCTTTAATTAAAACCCCAGGCTTAGTTTTAGCCTGCACACAGCAGCCTTGCCTGAATATAATTCCCCAGTATGTTTCATCTGGCAGAATGTTTTTGTTCCCACTATTGTGCCATACGATGTTCAACACCTGCTACATCCCTCTCTGGAGGGTGACTGCATTTCTGGGGTGGGAGAAGGGATTTCTCTAGCCAGGGTGATCTCCAATCAGCTGTTCCTCTTTCAGAATGAAAGGTGATATATAAATGTAAATGCTATTCCAGCGCCCATCTTTCACTTTCTCTTGCAACATGGGGAAATGTGTTTCCTGACAATACATTTCATCGACAGAAAAAGCACTTTCTAAGACATCTTCTATCCACTGCTGACACATATTAGCACCTAAAGCAGAGAAGCCCATTATTACTTTTAAGTCGTGAAAACACCATTCCTTCTCAAAGCTGTCACCTGCCATAGATCTTAATCAGCTTCAGTCCATTATAGAAATTCCTGCTGCAGTGAAACAGGATTTGGGAAGAATTTGTTATGCAGGGAAAAATTATTTTCTTTTCAATAGGATCCACGACATTAAAAAAGTTATGGTAGCATATGCCCTCTGATATATCTTATTGAATGCTAAATGTTAGAGTTGTATAAACCTGAAATGATGGTATTTAAGCAAACAAAGAAGCAGAGACTGAGGAGTTTTTGTTCTAAATCATCTTCTCTCTCCTCCTGTAGCTAGCCACGAACATAGTTATGACAGATACACCTCTGAGACTCCCCTGACCTGTGGTCTCATTTTTGGATCATATTTCCCCCCTTTTAAATGTCTTGATCAGTTAAAAATACCCAACAGAAGAACCCCCAGTAGAAAATCAGGTATTTGCATAGACGCTGGTTGCTTTGCTGAAAGTTTCCTGCGCAGGCTGTGGGTTCTCTTCACCCAACTTCCCCACCCAGCTCAGTCCCTTGCAATTGGCAATTTCCAATTGTTTTTGGCAAATCTGAAACAAGAGGGGGCATTCTCTAAGACTGCAATGAATATCTGCAATGCCATTGCCTGCCACCATGGCACAAATGGGCAGAAAATGAAACTACCATTCTTCATTGTGCCATTGGCTGGCAGTGTAATCCCAGACAAACCATCTAATTTCACCCAAGTCATCTTTCTTAGGCCATGAAGTGGGCCTAATAATTCCAGCCCATTCTGAGATTATAAAACACAAATGTATTTATACTCACAAATAGACTTCTGCTAAGAATTAGGGTAGAAAGGCTATGTCTATAAAGAGGCCCAAATTTGCCTGCTTCCCCATCACCAAAATTCTGGACCACACTATGTTATTGGCAATCCAGTTCTATTTAATAGTAAAGTGCTAAAAACCAAATAAAATAACCCAAATGAACAAAACAAAAAGAAAAACTCTGATGCAGGACAGAAGAACTGGTTCCATATTTCACATCCCTTTTATTTCCCAGCTGCTTTGCTTGCCTACTTGCAGAACAGTAGAATTTCTTGCTTTTCTATAGGGCATTTTATGTATCTTTTATCTATCACTCTGGTATGAGTTTCACACATCTAAGACTGAATGCACTAAAAATTCCTTACTTCTGACTTATGCCAGCATCACATTCTTATTCTCCATTTGCCTCCTGTTAGAGGTTACAAAGATGCAGACAGAGACATACTGAAATTTTCTATGCTGATAGCAAAATAGAAGCAAAACAATTTTGTTTATAGGCAGATTAAATGTCTCCTAAAGGATGTCTTTACACTGATGCTTCACTGTTCTTTTGGGAACTCTTTACCAATACCTTGCATTCCTTCAATTGCTCGGTTGGGCTCGATTAAAAAATAAATACCTAGCTCCTGCAAAGTGTGGTTTTCTATTTAACAATACTGGATTTTAATTATCTCTTCCTCTATTCCCCTTAATTTTAACTATCTTATTGTTTATCTTGATAAATTAACTGTTCTTTTCTCCACTTACATATTATCTCTCCAGTTAATCATTATTATGCACTACTTTCCACTTGTACTAAAGCTACCTCTTTGACTTCCCCTGTTACTAATTACTTTTAAACTCTCTCCTGCTGAACATTTCTTCTCCAGTAGGATCCAGTTTAACATGCCATGTAAGCAACTGGGTACTATAACTGAAATAAGGCTGCATTTTGTCCCTGAGAGAGACAAAACACCTTCCCAAATTTCTGGTTTGACCTTTAAAAGAAAGTTTGCTGGAAAATAAAGGCATGTGCTATGAACTGCACACAAATTTATACAGGAGATGACTTGCCTCATCTGTACAATATGGCTTCCCAGTTGGTTTGGCAGCAGCCTGAAAATGCAAAACAGGAAGAGCATCTGGACATCTTTTTAGTATCATCAGTAAAAGCACTCCTCTGCAGATGGAGAGCCCAGGGGCTCGATCTTGGCAGGGCTGGCCTCACTCAGCAAGTGAGAGCTACCTCATCCCACAGAAATGGATTTTACTTCCTGCAGTTGGGAGAAGGGTGACACTGAGTTGCTGCTGCCCTGTCTCTGCCCAAAGCCACCACAAGCCAGCCCATACCAAGTTCAAAGGAATGGAATGCCCTCCTCCTCTCTCTGAAAGACAGCTTATCTGTACTAACAGCAACCTTTTCTACCAACATTGGTGAAGAGTAGCATTTTCTCTGCTCAGCTCTTCTGAGCTAAAAATCCCCAAAACATCAGTGACCTTGCCCCCCTCATGGGCTTATTTCTCCACGTGCATTTTGTATACATTACCACCAGCTACAGGTACGCCTTGCCTACTTCTATTGCTTCGTGTGTTGAAGTAAATTTCTAAAAGTCTTTACTTCTTACCTGTATTTTGCTACAGTCCCGAGCAAACCCACTGCACTCCTGAACAACGTGAATGAGAGCAGTAACCTTCCCACTGCTTACCCAAGTGTGTCTGGATATTGTGTGTTCAGAATTAGTGCAAGGGTCCTTCTTTAGGAAAGCCAAGGGCAAGTGCATTCTTTATTCACTTTCCCAAGCTGATGCTAATGACATTATACTCTTGGAATTAGGTTTGTTTGTACTTGAAACAAGCACTGCAGATTAACAATATAGATGTGGCCAGTTTGGAAAGGGACTATTCAAAACATGCAGAACATGACACCCTATTTTAATGAGAGCTGATTTTCACATGTCTGGAAACATGGCAGACAAAATTATCTGAGGTTATCTCACAGAGAAAAACAATTGCCCCCTGACATTAGAGAGGATTTACTGCTTGAATCAGAATGACACTACTGAGGGTGGAGCCACTTTCCAGTCAACTGAGCCCAAATGGCAGAAGGGAGAAGTGAAAGTCAGGGAACAACAACAACTGTCCAAGCTGTGCAGCCACTCAGATACATGTTTAAAGCACAGCCTAGGGCAAATTACTGCAGACACATGCTCAACAGACTCCAAATACACAACTCTGCTAGCTCTGTCTAGTTGCACACATATATATATATATATATATACACACATATATATACACACAGCATATATACAGTATAAACACACAATAAATATATTAGAAATTGATGTCCTGCAAGAAAAACGTGGTAGAAACATTACATGAAAATTGTGTCTGTATTAGTGCTCCAAATTAGCAAAGGGATGTGACATTATTTGTGCCACAGGTGCCTGTTATGAGCACCAGTAGAAATGTCCCTGGATTCACTGCTCACACAGCTGCATACTCTGTTCGTGTTGCTGCTGCACTGGGAGAGACACAAGTAGTGAATTGATGTCACTCATGAGCTCTCCAGTCTCTATCCTGCTCAAGCTGCTTATTTGCAAAACCACTGGAATTTTGCCAGTTAGAGATCCGAGCTGATGCCTGGTCTGCTAGCAGTGGCACTGAGCTCCTCTGCTTGGTTACCTGCTGGTAAATAGGATTTGGGTTCTGCAGCTGTTGAACACGCTGCTGTATCAGCAGCACTAAAGGCAGACAGTCTCCTGAACTGAATACATAAATAGTAAGTAGATATATTACTTCAGAACCAAATATTAGTACATCACATGCTCCAGTTTTGCCTAGATGGATTCTGGGAGTACTGAGAAAGTACTGTGCAAAACATTTGTTTCCACTTCAGCATCTGTACTATAGAACTGTACTACCTGTCATTTTCCATGAGAGATTCTGCATCATAAAAGCTTGAAACAAACATCTAAAATGACATTATCAAAGGAAGTGAAACTTCCAACTGATGCTCATCAATAGTGGTGACAAAAAAGAAGAGTGGAGAGATTTGTCTTTGCATGGACTTGAGAGCTAATCTAAGTTCTAATGATTGATAGTCATCATCTGAGCACTGAGGAGCTGTGTTTGCAGAACTCAGTGGTATAAAGGGCCTCTCTATCCCTGATCTACAATATGGATGAAGGTTACACACTACAGGAGGAGAAGAGAGGCCTCACAACAGTTAACACATGCTAGATTTTACCTATGTTTTATATGTGTGCATAAACAGGCATGTATTTACACTTATTTCTTGCCACAGAATGATTATCAGCTATCAGCCTTGTAGGTATAATATGGGAATGGAAGAGCAGAAGCCGAGTTTTACCAAATTCCTCTTTAGCAAACAGCAAATGGCTTTGTTTTCTCCCTGGGCACATCGACTATTGACTGAGACTGAAACCTGACCTAGACAACCCCATTCTCGTTGAGGAGCTCACATCAGCACAACCCCACATTTTTAACTCCTGCATCACAATATTAGACATTACTAGTTTGCAGAATGTTAGGATTGTTTTTGAAAATGTTGCATTAGCTGTTAGTTTCAAGATGCCTTGCAGAGGGATATAAACATATTGGGGCATTCACTGACATCTGGGACGAAACTAAAACACCAGATTCTGCATCTAGAATGGAGTAACTAATTGGGAGAAGTGGTTGGAGAGCAGCCATGTAGAAAGGGACCTCAAATTCAAATATCTCAGAGATCCCTGTTTGATCAATCAGAAGGACTTGGGTACATGGGGATGTGAATTGTCTGATGATCATCAAACTCACCTGAATGGAAGAACTGAAAACATGACAACTTCCTTTGTTTGTCCCACAGCTCACTGGAGGCACAGAGAGATAATGACCTGGTATCATCAATTGTACAATTATCAATACTTCAATACTATGTCCCAGCTGCAGCAGAGAGAATCAAATGTGCTTGCTTAGTTGTCAAGAAAAGAACCGTACTTTGTGCCCTTAGCAGTCCCAAAATGATACTGCTCCCAAGGGTATTACTGCCACACTTTAAAATTCAGAATGAAATTTCCTTGTTAGAGATGAGATTTAAAGTGATTAACTTACTATTCCTAAATGCTTGAGCAGTAAATCTCTTAAAGCCAGTACTAAGAGCTCCCCAGCACAGGGATAGAAATAGCCACCACACAAAGGAGAGTCCCCTGCTCTGCATGGCAGGCATTGAGCTTGGCAGAGTCATCCTGAGGAATAAGGTGTGTTCCTTCTATTTGCTTCTAAGGGTACTTGTTGCCCCTAAGGAGCAGAGAAAGGAACATGTGGGATGTTGACTGTAACAGATAGCAATGTGAAAGGAGTATAATGCTGCTTTCCTTATGCCACAGAACAAAGCACACAGTCTCTTTTCTCAAGGTTGTGCAGCAGTGTCAGCTCCAGATGATATTTTGGTCAGAGGGGACAAAGCAGCCCCACATCTCCCTAAGGACTAAGCCAGAACTCTTCACAGAAACAGCAGGAGCAAGAAACTCTCTCACAGAAGCAGCATTTTGACAAGTGCTGTAGTATGGCACAAGGTCAGTCATCTGTGTTATCATGTAAATCAAAGAGAATTTTTAATCCTCTGCTCATATGTGCTGATGCTTGGGAAATTTAACAAAGACACAGAGCAGTACAATTAGCTGAGGAAAGAAAATAACGAGAGCTCAGCTGCATTTAAATGAGAGTTCAGCTGCATTTCAAACCATAACCACGGCACAGGGCACTGGGCTCTGTCTCCAGCTGTTGGGAGGCTTTGCTCCAGCAGGTGTCCCTGTGACACAGGGCCTGGCATCAGCTTCCTGCAGACACCAGCCCCAGCCTCCCTGTCTTGTGGCATTTTCCTGTGAGTCACCCCAGCTGTAGCACGGGTGAAGGCATTGCAGAGGAGCTGGGAGCAGAAAGTGTTTTTCACCATATAAAGTCTACTTTCAGTAATTACCTCCAGGCTTGGAGCAACAAGAGCTCTTCACACTGCTTCCTCTACAGATGAAGTACAGCCTAATAATAATTAATTAACAAAAAAACTTAAATCATCTGCCTGCAAAATATGTATCATGGTAACACATTTAACTGGAATGACAGTGCCTGGGGAATGCTTATGTCCAGCAGGGCACCCCAGATGTCAGCCAGGACACAATTCCTGCTCTCCTGTTTGGTAGGGAAAGCTGCTTGGAAAGAACCTGGCTGCTCTGGTCCAGGGAGCAGTTCCATGCAGGCCCTCTGTGCCTTACCCAGCAGCAGACAAATGACAAAATCCTGAATCCATTGAATTCTCTCATCATCTTCAAGTGTATTCCATTTAAATCACAAACAACTGAGTCCATAATTTGTACATGTACCCCAGCATGTCTATGCCTGCTTCTTGTTTGGAGCAGTTGCCTCCTCCAGGCTGTGCTAGTCACTGAGTGTATTTCATCAGCAAAGCAGCAGCAAACAGAGCTCATGAGGCTGGGCACATATCCATGGCCAGGCTGCAAACACCAGGAGCAGGCAGACGAGATGGCTCTCCTTGGCCTGTGTTTCCTGCTCTGTTGATTTAAGAGCAGCAAGACCAACCTGCCTGCCTGCAGGCTGGGTTTGGGCACCAGTATGCACAGAGCAGGCTGGGGTGGATGCTGCCTCTGGAGCTGCTCATGCCAGCACTGATGGGACCCTGCCTCAGGACAAAGCAATGGCACAGGAACCATTGTGTGCCAAACTCTTGCTGCATCAGGTTTGCTGTGAGTCCCCCAAATACAGGGATCTAAAGAAACGGTAAGCAGTCAGTTCATAATAGATGTGACATGCTTATTTCTTTAGTGTGGAGGAAGAAATCTCACAGACAGAGAAACAAACTGGGAACAAGACCAAGAACAACACATGGAAAAGGAACCAGGAATGTAAGGCTAAATGCAGATCTACCCGACCATACAAGCTCTTGGGCCTCAGCTGCTGTTATGCTCATATGCCTAATGATGTTGATTGATGCCAACAGAAGTATTGGCCCATGGTACTGAAGAGTGCTAAGTAAAATAATGAAATGGTGATGTTTAACCTAGTATTTTTCTCAAACAAGGTAAAGAATTTAATCTAACCACAGCAAGATATTCACCCAATTTTAACATTCAGATTTTATACAAACAGACCATTGCTGAGAACCAGCTATACTAAAAGAGACTCGCCCTTGCCCTGACTCCCCTTCCTCCTTTGATAACACAAGGTTTAATTTATTTCTTTGGGAAAAACCACTTTAAGGTCCCAGGTTCCAGGATGCTGGGGTGACAGGATGAGGGGTTCCACTCACTGACGCTTGCCACTAGGCCTAGTGCCATGTGACCCAATGAAATGAGAAAACCCTTTAGTTGTTTGAGCTGCTGTGCAGTATTCTCTGTGAACTCTGGCTAACACCCACAAGAAAAATAAAAGGGAAGGTTTTGCTGTCTGTCTCAGGCCCTTCACAGCCACTGGCAAATTGCAGCAATCATCAGCCCTACTTTATTGGTATTCAGGACATGTCACCATTCCCCCAGCCTGTGATGCTGGATACAATCTGCCATTTAGCCACCACAGTGGAGCATGTTTCTCAAGCCATTACAGTGAGCTCTGGAGGCAAAAGGAAAGTCACCTCATGAATACTAACATAGCTCTGTCATATTGACCTGTCTGCGTTCCTGTAACCCAAGAAGAAAAAACCCCTTACCCTCCAGGCATCTATTCACCATGTCACGTTTCCTTTTTGAAAGCCTTTCAAGGTAAGACATCCAATTTACTGCCACTTCTTTCTCTGCAACCTGATAAGAACTGATAAAATTACCAGACACAAAGACTCTCATGAAATATTCCTATTTCTCAGCACACACAGGAGTTAAGCAAGAACAAACAGTTCTCAGCAAAAGTGTCACATTGTGGGGGACATCACAACCGTTTGGGAAGCAATGAAAAAAGGAAAGCTGTGTTTGATAAAAGCACCATAGCTTATGCAACAAAGGGCTCTACAGGAATCTGGTCAAAGCCACCTGCACCTGATTCAAACGTTCTGTCAGTCTAAATTTAAGCAGATAGAGTATTTTTTCCTTCAAAGACATCAAAGCAATTGGCAAAGCACTTGCTGTCACAATAGTCCCAGAAAAAATGCATTATCTCCACCTTAACACAGACAGAAACTGTGGTAATGAAAGGTTCAAGCTCAGAGAGTGAGGGTGTAAGGCATAAAGCTGGTATCCTGAATCTACCCTTTTCTGCTCTCTAAAGTTTTTTTTTTTTTTTTCTTTTTTAATTCATTTTTGAACAAAGTAACTCCTTCCATGCCTGGGGACTCTGAAAAAGTCTGTTCATAGTGTGTCTACTTTTGCTACTCAGATGCTGGGAGCATCAAATATTCTGCAAAACACAACATGAAAGGCAAGATATTCCCTACACTCACCTGCAGTGGGCACAAATAATCATTGAAAGGATAAGTACTTTAGACAAAATGTTGGATTTGAATTTTGGGGTTTTTTTACCCAAAAATTAAGTAAAGTCTGGATGCTTTCATCAACTTGGTCATCACATTCAAAGGGCTGTGATGTCAGAACCTGTATACCTGCATTTCCTTTTCACATGGTCCTCACAGCCCAAAGGTGGGGCTCTGTTGTGAAGCTGAGTCCAGGAGCATAATTCCAAAGAAATTCCATTTTACCTTTGACCGTTGGGGGCGTCCCCAGAGCGCCACATGCCTACAAAAGGTCACAGGTGAGAAGTGGCAGAACAGTTGAGGTCAGCTTTGGTTTAATTATAATTTCATGTCCATAAGCCATAATATCTGCTGGATCTGGAAGGTCTTTTTAGCACAGGGATATTCTTTATGTGGTTTTGCTGATGAAGTTGCATGGAAAGCATGTCTGAAAATTGAATGCATTGGCAACGTTAATACAATTATTACTTTTGGTTTTCCCACAACTGGTCAGGATATAACATCGGTTTTCCTGCAGACATATAACTTATTTTATGCACACTGCTTTAAATAAGCTTGGTCGAGATGTAAGACACAGGCTTTAAACTGAGCCAGCTTCATGTATGGCTCCTGGCAAAACACCCAAACTTCTGCTTGCTCTAGTTGCATAAGCCAGGTTTGAGCACTCCTGAGCAGTTTGGTCATCAGTAAAAGAGCAGTTATGAAATCTGAATAATTTCTTTAAAGTTTGGATGTGGGACCGTTATTCAGATCCATCTCTAATTCCTAGATTCTGCTTGATATATCCTTGCACTGAAATATATATGGTAAACTGAATTAATTTTGGAACTCATTTAAATCTTGATCAAAAGCAATGAGAAAAACCATGTTTTTAAAAAGGACAAGATGTGCATCAGTTTGTGTTGGAACTGCTCTCCTAAGCAAGCCTGGTGTGACTTTCCAAAGGCATCCTCCTGTTTCCAGGCAACCAGGGCTGTGCTCCTGCCTCCTAAGCTGTAACCATCATTGCACTTTGCTTATTAATTCTTCAGCAAAAGGAGGAAAGTTTCCATTTCTTTTGATGGCTAATGTACTTTATGGTTCATGAAGCAGCCCTGGATTTGGTAGTTTCTATTTAGAAGAAGCTCAGACTAAAGTGAAAGAGCCATCCAGGACTTGGAGGTCATAGAAGGATAACAAAGTTCTGTCTGCTGCAACCATGAGAACTGGGAAAATGTTTTCAGATTTTTTTCTGCAAACAAAAATAATGTCCAAGTATTTGGATTGACTGAACAGCTTTGCTAGTGTTTAATCAGATGGCTTCTGGAGGAAACTCTGCTGGGAAAAAAACCCACACCACTTTGAAATGAAGACATTTGGTTTGATGCCCCCAGGATGAGGAGGTTCAATTCCTTTTGTACCTTAAAGCATTCCCTGATTCGAAGGAATTTTTGAATGGAAATTATAACCCAAATTTGGCAACGATTTAATTTGAAGAAAATGTTTAACTCATTCTGAAATGCTCATCCATACATATATTATTTAATATTAATTTAAAAACAGCAAGAGAGAGCAAATTTGGCTCTTACACAAATCCCTATCCCTGCCATACTGGAAACACTCTTCTACTTTTATTTTAGGCAATTAATTTTTGCTTTCTTCTCATGACAAAACTATTGCCCTGTACAAAATATGGTAATTTGAATAAAGAAGTACCATTATTTTGTAGGAGGGAAGGAAAGAGAACAACATTTGGAACAGATGCCCAGATGCCCCATTTAGATGATCTATTAAAGTATTTTCAGTTTTGCAATAGAGCGGCTAAGAGCAAAGTGACTTCATTACAGCCCAGCATTATGAGTAACCGGAACAGGGACCCAATCTCCAGAGTCCCCTTTGGTGCCTATAAGGTGTTATGCAAAACTTACTTACCTTAGAAATCACCTGGTTTTATTTATCTGGATGCATAAAGACTTCAATTTTTATTGCAATTTGGGAGCCATGCAGAATGTTTTACAATCAAAACTGAAACTGCATGTTTGCTTACAATCATAGCTTCTTTGTGCTTTATATCATTACATAACCTCCATTTGCAGGGATGGGAACAGAGGGCAAACCACACTGCACACAGGGGTTTTTTGGATGGTTTTCTAACCTTGGAATGATTGAGAGCTACAGAAAGAAGTGGCACAAAAACTTAGGGCAGGCAAACACATTTTAAGTTCCATGTCCCAGTTGGCTCACCCTTGCTCCCAAGCAATGAAGATTCAAGGAAGACACAAGGAAGGGGCAGCTCAGGACAGCACTGAGTCTGCTAATTGAGGACACCAGTTTTCAGCAGACTTCAAATCCATAGAGAGAGGAGCATAAACGGACTAGCAAAGAATAAATGTAGAACCAACTCATCATCTGGTGTAAATCAGAGTATTCCTACTGAAGTAGAGAATGTATACAGGCTTATGCCTTGCAAAATATCTTAAGTGGAAACACAGTCTCAAACAAGGAGCTATATGTTCTGAGACAGAGAACACTTGCTGCAGAGATTTACAGCAGGAAAAGACATTCTGTTTTAATCTAATACAAAGATCCAGTTAAGCCATTTTTCAGTGACATTTCAGTTTGATAATTACTGAGTGATGCTTTGCACATGCTTACATGAAAAATAAAATAAAAGCTAATTTTAGAGCCCTCACTCAAGCCTGCAGTTAGTCCTAAATCTTGATGAGCGGCTCCAGTTATTATCTTCTATTTTTAAAATATTTTGATTGATTTTCCTATTCTAAAGAACTAAACTGTAAATCATTTCTGCTGGTTCCAAATTTTTTTCTTTTAATCAGTAAGAAACAAATGAGCTGTAATACAAAGAGAGAGAGAAAAAAAAAATCACTGAGTAAAACCAAGTTCTCCCAGCTACTGGGAAATTTCTGCCTGGAAATTGCAGCTGCAGTTTCTGTCACCCTTTACTAGCACAGCTCTCAGTTTTCTCTACTTTGGGGATGTGATTCTAGCCAATGTAACAAAAAGTTGCTCATAAGAAAAAGGTACTACAATCAGGCCATCCTTAATGCTAATGTCTCCATGGAGCATTACAGAAGTTTTGGCTGCCACCTTGCAGTCAGACACTTTCTGGGAGGATGAAGAAGGCTTTAGGCTCTTGCTCGCTCTGTTGTGGTACACATTGTCCTGGTACAACCCAGTGTTTGTAGCGGGAAAGACCAAAGGAAAAAATACATGAATCACTGAGCACTGGGCTTTTCCTTGTCCCAAGGGGACATCTGCCATGGCAGGGGCCATGCCCTAGCCATACACCTCACACTGTTTCCCTCCTACATTTACTATGGCATGGAGGCTCCCCTGGCCTTCTGTCACCAGAGGATTATAGATTTGGGCTCTCTATTTTGCAGCAAGTCCTAAAGGCACAGAAATCTTTAGCTGCCTATAATCACTAGAAAGCATAAGTGTTCCTAGAGTTTTTCAGGCAGGAAGGAAGGAATCACACCCGCTCACCCCCTCCAAACCCCATTAAGCTGAGGCATTGAAGCTAGTTTTCATCTCAGGATTTTCACTTGGGCTATTTCAATTTGTAAACCTCCAATTTTTTTTAAAAAACTACCTAAAACTCCACATTCCCCTTTCACTGTGTTGACAGAACACCTGACAGATGTTAAACATTATTTGCTTTTTGGCTTTCTACTTTGCCTAGTTCATTCCAACCTATGAAACCTCAAGGACATAAAACATTATAAAAATCAACAGCACCAGTAGCAAACCTGTCATTCTTAAGAAGAACATTCACCTCATTAAACTACAGAATTTCCAAAACCACTGAAATGTAATTTTTATACAAAGAGCAGGACCTTCTCCATTAATGACAAGGGATGTGGAGAACCTTCTCTCCTAGATCATTAATGTCAGTCAATCTGCCATGGATTTGCATCAGAGCAAGAACATCAGAGCAAATCTGATCAGTGCAAGAACAGAGTTCTGGGACACACAGCTCCTGCAGCAAATCAGGTTATGCCATTTGGAACTTGTTACCAGCATGATCACAGCAAGGGGGACAGGGCTTTGCAGGGCTGGTCACAGGAACAGAGGCACATTAGTGCTTCCACATGTTACCATTATTTGCTCTTAGTCTCAGAAAATGGGGGTACAGGAGTAATGTGCACAAGTTAACTACCTGGAACCAGAAGCAGAGAAAAGCTTTGCTTGCCTTGCTCTTCCTCTGGCTAAGCTATACAACTGTGAATTGATAATGAAGCCCTTAAAATTAAAGAGCAGCTGGATTCGATTCTGGAACAACTCCCATGCCCAGCAGCATTCCATCACCTTGCCTGTGAGTAGGAGGTAGATAAAAAAACCCAGACAAATCTTGGGACTAAATGCAAGGGGGAAGAGCTGGCTGGCTTACATCAACGGATGGAGAGCCATCTGAGGGAACAGCTTCTTTTCCTTGGAGCTTGGTGTGGTTCTGCAATCTGTTAGTGCGCCTGCATGAGCCAAAATGCTCTGTTAATGTTACTCCAAACAGGATACACATTGCCTGAAACATAGAGCCTCGTGCAAGATCACCGTCCTACGTGCCTGTGCCTGAGTTACAGAGGAAGAGAATGATGCTCTTTGGTTGGCAGCATCCAAAACGAGCTCGTCAGACTCACCATAACAAACAAACGTGCCTGTTGAGGATTGGCTCCTGCCATTAAAATTGCAGGCATGCTCCAGGTTCATCCTTAACTGCTTGTTGCTTCCTGATGATTCCTCGTGTGAGACAAGCTCCAATCCGTGTTGCAGCATGAATCATAATTCAGTTTATCCTCTGAGGCTTGCTTTTTTAATTCCACACATCCTTGCTTTCACTCTCTTCCTGGGGTTTAAGGGCTTTTCATTCCTTAGGGTTGAAGATGAAGGTTTGAACCCCCCCAAACTCATTGCAGACATTATTATTATTATCAACATCAAGAAATAAAATACAACTTATTTTATCTATTCAGAGATTTAAATTCATTCTGCTTCCTTCATAAAACAAGCTGAGCCAAGAGTCAAGCAACAGCCATTGAAAAATATCTTAATTTGTGTTAATGTGAAAAATATAATGAGCTGTAGAAGCTGTTCCTGAAGTTCCCTGGGACTAGGACCATACAGCATTGTGTCCCTCCCAAAATGCTAAATAGTGAGGCTGAGGACCATGTGTTTTTCCCTACACATAACAGATCACCTTCTTAGTCCTTCTGGAACCAGAAAGTGACTTGAGAAACCACCATCAGTTAACAGTTCTATCCAAGAGTGTCAGACCCATGATCTGGAGTAGTAAATAGCATAAAGATATCTCTGTGTCAAGATTCCCCCATGATAACGCAAGGACAAACCTGGCATGCATTTTACTCTTCTCTTGAGGAGTAGGGCTCCAGCTCTTGCTGAAGCTGCTGGTGTTCCTCCACCTTGCTCAAGGTTAGGTTTCATCTCCTACTGCTGGCATGATCTCTTCCCGTCCCTGTTGGCTGTTTCCATCTTGCCTCTTGCTCTAACTGCAGCCTCTTGCGCTCTGACACACAGACTCAGCTTTCTCACCCACCACTGTATTTTCCTACTCCCTTTTCTAGAAGTTAGGAGGATGATGTTGAATGATGCTGCCCTTTGGCTCTGAAGCAAGAATTATCACATTTAGTGCCTTACAGTGACTCTCTGACTTTATTTGGGACTGGTCTTCTGACTCCTACAGGAACTTTTCCTTGTTATTTTCTGCATCTTTCCTGTTGCCTCACTGTGCTGTGTGGGAAACCTGGCAGAGTTACTTCCACTTGGGAAAGCATGCAGCTTTCTGAGCAAGACTGAAGACACCACAAGTCTGTGGAAAGTCATGAGCCTAAATTAACACTGAGGGTCTGGTTTATTGAGAATCATAGAGTTTCCCTCTTGATCCTTTACTATCCCCCACATTTTGCCACATTCTGAGGAAGAGAATTCCCTCTATACCAAAAGTTCCTATGTGACAATTATATGGCTGTCTCATTCCTCCCCTTATACACCTCTGGTCACCTTGTGTCCTTTACATGGCCCCATGTCCCTGCTGTGTCCCCAGAGAAGGGCACATTCCTGCAGCTCTGTCCCTTTAGAAGCCAGCACGTGGGTGCAGAGGGAAGGGCCGGAAGCCCACTGAGCCCAGCTGCCTTTGCCCACTGCCACAAGCACAGGTGTTCCTTTTCAAGTCACAGCCAGGTGAAAAAAGGACAATGACCCAACTCCTCCTTAGGCCACCTGACTGAAATACATGATTAGGGGTTGAGAAGACCCTCAAGGTTTGGGACAGGTTTTCTCAAGGCAGCTCAGGTTTACAAGAAATTTATATCATTCAGTGAAGTAAAAATGCAGAGTGAAAATAGCAAAGAATTCAACTTTACTCTGGACCTCCACAATGTGCACCCCTGACTGTAATTAAAAGCAGCAGCTGATGCCTTCTAACAGCACCTCTCCTCAAAAGCACACACAGCCCTGCAGCCTTGGGGCAGGGCTTGCAGCCCAGATGGCTGCTCTGCTCCCAGCCTCAGGCAAGTGTCAAACCCATATTTGGCACAGACCTGTTGATTTACATTAAACACCTCAAGAGGAATGTGGTTAATGGTGAAAAAATAAATAGGGCCAAAAACCAGCTGAGAGTGCAAATGAGAACAAGCACAAAACATGAGAAGCAGAGTTAAAACAAGACAGACAGAAATGGAGAGGAGGGAGCAAACAGCCAGGACGCCTGACCGGAGTGCCAGCAGGCAAGGGAGGGATGGCCCCTGCCAGCTGGGCAGCAGCAGCACTTCCAGCTCCCACACGTGGAAGAGGGTAGCTGAAATACATGTCCAAGGGCTGGCTGAGAAACCCACCTGCCCAAATCACTTTCTTCCTCTGTAGTTTTCCTCCAATTATCATGTGAGTGCAGAGCTTACATGCACTTGGTTACTGCAGGCTGGTAATATCACCACATGTCCTTCCTCACCTAATGTCTGTTTGGCCCTATCACCTCTAGATCATAATCTATTGACTTGATGCAGGGTCAGGTCTCACAGCTCTCTGCAATTGATGAGCTCCATTTAGCTGCATAGTTTGAACTGAGGATTTTGCCATTTTATGTGTAAATATTCCAGCAAACCAATTCCCTGCTCTAGTCTGAGGATTACAGTTCATAGAGTCAGCATCTGGGACTACATGTAGCATAAAGAAATCTATCACCCAATTCAAGAAACACTGAGAAAGAGTGCTATGCCATGATGAAGGGTAAGAAAGAAGGGGAGAATATGCCTGCTAATAGAGGAATAGTGACAAGACGTTGTGCTCCTGCTCTGGTCACTTCACATTTTGCATAGTTGGTGAAAATCCCACTTTTCAAGGACCAATAATTTTTTCCTGAGTTTTTTCAAGTTCAGCCATTATTTTACAGTGCTCTGATATGTGCATGTGACAACAGTTACTATCTATGACAATAAAATGTAACATTTCTTATTAAGTATTATAGTGAAGTGAGTAGAAAGGAGGTAATAAATATGATATACATATGGGGATTAAAAGCAGAAATCAGGAGAAGCAAGAGGAGAGAAGACAGCTCTAAAGACTTCAGTTTTGTAAGCTTGCTTACTTTCTCTCTGCCTCTGAGATGCTGGGAATTGTTTGGGTACCCCTCTCTGTTGTGCCAAGCTCAGCTATAATAGATGCCATTCCTTTCTGTCTGTGCCTTACTCCTGATCCCCAGGCAGTTTTTCAGCAAGGCACACAGTTCACTAACAAACCTGACACTGCCAGGGCATTTGAAAACCTACCCAGTGTATAACAAATAGCTGCTCTTCTTCCCGAAAGGCCAAACAGAACTGTGATTGCAATTGTTATGCAATTACTGTGATTGCAGCTTTGCTGGACATTTTGCTGAAATGTCTCTGATAATCAGTGAGGAACAGGACTGACTTTCCACAAGTGCCAATATCATCCATTTAGGACTTACAGTCTGTCTCTATCAACAAGGCAGGTAACGTTCTGTGCTCGTATTCTGCCACCTGCGGTATTTATTCATTCCCAGTCTGAACCAAAAAGACAAATCTGTTCCAACAATGCTGTAGAGCAACCAAATCTTTAAGGAAGAAATAGCCTGGCTGTAGGCCAGACTCCTCTAATTAGCCCATACAGAGCATACTCTAAAAAAGGCACCTAATTAGACACATGGCAAAACTAAAACTTACACTGCTCAACACCACACAAAAACTCCATCCTTCTCTGCTTACACTCAGCACATTCATAAAAGATGCAAAATACATTCAATTTCAAAATACAAGTGGAAAATCTCTGTAAGGCATGTAGGCATTTGAAAGATGTGTGTAAAAGAAGAGAGAGAGATGGGTTTGTCACATCCTTGGGAGTCTCTCTAGCAAGCACTTTGCAAAATGTCTCTGCATGTTTGGCGGCTGCTGTACTGGAGGGGTGGGGAGAAAACACACAGTCCCTGGTGGTCCACCTGCTTCCTTTTAGGTACTGCTGCCTCAGGCTCTGGGATTGGTAATTACTTTATGCAGTCAGCACCAGTTGTCGCCTGTTTCATGGTTTTCTCCTTCATGACTGGTGATTTGTACCTGTCAACATAATGGCATCAGCAGGTGCAGCCACGGTGGGTGCCAAGCTGAACCTGGAACTGTGACAATGATTCCAGCAGCTCATTGCAGGGACTCAATGGTGTCATTTTTTCTAACTGCTCTGAAAATGTGCCCTGTTTCCAGACTGAACAAATCTGCTGTTGTGGAAGGTTTTATGCACTGAATATGAGACATACATTTCTTCCTTATCCATCAATAACCCTACAAGGAACTCTGAACTCCTCAACACAGAAAGAGCTGCACAATTTCATCACCTGTTGGGATGGATACTTATATTGAGGGCATCAGTAAAAACTTAAGGCTTCAAGATGAAATATTTTCTTATTTTCATTTGAAATTCAAGCCAAGATTGGAATCAAGGCTTCAAATGCTTAAAGGATAGTGGTCACCACACTCCAGTGCTTCTTCCCATTGCCAGTACACAATGCAATTCACACACAAGTGAAAAGTTTCACTGCACTTCAGATGGGCACCTGGCCATGCAGATGTAAGGAGGAAGAACTGCTGTAGCATTCATGTATAGTCCTCAAACATCTATGGAAATATATTATTAAAAGCCCACAAAAATATACAATACAATGAGTTTTCTCATTTTCACAAAAGCTAATGATCTGGATACTTGACTCATTTTCTCCAATTTTATTCTACTTGGAGTCTTTGTAAATAATTTTTAACACTTTCATTGCCAGCCTGTCATTAAAACCTTGCAAAAACACCAGAAAATAAGAAGCAAGCTGAAATTCCAAATCAGTAGCTGGACTACAGGAGATAAATCTTTAAGCGAATACTATTTTGTAAGTTGCAACAAAATTTATGAAGAATGTGAAAACATCATGCTTAACAGTATAATTGCTCAAGGTTTATGGTTATATGCACTAGACAAACCCCTGAGTACTCAGCCATCTCTTTCTAGACTGTTCTTCAGTGTCATGGATCTCTACAGCACTGAAAATTTGGCAATCCAGAAGTGATGCAAATGCCATTTGCACAAGGATGAATTTTACCCAAGATAAGGAAAAATTTTATGCAATAACTACTCAAATTATGATTTCCAGAAGCTTTGACATATCACAAGAGGCAATGCAAAGCAGGAGCCTTGAGATTTTCCAGTTCTGTAGCATCTGCAGCATGCCATAGTGTTACAACAAAGGTCACAATGCTAAAAAAAATTCCAGCTACAAAAAATCCTCTACTTTTATTGATCTTTTAAGCTTCCCAAATTTGTCAACTCCTACTCCTTCATTATTGCACTTTAATATTTGCCTCTGCTCATACTCTAAGCCTTTTGGAAAGGTGGACTCTATTTATTTATTTAAACACATTATCTAGATTCAAGGTAACTGTGAAGAAATAAAATTGGCTACTGCCAAAGACAGATGGAACTGTTTCAAAATCTGAGGCTTGTTTTTTTTTTCTTTTGAAACTCTTAACAATAGCTTGCAGTGGCATTAGGGATGGCAAGGTAAGAAATATAACAACAGCAACAACATTTTGTGGGTTAGAGGATTTGAAACAAGCATTTCAGAGCATCACAAGATTACTGCTCACAGAGAGGAAGGCCCATCCCACACTCTGCTCCATTTTTGCTAATTCCTTCTCTCTTGAAGTGTCCCAGGACATGGGATCTGGTAGGACACTAGCTCTTTGACTGCAGAAATTACTACTGAAAATCATTTTTGTACTTGAACCAAATTAAATCATAGTGATAAAATTAGATATTGTTTGCAATTAGAGATATGTCTGCAGTTTTAAACCACTAGATCCTTTATTTTCTAAACAATTCTGCCACTTTATGCTCCAGTTTGAGGCCTCCATTTTGTCAGCTCTAGTAACATCACTGGATTTACTTTAACTCATACCATGAGAAAAACTGTGGCAGAAATACCAACCTGCAGCCTCTCTAAGTCTGTAACTGGCTTCACCTAATGACTCATAAACACAGACACTGACTCTGTTCCAAGCACCACCAAATGGAATGTCATGAAAGCCTTGCCCTTAATTCTCATTGTTTCTGAAGCACAGCACCACAAGAAAATGCCACTGTCTCAGAGATTTGCTGCTCAACCCAGACAAGTTATTTAACTACTGGCAGGCTTGGGAGGGCAGCTATTTTCTTAGATAGGACACAGACATACGACACCTTTTTGAAAGAAGATGCCATCAGAATACAATCATTATTATTTTCCTTTAATAACATGTATTTTTTAGCTGTGTGAAGCAACAAGGTAGCTCCAGGATTCAAAGACCTTTCTACAGTGCATTTTCACTGAAATCTGATTCTTTTTCAAGAGGCTCCCCTATGAATGCTGCATGAAAATTAGAAGAGAAAGACAAGGCTGATACAGCTCCTTTTTTCCTTTTTCTCTGCCTAGCACAGAATTTCTAATCACAGTTTTAAAACATCTGTGGCTGAATTTAGTGTTACTAAAAAAGCAATGGTAATGAAAAGAGCCATAGCCAAAGTGTGTGGGATATGTCTAGGTAAGGTCTTGCTGCACTCAGCCTTATCTGACTTACCACAATTCTTGATTTCTGCTGCCTATTGAGAATTCCATGGCTTACCTTTCCAAAGCTCTTGACAAAATTATACTGTAGCACTTTGCCATCCTACTGATTATCTTTTGGCTGTTGTTATACAACTGCTCTGTGTTAACTTCGAGAACTTGCTGTTTGAAGCCACATAATTATTTTGGTCTTAGGGTTCCTTGTTCTTGTTTTCTGCATTTGCTCAGCTTCTATCCCAGGTGTGTTCTAGTCCCTGACTGATGTTCTGTGGTACAGTCACTGTTGTCAGAAGATATGAATCTCTCATGTCCTTAAGCCCATCCCATTCAGAAGACAAAGACTGTAGCAGAAAAATTCAAGGGTATTGCCTCATGTCCTATTTAATGCCATTAAAATGGAAATGTTTTTGACTCCTATAGTTCAGCATTCCAACCTCTGCTCAAGAGAGATATGTTGATGAGATCTATTTAAGAGCTTCTTAATTTCAAATGATCTTAATTAATCTGCTCTCTCAGTTATTGCATGCCCTCTGATAGCCTTTGAGGGAACTGTTTCTTTGTGTGAACTGTTTCTTTCTCTGAGGCTGGGACTCCAACACAGGCTTGTCCTAGAAGACAATCGCTAAGTGTCAGAAAGCATTCCACTAGCAGCAGCAGAGTAAAGAGGGGAAAGAAGCATCAAACATGCAGCCTCCAAGTGCAGTAGAGCCCCCATCCTGTCACTGCCCTGTCCCATTTGCTTATACATGCACACCTCTCCATGGCTCTTTTGGCAACTGACCAGACAAAGTCTAGGAGAATAGGTCTGCTCCACTTTATACTCAGAAAACCATAAACCCATGATGATTACTAAGGCATTTAAAATTAATAAAACTAAATATTCTTGGCTGAGTTAAGGTGGCTATGACACTCGGATATAAATTTATTTTTAAAAACCCACTTTCTTTGTGTGACCGATCTGCAAATGTTGTGGCAGCAGACCTCAGAGTTGCAACTGCAATAAAGGGCTGATGGGGTGTCAAGTGTTGCCCTTTTTTCACACTAGAACATTGAGCTGTCAACAGAAAGAGTGATCTGAGTTCTAGGAAAGATTCTCAGTGGCACAGCTTTCCCTGCAAATGAGTTCTCTCAAGGATAGTGTAAGAGCCACTCTGGCATGTGAGGTTTGCTTTCCATTTCTTGGAGATGTTGTAAATCATTAACTGTCCCTGAAATGTTGCTACAGTTGCTAGGCAGAGGCAGCTAATTTATTAAAGTTCTGTGTCACAAGGAAATCCAGATTTAGGCATTTGGAAGAAAACTGTTGAGAGCCAAGAGCATGGAATGCAAGGAGAAAAGAGAAAATCTAAAATATACTTAGCACTATGTTTTTCTCCCAAAAAATAATTATGCCTAGTGACTTTTTGAGAATCTTTATATTATCACATATGGTAAATACTTAATTGGAGGCAGCTGAACCAACAAGAGTAATAATATTCCAAAGTTGCTGGATATTCTGATGTGACATCAATAGATTATTTTTTTTTCCCATTTAATAGATCATTCCTATTTTTTCCAAAGCATGTTTTTGGAAACGATTTCTCCTACTTTTTATCTTTCCATCCAACAATGTTCCTGGCAAGTTTTTTCAAGTAGCAAGCTAGCTGATTTACTGTGCAATGTACTAGCTGATTTACTCTGCACCACACCCAGCAGCTGATGCTGGAGTGCATTCATTGCTTGCACCTTGAAAAATTACACAGTTCTGAAAATCACTCCTTTTACTGGGCTGCTGAATTGCAGGCGTGTGTGTCATCATAGACCCCTGAGATATGGGAAGCAGAGAATTAGTCTAGAATTTGAGAAGCTGCCCTACCTTCAGAGGAGTAAAGCCAGTTCCCTTGGATGTATGCTGTCTTTGCTTCTCATTTCTCAGATGCACAAACTTTTGTTTGGCAAATTCTATTAGATTTATTTTCTTCCTCCCTTTCTTCTATTATTGTTAAGAGTGCAATGTGCAGCCAAGTTAAACTTCAGGACTCAGAAATTAGATGTCTCTCTCAATATGCCAATCTTTTTCACTTCCCAGCTTTTCATCCTATACCATTACAATTGCATGCCTGACAGCTTTTTCATGTTCATTTTACTGGATGTGTTCTTAAAAGAAAAAATATTATTTTATGACAAATACAATTGGAAGGGAAAAGGCCTCCAACAATAACCTCCATCCCACTAACTATGGAAATAAGCTATCTGTAAAGATGCCTACAATTATTTTTTCCAGAGAAAATATTATTCTTTAGTTCTCTAGTGACAAAATATTCCATGAGGCCTTTCCCTGTGAATTTTATCTGAGTACAGAATCTGATGGTTGAATCTTTACTGCATTTCAATAAGATAGATGCAGGTTTTTGTGGACAGCACGAACCAGTGTTGTTTTAACCTCATCATTTAAAATGGCCTTTCAATTGCCTGAGCTGGGATTGATTTGAGGCATCCACATTGTGGAGGGCTTCTCATGCTTCCTAAGGTAGCAGCAGTAACTGGGAAACAGAAAAAGTTGCTTAGTTTAAAAATAATTAAAGGATTGTTTAACTGATGTTAAGGCCAAAGCCATTCACTCGGTGCAGATTCGATCTGTCAACACCTCTCTTCCCATAGGCACTGACAAACAGATGAACATAACTGGAATAGAAATGCAGAAAGACTTCAGATGTGTTGATCTGTTAATGCAGTGTGTTACATTCCCTCTGCATCACCAGTCTGGAATACTTATCTTCTGTACACTTCATACTTTGAGCCCTTCTAGGTCTACAACCTAGTCTATCAAAAAACTTATTTTTCTGGACAAAATTTAGACATATAAAAAATTTAAGTCGAAATTTGGCTCAGAATCAAAATATTTTGTTTTGGAAAAGTTGCACCTGAGACACTGCACACCTGCCAGAGATATTTTATCCACCAGGATGGCCAGTGTCCCTCCCTGTGACACACACCTGCCATGCACATGGGCCATCCTTTCTCCCAGGACTAAGTGACCCTCTGACAAGTGCTACCACGGGACACAGTGAAATGTAGATGTAGGGAAAAGGAGAACACCTCTGGACACACAGAGCTGTTCTCCCCACCTCTCTGCTACTGTGCCTCCTTTAAAAAATACACATAAACTGTTAACAGATTATTTTTTCTGTGGCAGGCAAGAAAATTAGAAAATGCATGGCAAAAAATGTTTCACTGCAAGAATTTCGCCATCTTCCTGCCTACTCCCCAGTCCTGATTAAATTCACACATTCAAAGTAGCACTCTTTATATTATCAGGTATCTTCTATGAGCCGTTTTTATTCCTTTTATCTTCTTCCTACTTTTCCTCAGGAGCAAAGATTGTTGAACTGCTATTAAACATTATTTCTAGATGGAAAATAGGAGGAAAGGTTGATTTTCATTCCAGCTGAGCAAATTCTTTTAATTTACAGAACCTCCCAAGCCACTCCAATCAATTAGAGAATACATTTATATTTTGTTTTGATCATCAACTAATTTTGATTCTTCTAGTTTGTTGATTAAGCTCTGATTAAGCATCTGCCTCTGACAATATCCAGCCTTTAAGTGGTGTCATATTGTGAAGAATCCATTCAAAACACATATTTTCTACCTTTATACGGCACCCATTTGGAAAGCAATAGCATAAAGAACAGTAAAGAGAGAGAGTGATCAACAGCTAGCAAACAAATCCTATTCACAACCAAAAGTTGATTTACATGTATTGTGAATATTTCTATTTGTCTATGGTAAATCTTTGGATTCAGCTCAGGGATTACTGAATGGAGAAGTATAAGCAACTGCCTGGCATACTAATAGGAAAAATCCCCACAGGGCACTCCACCTTTTCTGTACCATGGACTAAACCAGATTTTTTCAAACAATGGCACTGTCAAGAAAATGCTCACTGAATTAGCACTTTAGCTAAATATATTTTCATCTAAAGAACACTCTGATTAAGCAAGCTTATCTCTATAAAAGGGCTGTATTTTAAAGGAAGACAAATTAGTTAGGATAACACAAGGACTGATCCATGGCTTGCCCTATAGCATGAAGGAAATATTAAGAACTCTAGTTTCTTTTTTTCCTCTTTACTTTAATCTCATCTTCATTCAGTTGCTTTCCTGATTTGTGACCTCCTTTTTGTCTCTGCATTTTCTTTTTTTCTCACCAGAAAATAAACAGGAAGGATGGAACATGAGGGATGAATAGATCCAGGAGAAGCTCTGGGCTCAGCAGGGCCCTGGCTGCCCATGGTACATTGAAGACCAGCAGCACCAGACCCAGGATGATTCCATGGGACACGTTCACTTCTCACTGCTTTTTTCTGTGCTGGTAGCAAATGCTGGAATTCTGGGAGATGGTGAGGGCCAGCAATGTGCCACCAGAGCCCCAACCTGGGCTGAGCAGATGTCATCTTTTAACAAAGGCGGAACAGATACCAGAGGGAGGGTGACAAGATTAGGACCTAGTTTGGAACATGGTCATATACACACAGGGCTGAGCTCTTGAAAGGATTTCTTGATAGTGTCAAAAGGACAAGACAGACACGTGGTGGTTGGCAGGATAGCAAAGTGCTGCTGGCCAGGCTGGGAAGTCACAGCTGCATTGAATTCCTGGCTGAGGGGGGAGAAACTTAGAGGAGGGGAATCTTGAAAAATGCAAATATACTTTAGATTTAGAGGAACTCTGCTCTCAAATAGCAGGGCCACATTATCACAGAAATATCCCAGGAAGAAGAGTGGATAATTGTTAAAATCATCAGACTGCAATGAGTTCTTGGTATGCACTCTTTGATCTTAGGGACAGAGACACCCAGCTTCTGACACAGCCCAACAAACTCCTTTTTCCTGCCTCCTCCACTGCTGGCAGTTTTCCCTGTCTATTCACTCACTCAAAGACAGGCCCTACCTACCACATGACTGGAATAAGCACTGGGTTCCATACATTAGTCCCTCTATTTGACAGAATTGAAAAAAGAAATTGAAAAAAGAGAAAGCTACAGAAAGCTGGTGTTGAGGGAAGACAGTTATTTCTTTGTGTAGGGCACAGGGTTAGAAACTTATTCTTTGTTGAGGTAAAATAGGTTTTGAACACCTCTGATTAGCTGCACCTTCCTCTTTTACAATAGTAAAATTAAAATTCAGCAATGCAAACAAAAATCACATGAAGTCATAGGAGCAGTCTGACACATCTGATGTAGCATATCTCCTCCAGAGTAGCATATTCCTAAGGTACCTATTTGGTCTTGTATTTTCCCATAATCTATCATATCTGAATAAATGTAAACCCATGACGTATTTAAAGCATTCACTGTTTTGAGATGGCAATAGAACCTGTGAATTTACCTCTCTCTTGCTCTCTACTCTAGTTGTTAACATTCTGAGTTGCTTCACAATTAATAACTGCTGCAGGTGATTTGTAGGGAGGCATAAAAATATGAAAAAAATATTAGCTTTATAAATAGCAAGATAAAAATAAATAGCAATAAATCATGGCTTTATCATATTAACAGAAAGTGAAAAAATTCTTATCTCAAGTTTTCCGATTCCTCTTCTCCTAAAAAATCTGACACCTACGTGCAAAATATTTACATTTTTCCCTACTAATGGAAAGCCATAATTCTTCTCTGGTTACACAGTCTGGAGAAGAGATCTGGTCTATTAAGCAAGTGATCTTGCTTGAAATACTACCAATTATATATTGACCCAGGCTAACAAATCCATCCATATTACATGCAACCAAAACCCCCATCTGCTCAGGCAGTGACAAAAACCCACATGTGTGCTCTGAGATGCTCCCTTCTTGGTGTCAAGGATGCCATCCTGATGTCAACATACATTATCTGTTTTATAATGCAGATGCCACCATGAGAAGTTCAGTCATGCACACCTAACAGAGCTCTACATCCATGTTTCTTACAGGGCTTGACAGTGCAGATTCTCAGACATTCCCTGGGTCTGATGGTTCTCCTATCCAAGCCTTCAAATCCCTAGTACAGGGAACACCATAAGTAAGCTTACTTACCATACGTAAGCACCATACCTAAAAAAAGTCTACCTCAAAAGAGAAAAGTACTTTTTCCAGGGCATCCCAGTTGTGACTACCATCCATGCCTACCTCTGACTGTGGAATAACTAATTCAAGACAGATTGAATGAAAAAGAAGACCTGTAAATAATTTTCCATTCATGAACTGTTGCTTAAATGTGAACTATTTAGCAGTTCAAGAGAGGCTGGGTTGTACTTTCCAGCCAGTGGCTTTTACTCTTTGGACTGTCCAGTCTTTTCCAGTAAAAAACCTGGCTTTCAGGAAACCATGTCTTCTGCAAATAAACCATTTTGCTCTAAAGGCTGCCTAGGGACTATTACACATGCTCAGGTAACAATGACAGATTTCAGTCTACTGCAGTTAAAATGTTTCACTTCAAACATGCTTTTTGATAGAATGCCAATATCTGTCATAATCTACTTCAAGCTCATGCTGAGTGGCCTTCTAGTCTTTGCTAGTCCTCCTGAGGACCAGGTTAGACAGTTCTCACAAGAAGGAGTTCCCATTTAAATGTATCGACCTTTCAAATCCCAACCAGTGGCTACTATATGAGACAGTGAGCACATTGTGTCTGTGGGTGTATTCACACCAGTGAGGCCACTCTGGGTGTGCTTTCCTCTCAGTTTGAAGCTGTGGATTTGCAAAACATCAACACCTAAACTGGCAGGCCAATTAAATGTTCACGAACAACATTCAGTCCAAATAAGACACACAACACTGAATAACCAATTCTATTTGTCAGGCTTGATGATGACAAACTTTTTGTTTCCATTTAAACATTTCTGTATGTTCTGCTGTATCCCATATTTTATGTTAAATTATATACATTTTATAGGCCAGGTAAGAAATCTAGTGAAATCACATAATGCTGATCTCACTGCAAAAGACCAAGTACCTTCTCAATTATAAGTAGTTTGCCTATAGAGAGACATCATGGATAGGCTAGAGCTAGGATTTTTTAAATATCTTTACATGTAGAATAATAGAAGTTGATAGTAGAATAATAGAAGTTCGTAGTAGAAAAATAGAAGTTCAGAGTGTCATCTGGAAGCATCTTTTATCCTGAGGCCATTCAAACAGGGAACATTCAATGGAAAAATCAGGGAAGTCTTCAAAAAGACAAGAGGTCTGAGGGAAACCCTGGATCCCTTTATGGATAGTGGCATGACAGCTTTAATAGCGGGAAGCTGTCTAGCTGATCTCAAGTTATGCTGTGGAGACTCTCTTCTTTTTACACATATCCAGGGGAACATGTCAGGAAGTGTCTCCACAGGCCTAATTCTATGATGTGGATTTTGACACACATGCTGTTTGTAGTCAAGAAAGTAAAAGCTCCATAAAATCTGAAGGAAGTAGAGTGTAAATTGAATCTAAATGGGCTCCAGCACAGTAAAAACAAAAGCATTTCTTAAAATCAAATTTTCTTTGCAATCCCGTCAATAGTTTGTACACGCATTTTACTATGCAATTTTGCTGATCAAGCACTCCTGAAATAAAGCAGTTGAACAGAACAGGTTCCTATCTTCTAATGATAAAACAGAATAGAAATTGGAGATGACTAACAATCAGTTATTCACCTTTGCTGTAATAATGGTATTTGGCCAGTGGCTTTTATTGAGATAGGTTAGAATTTATTGCTCATTTGAAATAACTGCTTCTTTTACATGAACTTTCTGATGTTGCACTGGCCATTCAAGACATAGAAAATTTCCCAGGTGCCCATTTAAGAGTATGAAGATATCAAAAACTGGGTAATTCATGCAACTGTTTATAGGAAACCCAGGCTTTTAAACCAGTATGAAATAGTATACTGGTTCTACCTTGAATGGTGTGAAGAGCAGCTCATCCACAAAACAATCATACTAAGAGAATATAGTAATTCCAAGCATTACACATGGAGAGCAAAATCTGACTACCAATCAGTGGAGAAAACAGAAAATTAATATCTTAATTCAGCAGCACTCCTTGCATGATTTCACTAGAACTGTACTTACCACTACAGCAGGAGTTGCTGCTGTGCACACAGCAGATGCCAAGTCTGCTTGCTGCTCCATGGAGGGTGAAAGAGTTATTGGAAGAACTGACAAAGTACTTCCACAGAACAGTGCAAAAAAAGACCCAGAGAAAGTCCTAATCTAATCACAAAATCATCCTGAACCCACTGGAAATATGCAAAAGGCTCTCAGGAGCAAACACGAGTTATTTTCTAAGTACAAACTGAAGGCAAACTTTAAAAACGAAAGCCAAACAATAAGCATAAAAGCATTAGAAATAAGAAATTTCTTAATTAGAAAATTAAGGACTTAATGTGGTTTTGGTGAATAAATCCTCTTAGGCTTGGTTTAATTCTGACCCAGGCACTTTGTGGGTTTTAGCAGATTCCACAGTCCCCTCTATGCACCAGGAGAACGTCTCTGACACGTTGCACTTTGTCAGGTTGTCTGTCCCTGTTCCTTCCAGCAGTCTGCACTGTGCCACGATGCTCCCCTTGCTGGGCTCCCCTCCCTGTGTGCCCCTGAGCTCTGGGAGCTGCTCTCCCAACAGCATTTCCAGTAGCTCAAAGGGCAGAAGAGTGTCCCTTCCTTTCCAAGCAGTCTCTCATCTCACAGACATTTCCTTTCTGAAGAACAAAACATATGAATAAATAAAATATGTATTGAGCACCATGATATGAAAAAGAACTCTTCAATATAAGTACATTTTTCTGTATATTTTCCCACATTTCCTTTTATCTCAGAGGTTCTTTAGATTTCTAAATAATTTAATTTGTGATGATTTTAATTAAAGCAATAAAACTCTATATATATATGTATGCATTTATTACAAACACAGTACAGATACAGAAGAACCCATCTTTTTTTTGTGTACAGGTACTTTATTCCTTGCTAATGGCAGGCTCATGCAGACATGTATGATGGGAAGGAAACTTAACCAAACAGCTCATTATTAGTACTCAAAATTTTCTTTTATTGCCACAGAGATGTGATTTGGCATCCTTGTATCTTAATTAAACAATCATTTAGGAAAATAAATATTGATTATCCCCCATAACCTGTCTGATCATGATTTATAGCATTAGAATTTGCTTTGGTCCACACCAGTGGATTTGTTCCAGATTTAAATAAAACATTTTATTGGCAGAGAATACAGATTTCATATAGCAACTGTGATTGAGTGCAGACACTAAACGTTTAGAAGGAAATTCTTTAGTAAGTAAGATGTCCTCTGGAAAGAAAGCCCTTTCATTCACCTCCTTATCATCTCTGCCCAGCCACTGCTGTTCCTCCAGGTTTTGTAAAGATCCATACTTGCACAGGCAAAAGATTCAAGCCAGTGCCACCACTGAGAGCAAGGCAGGCAGGCTTTGGGCATCAGGCAGATGGCAGCTTGACAATTAACACATGCACACATTCACAGCACCTCCAGAAATTCTGCCTCTCCAGAGATGGAGACTTGCTTGGAGCATTGTGGCAGGAGAGAAGGCTTAGGGAGCAGGGAGAGTGGAGTCTGAAAGGAAATGGGCTTCAAACTTGTTTCTGCTGCTGTGTAACAACAGCACACACTGCTATTACTGAGTAAGGCTGCTCAACAAGGAAATCACTGTTAGAGTGCAAGGTTAAAACCCCTGTCTTTGAGGCAGCAGTGTTGTAACACCACTGCTCTCAGGACAGGGAAGCACCGCCCACAGTAGGTATTATATTATTAGAGGAACTGGTATAGTTGGAAAGAATAAGTCCATTTTCCCTGTACCTTATTACTTCTCAGGTGGAATAATGTCCTTAAATCATGTCCTTTCTCATTCTCTTCTTCTTCTCCTCCTCTTATTTCCAGCTTTTAGGATGTCATTTTAATGTGCTTTTTCCTGTTCTCCCTACAACAGGGCTCCTGGCCTTAAATCTCCAAAATATTGTCTTACAGTCATCTAACAATTAAATAAGCTACCAGATTTAGAATGCAGTTACTATAACCCATTACTTTTAGAACATCTATAAGACTTGGATGATTACCTCCAGTTATTCCTTCCAATTGCAACTATTTTATGATTCTATGGTTATAATTTATAATCTTAAAAATTCACTAATCAAGACATTCTGTCTGCTGAGAAAAGAGAGAATGCTAGCAGATTTAAACAATTCAATGGCTTGGCCATTCCTTTTTAGGGCTCACAACAGTACTGTTGAGGGAATTCCCCACAAATGGAAGGAGCAGATGCCTGGCAATCAGAAAAGTCAGTTAGTCATCTTGGTTTTATACTCAGTCCTTAAAGGTTCTCCAAATTTTCTCTCTTTTAAAAAACCAAAGCACCTCAGAGAAATATATTTTTATATGGATGCTGGCAGAAGGGATGGCTCAGCTGAATTAAGCCGAGAAGTCATGCACTGGGTTCCAGTGAAAACAAACCGAGCCCTTAATTGATGCAAACTTATTTGAGGATCACTAAATATGTAATGACCAGAATCAGATTATTTTGGACCCTGGCCATGTTGTTCCCTACTGTTGGTGCAGTCCTTTGAGCAGATTGCTGAATTACTGCAGCTCACAGCAAACACTGAAAAACAACTTCTCAACTTTACTGTTCATCTGCTCAGGAATCTCACAACATCCAGCACAGGGCAAGCAATGAGAACTGGTTATTTATCAGGGGTTTTGACGAGGGGAAAATGCAGTGTTTCTTCTGTTTTGGTTTTTTTTTTCAGGATAAAACTTAAAAAGCAGATATTTTCCATTGTTGTTTGTTTTTCTCTTGGAGGAGTCATTAAAACTGATTGCTCTGGCTGATTTACAAGAACTCAGGTTAAAACAATAAAGAACTAAAATGCTTGCTGAGAGGATAATGCAATTTGCTTTTCTAGTTATATCAGTGCAGGTGGGCACAGCTCTAAGTCTGAGCATTCCTATTGAAAATATCCTCAAAGCATCATGTTAATAGACAATAGAAAACAGTCAGAACATTTTTCACAGAAAGGATAATTCCTGGAGGCAGAATATTTTCTAGTGAAATGAAATAAATTAACTTCTTAAATTAACACTGTGTGCCATATGCAGATATTACAGACTAACTAAACCTTTCACCTCCAGTTAAAAATAGTTTGCTGATTATAGGAAGAGCAAACTAGATCAACCCTCTATGCCATCAGGTAATTTTATTATTCAAAGGCCACAAAATATAAAGCAAAGGAAACCATATGATCTGAGATGAGAATTTCTATCCCATTGCTCAACTTAATACAAATGTGCATAATGGCAATCCTTTTCAAACTGACAATGCTTTATTGTAAATCAAACCCACGCACATCTCTCCAACAAACACTCTAAAAAATCCCTTATTACTTCAAAGCAAATGATCCAGCAATCAGCAAATGCCTGGTGGGAAGGTGGCAGAGAATACTTGACCTGCTTGACTAGAGCTGCACAGCCTGTGACAAAATTTGTTATTACAGCTCTATTTTCAACACTGGAATATGAAAGTCACCCTGCTGTAGATGCTTGGTGTAGTCTTTCTCCTTTCTTTAGGCTCTTACTGCTAAATGCTAGGGAGGAGTAAGAAATACTCAAATGGATCAGCTGGTGCATCCACCTGCCCCAAATCAACTAAAGCATTTCTGACAGATGGTTCTGTAACCACTCTAAAAACCTCCAGCTTCCTCAGCCTCTATATGCAATCTATTCTAGTCCTTAATTATCTTTGCCACTGGAGCATTCTTTCTACAAAGCTCCTCCTAAATCTCCTTTTGTTCCAGTTTAAGCATATTACATTTTTCCTCACAACCTGAAGAACAGTTTGTTCCTCTTCCTCTTTGCAGAAACTTTTAAAACATTTAAAGCTTTGTATATCTCTCAGATTTTTAGGCTAAATCCAGTTCCTTCCATTTTTTCCTCACAGGCCAGTACAATATCAGGCAAAGCTGGTAAGAGGACAAGACTGAGAATATGAGGCTGCATTTTCTACCACTACCTGGAATTTCAGTCTGAGGAAGCAGAGTTTAAAAAGAGTCAAGGTACTTTCCATACAGAAATTGAATTATGCTCACATCTGAAAGCTTCTTCTACTTTGGCACTTGTAGGAGTCTTATCAAGCAAACAAAGCAGCTACCCTTCAGCAAAGTGGCACAGGCAGAGTTCACAAAGGCTACAGGCAGCTTCAACAAACTATGAAACAAACTATGAAAGAGCATCAGCAAAAGTTTTTTCTCATTTCTTCCAATCAACCCAAAGATTCACATTTACATAGTAGCAAATCTTTCTATTTGGAGAGTTTCTTCTTACTGTATGGAAAATACTGTCCAAGTCACCAGAGCTGCTGGGCTGACAATCTCAGCAATCACTGAGACCTAAATCTATAGCTCTTTAGAGAACTACTGATTTTGAAGAACAAAATCAAATGTACCCTATTTTCCCTATATTTCTCTCTACAAATTGACAATAGGATAATTTCTCTAACTTTTCTATATATTTACTCTAGAAGGGAAAGTTAGAAGATAATTTTTAATGGGTGTAAAACAGTGAGTATGTAGGAGAGCAGCTAAGCCTCATAAGAATTCTTCTGATAATAGAGCTAACTTTAATTATATAGATGAGAAGTCAGCAAATAGCATTTTATATGCAGTCTTGGAGAAAAGAAATGCAGTGCACAGTCCAAAATACTAGAATTCTAGTATCAAAGGAAACATATTAATCCTTCCAGCCCCAGTCTGCTTATTCTAATTTTTACATGTATGACTGAAAAAAACAGATTTGTGGTAGTCAGTGAAATTAGTACAGAATAAGAAAACCTCGTTTTAAATCACAGGCCCAAAGTGATGTGCTGTATCCTTGTTGCAGCTATCCAGCTGGGAGTACCCTGGATTTCTTCTCTAGGCAGGGGAGATGACTCTGAAGCAGAGAGGCAACAAAGAATTTCCCTAAGGTCACCCAGAGGCAGGGACAGAGCCATGAGTTCCAAGCCTGTGTTCCTTTGACTGCTGCTATCAGGAGCATTGACATGGATGCAGTTTGCTGCTGTCCAGGTTGCACCACACTCTGGGACCAGTACAGCCAGCTCAGGCTCTCTAAAGAGAGCAAGAAGATTAATTTATGTCATCAGTATATAGCAAAGTGTAAATAAAGCAGTTGCAAAATAAATATGAAGGAAAGCCTGAGATTCCACACTGGCCTTAAGCATCTTGCTTTATAACCAATGCTCGATTCAGTGTTGGGAGTTTGAGGGTAATTACCTTCAAGGCAGGGTGTCTGTCACAGTGAGTCCTTGCTCAACCCTTGATGGATGACATTGACAGCCAGTTGGCATTTCAGGACAGTCCATGCAGACCTTTCAGGCTGTACAAGAAGGGGAAAAAAAAATTTTAAAAAGAAAATTACTATCACCAAAGACACAAAGCTCCTTCTGCCTTCATACTTATTCCATGAGCATCCCCCCTTCACCTTCCACATTATTAACCATGTTTTCAACAATGGAATAAAAGTTAGCACAGAAGCCACTCATCTAAGGCAGATGGGAAATGTCAGGTTAAAATCACAGCTTAGAATGAGAAAATACAAAAGAATTCACAGCCTATACAATTTTTTGGTTTGATTTGTGAATAAAGCGTGGGTACCTATGGGAAACATTCATTCTACAAATGGCTTTGGCTAGCATAACTCTAAATAAATACACAAGCATGCTGGTTTTCTCTTTAAAATGTGGTAGTTGAATTCACATTATAATTGCTAAGTGATATTTGTGTTTAAAACAGCACATTAATCATAAGAGACGTGACCTTTAGAAAGATAACATTCTTGCTCTTCTTATTTTGTTTGGTTTACCTTGGGACAAAATACTGCATAAGTTAAGGTAGGTCACACTTGATACAAATGGAAGAAAGGAGACAGTCATTTAAAACATGCCACCTCTGATTTTACCTAGGAAAAATACAGTTATGTGGAATTGTTCCTATAAAGTTCAGCAGAGCACTGGAGGGAGATCTCTAGGCAAACTAGAACTTAATTCAGCTACTGCCATAAGAGACAATCAAAATGCCTCTATAAGTATATTAGCAACAAAAAGGGGACTAAGGAGAATCTTCATCCTATGCTGCGTTAATGGGAAAACACAGTGGCAAAGGATGAGGGTGAGGCTGAGGTACTTGGTTTTCTTTGCCTCAGTCCTTCACAGCGAGAGCAGTTGTTGTACAGCTTCCTGAACTGGGAGACAAAGATGGGCAGCAGAATGAAGCCCCCACAATCCAAGGGGAAATGGTCAGTGACCTGCTTCAAGTGATGGCATGAGTGTAAAGGGCCTCAGGCTGCACTACAGGAAGGATAATATCCCACTACAGGTGGGATATTAGGAAAAATCTCTTCACCAAATGGGTTACCAAGCATGGAAACAAGCTGCCCAGGAAAGTTGGGAGCCATTTAAAAGGTGTGTACATGTGGTGCTTAGGAACATGGTGTAATGGTGGTCAGAATGTCTTGGATGAAAAAAAAAGTATAAAAATTAAAACCAGTAACTTTCAGAACAAGTTAGTTTTTCCATGGTGTTTGAAGCCTTTTATCTGGACAAAAGCCTTTTATCTTTACTGTGAAGCTGTAAAGATATCAAAGACCTCATTGTTCCAATGTATGTACAGAAAGTTAGTTCTGTTTTACTCCCTTCAAGACTCTATATTATAGAGGTCATTTTAATGAAAGTCATAATGAAAAAGCCTGAAGAAAATATGCACTCTCTTACACTTGTGCACATGCATGAATATATCTATAATTCATAAAAACTTACGAGAAGAAGGATCAGAAAGGAAAAAAATCCAAGTTAATTCTTATCAACCATCAAGCTTTTTGGTGTGAAGGGGCTTAGATCAGAACCCTGCATGTGCAAATCCCATCCCCCATAATAAAATTATGCGATCTGTCAGAAACGAAATTGCATGTCATGAGATACTGCACAACTCCATAAATAATTAGCATTTCCATTTTCCAAAGCAATTGATAAAACTGGTATTTGGATTAGTTTTTGCAGTTCAAGAAGCTCTGTTAGGCTTGTGTTGTTAATTCAATCTTCCACAGCTGGACTGATAAAAGCAGAGATTTTTGAATTGATGCCTTTTGCCAGTATGAAGGGCAGGTTGGATTTAGAGGAGTTAAAGGAGGTGCAAGGTCAAAAAAAAAAAAAAAAAGCCTTTTAGGACACAACAAATAGTATAAGAATTTTAAAATTTACTTTTCAAAGAATCTATTCAAACTAGCAATTCTTCTGTTAAATTCACTGAGAGGTTGTGTGGAATAAGCCATGAAACTTTCTGCCCATATATTGCAGCAGTCTGAATCAGGTGTCATTTGCACCAAAGGCATTCTGCATTTTTGTGATACTGATACAACCTTCCAGAGAAACCCCAAAGGAGTACAAATCTCAGTGATCAATTGATTCTGAAAGCAGATCTTGTCCTTGCATTTGAAAGCTGTAATTCTATGACAGATACCCATCTGTGCATCTCACTCGCACATCAACCACATCAACCCAGCTTAAGGTCAGATATTTCTGAACAGCAGATATTCACTTCCTTAGGAATTAAAAATAGAAGCACACCTAAGCAGATGAAGATACCTATTTAGGCAGCACTCAGCAGACACTACCTTAGAATGCATGCAGGAATCAGAGAATGATTTTGGTTTGAAGGGACCTTAAAGATCATCCTGTTCCAACACCCCACCATGGGCAGGGACACCTTTCCCTAGACCAGGAATCTTAAGTGATTCCTCTGGTTATAAAACTTTGAGATTCTGGCAAGAGAGCTGCTGCTGTCAGCTGAGCAAGGCTAGCTGCTTGCTAGAAACATGGCAGTTTAAAACAAGGCAATTGTCAATTTTGGCCCATCCTTTGTTTCTGGAGAATGACATATAAATTAGGAACGGAACTGCTCAAAACCAAAACCATCTTTCAGGGAGTATCATACTCATTCATATGTAAGAAATGAGTCTAGGCTTATTTCAGTCTTGTTTGCCAGGAAAGCAATTCAAAAATCATCCAGATTAAACCTTTATCAATTTCAGCTGTCTACATTTCTATTAGTTCATCAAATTGTTTTGAGACACAGACTAATGAGAATGATATGACAGCTATAATTTGAGTTTGATTTTGTACAATTTCCAGGTGCTTCCACAGAATCCAAACACTGATTTGGACATTCAGAGAAATGAGGAAAACAAAAAAGAAGACAAAAATAGATTAAAAAATAAACACCTAAAAATGTACATAAGGTAGTCACATTACTGGGTTTCCCTCTAATAGACTATTTAGGTTTAGAATCTAGATCTTCTTATTTATCTTTCACATGGCAGATGAAAATGGCAAAACCAGGAAGTTTCCTCTCTGCTGGAAACTGAATGAAGATTTCTATTATTATTTTCATTAATAATAATGTATGACATTCTGTCGAGAAACAAAAAAAGACACACATCTCTATTCCTATAGCTAATTATATCACCATGCTATTATTAATACACAGCATCAGACACAAACTTAAATATTTCACACAGTGTGAATTTCTAACCTTATTTTTCTAATAGAATGTGCTAAAACCAAGCAGACCTCATCTACTTGAATGCAGAAGAGACAAGTGAACAAACAAACTAGAAACAGCAGGTATGAGTGCCTGAACCACTAGGGGTTCTTCAGCAAGAGGCACTGTGGTGTTGACTGTGGTATTTTCAGGCCTGTGTAGGTTACACTGCTCTAAAATAGAAATGCTCACGCAAGTAGGAGAATTCATATCCTGAGAAAGGTGACACAGAAATGTCTGCCTGTGATTTATTGATTTTTAATGCCAAGTAAGGTCAGCTCAGCAGTAAACAGATATCCTATATTAACTATGCCTTTCTCTTGGGGATTCACAAGGAAACTTCTGGTAAGTTTCAGATAGAAAGCATAACTTTTCAGGTTCACAGAAATTGTGAATGAATGAGGTCACTACAGAACTGTATTTGCACAATTAAAACCACATTTTCAAACATTTCCAAGCTATAGAGATCACCTGAATATGTATGAATCTGGGACAGTCCGTATTGCCCTCATGGTAACTCGCACACTTGATTACCCCAGAAGAGTTTACAAATATGTCTCATTATATCTCTCTGTCAGTCTTAGCAAATGGCTTTTCAAACAAATACAGCAGGGAAAAAAACCACAAACCCAAACAGACAGGAAATACTGTGGCTATACCTTTCCACAGTCTGTACCCCCATGTCTGCTAACAGCACAAGGCAGACCAGATTCCTTTCAATACCTGAACCTTGCCTTCCTGTTGTTCGACCACCAGGAATGATATGCAGGGCAACTGAAGGTCAGTTTGGAAGCTGGGCAAGAAGCCAAGAAAGTTGTGTGGCAGCCACACCAAAACCCTTCCATTTCACAGCTCTTCTACCCTTCCAGAGAGTTGGAAAGAGTTAAAGGAGCACGAGGAATATGGAGTGCGGTTCAAGAGCAGTTCAGATGCAGCAGCAATGATCTACGTGCACCACGACACATAACTCATCCTTTGAGTGCTGTTACCCGTGTTCAAAAGGAGCAGTGAAACACCCCTGGTTCCAAACACTGAAAAAGAGCATAAAACCCAGTGTGCCATGAGAACCAAAGCACCATCAAGGGGATCAGCAGATCTAAATGAGTTTTTAATGGTAATAAGTGCTGACTGACCTTGCCCATTAACAAACTCACATGTCTACAGCAGACACTGAAATATTCCAAGTGCACTAGCAATAGGTTACGTGGACAAACTCATCCTTTAGAAAGAATTAACTTATCCTTTAGAAAGAATTAATAGTCCCCATTTATAAATGCAACTGCTTTCCTGAAAGACTATTTCCAACAATTTTCTTGAGGTATCTATCAGCTCAGATATCTGAGCAATACCACTGAAAAATCATTACACTTATGTGGAAAAACCACCACAAGCATGGGCCTTCAGTAGAACTGGGCAGAATCACCATGCAACTGAACCAGTGAAGTGTGATGAGGTGACCTCATGCAGCTGTGCCTAAATTTCCAGCCTGCAAAATGTGAGCATTGCTCCTTACTTCTCAGAATGAAGAGAGATAAATTAGGCAATTCATTCCATATGCAGTAAGACAAATAAAGCTTCTGGGTGTGTACATTTCCCCATTTCCCTCAGTTGCTACAAGGCGTTCATGCTTTTTTGTGTGTCTCCATGACATCTATGCTACACAAAATAGGGATGTGTAATACCTAATTCAAACAACAGTTGGGCAGTCAATGCGTCCTTCCTGACTGGCACACCAGCAGCTTCCAGCCATATGTACAACAATTCAGTTCTGCCAACTTGACCCTTAGTAAACAATGATTTATGGTTTTCCACTCTATCCAGCTTTCACTTTTTTAAAATCAAAATACAAGATTCACAGTCTGACACATTCATTACCCTTTGAGGCAAATATTCCCTCAAAATATTGTCCTGTAAATGAGGAAAAGGATAAATGTGATACCTCCTGGATCTGCAGAGTGGGAAGGTTAGTTATAAACAGGCAAGAGTATGGGGACACAAATGGAAAATGAAAGAGAAGTAAGCACTACTTCTGAGATGCTTGCTTTGAAATGGTAGAGCATTATCCATCCCAGGTATCCAGATATGTCCTGATCATTCTGGCTTGAGGGTACAGTAAAGAAAAAGATTTCTCAGTCAGGCAAAGTATTTCCCCTGTGGACTTAGTCTGAGGGGTCCCATTCACTTGTACGTTCCATAATTTTGGGGTTTTTGTGGCCATAATGGAGGACATATCTAAAATCTGCAAGGAATCTAAGGATCACATGAACTTACAAAACTTTGAAATTCACAAGACCTTTTATTCTCTTCTAAGTAAACATCATTCCAGCCAGTTTAATTGTGCCAATGTGGACTTTGGCCTGTAAGACTGAAATTCTGGAAACTTCCTTTATACATCCAGCCTGAGGGCATGTGGGTTATACCAAAAGGACTTCTTTTGGAATGGCTTGTGGGCTTGGGAAAATGCCTCAAGAGCACTGGGAAAGAAAGCATTTGGATCCTGCATGAAGACTCGCAGTGGGAATTCAATTTAAGCATGTGCTCCTGGGCAAATGATTCCTAGTATTGCCGTTCTGCATTTTTCCAATCCACTGCAAGAAAAAAAAATTCTGAAGCTGTTTTTAAATTGCATTACATAAAATGCATACATTATTACTTAACTTACTTAAATACAACTGTCAGCTCTCATGTTCTTACTCTATCTGAGATTCTGAAACACTCAAAAGAGTCTTTAACACAGCGAAATAAAGGTCAGCACTTTATTATATCCCTTTGTCTTTGCACTGCTCTTTCATCCAAAATATCCCTTAAGGATGTTCTTTACTAATGTTTATCTGCTACACAGCCAATAATAAGAAAACTCAGTGAATATAACACCATTGTTTCCTGACCACTGCTTAGCTGCTAGTAGTAATCTAAAGTGAATGCAGAAATTCACCATTTTCAGCACAAAGCTAGGTTTTCAGATTTAAGTGAGAGAGAGGTAAAAGACCAGAGATCACACAGAAACTAGAAATACCACAACTGGTACAACAGAACATTTGCTTGCTGGAAATACTTGGCTTCTGCACAGAATCACAGAAAGGAGCTGCGGAAACCATCCAGGCCACCCTCCTTCCCTCAGAGCAAGGTCTTCCCCTCCAGGCTGCTCAGGACTGAGTCCACTCTGGTTCTGGATAACTCTGAGGAGGGACACTCTACAACCTCCCTGGGCAACCTGTTCCAGTGCCTGATCATACCTACAGGAGGAAGTTATTTTAGTGTTAAATTTCCTGTGGTCAGCTATCTGCATTCTGAGTTAGAACTGTGTCAGTGTGAGTCTTGTCATTTTATGTGGCAAAAAGTCTTTTAAGCCAGTTAAGACACAGGCAACATGTGCAACATAATGATAGAAGACAACCAGCACCTTGGGAGCAGCATCAGAGTAGCACTGCTGTTACTCTGGTGAACGATTTTAGTGGGTTGACACAAGAACTGCAGAAGGTAAGCTGATTCGTTTTGTGGTGTGTTTGTGGCAGCTTTTTTTCAGAGGGATAAGAAGTTGCTGGCAGAAGAAAATTAGGTTTGATTGATGTCTACATTTGTCTAGTACATTACAAAAGCCACAAGACCTTCAAACCATATTATAACTGCTCTCAGGCAGCTCTGTGGAGAGTTGTGCAATAACAGAAATAGCATGACTTAAATGCAGTAGGAAAAGGGTTACATCATTTCAGAAAGGTGCTTCACTTAGGGTTGCTCCTTTTATATTTTAAATCAATTGTACTTCATGCTGAAAAATACATCAGCATTTAACTGTTCTTTAAAAAAAGTTAATTTCTTGAGGGCAAGGAAAGACAAATAATTGACTTTAATAAAAAACAACCTTGAATCTGATCTGGAAAACAATTCCCTATGAAAAAATAATTGTGCTGATCCTACCAAACAATTACACAGGTGCTTCACCTCATTCATAGCAAGCCTCTAGATAACAACTTCTTTGCTCATTATACAGAAGCATTTCCAGGCAGTCTCAGTCCCCACAGATTGCCACAATCCACTACCCTAGGGTGCCTGCACACCCATAAGAATGGACTGAGTGCTTCTGTCATCCTTGCATGACATGGAGCCATCATCTAAACTTCACTGTTTATGTCTCATATATTTCCTTCCAGAACACCACAACCAAAAATATAAAATAATCTAGTGCCAAAACAGACTCCCTGTTGATCTCAGAGACCTGTGCTATCTCAGCTCTTGTCCATCTTTGAAACATTAAACTCTGAAACATCTTTTTATGTTCTTGGAAAACACGTAGTACCAGGAATGTAATAAAAATTTAAGCGATTGATCATCATTGTGTTGTCATTAAGAATTTGATATAGAAGCCATAATTATTTTTCTTTGCTTAACACTTCTCTCATTTCTTCTGCTCTCCACTGAGCCACTCAATGTTTTAAGCCAGATCACCTCACCCTCTTCTCCTTTGTCTGCTTCTTCTCCTTTCTTTTGCAAGACAGGTGCGTTTTAATAATCTTTTAATTTCTATACATAATCTCATGACTGTGATCTTTCCCATAGTAGTTTATTGGTCCTAAACTCCTTCCATTTTAGTGTTCATAGGTTTCTGATACAGCAATACCCTGGGAAAAATGCAATTTTCCAGACAGAGCCATACTGGAGCCAAGGCAACATAAATGATTAATTCCTATTCCATAATGCATGTATCCACAGTACAACTCAAAATCCTTCTGACCATTTTTGCTGCTTTGTTTCAAATTTCAAACCCCCTTCCCTTATCTAATAACTCTATATCTGCACAACTGGTTTACAGATTTCTTGTGTCACTGTTGATTATTTGGATTGTTTTTCCTAAAACTGTTTTGTTTCATTTTTCTGAGTTGCATTCTAACCTTCCTATCACCTCTCTAACATCTTTAGCCTTATCTTCTAAAAATGAGCAGGAACCTTTCTGTAAACTCTTCAAGCACAGAGTCTGATTTAATTCCATTTGCACCTGTTCTGCATGCAGCCATGCATGATCAATACCAGCAGGCAATTGTATGATCACAAACCATATCTAGGGTGGACCTGTCATGTGGATAATTGCTCTCCACATCAATAGTTTTTGATCTCACACTGCTATCAGTAAACTTTTTTGAATATGACTCCCACATACTTACATTTTTAAATGTAGATGTGCTACTTTAATGACATATTATTTACATTATGAAAACATACATAAAAAAGGAAATGAAAATTGAATGGGATAAAGGTGAAATAAGCACAACTAAAAAAATATTTACTGATGATACCGAAAGTATTTTCTTCCACATCCCAATAGCTGGGAGTGCACTTTGGAGTGCACTGCTCAAGTCCTTGTCCAGGATACATTTCCATGTACATCTCTGAAGAAGTCAGAAAATGCCCAATATTCCCAGTTTAAACAATACTAAAAGTTTGTGACAAACTGAGGAAATAAAGACCATTGCTCAATCTAGCCTCATTTACCTAGCAATACTTCAGGACTGTTATTTCTGCTTTCATCTTTAGAGTATTTGTCTTCTACAGCTCAAAAGAGGCCTTTGTAGTTCTTCATTTGAATGAATTAAATGAATTGGGATGCCAAACTTGACATTTTTCTTGTTCTTTTCAGCACATCATAACCTTGATTATTTGTAAATGAGTAAACCTGATTCAGATGAAGATGAGTAATCATTTTTAATAGAATAAATGAGGTGGTGTGTTTACGAAGTTTCTCTTTTAATTATGCTTCCCTTAAATAAGTCTACAATAATTCAAACTACAACATATGAGACACTTTGGTATATTTCATTTTTTTATAGTAACTCCCATTTTGGAGAAGCTCCTTTCTCCTTTTTAAAAAGATTGGTTCTGAGGCTTTTTTGGTTGGGTCTTTTTGTTGACTTGTTGGGGGGGGGTGGGGGGGTTTGTGGTTGTTGTTGGTTTGGTTTTTTGTTTAATCTGACATAAGCCAGAGTTGTTTAAGGAGGAGACTAACGAAATAACCCCTCTGAAGTAAATATGATCAGCACTGTATCCAAAAATGTAAGGAACTGAGGTGGCAATAATTCCAGACTTTGTGCTGGCTTAGGCATTAATATTTTTATATTATAGACTGCATTTTATTTTCAGCCACAGTTCATTTTGAATTAAATGCTGTTTGCAGATCACCACTGATATCACACCTGAACTTAAAGAGTTAAGTCAATTATATTTTTTACTTTATTCCTCGCGCTCCACAGCATTTTATAAGAAATGCTCATTATAGTTACCAGACATAACTGGCACCCAAAAAGAGGACAGCTTCCCTGCTTAGTGTGTTTACTGAATACACTGCCATCTCACTCTGGTTTAACTATTGATTTTTTACTGTTACAATTAACATACAGTTCAATTCATATAGATATAACTTCTCAGGGTGGGGAACAAACCACCAAGCCCATTAGCTCTAAACAAAAAACTTATTCTGGAAACTTGAACAAAAGACAAACACAGCCCAAATTGTAAAATAAAGAAAATCAGTACTGTTTTCATTAAACCAGTACTAAGAATATTTCTTGGTGCATTTCATCATAAAGAAAATACCTGTCAGGCATCCATAACTCTTCCCTGCTTTTCAGTGCTAAAAGGAAAGGAAGCACAAAATATGTTTTGTTCATCTGCTCTTCATGTGACTTTTCTTCTTTTGATAGATAAAAAGCCTTAATTGGATTGTTTGTTTTTCTGTTTTGCTGCCACTGCAAATGTCCTTCTGTGCTCTTGACAGCCTTCAATTCATTTCTCTGGGTTAGACAAATACTGCTCCTGAAGCTGCCTCATAAAGCTGCAGATTTTTGTGTGTGTCTCCCTGTATACACCTTTTATTGCCTGTTGTGCCTATCATACCTAAGAACCTCATTCCTGTTTGCTCACCCAGGATATAAATCCAGAAGAGACCACGAAATTACATTGGGAGTATTACAGGTGGGACTACCAGGACAGGAGCCTTTTTCCAAAGAATGGAGGAGTAATTTAGATCAAGGCTTGACTGATATAAATCAACTTGGTAACAAAGCTGAAGTGTTGTCAAATTCACTGACTTTCAACCTTTGGTTGAGGCATTTAGTCTCCAATATCAGCATGGGATCATGCAGCTACAAGTCAATTCCTTCTCAAATTGGACAAGCTTTGAATCCATTTCTAAGTGGGTGAAGTTGAATGTCTCTAAGTGGTCCTGGTAGCGGTGGTGAACAAACTTAGAGCTTGTTCTAGTTTGAACATCAATGGAAGCAGGATACAGGCTACAAAACTTTTATAGGTGTTACTGCCCAGGTCAGTGCAAGTCTGTTGACCTGGCAAATTCTCTGCTGAATTTGCAGGACCTGTAGTGTACAAGCTGACATAACCTGGTATTTATTGAGAGACTACAAATACAGAGTGCCATTTTTAGTGTGTGCAAGGTAAAGCATTAGCATAATATCATTCAGGAGATTAACACATAAAACAGGCTGGGTGTATGAAACAAGATTACTGCTTTCCAGAAAAATCAATGGGAAATTTGCCACAGACTTCAGCAGAAGCAAGATTTCATCCAGAGCATGTAATTCCATGTCTATCAGCGTGTACACTCATGGCAGCTTTAACTGAGAAAGTTTGGAGCTGTGGCAGCATGCCAGGTGGGACTGCTCTGCTGCCTGCAATGACATCAGCTGGCTACTTCACTAAACACATGCAAAATTCGAAGGGTTTTTTAACACACACCAGTTATGTGCCAGTTATAACACCAGTTATGTGCCCTGCAAGTCACTTATTTACTCTTAGCTGGGGGCAGGCTTCCCCCATAACATTTGGAAGAACTACCTCAATTGAGAATAAAAGGTGTTGAATAGAGATCTAATAATGGTCACCATCTTATTGCAAAAGTTCCATACCTTCTTGGTGATTTCTCATGGTCAGCTCCTCACAGGACTAACTCCTTCTGCACAGCAGAGCCAACAAACTCCAGCTCTCTCTTCACCCAGCTAACCCACCCTTTTATAGCACTCATCCTTATTGGACACAGCTGTGGCCTGTTAAGGGCAGGCCTGTTCCTAATCTTTGATAATTACTGCAGGTGCAACTCCTCAGGGGTGAGATTGCCTTCTGGACAATCTTCACTTCCTTTCATTCTATCCTCCCACAAATAATCCATAGCAAATTTCTCAGATACAACTACACAGGAGGTCACTGTGCTCAGGAATACACCTCATGCTCTGTAATAATCAACACAAACACCAAACTGGTGACAAATCTAAAAACTAAACTGTCTAAATTAATGTATCAATCACAACTGTGGTATAAATACTCTGAGCATGAATCTGTCACCACAATTTCTAGATGATTCATTTCTTTTTGAGCCACAATTCAGGAACTGAACACCCCTGAATTTTAGGATATTAAAAATTGACATCAATGATTTTATAATATAGGACACTAATTTTTCCTGAGTTGCAAACTTATGCTTTGCGGCATTTGATGTATTCTGAATACCTGCCAATGTCTGCTTTTCTTTCTTTATTCCTATAAAGGGATATTTAGATTGCCCCAAGGCAGCCTTTGGACTGTGGCATGATGCTTTGTTACCTGTTAAAAGGAATGCTCCTAGCTACAGAGCTACAGAATAGTGAAGGAAACTTTTCCATCAGGGACAAAGATGAGCTTCTTCTAGTAAAAAGTATTTGCTTGTAAAGCTTACAGGGTAAAATACTTCATTTTTCACAAGTCACCAATTATTTGTATAACAATAAGTAGGGGTGGGCAGAATCTAATTCTAAATGTAAATGAAAACTGCATATAAAAAAGCATTATTGAAATAAGCCCACACTGAAAGTGGCCTTTGATAGTGGACTAATCCTCTCTCCCTTTTTTCAGCTAAATATGGTTTTCAGAAGGAAAACACTCTGCCTGCATAAGCTTTTTTTTGGAATACTTTTATAACTGTGCCCAGGAAACCAAAGAAATACATATTATATTCAAAAAGTAGATAGCAGTTCAGATATTTCAGCCTTACCTGGGTGGTGAGTGGGAATCATGAGTTTCTCTAAAACATTTTTTAAAGTGTATACTCTCCCACTAAAAAGCAGTGAGGCTTTTTTGAAAATAAAAATACCATCAAAGAATAATAACTACAAATGAGGTGAAAAAGTGTGTTCCAGGAGGCATAGGTAATACAAGCAAATCTTCTGGCAGTATAAATCTAGATAAGGACATGGCTTTCAATGAACCTATGCTCCATACATTTTCTGCAAATGTGGCTAAACATACTTCATTATTCTTTTTGCTTTTAATTCCTTCAGCTGTAGGAACTCATTCACCTCTAGTTTTCCTGGCAGATAAATGCTGTTATTATTGCTGTATTTATAGCTGTTCCAGCTAGTAAGAGCTTTTCCTCTAATTAATTAACTAAGATCTTTCATTAAGCAACTAAGCTCTCAGCTTAAGGGAGAGAGTACAGCTATGGTTGTAAACATCAGCTACAAAAATTCACATGCATGACCACTTCTGCTGCTTAGAAATAATTGTTGACCTCCTTCCAGAAAGCTGAATCCCTGTTTGGTATTGAAACTCCAGGCAGCAGCAGCCAGAAGGAGCTGTGAAGAGCTGAACACCTCAGGCTTCCTCGGAGAGGAAATCCCAGCCTGCCCACCACAGATGGACACGAGATGCTGTGAAACCTGCTGGAACTGTGCCTCCTTTGTAAGGCTCACAGAATTCTGACACCAGAGAATCTCCACCATCCTCCAGAAAATTAACAATGCCCTTTGCACCTGACATGAACCATTGTTTTGTGTTCCCTTAAATGTCATGGTTTGCACATGAGAGATTCAGAGCTAAAGTAAAATTACAAATTAATTATCCTTCAAATTGAGCTTGTCTTCCCCAGGTTGGATTCCACATACATTTGAGGAGAACTGTGGTTGGAATGATAACATAAACCATATTGCCAAAATCCTTAACCTCACTAGGTGTGTTAATTTAAAGTAACAAATGCTTCCTCATGCCCTCCCAATTTACATGTGAATTTTGTAATCACCTCCAGTTTTTTAAAAAGTGCTGCTTGCCACAGTGAGTACTAAAAGCCAAATTCTAAAGGAAAAGCATATGAAAGGAAATGATTATTGAAGCATTAAGAGACAGTGATAAGACTGTTTATTGAATTTGCTCAGTACCTCATCAGCCTCCTCAAAAAGCAAAGTCCAGTGCTCTCAGGAGATGTGTAGGCACTTAGGCACATCAGAATTGCAGCTTCCATCTAATGAACATTTACCTCCTTCTAAATGTCACTCTTGGAGGGAGTAACCAGAAAAAAATGTCACAGAAGATAACATCCCTTGTGGACATGAGGCAATAAAACCATCACTAGGTCCAGGTCAAAAATCATTATTCAGAACATCATAGAAGCCCTTCAATTATTCCTCCATCTGTGAAAGTGTTGTCAAGTGTCCCCCAAAGTCAGCAACTGTTCAGTGTGTTCAGTGTACAGTGATGGATTTTTAATTTTTTCTAACATTATTTTAAAAAATCCATTGCTTGAAGGAAAACAAGGAAAAGATTAAGCAGCTCCAAATTCTGTTTTTTAAATTGCTTGAGAGAATATTTAATTTTATTGCTTCCATTTCTTTACATTTCAAAGAGATAATTACCCCAAAAGGGTGACTTTGGAATTATAATAAACATTAAGATAGTTATTCATTGAAAATGTGAAGCACCACCTGAGTGCTCAGCAGCACCCCTAACACTAAGCACAGATGAGCTATACAATATATTCAGTGGCCCTGGGAAGCTGCTGGAAACAGGTGAGAAACAGTGAGAAACTTAGAATGGCAGTTAAAGTTGAAGTCACTTTTACCAAGTGTTCAGATGGAAGTCTCTGAATTGAAAAGTCCTGCACATCTCACAATGAGAAATGAAACTAGATTTTTGTGTCTGCTTCAAACCTAGTGGGATCCCAATGGGAGGCTTGTCAGAAGAGCTGATTAGGATAAATGCTCATAAATCATGACTAACCTGGTTGAATTAGCTCTTCTCTGCAGGCTTGTAAAAAGACAGAATTTTATCCACTTCCCAGAGAGCCAGCCTAGGAGGCATATGATATCAGCTTTATAAATCTGTGCTGAAGCATGAGACAGAATAATGACAGTAGGATAATTATCACCATAAAAATAGAAATGCAAACTTCCCTCCCTCCTTGCTGTAAGAGAAACAGTTGACTTTCTCTGTTATGTTTGTCAAAGTTTAAACTCTGCACCTGATAAAGTACTGTTGGGCAAGAGCTCAATAGATGAGCAGAGAGATATAACTAAGTCTTTAAGGGGGAAAAGATGGTTGTGAAATAGTTGCCATTTGGACATAGTCATATATTTAATTAACTAGTGTTACTTGCAAGTTGTAGATAAAAATGGGAAAAGGTGAGGATGTATTTAGGATGAGATGCATCCCCAAGTGCTAAAGGTGCTGGCTGGTGTCATTACATTGGCACTTTCAATTATCTTTGAAAGGTCACGGTGATCAAAGGAAGCTCCCTAGGACAGGAAGAAATCAAATGTCATGCCTCTCTTGAAGAAGGGCAAGGAGAGGGATCTGGGGAACTGTCAGGTGGTCAACCACAACTCAATCCCTGATGGAGTAAATAATCCCAGAAACTACTTTTAGACATATAAAACCAAGCAAGAGATTTGGAGTAGTCAGCATGGATTTCTGAAAGGGAATTAATAAGAAAAGTGAGGTATCTGGTATCCTTCCCACAGGTTGCTTTAGGAATAAAGGGAGAAAAAAGGGAATATTTTACTTTAACTGAAAAAACAACCTAACATTAGTGTTAGTAGACAAATCAAACCTACCAGAAAACATAATTAAACCACCCAAATAAGTGCCATCAGAGTAATCACAAAGGTGATTCATCAATGGCAAAATTATCCAGAGTACAGGAGCCCTTTTGCCTTAAGCATGTAATGAAAACCAAAATTAACGTCCTTTAATTGATTTTTGTTTTGAACAATATCCCACTCACCCAGAGACCAATGGCTATTAACATTAAACCACCATGACCATGATACTGATGCAACTATCCCAGTGCCAGAACAGGGATGGGAGATCCATTCCCTCAGCAGCTGCCTTTCTCAATTGCATGAAAGGAGCAGAGTCCTCTCAGCAATAGCATGGTCTGTGACTCTGCTCCTCAGCCCAAAGAATCACCTTTCTGCTGCTGCTTACAGAATCACCAATCTCCTCAGCTCACTGACTCCTCCATGGCCTCAGAACTAGTAAGAACAGGATGAGATTAACAGAAAAGAGTGTAGCATGGAAGCTGCTCCCATTATGGAACATATGGTTTTATGGTTGTTGTTCTAAAAGCATTTTGAGGAGAAGGACAAGGAAGGCTTATAGAGTGATCTTTGCTTTGTCAGGCAGAGAATGTGATTTGCACACATATCATTCTAGCAAGAGAAGTCATAAAGATTAAATGGTGGCACTTGAATATTTGTCAGGAAATATTACTCTCAGCAATGCAGGAGCAATTAAAATAGAGTTGCATGGATGGATCTGCTAAATCCTTCTAAGTCCATTCTTAGTGGCATGAAGCCAGTACTTACCTCCTGAGACTAATTCCTAACTTTGAAAATGAAAAGCATTTTTTATTTGTAGACACTGACCAAATCACCTGCTGGAAAGCCACATTGTGGAAGAAACCAAGAACCTCTCTGTGAGGAACTGAGTAATGTAATTTCAAAGTACTGGGGTCTGAGCAGAGCTATGAGGACTCTACCTACCCCTTCCAAAGTCAGTAGCTAAATTCATGCCTGCTTCAGTGGTCAGAAGTCTTGGTCCTCAAGCCACAGAAGATAGTGAATCGTAAGCCATGAACTTCTAACAAATTTTTTTATTAGGGATTTTTCTAGCTTTCCATTTGTCCTCATTTACAGCTTGCCAGGACCATTATAAATCCAGGGTGTTAAAAAGGCAATAAAAATATCATAGTTTGCAAATTCTGAAGCAACAGCAATAAAATGGGTTCTATTCTAAAAAATGTTGGCAGTGTATTTTCTGAATAGATGTGGTCAAGAAGGAGGTTCTACAGTAAGACAGAAAGTGACTCCAAAAATGTAATAGCTTATTAGAAGCTAAAAATACAATAAAAGTATGGTATTTAATCTTAATTACAGCAGTTGTTTTAAATATATTTTATTCCCATTTGATCAAAAGCATCCACAGAAATGAGTTATGATATAACCCAAAACAGCCAATTATAACATCTAAGCTGCAGCCATTTAGTTCAATATCACATCTTTTTGAAAGCTCTCCCCAGCCTAGATCTAGATTACATTTGAAATGTAAAGTTTTTTGATTACAGTGGGTGATTGTTAACCTCCCACTGCTATACTGCTATCAGGGAGTGTTCATCTTATTTAGGATGCCAAAAGAAAGGGAGCTGCCAATGCCTCTCAAAATCTGCAGAAAATGGCACCTTTTAAAAAAATATAATTAGATAGGGGAGAGAAAGAATAAGAAACTGGAGGTACATTTGTAAATAACAAGAGAAAATAAAAAAGTAATTTTATATTAGAAATGGCAAGGACAAAGTTGTAGGCTTTCTTTGATGTTAACTCCCTCAAGTCCCATAACACACAGAAATAACACATTGCCCAACTTACACAGAGGCCATGCCCAAACCAAGCCCTGCTAAGGGCAGAGCTAGGACAACTTTTACATCTGCATCACAAACCTTATTCTTTGCAACCACTTTCTGCTGGAATGCTACAGGCTAAAAGCAGGAGGTAAATTACAGGCATGCATTGCTTCAGCTTCCCCCTCTACCTGTGCGCCCACCATCAGTAACAGGGCTAACTAACACTGCTGACATGCTGCAGAAACCACAGCCCCTCCCAGCTGGGGAGCAGCTCCTGAGCCTCCCCACTGCTCAGGGACCATGTTTGTCACCTTCACACACAGTACTGGACACTCTGGGTTTGTTGTTCACTGTGCAAAGCCACAGAGCAACTGAAAGGACACCACACATTAAATTCACATAATTAAACATTGGGTGCACCCCACAAGTCTGCTTAGGAAGCTACAAGAAGCATTCTCTAAACTGGCAGATACACAGTTGAAAGGGTTCATGAAACATTTTCCTACATAGAATGTAATGAAAACATACAGTGAACAGACACAGACATCTCAGTCAAGTAACTCCTTCACACCCAAACTGACACTTAGCTATAGCGATCATTAAAAGCTAGAGAAAATAGAGTTAAAACAGCTCTCTGTATCCTAGAAAGCAAGCAGCCTTCAGCTGGTTCACTGTCTTTTCTTTTGAAACAGTTAATTCCCAGAGACTTCAGTTACAGGTTGCTTACATAATTGAGTTCAAACCATGTATTTTCAAGCATATGTATAATAAAGCACTTTTTGAGAAAAGCAGGTCTTTGCAAAGAGGAGTTATCAGAGTACAACAGTTGGCAGAAGCCAGTAGATTGTCCCTGAAGGAGAGGAGATTCAAAGCTTTTGTGCTTTAAAGAAATTATATTCAGTTGTGTTTTAGGATAAACAGAGATATAAAAGTTGGTTATTCATACTAGGAAGTCAAATCACAGAAGATTAAGGTAATTGGTTACCCTGATAAATTATGTAGCCCAGAACACTTCAGATTTGCTGGCATGATGCCAGATAGTATTTATTTGTGTGAGGCTTTGAGAAACAGGAATTTCGGTGGATATAACAGAGTCTCATGCTTTGTCCTGTTTATCTGGTTGAGTTTAATTAATTAGGCTTGCACATCAGTGATATGCTGTGTATTTATTCCCCTTGCAAATGTAACTCACATGCAGACAATGTAAAATGTGCAGAGCTCAACAACTTGGCTTATTCTTCATCTTTTGGCTTTAATAATCTACTATTGCTCTTTTCCAGACAAACTTGTCCTGCAATGTATTTATTTAGAAACTAGGTTGCATGAAAGAGGTCATAAAATTGCCTTCATTTGGTGAACACATATTCTCCTTAGCCAAGGAAATTCCCTCTGCAAATACTTCTATATGAAGCTGTGCCCTCATTTCTAATCTGCTCTGCTCTCCTCACACATGGGGATGGTACCTGCATGAGAGGTTAATGAACAGCAGAAAAGGCCTTGGATCTTTGTAAGACCTATTCAGCAATAACAAAAATGTCTTTTTACTATTACCCTGTGTTCGGCACAAATCCAAAACACAGCCCAATACCAGCCACCACAAAGAAAATCAACTGTACCTCAGCCAAATCCAGCCCACCTCAATACATGCTCATAATTATTTCAAACATTTTAAGACAGCCATGTGAAAAAGTAAGCAAGAAAATGGGATCATTAAGGACTAAACAGATAAATGGCATTATTCAAAGCGGATTAATTGATGTGAAGTGATTTCGGCCATCCAGTGGATACCATCTACTTGAGCATTCACATTCTGAAAATATCAGGTGCACAGCTGCTGTTGGGATGGACAGATTTTTCTATCTTCAGGACAAATCTGGTGTCCATGATGTACATTGGCTACACTCTCTTTACTATAAGAAACCCTGGCCTTTGCATGAGGGGCCATTCTTTTACTGATATTTAGACACTGCCTGACTCTATCATGTGATCATGTGGCGTTTCACAAGGAACTGCATTAGGCCAGTGTGCTTTATCTCAAAGATTTTCATGCTATGCTGCCATATTTCTGATTGAAAGTGTTAGATATCCATTTATTAAATATTTTGGGAGCACAGGAAGTTTACTTCTGCTGTTTCATAGTCTGCTCATTTTCTTTCTTAACACAGATATGAAAACATAGGTTCATTTCTTTCAGTCACTCTTCTCCAGGCATAGAACAACTCCAATGGCACTGAATTTCAATTTCATCAGAGATATAAGTGTACCTCAGAGAGTAAAAAGTGCTGAGGTTAGCAGAGCAAATTTATCATGAAAAGCACTTTTACCATGTGAATGCCAGGCAAACTTTGAGTTAGCCACATGGCTGCTGGAGCAATGCAGCTGCCTTTATTACCAGCAAGCATTCAAAAATCAGCATGTCAGCACTCTTCTTTCTTTCCAGCTCCCCAGTCTTCAGGGGAGCCTTTACATCAGTCTGAAAAGTGGGGTTTTCTCTGTGATGAAACTGTGGCAGTAAATTATATCAATTTCCAGATCTGTACAGTAGATCTGGAGCAAAGCTATAGAAGACCTTTCCATTCTGACTTACAACTACAGGATGCCATGTTAGTCAACACTGCATAATAAAGTACTGGGAAGCACTACAGAAGTGACAGGAGCAGATGTGCATAATTCCCTCAAGCAACATCTGCATCCAAGTCCTGCTCACTCACAGACCACAGCAGAGAATGTGGCAGTAGTCCCTGAACACATTATTCACCAAGCTGAGTTTGCCCTGCTCATTGGTAGTGATATTTCTGTTACAAATTACTTGTCACGGTCTCTAAATGGTGTCGCTGTCACAGCAGAGAGATATTGTGAAACTTATCTCCAACTCCAGTTATACACTAGAACTACCCTTGCATATAACTTACTTTTTGTCCTTTGTGTTTGAAAAATGATTGCTGGCCTTAATCTGTTGCATATGGTTCAGCAAAACAAGCTTAATACATCAATTGGTCCTGTGAAAACTACCAGTGTTTACATAAGATTAAGATTGGCTCCTTACAGAAATTACTGATTTCCCTCTCTGAAAACCAGTACCAGCCTCTAGAGGAAGTCCTTTTACCACAGCTGAACAAATTCCTGAATGTACAAAGCCTCCCAAAAATGACTTTATTTCTTTAGCATAATGCAGAAACCCCTCATGCCCTGCACAGCTGCCTCTAAGCAGTTCATAAACTGTGACCCTGCAGGTGGATTATAGCTGCTTCTATCCTAGAGAAAAAAGTGTCAACATTGAAAATGAGACCCTGACCAACAGGAGTCCAAAGTAACTAAAATTTTAAAGAGCAACTTCTGATTGTGGAAAATTAAAAGCAGAACTATATTGCATCTGAACAAAGTACCTTCATAGTTAGGCTGAGGGCCATCATTCATGTGCATGAATTTTAACTCTCCTTTTAGATCCATCAATATGCTTACAAAGGCAGGATTTTCCATTGAGATCCTTTGTAGATAACTTGCTGTCCTCCTCCCACTCAACAAGATTTTTTGCTTTATTTTGTTTTTTAATACTATTTCCCTTCTAATCACCAATGAATCAGAAATTTGACCTTCTTCATTATCACAAACAACTGACTTCACAATACATTTCCCAAAACTAGCAAGTCTTTCATTCAAGCCAGTAACTCCCCAAGGAAGAACTTCTTGGACTTCAGGAAATAATGGAGGTATGTAAGTTAAAAAATCTTGTATTATTTTGGAAGTTCTGCTTCATGTTTCAACTGAAGAAGCAATAAGCAAACACCAATCATTTATCATTATCGAAACATTCTTTTTCACCGTTTCTCTACACAAACTGGGTTTATACCCAACCAGTTGTAACAGGAGCAAGGGACTTTCTGCCATCTCTGTGCACAAAGAAGTCATATTAACACTGTGCTTTACTGAACCAGTTTTTGAAACAAAACTTTTTACGTGTGAAGAAGAGAAATGTATTTATTAGTGATTATAAATTAAATACTTTCATCTGCTTTAGGAACAATCTATGTTTTCACAAACTTCCTCATCACAACTCTCAAGAGACCTAAGGGTCTACTAAGTGCCTAGATTATAAAAAAATAAAGGAAAAACAAAATCAGGGATTTTTGTCCCAGATTTATTTCCTGGCTTTCAATTTCTTTGTTCCAGTTTCAGACATTCTATGCTCTTGAAATTGCTGCTAGCATTATGGCTGTAGTTGGAAATGCCCCCAGGTCTATAATCTCATTACATGGCTAACTTTATGGGGCTAAAATGCCAGGTTCAGGCAGTACCTCATCTGTCTTCCACTTGAGGAACTTCTAGAAGCACAATTAAGAACATGGGATTCCCAAAATATCATGAGACTCCAAACCACTGGGATTTTAAACCCATGCAAACAACTTTCTATTCTAAATACATACTGAATATATATATTTTATTTCAGAAGAACACCCCATTGCCATTAGCTAGTTTTAATTTCTGGTTTATCTTTAAGAATAATTCACTGTGCAAACAAATAGTACAGAAAAGAGTCCTTTGCCTCAGAGGTTTTATCTGGAAAAAGGCGTTGCAAAGTAGAAATTCCATTACAAGATACAACTGCTTAAGGAACTGCTATTTCCTTAAGAACATGCACACAGAAACCTCAGCTGCTGTTAACAGTGTCACAGCACCGGGTCAGCAGGTGCTTAGGGAGCTGCATGACCATGGACCATATTCACACAAAACCAGCCCAGAATGCAAATGCCCTCATCCTGCAGAACACTCAAATGCGTTTCATCCCCCAAACAATGCGAGGACACCAGAAAGTAAAGATTTCAAATAAAACATATTTTTCAAGAAAACGTAGATGTTAATCACAGGAACTTCTGCAAAGAATCACGGCTGCAGTTCATGGTGGGAAGCCTTTTCTGCTCTGACAAATGTGTCTCCCATTGGAACAAGGCTGAAACCCTGACTGCTAAAACACTTGAGCAAAGTGACATTGCTGTTTTCTGTACACTCCACAGGAGCAAACATGGATCTAACTCACAACATGTCCTACTGTGGTCACATACATGGCATTTGTAAGCCCCATTCATCTCTGGAGAGCTCACAGGTACATCAGGTTAACCTCTGAAAAAGTTAGTTCAAATCCTAACTTTGACTAAACTCAAGTTGTAACTGGTATTTCCCATACAGAGTCCTATCCAGACTGGCACACAATCTGCTATAAGCTTAGTGTAAGAAATAAGAAGTGGAGCACAAGCACTGAAATGAAGGATTTTGTTTTGTTTTTGTACAGTACAGGATTAAACTATCCCCTCTTAAAATCTTCACCTACTTTAATCCTCCAATTTACAAACATTCCACCAACTTTCAGGTTCACTCCACAATCAGTGTTTGAAAACATATCCACAGAAATAAAAAAATAAGAGGCTGGAGTTACAAGCTGAGCTCGCCTCCTCTCAGTGGTCCCTGCCCAATGGAGAAACACTTATTGTCAAAAAGATTAATTATGCCATAATTATTCAGTCCCATTGACGCGCTCCCTGCCTCCCTAATCCTTATGAGAACTAATAAAGTGAAATATTTGACATTTACTTTTATGCTTATGGAAGCTGTTTGGTTTGTTCCCTCCCTGTGAGATACTGCCTTTTGTTTTGACAGTAATGACTGTAAATCTGCACATGTCAGACCAACACAACAATCAGATCTGTGTCTCTTACATGAGCTTTCAGCAGCAGCATTCTCAGCACTGCCTTTTTCAATGCCTGAATTAGTGCCCAGCACTCCCCAGCACCTCTGCAAACTGCTCCTCGCAGCCACCCTAGTCCAGCATGACAAAGATCAAGGAATGCAAATTCTAAAAGAATTTTCCTTTCTGGACAGGATGTCAGATTAGTTACTGATGTGAATTTGCTTTTAAATGCAGTAACTTGTTATGTAACGATCAAAACCCAGGTCCTTGATTTCAAAGGACAATTCTGCTTAAAAACTGAGGACATAACACAACCCAAGTTTTTGACAGCTCTGTCCCCTCACCAAAAAACCAAAACTACCACTTTGCTTCAGCTATTCAGTTAGGCTTATTCACATCCTCTCTGGCTTGAGAGATTGTCATACAATTCAAATTTAAATTTAAAAATTGTCAGTTTTATAAACATTCATTTACCTCCCATAATAAAAGCACACAGAAGTTAGTATCAGACAGCGTTTTAGGTGTGTCAAACCAAATTTATATGGGCAGAGAGCAGAAGATCTTGTATCTGACTATTTTCTGTGGTGCAATTATGGACTGGACTCTGTTCACAGAGGCAGAATTGTTTCTGGAACTTCATCTGAGCAGCCAGAGTCAGACACTCTGTGGTTTGACAGCTCCCCCATAACAGCCATATGCCAGTTCTAGCCTGGTGGTGACAAAGACTCTCTGTTTAAGCCTTAGGCATCTGTGAACACAAAGCAGATGCATGTAGCTGCACCAGACTCAAAGTCTGTCTGGAGAACAGCTTCCAAAAGGCAGCAGAAGTACCATCTAACTGTGCAAATTTACTGTGCAGAATGAAAAGACAGGTTAAGTAAGATGGCAAACGACCAGGAAATCCGGTTATTTAGGAAGTTGCAGTAAGGTGGAAAGCAATTTTTCTTCCTATCACCAGTTTGATTCCAGTCCTTAAGAACACCCTGTGGTGGCTCAATCCTCTCCTCCAACAGTGGTGACCCTCCCAAACCTGGTTTGAAACAAGTCTGTGGGATAACATGACAAATTATTCTCTGATTTTATGTCTCAAAGGCCAACTCTTCCACACAAATTTCCTACTTTCAAGTGCATATCCCATCTCATATTGGAGGGTGGTCAAATGGGGAAATTGTCACTGTTTCTTATAGATCACACTACATCAAGAGGTTTCTGAGACAAATGAAAAGATGTTGAATGCAGCCTGTAATTCTTAAGAGGAAGGTTAAAATCTGGAAGATTGTAGGTAGACTTTAGGAAAGTAGAGTGAAAGGGGTTCCTCAGTGCTGGCTGAGCTCATGGAAGGATCAGTCCATCTCTCATCTGAGGATGCAGACTAGCAATTCCATTTGGACACAGTTCCATGCTCTGTGATGACCCTGCCTGAACAGAGAGGTTGAACCAGGTGACCCACAGTGGTCCCTTCCAACCTGACCCTTCTCTGATTCTGTAACGTTAATGTGCAGTGGGACAAGTTCTGGGGGTGAAGCACTGTTCCAGCAGAACTGAATATGAAATTTCTGTATAATCATAAGCCTCCCTCTCTCTTTCACCATCATATTTTACATATGCCTTAAGAATTTTGGTTTTAATAGCATGGGATGTCACTCAAATTGCACCAGTTATCTCAATTTTTATACATGCAGTATGAGTTCCCATAATGAAGACACTGTGAGAGACAAACCATTCAAAAACCCTGAGGGGATGTATGAGTACTGACTATGTAACTAGTAAACTGTGTGTTTCTGAACTAAAATTCCTCTGGACTCAGGTTTTGAGCCAATAAGCAGATGCTGTCAGTGGGGATTCTTAGCAGTGATTACAGAAATTTGGTTCCTAACAAGAGAAGCCAGCAGAGGACAGGACTTTCTGCCAAAGGACTGGTCTGAACATCTTTTTTGAATCCACCAGTAACTGGTCACTGGGACAGTAAATAAACCCAGCAGTTGTTTGCTACTGCTTTTGATAGGCATACAAGTACAAGATGCATTAGCCATCACACAATTCCATCTGTGCTGAGCAGTTTGGCAAAGTCAACCAGTACTTTTTCATCCTTCCAAAAGAATGTGGCAAAAATGATACAGTGATTCTTACCAAGTATGAGAGGTGCAAGCATCATCAACTAGCAATGGGAAAATTTCAGTAAGTGCATTTTATGTAACCTACTATGCTGCTGGACAAAGGAGATCTCTTTGTTCTCATCTTCATTCTGTGAAGCTCAATAAATATTAAGACCAAATAGGGTTAAAAACCTGCCTGTACATCAGACAAGTATTCAATTACAAACTGATATTTTCTTTAAATCGCTTCATGAATCTCAATCATCAGTTCTCAGAGTTGTTAACAAACCTCTATTTAATAGTGGCAAATGACAGAACTAGTACAATACCATTTTCTGTATTGTACTGATGGAAAGGATATTTGAGGGAATTACATTTTACCTCTACAAACAAGCAATGAACAAAGCCCATTGTACAGCAAAGCTTAAAAGCACTGAACCATTTTCTGATGGAGTTTCTTTCTAAGCTATGCATTTTCACAATCACAGTCTGCTTCAAATCACCTAGGGCTGAAGCAACTCTAACTTACATTTCTTTATGCAAATAAAGAAATAAGGATTTTCAGAATATTCAGAACTACATAAAAGCTGGCAATCAACCTAGTTACTCTACTGCTGTGTCTCCAACAGGCAGCTATTGGAACTGTCAGGTCCTGAAAACCTGAGGCAGGCAACTGCAGATGAGGCAGTTCCTTCCCAACATCTCAACTAAAGATTGGCCACTTCCCTAAGGCATAAGAAAAATACATCTGCTTTCCAAATTTCCACAGCTTTATTAAGCCAACTCACTGGCTGAAGAAAGCTGCAAAGGACATAACCTAGATCATGCTGTTAAATCCGGAATTCTCTGGGGAAATTCACTGCAGTTCATTGCAATTCCTTTTGGATATAATTTTGTGATGATATAATGAATGTACACGCAGGGATGAAGTACTTTGAAGAGCTCAGATAGAAGCCTGACCCTATGGAAAAACAATTATCTGAATCATGGCCTAAAAACTAACAGATACAAGAAGTTAACACATCAATTTTTTCTCTTATTCATGCAATCAGGTAGAAAATTATCTTTCCTGAGACTGCAGAGTTTCCCCCCAGGTGCTCTTTTAGATTTTTTTTATCCTTGAAAATGCTCATAGAGAAAGTCTAACACAAGATTACCAAGACACTGATTATGAAAAGATGGTGTGTGGGAGCAAGGGCATGCTCTGTTTTTAAATAGAGCTTTGTTTGCTTGTTTTGTGCCTAGAGGGGAATAAAAATGAAAGCTAGTAAACAAACAAAAGAGAGCTTCCTCCCCCCTATTATTTCATTTTAGCCAAGCCAATGAGATGAGTCCAGCCAGGCTCTGCACATCCACCTTTTCTCAGCCACGCTTCTTGTGGGAATACTGATCAACCAGGAGAGGCTTTGAACTTATGCATGCAACTCTTTAAAGCTTCCACTGTGGCTTTAAAGAATAAACAATACAGATATATTTAAAAGACGGGGGGAAAAGGCTGTTGAACAAATCTACTTTTCTTTTACCCACTTGTGGAAACAGCAACAAAATCCTTTCACCATTTAAATAAAGAACAATCTGTACCTGAAGGATTTCCTCACAGACCCCTGGGATGAAGGAATTTAAACTGATTTGAGAGAAGACCAGGAGCACCAAGAAGAAAAAAGTTAGAAACAACAGAAGAAACAATGCTTTGTACTGCTCATTTCAGATATGAAAAAAATCAACGAAGAGAAAATCAAAAGGAGGCGTCTAACAAAATAAGTGGAGAAATTCTCCAGAGGACTTCACTGTGCTTCCATGCTGAAGAGGCTCTTGAGCAGAGAGGATTGTCCTGGAGGCAAGTTCTCCTTGGAACACCAAAGGTGACTGTACTTGCAATTATGAGTTATCCCTCTCTAGCAAAAACCCCCTCAATGAAGCAGGATATCTTCTGTCCTGCTGACAGTTCAAGTAATACTGGAGTTACTCCTGAGTGACCACAAGGGTGTGATAATGAGAATGCAACCTCAAAATCATACAGCTTGAAAATCAGTCTGACCCCTGCAGCTTACATGGACTACCAGACAAACTTGTTCAGCTTCCCTCCTTGAATTTACACACAGAATGATGGCAGAGAACAGCACACTACTCTGCCTGGAGGACACTATAAAGGAAAACACATCTAAATACTATATATCTATCAGAAATTGGAGACAAATGCAAATGTAGTATATTATACTGACACTTTGCTGAATTCTGAAGTCAGGAACTAAGGGCCAGCATTAAGAAGTGCTCACAAACATAAATAAAAAAGCAAATTTGCTATGAAGCATTTTGTATGATTCTGGGTGTTCTGGGAAACTAATCAAGAAGGGAAAAACATGATCAGGACAGCCTTGCCTTTTGTGAGCTAGAAGAACATGATGTTTTCCAGTTGGATTTGATCTGGCTTACAAAATAAAAGAACATATCTAATGAAAACAAGTGATGACAAAATTTTCTGATTTCCTATGTATTGGTAAAAAATCCTTGAACGTGGCTTTTGATGTCTTCATTTTCATTTATCCACTAAAAAATACTTAGTGGATATGTTGAATTTTTGTGAAAGAAATTAGCTGAAAGGAGGAACATGTTAGAAAAATCTAGAAGGAAGTTTTTACTAGTGGAAAATATTAGTTTACTATTAACAATTAGTTTCTCTCTATTAAAGGGTTACATCAGATCCATTACATGTTTGCCACAGGCTCTGCTTACTGAACAATGGATCCTATAATGGCAAGCTGAGAAATGGAACTTGAAGCACCTTTATTGTAATTCTGACTTTTCTTCCAGAGTCCTGAGTGACTTTGGGCAAGCTTGCACTTATTTTTAGGCCTCAGTTTTCCCCATCTGCAAATGAGAAGAGCTACATCTATTCTCTTCTCCAAGCACCCCCAGATCACTTAGCTATTTAGATGACATTTCATTAAGTATTATTACCACTACTCTCAATTTTCACTATAACTAAGCCAAAAGTGAGATTGAGCTGACATTTCAGTAGCAAACTCATTTTATAACAAATTCTACTAAAACATTTAAGTACATGACATAGATGAAAGCATGTGGTGGAACAAATTGATAGCAAATATACAGACTAGAAATTATATTTGGACTAATCAGTATCCATTTTTATATTTACTCAGCAAACTTTTCAATAAATGCATTTTACTAGTTCAAATATGTATGAATTTGAAATTCATACATGCAACTATTCACTCAAAGTATCAAACTGTATAATGGATTGAGGGGAAAAAAATCCCATTTTAGAAAACTGATATAAAACACCCAGAGCTAAGAAACCTGGGACCACAATTACCTACAAAATGTAGATAATTCCACAAGAAAAATAGTCAATATTAGGGCATTGGTTTGGGGAAGAAAGTAGGAAATGAATTATTTACCATTTCAATGTAAAAGCAGTAATAGAGAAAACTGATCATGGAAAATCCACACGTGGGAAATCCAATGAGACAGAAATTAAAAATATAAATTATTCACTGGAAAGTTATTGCTGTTTTACAACACCAATCTTTTACTGGTCTGAAGTTGATATTCTAGGAAAAACAAATAATTCCCTGCCTTGTATTTACTATGTGACTATCCTAAATAATGTGAAATAAATTGCATTCCTTTGGCATAAACCATCCAAGATGACAGTAATAAATAATTTTAGAAGAAAGAGTATCCACTTTATTCTACTAATAGTATTTAATTTATAAATTATGAGCTGTCAGCACAGCTATTGTGATTTTTTTAATTAAATGCACCTTCACAGGGAAAAAAATTAAAGCTATTCTAAAGTGATTTTTTCATTAAGTATTTGAAGTTAGAAATAAACGCAGTGAGGCATCATATTCATTAATATCTGGTTTTTGACTTGCTGGACAGTGGGGAAAGTGGGAAGAAACTGAAGGATTGTACAGTTAGAGCTCTAAGAGAGTTCCTCAGGCCAGGAGAGTGGGTGCCATTAATGAGATGATCTCCCTGCATTAAACCACACAAGCATCTTGGAGCCTGGATTTCTGTTTGTGTTTTAATAACTTGCACCTCTCTGCTGCACTCCTGCAAGAGAGCCTTAGGGCAGCTCCAAGCAAGCTGAAAACAAAAGCTCCTGTGCCCAGGGACCCAGGCTCATTAACCTTGCCTCAGAGCAGGGTTAATCAGATCAGACTGGGCCTCCAGCTAACACAGGCACTGATCTGCTCTGTGCCACTTCCACACGCCCTCGTGACTCGGCTGCGTCAGCAAGTGTGGGAACGCAACTTCATAAGGTTCCAAATTTGATAATATTTCCCTCATAAGATCATTCTTACTGGTGGGAAATCACTATCTGAAACATAAATCTCTCAATTTAGGATAATTAAAAAAAAATCAGTTTTATCAACAGATGCTAGGTCCTGTAGTTCACTTAATACATACTGCCCCTTTCTATTCAGTGGCCAAGCTCTGGCAGGTTGCTCACAATAAGGATGACACCACCTTTATTTCCTGAAAGGAAGAGACAACTGTATAGAAATTATTGCAAAGACAAGTGCATTAAATATTACAAGCTTCCACATGGCAGCTGCAGGGGCTCCAGCAGCCCTGGGAATAAGGAAAATGGTTCTTCAGATTAGTGGTTTAGTTACATTCCAGACAAGAAAATTATTTAATAAGAGGGAGTTAATTACAAGTAGCTCCATTGATGGGCAATTCCAGCCTGAGAGAGGGAATTAAATCTATTCATTGAATGTGTCTATGTCCATTTGTAGACATTTGCTGCTATTATCTGAAGAAGTTACAATAGCAGTTGCAGTTTACGGTCTCCACTGTAATCAAAGGACAGGATTTACTTTATTCTTTCATTCCACAAGGACCTCTTAGGCTTGAAAATTTAATTGCTGCACTATGACAGACAACATTCAGATCTTTTTAATCTTTATTCTGTGAGCAAATATTCCTTCAGCAAATTTCTTCATAATTACAGTTCTGATTAAAGTAAGCATTTCCATAGATTTGATGGCTTTGTAAATCACAATCACTAGCTGCTCCTCTTAAGGTGAGCAGGAATTCACTTTGCAATGAAGTTTTACTATGCAAAATTTCTGAGCAATAATGTAATTAAAATTTGTGTTATTTCTCATGCTTTAATATAAAACCCCAGCCCCTCCTTGTGTGCCAGGTATTGAACAACAAGCTTTATAAAGATTCACATGAAAAGGAACTAGGTAGTGATTTCACTTTTGTTTTAATCCTGTAACTTGGAAGATGTGAAATCTGAAGTTTCTAAGTAATGTAGTAAGAAAAATCAGAGATAAGAACATCAAAAGCAACCAGAAGTCATTGCTTTTTGAAGAAGGGTTGAGAGAAAACGAATTACTTACATTTACTTCACTCTCATATAAATCCTGCCCTCCCACATGTACTTATTTGCAAGCATGTGGCCTTAATTGCAATATTACAGCTATCATCAATTTGGTACTGAGAAATTCTCTTTGGAATTGTCACATAGACATAAGTTACAGAAATAACACACAATCATATTAAATTGAAGAGAGAATGTAACAATTCTTGCAGATTTAATTGAAAAAAAAACACTAAGCAAGCTTATAGAAAATTCTCTGGGGTTCTCTAGAAGATCATTTCCACAGTAAGATCCAAGTAAGACTTGTCTGATTTCCTCCCAAGTAAAGTCCTATAAAGCCTACAGAACTAAAGCAAATAACCAGTGAAATAAATCAAAAGAAAAAGTGTGAATGTTCATGAATTGATACCTGAAGTGGTAAACAGTAATCTTCTAGAAAATTGACTCAGCTCCTTATAAGATTAGCTGGACAATATTGTAAGGACAGAGGTCAAACTATGCAACCTAACATTTTCCTTTTGATTAAAAAAATATAATCTGTCTGAATATAAACTGCTGCTTTTTTTTGGGATGAGATCTGTAAAAAATGAAGATCCAGACTTGTACCTCAAGATACAGAGACCAGATGCTGCACTGGTTTAAAAGCAGAAGCAGGCCACATGTGGCAGGAGGGCACTACGGCGAATACATAATTCCCAATTTCTTAAAGTTTGCTAAGTTAGGTTTTGCCAAGTGCCTTACTTGGGATGTCTTAAAACCTGCCAAGTACCTTATTCTACCTTAATCTAAAGTTTGCAAATAAAGGTTTGTTACTGAGCCTCCTGAGAATTTTGTTGTTTCTCCCACACATTGCAAAGAGGAATTCAAACAACCTTCCCCTAAAATTCGTTGATTGGACCAGGGCATGAGATAATACCACAAAAATCAAACCACGAGTCTCACAATGTACCCAAACATGCAAATACTTGCAAAAACATTTTAAAAAGCAAATTATTAAATTATCTGTAATATTAAGACATTGATGTACTAATATTTGCAATTTGTACATAAAATTACAACATGAATGACCTTTAGCCATATCAAATCCAGAAAGTCACCACTCTAAGTTGCAATGCCTATTTTTGCTTCCAGAAGTGCTGTGCTGGGGTTTTGGGCATTTCAAGACTTTTTGTGGCACTCCTCAGTCTTTTCTTAAATTGGGTAATTATATCCAGCTCTCTAAAAGTGTTTCTCACTGCTCACATACCTTGGACTATCTGGCCTTGCTCTGCTGGGTCCAGGATGTTCTAAGTAAGGTGCTCAAAAGCTGACACAGTACATGAGCAGGGGTATTATTAGGGCTGAGTGACATGCAAAAGATTTCTTTTCATATGCAGACTTCTTTTTAATAGGGCACCCATTTTATATCCCACCATGACATCTGGGGTCAATGCATTTGGTAACAATACCAGGCCAATGACTTGCTCCTTATCCACAGAGCTTCTGCCTGCCCCATTTCCTGTCCTGTGTTTGGAATACAGAGCCTCTTACTGAAGTACTGCAGTTTGCATTCAGCCTTTTTCAATCCTTTTTATTTCAGGTGATTCCACCAACTGACCAAGATTATCTTGTACACTTTCAGAGTACTCAAGGCCTTTCCCTAGAGCTTATTACCATTTGCAGATGTATTAATGCACTTTTTATTTCACCATCTGTGATATTAACAAAAACCACCACAAAATAGTGCCAGACTCAGGGAGCTGAAAGAAATATGAAACATTTCTCTTCCTACCTGTATATCTTGATGCTGTAAGCTAGAATCTGCCATGTAGTTTGAAAATAATGAAAACACAGGATAATGTAAAGTTAATTTAAGTTTTCTAAAGGCAACCCCACACAACAGCTGCTAAAAAGCACAAATGACTCAGTCTTCCAGATACAAGATTGTTGCTTTCAAACAATTATTAATCTTGCATCAATTACACAGCATGCAATCCAACCTCTGCATTACTATTAACTCCACAGAAAAAAAGTCTTTTATACATAAAAGCATGGGATTTATGGTGCTGGACCTTTCCCTTTAGATGATTCAGAAAGTGCTCTCTGACCACTAATCAAAAATGGCATTCTTGTTCTGACTGACAAATGTTAGAGCCTGATGTTACTCACAAAATCATCCAGAATGCATCTGCACTCTTTTGAAAAGCTGAACAATTGAGAGGTCAGGGCACAGAATTTGTCTCTAAATAGGATTTTTTTTGGGAAACAGGGAGAACAAACTATACCATTCCTTTGAGGAGGGCAGGCACTGGGAATGAAAAATTAGGAAGCTTCCACTGTCTGTTCATGACACAAGATCAGTGCATGTATGTGTATCGATTTAATTTTCAAGGCAGGCACTTTTTGCAGGCAGGAAATCTTTTGTAATTAAATAAAGGGGAAAAAAACTAAAAGAAGAGAGAAATTAAGTCTCCAAATTCTTATCATTTGCTAGGCAATTGAGGATAGAAATGACTTTTCTTTCTCCTTAACATAATCTGTTGTTTGTCTACTGTGAATATATGAGAATTCATTATACACAGCTTAACTAATTCAACCTGAGTCTATAGGGACATTTGAGTGTGTTCAACTATTAGAGCAGAGACTCATCAAACAGAACAGGGATTAACATCCTTCCTGGATATTAAACACTTTTGAAATACTTTTTTACCTATATAGATTGCAAAAGTTATAACTCATATGGAATAGAATGGAATTACAGACACTGCAATAATTCATTTTCTAGTGGCATTAAAAAAGACATTGCATTGTTTGCAGGAGGTACAAGGTTAATGCTTCATAACAGACAACCTCTATTTTTCCCCTGTGAAGAAATATGATAGAATCATAGAATCAAAAAATATCTCAAGTTGGAAGGGACAAATAAGGATCAAGTTCAGCTTTTGTGATCCTCACAGGACTACCTAAAACTAAACCACATATGACTAAAGAGCATAGCCCAGACACTCCTAGAACCCTGATGGGACTGATGCCATGACTACTTCCCCAGGGAACCCATTCTGAGAGGTAATAATTTTGTTTATGCAATTCCTCTTTTATGAGGAAGTTCTGACTGTGCACAAGGCAGTAGCTTTCACTCTCAGCTCAAGAGTCTAGCACAACACTAGAGTTAAGCCAGACACCTGGAAATTTTAAGTAGCTGGCACAGGTTTCTCTCCTGACTGGAAAAAAGTCACTACATGCTCCTGGCAGTGCCAATTCATATTGGCACCTGAATTCAAGATGGATCCATTCTGCTTTAAATCTTTTCTAAAAGCCACTACACCGTTCTGACATGCTCCACTGAGTATGTCAAAGGAAATGCCTGAGTAACATTAAACTGGGAAAATAAAACACAGCAACTCCCACCTATCAATACTGAGTGGGGGATGAACACATTGAGAGCAGCCTTGCTGAGAAGGACTTGAGGGTGCTGGTGGGTGAGAGGCTGGACATGACCTGGCCAGAACGGCAGCCTTGTCCTGGGCTGCGTCCCAAGCCAGGCAAGCAGGGGGGATTCTGCCCCTTTGCTCTGCTTAGACCCCACCTGCAGTGCTGCATGCAACTCTGCAGTCCCAGCACAGGAAGGACATTAACTTCTTGGAGGGAGTTCAGAGGAGGCCACCCAGATGATTAGAGCCCCTCTCCTGTGAGGAAAGGCTAGAAAAAGTCAGTTGTTTACCCTAGAAAATAGAAGGCTTTGGAGTGACCCAATTGTGACCTTCCAGTAGCAGAAAGGAGCCTACAAGATGCAGATGACCTACTTGACAAAGGTGCCAGAAACACTGGGGGCTGCATTCTCGTGCCAGCAATTTTTGCACATGCAGGATGGAGACTGTCACTCGGTGACTGGGGTAACCATCACACAGGCTCTTTTAAACTGTCTGCTCCCTCTCTGCTCCTGCACACAGAGAGCCCTCAGCCTGCAGCGAGGGCCCAGGTTTTGGCAGCACACAGGGCTGGCCTGGGCTGTGGAGATGGATTTAATCAGCAACATGGCCATGTGACAGCCCAGCTGGGGGCCCTGAAGGCTCTGCCCAGGAGGCAGGCTCTGCCTGCTGCGGAGAGCCTGGGACAGACTGCACAGCTTAGCAGGAGAAGAACGGCGCCACGGGAATAAGCAGAGATGAATGCACATGACAAGAGACTCTAAATGCAGAACCAAAATAGACAGCAGCAATTGCTATAGCCTGAAATGCCATCATTAGTCCTGGCCAGGAAGCTCTAACAGCAAAAAGGATTGATTCAGACAAAAGATAAAATCAACTCAAGCTAGGAAAAAGCAACCAAAAAGACCCCACCAAAAACTAGCAAGCATTACAAGATCATTTGGGAGCCTATTGGTGCCATTTTTAGGTAGTCATTTGCTGAAAACATCAGAGAAAGAGGAGGTGCAGTACCTCTGGAGCACAGATGTGGCTCAGGCTGCCTAAGCCTCTGGTCCTGCTGTGCCACACAGCCAGCCCAGGGACACCACAATGGCCACAGCCACAGGACATCGTGTCACTGTCACCACAGGCTGCTGCAGCAGCGAGACATTCACCACCTCACACAGCCATGAGGAACCATGTCAGCAGCTCCATTTTGGTATTAAATAGAAAAATTCTGCATCGAAAAGCCTCTCATTCACCAGAGCAATAAACCATGCAAGTTGCTGGGGAAAAAAAATCCCCAAACTCTAGTTCAAAGAAAAATCTAAAGTAATTCAGTTGTGAAGAGAAAGTATCAGTCATTTAATTTGCTGGTCCCAAACTAGGCCAAGTTAAGAGTTCAGAGCAATTCCTTTGCTTTCAGACAAAAATTATTCCTGAAGGAGAATGTTTAATGCATACTGTGAAGTGTTTGATTTTTATCAGGAGGTTTAGGAATTTGGCTGCAGCAGTTTGCTATGAGAAGACTTTGAACAGCACTAAAGAAGACCATCTCAGAGCCTTAAAGGAGCACTTTGCCCTTCCCTGAGAAGGTCCTTTAAAATGAAAAACTACTGCCTGAAGATTGATTAAATGACCACTTAATTAGAGAGGGAAGATCTACTGACAATATCTGGCAGCACTGGGAAAAAAATGTGTGCCTTTAAGGAATTTGAATAAAATGAAGTATCTTGTGTTTCCAAGATCCAACAGACACCATATCTGCAGCAGAAAATGCTGTAAGTGCAGCTTTAGGGAATAAGGTGTTTCAGGCTACAATGAAATGCTTAATGTAGTTTTGCTTCACCTGTAATAATTAAATGAAAAATAGCCTCCCAATACATGTTCATATTAGTCTAGATTTCTAAAAAAAAAAGAAAAAGAAAAGAGGTAAAAAAGTATTACTGCATTAAAATTCCACATCCTATTTTCAATCCAAATTAAAGGGCCTGCATGCACTCTTCTGGCTTAGCATGCATAAGGGATAGGCTGTCTTATGTACTCTAAAAGCTCTCCAAATCTTCTCAGGTTAAGATTCAGGATTTCAGCCTGCACTTCTATTCTTATCAGGATAAAGTAGAAAGAAGAGCACAATCCTTTTCATAGAGTATCATTTGAAAAGGAAAAGAAAAAAGAAGAGAGGACAAAACCCTCAATATTTTTAAAGTTAGTAGTTAAAAAACCAAACAAAGCCTAACTACAAAACAATCTTTGGGCTTTCCTACTCCCAAATTATATAATAAATATGTTGTAGAATTACTTACATGCATGACCTTTCAAACAGCACCCAAAACACTTCTCTGAGTAGCAAAGCTTTCTTGATATCATCATATAAATGGCAAATTTCCTGGGTAAAAGGAATCAGCACTTTTGAAGGTGTATGTGCAATAGTATGTGGGGAGCAAGAGAAAGCGTAGTCAGGAAATGCCAGCACCAGCTGCTGGCAACTGAGCCGACAGCTCCCAGTGCTCCTGCAGCAAGGAGGCACTAGATGGGAAGAGGTGAGTGCTCCATCTCAAATAACCCAGCAGAGCATCACAGCAACATCCAAAATGTGGATTTCTAAATCACAAGTTGTCAGCCCAGAATGTGCTTCTGGAGCACACTGAGGGCAGGGCCAACTGCCTTGCAGCTCCAGTTCTTTCAGCTGTCCAGGAGGACAGCACGTCCCTGCAAAACAAGCTCAGATTGCTCTGGGACATGGCATCCTGAGCTGTCAGGGAGCTCTTTCAATAACTCTCCATACTTTCTCCTCGAGAGATTTTGCTGCTCTGGGTAGTTCAGCGCAGTAGAATGAAGGTCCCCCAGCCTGAGCCACAGTCAGTGACAGGGCAGTTTTCTGATTTGAACCAGGCCTCTAGCCAGACCTTCTCTTCTAACCAAAGTAACAGAAATCTCATGCAGTATTCTACATTGAAAATTAATGTGAAACAAAATGAAAAAAAAAGAAACTCCAAAACACTTCTGTGAAAGTAAGTTTCATAATGTCTGGGCTTTTTTTTTTTTTCTTTGTAAGGCACTGGTAAAAAATAAAACCATCTTCATTATTGCCCAACTGTTTAAAATTTGCATCACCTCCTGCAAAAAATCCTCATGACATGCTTAGTTCCATTTGGCACAATGGAAGTGCAGAAGAAAAGAGACCTCATTAAATGCACCCCTTGGTTTAGGCAGATGGGAGTGTGCTCAATAGCATTTCAGTCTCGATCTCACTTGTTCCTGCAGAACAGATGCAATATGTAATTTACCATAGATGATGACATTTGAGACAATTCAAAAAATCACTGATAAGATGAAATTATATCAAGCTGGATACAGCCATCTGCTAGGATTTCAAGGATTCACCTGATACTCACTTTTCTCGTTATTTGGGCTTCAGGATACAGAGGATTTCCTACATTTACATTTGAGAGAGTGGCACATAACACTGTGTTTCTCAGGGACCCACACGTGTGTTTTGTTCCATTGTTGGAAGAGACCTATAGCCATTTTACAAGTCTAGACACTCACAGGCATGAAAATGTCTTTTGTGGTTAGGGAGATCTACCATGTTATTTATAACTCATACTAGAACTAGAACACATTTTCTCACAGTGTGAGAAAATCCTCCAGGAACTTCTCCAGTGTGAGTGCGTCTATTCTGAACAAGGCCATCTGCATCCTTTGTCCTTGCTATGGTTTATTGCCAATAGGCAAAACAAGGAGGGCTACTACACAGCACCAAATGACACAATTCAGAGCTTGCTAGAATGTGACATGAAAGTCCAAGAGATGAGTAAATCTATGCACAGTAGGTTGTGTTCTCCTTTGTGGCCACTGCAAGCTTCTCTCAGAGACGCAGCCCTGAGCATGAAGGGGCTCCTGCCCAAAACGCCAAGCAGGTAAGAATTGGCTTGTGACACAAAATTTTCAGATACAAATGTTCCACAGGAGCACAATAAGCATGTAAGTAGCAAAACCATGCATCTGCTGGCTGACAAATCTGCAAACAATTTTTTTTGCCTGCTACATCCTCCTTTGCACTCAGCAGCCTCCAGCTCAGAGGATTCACCAGATTGCCAGGACTGCAGCAAGGCTTGCATAGTTCATTATTTCACCAATGCAACTTGCAATACACAAATACAGAATGCACTTTAAAATGCTATATTACCAGTACTGAATGACCATGCCTAGTTTTCTGTATTTACACCTCTGCAAAGTAATCAAAAAATTGAACCTCTCAACATCGATCATAGCTGCAAAATGCTTTTCATGAGAGTTTTGTCTTTTCTCCTTATCAAAAGGTACAGGATGATGAATTTCCACATTTTCTAGTTAGCTTTTGTGTGCAGAATGTATCTGACTCTAGGAGTTATCAAACAGAATAAGATAACAAGAGGCAATGGCTGGAAAGCAGTGCTAGAAACAGTCAGCTATATTAAGGATTATTTTTTTTTTTTTGCCTAGGAGGTAATGGAATTATCAACTGTAATTACTCACCAGTTGGTTGCAGTCTTTTAAACAGAGAATTTACATTTCTCTAAAACCCTTTGTTGTCCCCAGTGAGTTTAATGTGTAACTGGATGAAAAAAGCCCAGCTGTCAACTGCAGGGTTTGCAATAGGTCATCACAAACTTATGTTACCTGGAGAAATTGTTAAGGTGATCTGCCTGAAGTGACTTCCACTGTCAATAGAGATGAAGGCTGATATGCATAATTCTACCCCTCTGCTAAATTTCTTAGGTGAGTTCAGTGAAAGCAAAGCTCCTGTCCTTGTGCAGCCCCTCTGCACACACTGTCACATTGGGGGATGGAACACAAACCCAAGAGCTGCTAGCAGAAGCACTCCAGCACAGTTGTTCCTTCAGGAATGAAACAAACTGTGTTTTTAAAACACAGCTTTAACTTCATCATAGCTAATGAATATTTACATTGCTCAATTTAAATTTTGCTTCGGTTCAGCACATATTAAAACCACTACATTCACACACTGAAAATCCAAAGTCCTCATTATATCAAACATCCTTAACAGCATCTCAATCCTGACTTTCATTACAGGGAGCAAACAAATACTAAATGACACTAATTCCTTTATAGGAGGTCTCATTTTCAGACCTGATAACAATTAGAAGCTTGTGTACACTCTGTCAGTTTTGCCCAATATAGTTTTTGATGTGAAGATGACTGACATCATTAAACATGATCTGGCCTCAAAGCCAAGCAGTCTGAAATACCAGGAAGCTAAAATGCTGTGATTAATTTTCACATCTAAACAATTTAAATGGCAATCTCTATATAGATTCAGTGATCTTTGTTATTGATTTATGGTACTAAATAAATGCCATAACACTGGAGCCTTCAAGACCTTCAAATGCTTCATTAAATGACCAGGAAAACAAGAAAGTACAAGCTTCTCTTACAGCTGCAATCCCACACTATCATTTATTACTCTAATGCTGCATGAATGCAGAAAGCATCAGCCTAACTCTGGCTTGGTTTTGAACCATTGGTGCAGGGACTACCTTGTACACACCCATATCTCAAACAAACAGCCCATCCCTTGATTAATCTTGGCACATGGAGAAGTTCCCCATTTCACAGTACTTTCAGTGTACTCCAGTGCTTTTTCAAGTCTACAGTGAAAAATGTCTTAACATCATGCACAACATCACTGCATTTTCATACCTTTCTTTCATACTGGAAGAATATTCAATACTAGTACTGTTTTATTACTTTTAGAATGACTCCTCTAAAAACTTATAAATGAGCACTTGAAGAATTCTCATCTGCCCCTTTAATTACATCTCCAAGCTAAAAAGGCTGCCTGTGGATACATACATTTTGCAATACTGTTGTGTAAATATTTAAGTAGTTGCTGAAATTCAAAGATGCTTGCAACTACCTCAGTCCATAGCTTTAGAGACAAAGAGTTAGGAACAGCAACTTCACACATTCTGGATAGTAAACAGGCTCTTTCACTTACAGCTTGTGTATGCAACTTGGACTTCAGTCTTCACCGAGTAGCAGAAGCATTTTAAGATGTCAGATTCTAATGAAAAATTAAAACACACCTTCCTGTGTTCAGACACACTCAGTTCTTGGCAAATGTCACAAGATTAAGTGGCCTGGATAGTAGTTAAATTTCAAAAATTGCAACACTTGCCCTTACCTTAATGTGTTTTCTAAACATCTCCAGTCCAGTCTATGAGTAGGGGAAAACATTAAAGGTTATGTCACAATTTTAGCAACTCCACAGCAAGGCTTGTGACAGAACTGCCAAATTCAAACATCTCTAGAAGCAGATAATGGATTTAGTTCAGGGCCTCTCTCATCCAATTTTAAAATCTAAATTATAGTTTTCAAATACTTAACTAGGGCAGTATGCTGAAAGTTGCATCCATGTGATAATTCTTTAATTTATAAGTACTGTACTGACAAGGAGTAGAAGTGTTAATGACTTGATAGAAGCAGGTTCTCAGTATCAGCAGTACTGCCTAGCCTTAAAGAAAGTTGTTTTATGTTCAATTACAGTTAAGATAACTGTAGCTCATTTTGTACAGAGAATTCTCTAAAACCTCTGTTTTGATGCATTGGGAGTCTAATACTGAGTATATATATCCATATATACTTAGTTCTTAGCACCTTACCTTTACCTTTAGGATTGCTACTTGAAACATGTAAAATTGGCCAGCAATTTCCAAATCAATAGAGAGGAAAAAGGGAGGTGGACTGTAGTTTGATTTTACAACATTCTTTCCATTCCTCTAAAAATTACATGGCACACAGCACTGTTTGTATGAGACATTCTCCTCTCTCATTTCCTCAGACGTTTTTTGCAGGCTTTTTCCTCAGCTGGGGCTGATCAGACTTCAATACAGCAACACATTTTATACTGGCCAAAGGTCTGGCTTTCAGCTTCTTTCCTAAAGCTTTCATGCATTGTTTTTTCCTTTGGGTGGTTGCTATTCATGGTCAAAATAAATTTTTTAAACATTTTTTGTCTTTTTAAATAAGTTTTACACCCTTTACCTACTCCGACATCTATGTAATTCCACTCCCTCATGGCTCCTTAGCCCAAGGCAACACATAAGTTTGAACAAAAAGTACAACCTGCCCAAACTGCCAAGCCACAGGCAGAGGCAGAACAACCAGCCTTTAGCTCCACTTTTGGGGCAGAGTAGAAGAGAAAGGACAAGACAAAAGAGTTGCTGAGTACAGAATAAATTTCCCAAAAGCAGCAATTTCCTTCCCACCAGGTTCCAGCTGAACAGCATGTAAGAGGAGTCGAGCTTAGGGCTCCAGAGCACAGGAAAGCCAAGAGCTGACTCCAGCTCAGCTGCAGCTTCTTGGCCCCTAATGAGCAATAAAGCAAAACCCCCAGAGCAGCAGGGTCTCCTCATGCACTGGCAGTCACTGGTTAATGCACCGAAGCAGTAGGGGAAACATGTAAGCACCAAAAGCCGCTAATGGGATCCTGAGTGCCTGCTAGGAACTGGCCTAACAGAGAACATGGCACTGGAGTTTAATCACTTGTCACAGAACTGACATCCATAGCACAGGGCTGGCATCCATAGCACAGCTGCTTCTCAGTTCACTTGCTTTTCCACAGATGTTTTCACAAAGGCGAGCTGGAATTAGAATGGAATGGTAGTGACCTTTCTTCCTGCTGCTTTTGACAACATTACCTGCTAGTTAATCTGCTCCCATGTTCAGTCTTGCAACACGCCCCTTCCCAGTACCAGACACGACAGTCTGGGGTATCTGCACCAACTGCTGCACACGATTGGTGTTTTGGGCTCATTTCTGTCCTGAGGGTTTTAGTGGCATTATTCAGATCAGCACAAGGCGATGGGAAAATAGTTTTCATGCAAGTAACCATGCTTTTCCTAACTGAAAAGAGCTACACGCACTCTAAATTAATTTCCTCACATCTCAGTCAAATCAGTTGACACCTGAATTGTTTCCATGTACGGTAGTCAAATACTGTCTGGATATAATTTTTTTTTTACTTATTTTCCAAAAAGATAGTGCTGCATGTTTCTGCTGTCTGTGTTTAGTAATACATTAGACAAGCCCCAAAGCAACTTGAAATACGTTAGCTTAAAGCTAAGTAGGAATTTTACTAGAATTCACCCTGGTTTATTCTGATTCCCAATACTTCCAATAGTAATGGAAATCTTCAAATTATTATAGTCATTGAAGAACAAAACTATTGCCCCAACTCATTCCAAATACAAAAGCTCCCTTGTAGGAGAACTGTGGCTCTCCTGTGGTTTCAGAGGAGCTCCTGGATCAATTGTATCACATGAGGCAGAAGAGACTCACTGCTGGGAGTTTATTTGACATGGCCTCCAGCTACTGCATTTCCTGGGCTGCCCTAAGCCCTGCAACTTTGATTGCTCTATTTGTAATACATCACAATGTTATCATTGCATTTTTGACTCACCCTGAAGCCTGATCCTGTGTTTAGGATAGGATAACAGCCAGAGAAATTCTCTTCCCTGAATAATTGTCTAACATTTAAATGAATAAACTGCAGACAGAATTTACCAAACATAGCATTTCTCAGTATTACCAAGCACCAAAATTTTGTTATAATTTTGTGCTGGACATGTTCTTCAATTTTTGAGTAATAAGGACAGTTATCCCTCTCAAAAGTGCCGCTCCTCATCATGATGTAGGACATTTTAATTCTCCAGAGTATATCAGTGCAAGTTAGAATGGAGCATTTCAAAAAAGCACATTTGTATCTAACAATCAGCAGAGAAATCATGCTAGGCACCTTCCCTACCCATTTATCAGTGCATGCAAAAATTCCTTTTTCATGACAGATGAAGCAATAAATATTGAGCAAAAAATTCATCTGTATCCACTACATTTTAATAAATAAAATACACCAAAATATCATGGCAGGTGTGTGGCATTCTGACAACCTTTTTGCTGTAATTTTTTACCATTTATTTCCTCTGCTGAAAAGTAGAGAGCCTTGGAAATCAAAGCCCACAGTGATAATTTGGTCAGCTGCAATCCTAAGGTTTCTTTTCGTTTAAAGACATGTGGCAGAAAAGCACATGCTGGACAAAATGACCGACACCTGAAGACACACGGCTGGCCCACCTCATTGCTTGAGCAGGGAGGAAAAGATGCGTGTTAAGCCCAGGTTGTTTCTTGCCTCAAAAAGCAGCGAGCCCAAGGGGCTTCAGCTGAGGCTCACAGTCCTCCAAGGGACAGACAAACTTGGTGCCATTTTCACAAAGCTGTAAATACGTGTGGGGCTCTGCAGGAAAGCTGCATGTGTCCATCTCAGCATCCCATTGTGAACTGAAGGGCTGGCAGGTCAGACTAGCTCTGAGGCCTTTCAGTCCATAGCAACTCTCAGATATTCCTGTCTATTTGTGTTTGCTCAAACATTCCACATTTTAAAGGGGTGAGGGTTAACTTCCAGTAAAAACAGAAAGACCATGCAGCTACAAAAAGCCTCAATGCATCTGTGTACCAGCCTAAGGAAGTTATACATTGTATCTGATCTAATTTTGCATATTTTCAGTACATTAATTTATGAACAGACTCATAACTATCTCTGGACAAGGAGGAAGTACATATTTTTACTTGTGATTTGGACTTAATAAAGAGCTTTTGTGGTGGCTGTGGGTGTCACAAAACCCTGTGTAAGGAAAACATGAAACTTTTCCTTCAGACACTGATGAGCAAGTCATGAGTTTTACCATAATCTATAAGCAGTTATTAGTTTGTTCTCTCCTGAACTCAAGGGCCTTATTTTTTTAGGCCATAAATAAAGCTGTCATAACTGCTGGGAATCTTTTTGGTGACACCAAAGGGCCTTGGATTTATCCTTCTGTGAAAGAGTTTAACCTTACTAAAACAACATTAGTGTTGTTCCCAGGAGGTCCAGATGATCAAATCCACGTTGTGTAAGTTCTTTCCCAGTCTCTTACGAAACTATTTTATATGGAAATGGTGGAAAATAACACACTTTCAGTGAAGGTGGTGTTCCTGTTGAATCAAACTTGTAGCCACAGGTAGTCTGTAAGATGAGGGAAGAGGTGAAAGAACCAGATTTTCTTTTGACAGGGGAAGCAGATAAACAGTATTCTACTTCATCAGATGTGACCGCAAAGGACTTAGTTCAAGAGCAAGTGGTATAAATATTACAAAGGAAGCAAATAACATGAGATTTTTCTTTATATTGAAATTACTTTCTATAACATTATTATCAGAATTGCTTCCTATAAGCATAAAAACCAACAGTAGGAGCAAAGATTAGCAGTATCCCGCTATAAATTTCAAAAGCTGCTTAAAAATCTTTTTATGAATAGACACTAAGGACTGCAATGAAATTCTCTTTTCCTAGATGGGTGCTGTCAACTACATTCCCTGATTAAATATTAGCTCTTCCTCCCTTAACCAGCAAACTGCTACTCAGGGAAATCACACAGTTAAGGCAGGCAAGGACAGCCCCATTTCCTTGCTGTTCCCCTAGGATGGTGCAGTGTTTCCAGGGTAGCACTTCATGGTACAGAGCCTGTTGCTGCTGCCTAGAACTAAAGCCCCAGTCTGTGCACAAGTCAGAAACAGGGATGAGCTCTCTGGGTGCTGCTGTGGGAGCAGGCTGGACCCTCCTGTCTGACAGAATACACACACACACCTGCGTGCTTCACTGCAGAGGTGAGCACGTGTGCAGCTCCTTGGTGACAACTGGAGTGCAGGGGCCACTAATCACAAGGAACCTGGTGGCACATGCAGGGGAACAGAAACACAGCATGGACCTAATGACTTCTTCCATTCAGCTGTGAAACATTTAATCCACCACCCAGATGCAGACTTAGGCAAGGAACTAGGCTGCATTTTAAGATGAGATGGAGATTCCATAGGGGAAGCTTCCAAAGCAGTGTAGGGCAGAAAAATTCTAATTTGGTTCATTTGGTTAGTTTCCTCATGTTTAGCACATTCTCATTAAGTTCATACCAACAAGGAAGCATTTTTTTGAAAGGTCAAATAAAAGAAAAAAAGAAGAAGAAATTAGAAAATGCATTTTTCTTGCTTTGATTTTTTGCTCTTTGGGCAGGCACAATACTCCTTTACATTCAAAATTTAATCACCTTTCTTATGTTGATGAGCAGCCAGTATTTTTATTGCTGTTGATAGTAAATGACTTCTTATTTTGTGGCTCAACACAATTTTGTGTCTTCCTACAGTCATGATTTTTTTTTGGCTAGGTCAAGCCTTTGTCAACTTCACTGAAAACATTCAAAAATGTAGGAAAAATGTAAGCCTTTGCTTTATGGAATAGGATGAATTGCTTTTCCTCTATAGACCCTTCAGTGATGGGTTCAGATCACTGGGATTTCCCATTCTTCAGGGGGACTTCTCTTTGAGAAAGCACTCTTGTTCCCAATCCCACAGGAAGAATTATGCCTGTGGCACCAATACTGACACCTTTCCATCTCAGCAATCTCTACCAACATCCTCTGCTTCTGGTTCATGACAGGATATTTTGCAATATTGGACTTTGTTACAGTTTCATGAGCAAAGGGTGAAGAACTTGGACCACTCTCCTATAAACTGCTTTTGAGAAGAAAACAGTAGAAATTAATTTATTGGCAGCTCTAAAATTAACAGAGTTGTCTTTGGTATTACTTTCCTGATGCTGAGATTATTGAGATTAATAAGCACTGAAGGCCCAACTGAAGCAAATTTTTCATCTAAAACATAAAATTATGAAAACCTATCCTCAGACAGTACTTTTGGGTGTCATGCATCAATGTCACAAAAACAGTACACCCAGGAAAATAACTATAATACAGTACAAAAACCATACACATCACTGGGGGTTCTACTTCAGGCTATTGGAACATGAAGACCAAGCATGAGGTCAGATTTATCCATTGTGCCAGGAGGAACTTATTCTTTCAGCTGTGTGTAAAAAAGCATTAAAAGGAAGGAATGGCTTTAGGGACATGGATTTATCTATCTTGACCACAGCATATCTACATATTGGCTTGTGCTGATTTAACAGTGAGGCTCTGCAGTTGCTATCTAAGCATAAATGAAATGATGATGATGATACAGTTTCTTTCTTCTGCAGGTGGGCAATTTATATTAATGGGATTGAGCCTGGCTTTATTGCTGTGCACCGATTTTGATTTTGAGCAGCATATATGAAGTGTTTATGCAGCCTATGGCTTACTTTTAGGGAGAGAATTATTAAAAAATGAAAGTGTGGGCATCTTTCAGTTGTTTGTAAGAAGAATTTCTCAGCATACAGTGCTCATAAATAAGAAACTGAACCAAAGAAAATGCTTTTTACTCTTGAGATTTTTAAGTCTACCTGCTTCAAAACAAGCACATGTGGCTTTATAATGGTTTTTTTCCCCACTTGAAAGTGACTGGTACCACCTTTATTTCAAGCTAACAGAAGCAAAGATGTCAAGGTCATGCTTTTCCAGTTTGCTGAAAAAATCTAATACTGTGACTATATCTAGGCCAGCTGCCAGCAGAACTGGACTTTTAAATACCTTATAAAAGCATCACTGCATATCTAGTTTAATTCTGCCTTGCAATTTAAAAGTCTAATGCAGGCAACTACATGAAAGAACTTCTCATTCAATCAGCCTCACCTTGTTCATATACAGAAAAGCAGCACATTTCTTTAAAGTGATAGGGGAAATAAGGCCAAACGACAAAGGGCCATTATTTCTTCTGAAAGTGGAAAATGGAGCAACAAGCAAGACAGAAAGAGCCTCCTGGGAGGGAGTCTGGGCAAAGAATGAGACCTGACCTGCAAATGGCAAGCGAGCATTTATATCCTGCTTGTGTCTGAAGATGATATAGGATGATACAGAGGAAAGAACCAAAGGACAAACAAAATAGAAGAATCTATTTCGAATTTTATTGCTATAAACACTACCAGCAATGGCACTATGCCTGTCAGTAGATTGAGCCTGATATACCTGCTGGCTACCAAAGCAATTTCAGGGCATTCCATAGCTCAGCTGAAGAGCTTTACAGAACTGCAGCAAAATAAGACAATTGAGAACAAGAATATCCTCCCGTAGTCCATTACCATCTTCTTTCAGCTTGATTGCTCTCACAGCTTATATTAATCACATTGCTTACAGTAATTGTGAAATGAACAATTAGGTTATGAAAATAAACAGGCAAGTGAAGGCTTAGCTCAATTAGTCTTTAGTTCTCCCAGACCCGCTACCACTTAGGGTTACGAATTAATTGTCTGTTGCTTCCCTCCCAGAAATCACCTCCACTAAAGAATTTCATGGTACTAAAATATGTATCCAAGAGGTTGTCAGAGTCTTTGTGTCCCCATATAGCTTAGAGGAAATAAAGAAACAGCTGTATGGACTATCTAAATCCAATTTATAAAAAAATACTGATGTTAAAACAGAAGATCTACATCTTTGACAATTTCAGCAAAGGAACCCAAATTATTTGCTATGGCATTGAAAGCACCTGCTGTGTCACTGCACATCTTAAGTACAAGTATATAAGACAAAAAAAAAGTGGTATGGGGTATTGCCATTGTGGACTGCATTTATTGGATTAAGAAAGGTTTTATACATTACTCAAAGAACATTGTGGTTTGCCTTGAAAGGTGAAAGGTCATGCATGGAGCATGGCAGAAAGCAGAGACAGATGGAACAAAGATGATGTAGAGAAATATCAGTGGCAGGGGAGGGGATAGGAACTACAGGCATGACAGTGCATTTAAGCTGAGAAATAGCTGGAGAAATTTTTCCAATTTCAGAATTTGAGACACAGTGAGAAGGAAGTGCTAGCATGCAAGTACAACAAATAAGGATAAGGAATCAGAACAGTAGCAATTGCAGATCACTAAAACTACAAATGAAATATTCCTTCAGAAAACGTCATTCCAGACAGATCTGATACATCTTGACAGCCCAGTCTGTTTTCAGCTAAGAGCACTGTATCTTTTGTACAAATCTCTGCCTCTGTGCAACACCCAGAGAATGCCCAACACTACAGAGCATTGGAAAAGGATACAAGTTACAATTAACCCACATTATCAGTGAACTAACTCTCATCTTTGTTTAAGGTTAATGAGGCCACCTAACACAACCAGCAGATAATGAAATAGAGCAACTACAGATTTCTAGAACCATGCCTTCATGTACAGCAGCATAGAGATGCCACTGCTGAATTCCCAGTTAACACACAGACTGCTCTGCAAAACTGCATGAAACAGCTATGAATGCAAAAAACTTTATAGACATATAAATGGTGCAGGTACAGATGTAATGCAGAAATTTGCAGGGTCAGTGAGATTTTAAAGAACTCAGTTAAACTAATTAATGTTTGTGCAGGGCAAAGAGTTCACAAACACAAGATACTTCTGGGTGTAGCCAGAGAACCTCTCTAGCAATGAAACTCTGCTATTGACCATTGTCCCTTTTCAAATGCATGCTTTGGATAGAGTTCATTCCAAATTAACACTCAGGATCCCAGGGAAGGAGAAATTAAACCAATAAAGTTCAAGCTTATTCAAACAATATTAAAAGAATTGAAGGAGGGGAAACTCAGCACTAACGGTAATCAGCAGAATACACACACATTTGTATTAGTGGTTGGAGTGAAAATGCTTCCTACAATTAACAGTACTTGTATGCACAAAACATTGATATTATTATCCAAAATAGGCTTCAACACATTTCCTCATAAAGCTTATGTAATATCAAAGATTAAAATCTCAAAGGTATTTGTTTTTTATGGAGCAAAATACTGTTCCTACATTTTAAAATCCACAAAAAGGACAAAACTTTGCCTTGATTTAGAAAGCTTTGCCAATGTTCAGCTTCATAGGTTGCCTCCTTGCTGTGCCTTTTGTTAACAGCCTGTTACTGAGCTCCACACTGGTCATTGTCCCACAGGGTAAAACATCTCCCTGCAGAAGATTGTTTGAAAACACTGCTTCCCAGTCACCTTTTTAGTACAATCAAAAACGTATCATTGTGATATAGAAACAAATAAGAGAATGCTACAGTGCAATGTCAAAGCTCTTAGGCATTAACTGATGCCAGGAATTGCATTCCTTCCAGCTACTTGTCTGCACCTGAATTCAATCCTGAATTTCATAATAGTACTAGGATCTCCATTTAGAATGATGCCACCAACATGCACAGGATTTTCCAAGAAGATACATTTCCTGGAGGTTTCTCTCTAAACAGAACTTACTTATAAAGTAAAATAGCAGTCTTCTTCATTGTCAGGATAAATCTTTGATCTGAAAATTCTGGTATGTGACTTCAAGCCACTGAAGTCCTTATCAGAGATACCTTTTGTAATCAAAATTTGCTTTCCCAAAGCATCCCCTGTGTGCTGCACCTTAGAGAGTTCTAATGGAGAAATCCTTTTCAATAAAGGATGTAAACCCCTTATCTATTCACCAAATAAAATGTCATCCAAGTAGTAATTGGAAATTCTCAATCTCAGACTCTTTCAATAATTACAAATTAGTGGCATCTTCACTTCCTCACAGATGCAATTTCTCTACTACTTTAGTGCCAGTAAAGAAAGGGTTTCAATATGAGAAGCTTTTGGTGCAGTGGTTGAACACTATTTAGCTATAGCTGACTTGACTAGTCAGCTGGAACCTTAATTTTCCAGCTTCAGATGTACATACCACCAAGCTATCTACTTCATTTTACATTAACCTCAAGTTAACTCTTTCACTCTTCGTCATGTTTTTGGGCTATTTTTATCCCCAAACAGAAGCAGAATCTAAATAAAACACACCACAGCACCTGTTAAATTGTGAGTGTTTTGCTTATCAAGCTTCTACAGTCATGCCAGTCCCATGGATATTCCAATCATATCAAAACTTGGGATATTTTTAATTGAAATCAGTCTTCTAAAAGAGGTTGTACTCAGAGCTCAAAAAGCTTATCTGGAAACATAGGTGGCATCAGTGGTGCATACTGTCTCCTAAGCTATTCCATTTATTTATCAGGAGCCAAGCCATTTGATTTCAGCAATACAAATTTCACACCACATAAAACAAGCAGTTTTAGAATTAAAAGTGGTTTAAAGGAATGCAGGGATTATAGGAAACTTGCACATGCAAGCTTACAAAGGATCAGAATTTCACTCTGCCATCAGCATTGCTTCTCCCACACATTTGCTCTACTTCAGAGTAGCTGCATGTCAAATCATTGTCTCAATCCAACCTTGAAGCATCATAACCTGAACATTTATAGTTTTACACAGAAACCTCAGAGCTGTAGAGTAAAAAAATACAAGTGAGATTTTGACAGAATCTGACTCTGAAATTAACTCAGAACATATAATTTCCTGTATTTTCTCACAGCTTTTCAAGGACAATAAGCTTCCCTATAGGGTTAACAGGATCTGCCCTTAAAAATAATTTTGTCAGTAGAGAGTATATGGTTTTGGCTGCTGCTTAGTATGAGTTCAGTGCTAATGCACAGACTTCACAGAAAATAATCTAAACATTATTTAAATTATTATGGTTGTGGACGTGGAAAATTTTAAAAGCCCTCCTGGACACATTAAAAAGTATTTTGTTTACTTGCACAGAGCAGCACACTATAAAAACATCCCTTTAATATATTGTGGGGTAGGCTTGAAAGCATATTTCACAACTGTAATCAGATGGGATCACATGTATTAGTGTCAATCAAGCATGTTTCTTTGCCCAAAAGCCCTTAATCCAAAAAGCCATGTTTTTTAGATACAAAATCCCAAACTTAAATTAAGATTGTATAAGATGTAAGATCAATGAAACCAGTATTTTGGCAAAATGGTTCTGTGCAGGTTTTATTTTAAAAACACTGCAATTTTTGGTGGCTGGAATTATTTATGTGATTAATTATTTTCTTAGTTACATCACTGCACAGCATCCGAGTTTTCTGGAGATCAGTATAAACTAACTGAGGAAGACAAAAAACCCCACAGTTGTCAGTTTTTGTATTTTTTTTCTGACTTTAATGTGTTTTGATGACTCTATACAACTGAGTGCTGCATCACAGACAAAACTACAGCAGAATGTGAGGCTGTGTCAGTTCATGCGTCATTTGCAGCTCTAGGCTCTGGCTTTTTTCATCTGAAGACCCTTCTTAGCCAGCAAAGCAAATGAGCAGAGCTCATGCATTTGATGGAAATAAAATTACCTTCAAAATCTCAAGCTCTGTTTTATGAAATGCAAAATGAGTTACTTGCATTGTAACAGAGCAAAGACACAGAAAAAAACCCTGTGTTTGCTATTTTGGGGCCTTTTGTTCCCACCTTACTGGGCTCCATCATCTCTGTCATGGGCAGAAGAAATGCTAGAAGTCTGGGATGAGTCTCTGATGGAAAATGAATTTCTCTTGTCTCTTCCACCTTGAGCTACAGCACACAGATTGTATTGTGAAGCCTCACACAGGTACCTGTTCCTGGTGCTGTCCTGCCTACAGAGAAATCCCAGTACAAGTGCCAAGATCATTCCTTTGAAGTGCAGTGCTGAGACTGGAAATGCAGAAATAGTGAAATGATTTTCATATAGAGCCCAGACTGCAGCTGGCAGCAGCAGGACTTAACTTCCCCTCAGGAGTGACTCAGCAAGAGAACAAGATGGGCCTCTCCTCTACAGCATGTGTAGTATTGATGGCACAGTTCTCTAACCCAGGGAATCACTACTTAATTAACAAAAGTAAACCAGCCTCTGGGTGGCAATCACATGCCACCTCCTACATGAGCAGGTGACTTTAAAGACAAGTTTCCTGTCATAGTGCAGGAAAGTTCTTTAAATGCCAAGACTTAGACACAAAGCTTTTGAGATGCAAGTCAATGAAGTATTAAACTAAGTTACTGAAACATACAAAAAACAACTTTGTACAAATATTAAGCAGACTTTGGGTATTCTGGATTGATTTTCTAAGTACAAATGCCTTGAATGGTCTTGAGTTTGTATCAAAAGCTGATGGTTCCATAAATAAAATTTTAACATTTGATTACAAATAGTTTTTGGTTTTTTCTTTTTCATAAGCTGCTCCATGAAGCTAAACGTGTTTGTCTTGCCCTACTAGGTCATGTGGAACAGCAGAATGCATCTTATATATCCTAACACTTGCCAGCATAATCTGCACATTCTACTAACCTTGCTGTCTTTAATTACATACAATATCTGGATTTCTGCTTACTGCAGTAGTAAGGGTATCTCTAAGTACTTCTGCTTACAGCATTTTTCACTGAGGGAAACTATACTGAGCTCACAAGGGCCATTTAGTGGCATTCACATATTTGCATGAAGGCTACTCAACGAGGCCCATTGCTTAGTGGGTGTCCTACCCCACACATAAAGGATGGTAGTTTACCAACTCTGTCCCTTGAAGTGCTTTCCCCATAAATTTCTACTGTTACCTTGCACTTAGGTCAGCAGAAATAAATAAAATCAAGGAGCTGTTGTCACATTTTTATGTATTGCACATAAAACCTGAGGCAAAAGGCATTGCAGTCTGAACTATTGGCTGATGTTAGCTGAGGGTATTCCAGATGGGCAAGTTGCACCCGACAGGTTCTAAAGCATCACTGGCCCAACAGTGCTTCAATTTCTGAAAGGCATATTTGCCTTCCCTTCCAATAGCCCCACCAATGACCAGAACAGCAACCCCAGCACTGACCAGGGAAGCAGAGAATAAGCTTTGACTTATAGAGCTAAGCCAAGGTTAACTAGATTTCAATACAACTTAATGTGATTAGTTCATAAATGTGTAAACAGACACTTCCTCTGTGGCTGACAGAAGCAGAGATGGACTTTTCCTTTTTCTGAGGCTGCAGCACAATAACCTGGCTACATATAGGAACATTGTATATTATCTGTTCCATTTTGCCACACTAAATCACAATTTGCTCTCTTCTGTTGCTACTGGCTGGGGTGAGTGGGACTTACTTGGGAAGACTGGGAAACAAAAGAAAAGTAGGTTTGCCTACTTTTTATTTTCTAACAGAGAGAATAATATTGTGAGCAGAAGTGGGAAGGTTTTCGGGTGTGCTTCCCTAAAGTCCAGGCGTTTATTCTTTATAAGCTTTGATACAGCAACAAAAGCACCACCAGAGAAACAAGGTATCTTTAGCCACCAGTTCCTCACTGTGTGCTGTAAGCTTCCAGTAACTGAGATGGATGGGCATTTTTCTTTTCAAAAAACAAATTAATGATAATTTTTCTGGCAAAGCTTTAAGAGCTGCAGTGGCACAGAAGAGTCCCTTTGTTGGTCACTGCCACGCCAATGCACTGAAACTCAATATCTATGGAGACAGAAGAGTAAAGAGTAATATGGGAGAGAGATCAAATCATGCATAATCAAGTTTAAAGAAAAAATATTAATGTACTCTAGTAGTTGTAACAATTTGCCCATGGAAGTGAACCTAGAACTTTAGAGGCAGGTGAGAGCACTGCTCAGAGATTTAGCCGTTATTAAGGTACTCATTGAAAGCACCATCTCATTAGGTACTATATGTTTAAGAATAGACTTCAGGCACACCTTAGCCCAAAGCTGTTTGGTCTTTTCCTTAGTATAATTGAAAAGAAACTGAATTATCACAACCATGGTGTCACTGAACACACAAACTTACAAGTCAGACTTTGTGGAAATGAAGGATGATCAAAATATTCCCTTGGCTTTCCAGAGCCAAGGGCCATAACTGTCCTTTTGCAGAGTTAGGAAATCACTCGGTTTTTCTATGCCTTAAGACACTCTCTGTAGAATGCAAACACCTGAGAGACAGAATGACAGACAGACATGAAGATCAAGATGTTCAGATCATTGGGGCATCTGAGCAGACCTTTAGGAAGCTCACATATCAACTGCCTGGTGTAGTAGGAGAATAAATGGGGCGCTCTGCATTGACCTGTGGCAAGGTGGTTTTTGTTGACTTTCACACACTGAACCTGAAACATTTAGGAGCTGTTTAATCATACACTTGAAGACCTTTCCCATCTTCCACGTTTATGTTGGATTAACCATATATAATGAAGTACAATGTTTGTAGTGTCAAGACTATATTGAACTGTTGGAGGGCTAAAAGGCAACAAAACAAAATCTGAAAAGAACATTTGTTTTGCACAAAGTAATTTGTTGAGTTCTTTTCAGCAACATAAAACTCTGCGTTTTGGAGCCCACATGGAACTGTAAGAAAATGCCACGAGAAAATTCGAAGAGTTATCATAAATAAAGCACTTGTCATATTGCCCATAAGTGCAGAGGTCTCTCTACTTTGCTATGCTCCAGTAATGGGCATAATGGTTTTATTTGCATAAAACCCAGATCCTATTATACTGTAGCTGCTTCTTCTTAAGCTCTTAAAATTACACTGGCTTCCTGAACTATCATGTTCAGAGCTGTCGGAAAAAAAATTCCAAACCAAAACACAAACATTTGTTATCTTTTTATGAAGTGAATTATTTGCATAATGCATTTAGACCGGGAACAAAAAAAATATTTAGAGTAAAAGACATTTCTTCCTGCAGAATTGAACTCATTGGAGTGTCTAACCAAGGAAAAAAATGCATTTCTGCTGCTGCTTAATGGACATTACCAACAGGCAGTACAGATACCATGGGTCCCTAAATGACGGAGAATTTAAAATGAGTCACCTTCATAAAGTTACATTCAGGAAGGATTATTTGGGAAAAAAATAGTCTTTTTTTTTTTCCTGAGGGAGATTTTCATGTGGTCTTATTAATAGGAGAAGAAAATAAAAAATATTTTATTTCCATAATTCATCTACTCACGTTGCAGTCCAGCCAAGCAGCACTGTGGAACACAGAAGAGAAATAACAGTAGCTGAGGCTGTTGGAATATCCTCCATAGGGCCTACATCACCACATTTTAAGAATACAGGAAGTATGTCCCAAAGCACACATTATGTTTGTACAGCATAAAGAATTAGAGGCTCTACATCACAGTTCATCCAGTTTAAGGTATTTTGAGTAATTCCCACTTACCTTGTGTCAAGAGATGCATTTGATACAGTAAGTGGCCCATGAAATCACTGTCATCCTTTTAACCACTCATACATATTTGCAGCAATTTTCCCCAGCTGTATTCCCTTCCCAGACTTCTCTAGAATGGCTGAAGAGTTCAAACTATAATTAGCTGCATTCATTTTGAACTCTGTAGATCCTCTGTTCATAGAATAATCCTTCACAGAGCAAGGAAATACCTAAAGAGGGTAAGGGTAAGAACTCAGAACAGCTCTTGGACAGTTGCCATCCTAGTCTGGAGGAACAGGAATCTGGTCAAAGATTTCTCATTCCCTTGTCATCCAGTGATGCAGAACGGAAAAAACCCCACTGGAGTCACTGAAATTTGGCTAAACTTAAAACTTCTAGATATTATTATCAAATTCTGGTAAGGTGGAAGAAGATGAAAGCACAATAATGAATATACAGAGTACAGGTATCAGGGCTGGTACCTCCTTCTCCACATAGCACAGAATGCATTGCTGTCCTCTTCAACAGCTCGCTCAGCAAAGAGCTTCTCCTACTATTTTTTGTTTGCTTGCTTTTATAAGAATTCAAAGGAAGCAGTAGATACACTATTCTTTTTATATCATGCTCTTGAACTCCATGGGCATTTATTGTTGACTGTCTCAGAGAGAGCTATCTGCCTTGTGAAAGCCTTGAAACAAACCCAAAATACAGCTGAACAGTGGCAGGGATGCAAGGACACCACAGCTTGAACTGACTAGAGGTAACTGGATAAAAAAGGCTGTATTTCAAAGCCAGTGCAGTTTACTGATTGGTCTTAAAATCTCAAAGCTCTCTCAGAATCTCTGTGGAGTTATTTCAACAAGCTCAGGGCTCTTTTCCAAGTAAGATATTCAAATCACAAAAAAGGCTAAGAACAGCTATCACAGTAGGCATTGACATCTTGTCAAGAGCTGTGACCAGTCAGAACAGGAATGAATGAATTGCTTCCTCACCCCTGCAGACAGATTGTGCCAGGGTGAGGGGACACTGGCCTAGAAAAGCATTTCTTGTATGAGTGGTTTGGGGGTCACTGGCACAGATGGCAGGGGTACATATAATGAAAAACAGAAAAAAGCAATCACAATGCATTTTCTCTCCTCAAAAAATACCTTCAAAAAACCAAAAAGCAACCTGACCAAAACAAAAAACACAACAACAACACAAAACAAACAAAAACAAACAAACAGAAAACCCCTCCACCCTAGAACAAACAAACCTCAAACAAATAAAAGGCAAAACAAATGTCAGCTTCTTGGCTTGCCTGTATCTTGGTTCACATAAACTAAAGTATATTTCTGCTGGGTGAGGTATGGGGGCAGTGTGGTAGAGCTACACACCACTTTCTGTGTAAGGTGCTGTATTTGTAACAGGGTTTCCTCCAGAAATTCAGTAGGAGTCATTACCTCACCCAACTGTGGTAGCACCTTTGGCATCATGACAAAAAAAAAAGCAAAAACCTTCTCCATGAGCATCCAAGCTCACTGTCACAGCTCCTGCTGATCACTGAGCTGCCTGCCCTCCCTTCCCTCTAACCCTCCTCCCCAGTTGGATTACATGGCAGCAAATGTGCAATTCCATTTCCTGTATTTTCACAGATTGTCAAATCCTAAGGATGGAATATTCCATCACCCTTAAAGCCTCTGTTATTCATTATTTAAATGACCTCATATTTTTTATAATCAAGCAGCAAGTATTGGTCCAGCCCCAGGAACAACACAGCCTCACATCTTGATCCCACTGTATTTAAAAGGAGGAAAGGCATCCCTAGATTTCACAAAGCAAGGAGACAACATGATTCAGTTTGTAGGACTGAAACACTCAGGACACAGAAGATTTTAACCAGTCCAAGCACAGCACTGCTCAGGAATTTTTTTTTAATCACATTTTCACAACACTTCTATGATTTAGTAGCCCAGTTTCTAAATCTCCCTGAAACTCACGGAGGCTTATGAAATATTAACAACTTACAAACCAAACTAAAACATTAGAAGCTATCTAAAGCAGCTATCTATAGTCTCTTAATTGTCAAAACAATTTTAAATTAATACACTCCTCTTAAGGCTTCCAAGATCATTAATAGTAAACTCCTACTCATTTCCAGATTCTGAATTTAAATTCTTGGGATTTTAGTCTACATTTTCACTTGTCTTTGAAGCACACACTATCAGTTATATCACACACCTGGGGGCTCTGAAACACCTTTTAGTGCTGTTCTGCTTTACATATTTGCCATGTGATAATGGAGACAGAGTTCCTGGTTTAGTGACTCTTATGCTTCCAGTGGTTGAGATTAACAGAATGATAGTATTCATTATGTTGGAAAACACCTCTAATGCCACCATGGCACTGAGTGCCATATCCAGTCTTCCCTTGAACACCTCAGGAATGGAGACTCCACCACCTTCCTGAGCAGCCCATTCCCATAACTCATCACCCTTTCTGTGAACAGTGTTCTGCCTGAGTACTGGAAGCTTACTGATTTCTACTGAGCTCTTGATCTTTAGATGTGTCCTCTGAATTTTTAAAATTTGGATGTGAAAGTATTTTATAAAATAGTTGCCAATTGGATCAAAGCTAACGACATAAAGAAATTAAATACAAAATAATTTCCTTTGCTATTTTGAGAAATTACTGAAGTTTTATGCAAACTCACTACAATGAATACGCCATTGAAAAAATTTCACATGCTAACTTTGATTTTCATTATGTCTGTAAGGCTTATATTAGATTTGCAGGGGGCTGAGATTTTTTTAGTTTGGTAACCTTGTTGTTTCTCATTCAAGCCATGATCCTAATACATGTTTAATGCCGAAGTCCAATCCATCAGCCCAGCAAACATCATTACTGCCCGAGATTAGGTTCAAGTTACTGTATGATCAGGCTTGTGTGCAGCTCAGCAACAGCAGCACAGCAGAAAACAGCAGGAACAACTTCAAATGCCTTTCAGCTGGTGTGACAGCAAGTGCTGCTCAGGTATGCCAGGGCAAAGACAAATAGTGGCAGCCAAACCAAGTGGTGAAAAGCTGAGAAAGTTTGTACGAAGGATGCTGAACACCAAAGCAAAAGCATTGCTCCCTGAATGCAAGAGGCTAACACAGGAATACAGAGGCAGGCTGCTGATGGGAAGTGTCTGGCTACACCCACAACAATTGCTGGGTGGTGTACCACCAAGAGCCATTTAAATAGCAGCCTGTCCTCCTCTTCATCAGGCTGCAGCTTGGATAAGCAGCATAACTGCTGACCTTGTTTCTAGTTTCACTCTGGAGTCAGGATGGGCAAATCCCTCTCTTGCAAATGGTGCAAAATGGCAATTGCAAAGTACAACTGGCAGTGCTGAAAAACAGCACATCAATCAGAGACCTTTAGTAGCAGGATAGGAATCGCCTCCCAGCAAGGGGTCTGAATAAATTTCTGACTGATTACTATTGCAGCTTAGTTGCCTGCCCTTAGAGAAAACCACAGAAAATGTTTCCATTCTTCTTCTGCATAGGCAGAAGTTTTATAACCCTTGAAAATGCTTCAAAAGAAAAAGTTTCTCCTTCGTTGGTACCTGAATCTCCAAATAAATCCACAGCACTCACAGCCAGGTGTTGTGAGTGGATGGTCCAAGGCTAGATTTATGCTACCTGTTAGGGCTGAAAGTACTGCCAGGCACAGTCAGCTGTAGCCAATACCCAGAAGAAAATGATGCCTACTTCAGCCTGGAGAAATCCTGGAAATAGGAGGATATCCAAATGGTAGATATAATGGTTTGTAGTCTAAGCAAATTCAAATCAAATGTACTTAAGGATAAACCCAAAAGCTGAAAATTCACAGTGCTCGGAGTTGTCATTTACCAGGGAGTTCAGACATCAATTAGAAAAGGTCAGGTCAAAAACCTCTTCAGGCTGGGTTGTGCTGTGGAGGTGCAGCTGACCGTTTTAGCAAGGGAGGACACAGAAAGCTCACACTGCTAGGGGCTCTCTAATGAGGAGGGACAGCAACAGCCTGGCTGTCAAAAGGGAAGCATGAAGATTAGATGCTGCATGATGTCAAGTAACACAAAACATCTCAATCAGAAACGTCCATCTTAGTTTGCAAAAAGCTTTCTCCCATGAAAAGCTGTCTCATAACATGCTCTCTGGTTTAGGGTATTGTGTTACTGTCATGCAAGAGAACAGACAAGTAAGAATATACACTGTGGGTTGTGTTAACCATATTGTCTATGATTTTGGTTTGTTTTTTTTTTTAATAAATAGCCTCCAAATACAACAGTAAACTCCTGTTTGTGGTTGTTGAGACTTTTTTCTATCTTTTTAGACCTAAAAATCTTCTTTAATTAGGCCTAGAAATCTTTCTTTCCTTTTTCAAAGTGGAAATGTACTGAATTCTCCTCCATTATATTAGAAACCCAAGTCACAGCTGAGAAGCATTTAATACTCTGTCCTGCAGGGTGCTGTACATTCACCTCAATATTGCCCCACAGACCAAAAATACTGCAATCTGTATGTTGGCATCAGGTGATGCCAGCAACAGCTGTGGGGCATCACTCAGGAGCATGGTGCAAGTCACCACTCCAGGAAGGAATGGAATCATGGAGCAGCAACACAAGCCTCATTGACACTCCACATGTTCCAACAAGATATTGATTGTTTTGCTTGGACAACACCTCTAAGATTGTTGAATGCAAAATATTCAGTTTTTCCATGCTAAAATAGAACCCCGCAGCTCAGGGATTCAGATGCCTTCAAATCCATCTCTGGAGATGTGACTGCTAGATGCAGACACCAGAAGGAAGCCCCTTCTACAGTTCACAGAGAGTCAGAAGGTACATAAATAAGACAAAAACAATGAAGTCACCATGAATATTGTGATTTCTGTGATACTCTACTTGCATAACTAAGTACAAATGCCTGTGGAATCTTTCTATTTAAGGACTGTTTTTAACTCTGCACAAAAATATCAGCACTAGGTTAAAAAATAACAAGACAATCTTCACACCTCTATACTTTTCAAAACCACATGTACATAGTTAAGAAAAAAAAACACCTAGAAAACATGAGGCTTTGAATACAAGATATTTCAACACCCTAGATTCATGATAGTATATGTTTCGATAATAACAAAAAATTGATAATATTTAGAATCTAAACAATAAAAATTTTTACCTATGCAGTGAAAGAAATTATTTCTATATATTATGCAGATGCTTATAAAGAGAGAAAGCAACTAAGGGATTAGTCAGAAATATTTTAAAGAAGCATTTCAAACAATTACCCTGCAGGAGACTAGGAATGCTCCTAGGAAAGAGATGGAGATGTGGCAGATGGGCTCAAGTTCTGTAAATTTGGAGAAATGGGTGCTAAGAATAAGTTGCCCCTTAACTCTGATAACATTGACCCTTCCTGTGGAAGTCCTCAGCTAGAACAAGTAATTTACATCAAATTATTTTTCTATTTGTAGATGGCCTTAAGAAGTTTAAAACATTCTAATACAGCATCATAATTTAATTATTTGAAGACCCATTACTACAAATAATCTTCCATGATGGGATTATTGATGAGCCCTTCATCTTGAGTATACAAAGCAAAAATCAAGCATTGCCATTTAACTTAGATTTTTGTGTTGTATATTTTTATATACTTATAAGCATAATCATTAAAATTTGTGTCTTCTGATTAAAGACATCTATATAAATTCATAATGTGATTTTGGAAAATATTCTTCATGTACATAACTCTAATGCTCCGTACAGATATTTTTATACACTAAAATATTCAAACAAAAGAATGTTCTTAACTAAATGTTGAGCTTTTTTCTTTAATACTCTTTTATTCCAGTGACAACAAGTGAAGTTTTCTGAGATATTATATTTATACTTTGCTAGCAAAAGCCAATGCCCCATCAGGACAGGACAGCTGCCCTGCCAGAATAGTGCAGTATATTCTCCAAAGGCCATCCTCCCAGGTTATGGGTGCAGCCAAATTCTTTCACCTGGGACATTATATGAAGTTTTGCTGTGATCACTGTAGGTCATACCTGCACAAGAAAGGGTCAAACCCCTATTCCAAAGATATGGTGAAACAGGGTTTGTTTCTAATAAGAACTCAAGCCAGGCTGCATGTGATCCCTTGCAGAGGACTGATGTTCTGAGAACTAGCAAGAAATGATTGTACCTTTAAACATCCTCACTGTGCAAACAAGCAGATCTAAGATCTAATTGTCTTTTTTTTCTCTACAGGGACAAACAGAATGGACATCTGTAAATACCCTTTTAAAATGTCCAGACTAGTACTATACCTAGGCAAAAAAAATTACAGAACTAAATATTGTCCCCTACATTACATGGAACTTAGTTGACTAATCCCTGAAATTGTTTTTATCACCAATCACACCAGAGCTGAATCTACTGAGCATTCTCCCTAACATCATGTGCAAAGAGACTGTCAGCTTCCCATCACTGTGGATATAGATATGTGGATAGAAAGGCTATAATCCCCCATAATGAAAAATGCATTTGATTTTTCCCATGAATCTAGGAGAATCTTTCTGCCAATGCTGTGAATGAAAGCTATCCCAGTGAAAGCCTGGCAGTCCCACCATGAATTAATTATGTCTCATTCTTATCCCAGTCAAAAGAATTAGCCTAGAAATACCTCAGGTCAGATCCTTACTAAGACAAGAAAACATTGCAAATATAGCTAAGCAGAATTGGCCCTCCAGGCTGTTGTCATTGTGCTCATCAGGCAGATGCTCTTGTTGCCCAGAATTTGGGGAAGGTGGGTTGGGTTGCATCAATTTTTGGGCCAGCAAAGGAGTCCTCTGAACCTTTGTTCTTACACCTGTCCCCCGTACAGGTTTTGCTCCCCTGCTGCAGCTCATTCTAGCCTGTGTCTCACTCAAGTTGGTGCTCAGTCACCACAGAGGTAAGGATATGCTCCCAAGTCAGTCAGGATGTCAGCTAAACACCCACAGGCAAACAGTGCTCTAGGAAATCAGCAGTGGTTTAAATGATGCTGTGAGACAAACAAAAATCCAGACAGTTTGAAAAAGAAAAAAATCTGCCCCTTGCACCTTAGATTTTAGGTGATATTTCTTCCTTGCTCACTGCTAAGCCCATCTGCTGATATATGCAATCTTTTCTAAGTCCTCTGTTTAAGAGATCTTCTGCAATCATTTCCATGGCAACTAATTTTCATGTCACAAATAGAAAGCAATGCAGGTTCAAGAGGTGAAAAATCAGAGGCATATTGAGATAAACTTTTAAAAAGCTAGAATCATGCACCAGCAAAATCAGGTAAAAAAGAAAAAATTATGTCAGTTTAAATCAACCACTTGCTATATTATTAAGTTTGCTGTGACATAGGAGTGCTTTTTGCCAGCTAAACTGTGCAATCCGGGTGTGACTCTAGTGTGAGATGTAAACTTGGCAATGCCTGAATGTGAAACACGTGGGCACAGTCATGGCAGGCAGGAGGGCAGTTTTCCTGCAGGGATTCATTCCAAAGGGGATGTGGCCCCACGGAGCACCAAGCCTCAGGCTCTGCTCTGTCTGCTGTGGTCTCTGCTCATGGTGGGGACAGTGCTTCTCACAGCACCTCAGCAAACATCCACTTTGTTCTCTGAGCCCAAAAAGGAATCCAGGTGTGACAACTTCTCCATTGCTGAACCCTGGATGCCCAGCAGTATAACAACACTGTAGTAACACCAGCTTAATTTCTAAAGAAAAGTTATTTTCCTTATGGTTTTACTCTTGAGCAGGCTTGGTACAGGAAATGAATCAGAGGAATTCTCTCCCAAAAATCCAACAATGCTGAATAACCTACCCAAAAATCCCTGCAGGTAGTCAAAACTTCACTAGGCAAGGCACCTGAGCACCAGAAACTCGACACATGCTGAGCAGGAGGGATTGCAGCTCTCTGGGTTTCTCTCATAAGAGTGAAGATTTTGCAATTCTATCAATTTCAATGTGTTGGTTGTCTCATTGAGCACAAATCTGATTTGCACACTGAGATGCAAGACCAAAATGAAAGAAACAGAGCTGAAACTCATTCCCACAGTGCTATATCAGTGCAGCAATTATAAAGATGGTTTAGAAATATGCTTCTGTTATGTGATTTAGTTTAGTATTTCCCCACCTGAAGTCAGTCACATTATCTCACTTTGGGTCTATATCAGACTAAGTCAATTTTATTATATATTAGGTATTTCCCTCAATTTTTTTTTTCCTAGAAAGGCCAGAAAGTTGCATGTGATCACATCTCCAGAGCAATACCATGTTTCTAGAAAATTAATCATATTCAGATATTTGTGTCCTCTGTTATATAAGGAGAATAAATTTACAGAAACAGATCATCAGGAAACCTTAAACTGCTAACTAGGACAAACTGACATGTTGCTGACTGCAGGAACTGCTGATGTAGCAAGCAGGAATATGTTTGACAGAGGAACCAAGAGAAATAACAATCATTAAGAATTTGAATGATCTGAAGGAATGATTTCTTTGCATTCCTTTCATGTGCAGGAGGCAGCTCAAATGACTTCCTGGTGGCTTCATATGTTTAAGTCACACCAACTGCTTTAAGCTGACATATTTCATCATCAATGGAATGTTCTTCTTGCATATGGACTAATTAGGCACTTGTGGGCCTCTTACCACAAAATTATTATTTTAAATCACAGAATCAGCTGGGAAAAAGCTTAGAGAGATAAGAAATTATGACTGACCAGAATCTATGTGAGAGGGAAGTAAATCCTGTCACATAAACCTAATTCCTAAGATTCAACACTTCCTAAATTTATTATGAGATTAGTATTCACTTACAGAAACTAGAAGAGTAAAATCTTAGAAAAATATTAGAGATGCAGGGGAAGGCAAGTTGTAAAACACAATCTACTGCAACAGTCTTTCTTCTCATTCCTGTATGCCCACAGAAGGCAATATTGTCACGTGGAAGCAAAGAAGAAAAATCCCAAACCCAAAAAACCCCACAAATTCAAATATGGCCAGCTCCTGAAAGTATAAATGTCAGAAGCCAGCATAATAATGCACATCAGAATCCAGTATTTAATTTCTTGAGAAGTCAAGGTGGATTTCACAGTAAGAGTTGTGGCTTGGCCATTAAGTCACAGGAACTGTAGGGCTGCAATGTGCCCCAAGGCAGAAGCGTTTCTCAGCTGTCACCACGGTGTGCTTCCTCCACAACCCATCCCACAAGCAAGCTGCTAATCTAAAATGACATTAAGACACAGCATTTGTCTAAACACATCACCTAAGTGAATCCATTTAAATCCAAGTTTAGCACCTCTCAAACGCACAAAGCCAAATCTAATAAAGGGCTGGAAAGTGGTTTTACCAACTCAAATTTGAAAAATGCATAGAGGAAGATATTCAATTTTCATTTTATGTCAAATGAAGGAGCCTAATTCCATTATGGCACACAGAAGAGGATGAAACAAAGCAGTGTAAAACCATAGACACATCAAATCTATTTAAAGCATAACTACATGCAAACTTGGTAGTAAGGTGGAAGTGGCACTACAGGAAATGCAGTCCCTGCCCACCATTAGCTACGGTACCAATTAAAGTCTAAACACAAAAGAAAAAAAAATCTGCAGAAAACTGATTCATTCAGTACTGAGAAACCACATGAGAAGTCTTTAATCTCCAAATAGCTGTGACCAAAACTCATTAGGAGATGGCAATCCTTAGCAAAGAACAGAAAAATCTTAGTCTTCATTTTGCTAGAGAAAGCATCAGATCACAGAGAGGATCAAACCAGCATCTTAAAATGGCTCGCTCCCAAAGTCTGAGCAGAAATAAATTGGAAAAACATTTAGAAGAACTACTTTTTGAATTTATTTTGATATCAGGATCATTGAACCCAAGCATTTCCTTTAAAGTAATTAAAAGCAAAATTAATAGCACATTTAAAAAAGCATTTAAACTTGAGTTGCTGAAATATTGTTGAATATTTCTGCATCATCTTCAGGAAAACAAATGGCTAAAATCTGCTGCAAGTGATAAAAATGAGACCAAGAAAAGAGGTTACTTTGCAGATCCAGCATTTTTGAAAATCTAGTTGTTGAATTACTTGTTTTTGAAATACATTGGGTAGGCTTTGGGATTTTTGTTGCATTTTCTGTTTGTTTGTTTGGGGTTTGTTTGCTTTAGGTTGGTTTTTTGGTTTTCTTTTATTCTCATTGAGGGAAAGTCAGAGAAGGCAGAAATTCTGTTTGCCTTCAAGTACCAGACCTGGTAATGGGCAATTATTCTGTATCCTCTGCAAAGGCCTGTGCTGTTAAACCACTGTGGCTTTATGGTGGAGAAAACTCAGAGCAGCCTCTGCTTTACTGATGATTGGCTTGTCATCATTGAAAACCTCATCCTGGACTATTTGGTTAACTCAGTAATTGAATTATTACAAATTCAAACCTGTTTGTTATGGAAAACAACCAGTACAATTAAATTCCAATAATTACACAAATGTTAACTCAGCACTAAGTTTCAGGAGACCAAAAAATTTTAGCTATTGAAATAGATTTCTCCAACACCTTTAATGTGAGCTTTTGCTACTGATTCCATCTCAGGAAAAGTTCAAAGTCCTGTTTTGACTGCTTGGCTGACTACATTGTGATTCATTGGCTCCATACACTTCAGAAGATGTCAAAAGCTGATGCTAAATGTAAAATTCTGGGCACAAACTTGCTTTACTTTTCTCTTTATGCATCCTTCTTTGCTTAGCAAGAAAAGGTTCAAGTATCTTCCTGTAATGGGAGTGAGGGAATGGTTATGGAAAAGTCAGCATAAAAGGATGGGAAAAAATGCTTCCAACAGTGTCCTGCAAGCAATAATAATTAATTTGGCTACTTGTACCTTGGCATCCTCTGTTCACCATATGCCAGCTTGGAGAAATGCTTGCCAAGCCTATATTCTATTTTACCCACTGCTCAAAAAAATGTTTAATATGTAGCAAGTATTCTCCCATAAGAAAAGTGTGATGAACACCTAAAAAATTATGTCAATTTTTAAAAGAATATCAAAACCATATCCATGGATTTAAAAAACAGTTGGTGTGTTACAACATCTAAATGTCATTTAGATTATTTCTTGCTAGCTGACAAAAAAGAAAAATTAGAATGGCTTTAAAAGCCACATTCAATTATTATTTCCTTAACCATGAAACTCAAAATACTACTTTTATCAGTCACCAGGGCCCAGAAAAGATTCAAATATTGCTTTGTGGGTTTGGGGGTTTTTTAGGCTATATTAAATTCTCTCATTATTTCCAGTTTGAGACAATGTGATTTTTATAAGCCTGTCTCCCAGTAACAGATTCAGTCCCTGCTCTACCAGCTCATGACATGGCATAACTGGGAAAAAATTTGATGGAAAAAATAGTTACCAAGGAAGAATTCTCTATCCCCTTTACAGAGCTTGTGTTCATGCCCTGGCTAAGAACCTCCCTGTAACCTAGATTGTGCTGTGTCTTTCCAGTTCACAGTACTTTCTACAGGGTTCAATTCCAATTCAGGGTACCTGCTCTGAGCAATTCTCCTTGCTTTTGAGACCAAGGAAACAATGCTGACCTTATACCTATGGCCATTTCTCATTTTATTAGCACATTTTAATATTAGACATCTGTGGCAATCTTATTTCTCCACATTTTGTTCTTCAGTTCACAGTATATGTTCTGTGCACTGAACTTGAGCACTACAGGTGGGAAAATAAGACACACTGAGCCATTCAGAGTGCACACAGACATGCAGACCTCATTATTACTGCTCCTAATCCTCTCTTCTCATTCTAATGACTGTGACATTTAACAGGACATGGGAAACAATTTGGTTGGTGCACAGCCTCTAACTGCACATCAATATTCTTCTGGCTGGGAGACCTTGGTTTAACTTTGCTCACCTTCTTTGGGTCATTATAACCCATACATTATAACCATACATGAACCAAATGTACAAAAGCCCCAGAGTCATAACCATGCTCTGCTTTTTGTTGTTGTTGTGCCCATGACCCCAACAGCAGTGGTAATAACCCCTGCTACAAATATCTATTATGTGTATTCAGTGTGCTTAAAATAGCATCTTGACCAGTCAATAAATCATACTTGACACAGAGGAGAAATAAAAAGTAGAGGGAATTTACAGAAACATCACACCTTCCTCTTTAGAGGCAGACAATGAGCAGGATTCAGTTTGATGCTTCCATACAGGGCAATTAACAGTAAAACCAGACTGGCTGAGCCAAGCAAAAGGTCAAGTGTCCTTGGAAAAAAGATGGTGAAAGAAGATGAGAAATAAAAAGGAACCAGGTGGAAGACCTCAAAATGCCACTCTAAAGCAGAGTGCAAGAATTATAACCCTGATGGTCCCACAATGCCACCTAGCACATAATGTAAGGGGTAATCCTGGCACTGCATCCTGACACCTGCTGTGGTAAATTTCAGCACAGCAAAACTAAGTTTGCTTACAAATACATCCTGTGAGGGAAATAAAAACAGTTTAAAAACACCACAGTGGCCTTGAGCTGCTGTAGTCTCATACAGTAGATGAGCACAGCAATGCAATCTCACACCCTGTCCTTTGATAAGACTGTTGTATGCTCCCTTGTGAACAAAGGAGAGAAACAACTGAGGTCTCAAAACAAACAAAGTCCTTAAATGAAGGCCTTAATTGCGTCTCAGAATAAACTTTATGTCAGGAGTCAATGGACAGACTAATGAACCTTGTAAGACCTTAATGTGGTCTTGTCTAGAAAGCTAATTTTGTGACAGAACATTTGTTGGCAGTTTCTTTGAAAAGGCTGTCGCTGTCACAAACATGCAGGTTTATCAACTCCATGGCTGGGTACCCATCTACCTGCTGCCCTGAGAGCTTCCACAGCCTGGATGGGCACTGAGACTGGCACTGGAGGAAAGGTGGCACCTCCTAGGAGGCTGTGAGATGGAAAAACAGAAATAGAAAAGCCCTATGAAGATCACCAGAAAAACAGTGGGACAAGCTAAAAGAGGCCAAAGGAGAATAAACTGTCTTCTCAGAAGGTATTAAAGCAAGGCTTTTCAGAAAACTGAGGCATGATGCATGAATGAAGATTTGTCAATTGGAAGGAAAAACAAAGGTCTTGTAGACAAACAGCTACTAACAAAACTGAATTTGTACACCATATATGATACTGATTTCATTCTTAATGGAAACTGAGTTTATAAGAAAACCAAGGTATCTTCCGCTCCAAATTGGATGAAAATCCAATAAACAGCTATGCACATGGTGTTTATAGCTCCATGTATACTTGCAATGCAGTAAGACAAAAAAAAAATTCTGCTCATGTAAAACAGCAGTTACATTCTACATGAATAAGTATAAAAATAAATCCAGATTCAAGAACATGAATCACTGTCAACTTAGGAAAAAAATATCCTGGAATATGAAAAATACATATGCAATTTCAGATATTTCCATGTATTTCTTTTTCTGTTTCTATGTTTCATTTATTTATATATCTTTTAGCATGCTGGGTGCCCTACAATGGAGTAATTTATATCTGGGTATCTGCTCCCATATTCAGTTACCTGAACAGCTGTAGTTAAGATACTTTATCTTCCTTTAATGTAAAACAAATTAAACAAAAGCCTTTGATCTAAATACAAATTTTACTGCATATAACTAGCCTGCAGAATATAAACATTAAACACATCTTTGTTTTTGAAGCCTACCAAGAGGGAATTTTTCTATTAATATCTTCTGCTATGCCCTTCTGTTCGTTCTTTTTATGCTGTGAGCCCAAATATTGTCCCGATAACTACTTTATTATGGAAGAACCTTGACTATTACTGTAGAAGACACCAAATCCCCCACAGAATTTTAAGTCAATGTCTAGATTTTGCAATGGGGAAATTAGGCTTGATTTGGTTCTACACATTCTTTAGCATGTAGTCAGTGTGGACACCAGCTTTTCTTGGGTTTTGATTGGTTGGTTTTTATTTTTTCAGGGTTTTTGCATTTGTTTTAGGGGGGGTTGGGGTGGATTAGTTGTTGTTGGGGTGTTTGTGTCTAAGCTTTTTTTCTGTTGGGTTTTTTTGCTTATATCAAACTATCTCCAAGAGCCTGCTGCCACACAATTGTACATAAAGCAATTTAGGCTGGAATTAGATTTCAAGTACACTAATTTATGCTAAGGTGATGCTTCTTTCTGACAAACAGGGATGTCTGCTGAGGCACAGCAATTGCCATCAACTGGGTATCTCCATGTTGCCTTTGGTGCATCTGGGAGAGGAGCAGGTCTTTTGCCCACCAAGCAAAGGAGATTTCATACTGTTCATGAGGGTTCTGCTGTATTTGATATTTGGGCTCAGTAGCCTGACTCCTGCACCTTGTTAGGGATGAAAGCAAGGTACAATAAGACCTTGGATGTGAATCATGAATCTCTCCTTTAGCTTACTCAAGTGATATCACTTCTTGCTTGGCACCTGATGCCATTTTGCTGCTATCTGTCACCAGGTTTTTGAGTGGTGAAGGAGCAGACTGGTTTATCACCCTGTATGGACACTGGCAATTACTCATAAAGTGAGCTGAAGTATCCACCAAAGTCCAGCTTCCACAATGGATTAAATAGCATAACAGAGAGGATTTACAAGCTACAGAAGAACACTTTTAGGCACCATACTGAACCTTGTCTAGGCTGCTGCAGTAATATTTTACACCAATATTATTTATTACAGACTGTTTCAATGCCCTTAAATTAAGGAGGCATCTTCCTGCTTCTTATTGGCATAACTCAGCCAGACAAGTGGCTGAGAGTGAGGTACAATCCCAGCAATAAGCACTGGCCACTCAGAACAGCAAACCCTACAAGAGGCAGCATTTATCTCCTGTCCATCTCCTTCTGCACCAGTGCAGGACCAGATCCCTGAGATTCCTTTGATTTTTATTCAAGAATGTTTGCAGCTTTAGAGGTGAAATTCCACAATACATGCTCCAAGAGCAACAGCCACAAGCAATTTTGACAGAACCCATTTTAAGTTGCAAAATCCTGATTGAAAGACTACCATCCCTAATTTCTAACTTTCCAGATATGTAAAACTTGCTATGTGTTTCCTCTTCACCATTTAAATTCCCTAAGAAAGCTATTCCCAGTACAAGTCCCTAGCAAAAAGCTATTTTACATTTGCTTTAAAAACCAGGGAATGTGACACATTTCCAGGTAGGGCTGCATCCACCAGCTGTTCCCAAGGCCACTGGAAGGAGAGAGGCAGCAGCCCAGCCATTTTAACTCACATTTCTTTCTTGCTCCACAGCATCCAGGTCGGTTTGCAACACTCACTGCTGCTTCCCACACATCAAAAGAGCTCCCTTTCCTCCTGAGGTCCTAGACAAGATGACCATACCCAAAATTTCACTAAATAATTGAATTATAAGGATATGGAGACATCTCAAGGACTCCTGACACAGGATCATACAAAAAATGAAACCATTTCTTAGCTGCAAGTACAAATGAGCCTTTTCACAGAACAGACAAGCAACACAGAGATTATTTATCAACTAGATAGGTAGGGAACAAGGAGAACTAGGGGAGAAAAGGACATGTGATGTCAAGTAGTATTGCCACTCTGAAGTTCCTTCTCCTTCCTGACTTTTCTGTCTATTTTTAAATATATATTTTTATTAGGTACTAAGGTCATGGTACAGCTCACATAAAACTTGTAGATCTTGCAAACAAGGACACAGTGCCTGCTGCTCCACATAAACTGAAGGTTAATTGGGACTGAGGTGAAGCAATGCAACAGTGCTAATAAAAAGGTTTCTGTTTTTTTCTACATTTTATTCTTAAGTACACATGCAAAAAGACCTAAAAAGCACCAAAATTATGGTTATGGTTCTGCAAGTATAACTATTTAATACAGAACATCATGATAACCTGCATTTTCTTAAAATATTTAGGAGAGCTGAAACTTTAGAAATGCATATCACATTTTACAGGAAAATAGGAAAAATAGAACCAGAGGGGGAATAGGGCGTGTGACCAGTCTAGCCAAAAAGACAAAATAGCACTTTTTAAAAACACTTTCATTAATTCTGAAAATTTTCTTTCTGCAATAAATAAATATAATAAATAAATAATTTTTATGCTTCTCTAGTACAGAAATCCAAACATTTTAAGTTTCTAACTGAAGTTCCTGGAGTTGCATAATAATAGAAGGCCTATTCTCCATCTCAGAAGATTTCATGCTGACACCATTGCCTCTGACCCTGATTGTGCATGTGAAACAAACATTATGTTATTTACTTTTGTCATCTTATTTAGATAAAGAGATGACAACTGTTGGCTAAGAGGATTTATCACCATATTTTGAAAAGTCTGCCTTTTAATTACATTTTTCAACAAGTCTCACTTATAATGTATTTCTCCCTGTTTGTCCTTGAGCCCAACGCAGTTAATGGTCTGCTCCTCACATCTGTAGCTACATTACTGAATGAACTCTGCAAGTGACAGCACCTGTTGGATATTCACCCTACCTCAGCATAACACATGGAATTGTGGAAAAAAAAAAAAAAACAAAAAAAACCAGTGCAATTTTGGGGATGCAACTGACTGCTGAAACAATGGCAGCTGGCCAAGATGAAAACCACCACAAAAATAGCTTCACAATTTCAACATTTCAATACATGTAGTATTTGGTCATTTAGTTCCACTACTTCCTGCTCTTTATGTTATATTAGCAGCTGAATTCTTGGAAGGGCTTTATGAGTGATTTCCAAGGAGGAATTGCAAAACAGAAACAATAAAAAGAGGACAGCAACAATCCCTATTGACCTCTCCCTCTCACCCCTATGATTTTTCCAGGATCAATATCTTTATAATAGGGGCTGCTTTAACAAAAAATATACAATCAGAAGGCTAGGAAACAATACTATTTAATGGCCTGCATTCCTAATTCTGAAAGAAAAGTATTTGGATATAATTCAGTAATCAAAAGAACAAAGGCATATGCCATAATAAAATAAGAGGGAAAACCAAACATTTGAAGAAAAGTGGTGTGTTGTACATGTATTTCACTTTCAGTTCACTCTTCCTTTCCTTCTCATCTCCCCAATGACAAATTTTTGATACACATGGCAAAATATGTTTCACTAAAACAACCCTTTCTGCTGGCTTTTCCATTCGTTCTATCTATGAGCCATATCTAGTTCAGATTTTCAGTAACACTGAGGAAGACCCGGGGGAAAATCTTATCCATTATATTAATTAATCAGGTCAAAGTTCTAATACAATTTTTCCAAGGTGCTTCAAGGAGACTGCTGGTGAAAAAAGCCCTTTTGCCATTAGACTGCTATTAACAGTGCTGCACCAGTCACACCTTGATATTTCTGACTTCCTGCTGTTGCAGAAGCCATCCTCAAAACTAAATCTGTAATTTGTGTACTGTTGAGGAAGCAACAATGCAATGGAGTTTTACAATTAATGTGTTTCCCCAGCAATCCAGATTGGAATTCAGTGATTCCATACCCCTGCCACCTTTGCTACCTTGACTCAGTCTAGTGTAATAACAACACATGCATTTAAAGTGTTATCTGTCAACTCACATCTCTCAGAAGCACTGAGAGAGTTTCTTGGTTTGCTGCAGCCTCACCTCAAATCAAGGATACAATGTCCTTCTAGGGGACAGAGCAGAGTCATTACATAACTTCAGCTTGAAGGCTTTCTCATCCCTAATCCTTTCACTGTAAAACAGGGTAAATGGACCCTCAAGAGCTGAGCTATAAATGTTTGCAAGGTCCTCTAATACATGGAAGCAGCTAAGAGTGTTTCAGATCACAAACATGATATCAGTGATGAAGCAAACTTCTAATGCAGAAATGCTGAAAGTTTGCAGCCTACTGCAGCAGCACTGCGCAAATTTAGCAAGACAGAGAAAAAGTCCTCTTTCTGGAGGCCTTACCATCTAAAATGCAAATGGTGAAATTACTAGCCATGGGACACACAGGCAGCCAGTGCTGAAATGCAGATTAAAATTCAGTGCTCTTGGTGCCCAGTTTAATCTACCGCTTTGTCAGAAAGACACATGAGACCGCTCCACTCAAATCTGTGCAATGGGACTGATTCAACACAGAAGCCTTTGCTTTGAGGATAATTGCAGAATTGCTTTGTTTTGTCTTCCTATGTAAATCTGCCATATGGGCCTCAAGCTACTGTAATGAGAGAAAAAAGTTGAGGAGTTTGATAATTCTTGGTTTTAGAAAGAGATTAAGGTCTGGCAGCTGGCACGTATGAAGCAGGAAAATTCAATCTAGCATGCCCAGCTGCACTGTGGAAGTAAGATGAGCCAAAATAGACTCTCTGCAGACAGGGGAAGCTTGCTCAAGAATTGCCAAAAAGTGCTCAGGTACAGAATGTCACATAAAATTAAGAAAAGGGAGCAGCAAAATCAAAGTGCCTTGCAAAAAGGTGGAAGCAGGTTGAGACATGAAAAGCACAATAATGGCTCCTGTAACCAAAATGTGGGTACATAAAAGAAGATTATCCCAGTAAGGAAATTATCTCTTTGAATGACTGTGGATAGTCATGAGGAATTCATTAGACAGTGAAAGAGAACACACTCCCTAGCTTTGCTGTCTAAGCAATCTTCACAACTGCACACACTGTACAGTGCTCACAGTGAAACTCTTTTTGAGCAGTGATAGCCAAGAAATTCAGCCAGGTAGAGCTCCAGAAAGGAAGCAATACCTTTTGATCCTCAAAAATACTACATTTACAAGAGAAGACTCAACAAACCAGCTAAAGACAAAAGGCCTAATTCACGAACACAAAATCATGATGGGAAGACATAAAAGGCTTAGGAGGATAACAATGTTGAAATAATATTTTTATTAATGAAAATATACATATGTAGACATACTTCATATATTCTGTAAATTATGTAAATAACTAAACTTAGTTTACTTGATTCTAGTCCCACATGGCTGTAATGGCCATGGTGCCTGTGCAGCCCACTCTGCATTACAATACAGTGAAAAGAGTGAAATTATATTCTCATATTGTAACTATTATGCCAAGCTCTGAACTCAAATTAAGCCAGAGAACAAAAATGGTGATCAAACACAAAGTGTTGCAAACAACAGCATCTTGATCAATTACCAAGGCATTCAGTAATAGAAAACAAGAGCTCTTGACTCATTGCCCACCCAATTGTTAATTTACAATTAAAAAAAGGGTTTTACCACATGTAAGACATGGTGCAGAACAAGAAGCAATTTTCATGTAAAATAAGGTAATTAGCTTAGCGGCAAAATCTTTTTCTCAATATATTACAAATCTGTTTGGGGTTTTTTAAAAATTTTGCTTCTTCATTTCTTAACTGTTAACTAAGATTCTGTGTTCTATTCTATATTTTTATTTTAGGGAGTAAGACACCATTCAGGGTCTTACATTGTTTGGGCAGAAGGTACAACTATGCTTTAAGAGTTCTAGACAGACAAAATGAAAAACACGACCAGACCTCAAGCTATTAGCAAACCTTTTAGTTGGTTGTGAGAGTTGTGAGTGCTGCTTTAAACAAAACTACTTAAAATTAATTTCAATTCCTAATGAAATGATTGTTGCAACAGAAAGCAATGAAGTACAAAGGTTGCTATGACAATATTTATGCTCACACTCAGGGAAGATCCATCTTTAAACTCACAAGTTAATTTTGCCACATAAAAATTGCTTGATGAAAACTTGTAATTTTTGCTTAGTGAAAAAAAGAAGCTAATTCTTCAAGAGGTATGAAGCCTCTACATTAAAAGTCTGAGCTAACAGTGTAAGGTTCCTAATAGGCTTTATTTGCATTTATTTATTGGCATCACAGATGTGATGCAACTGCACACATTCCACCTGAAAATACCACTACAACTGTTTAAGTATTGGCATCTCCCTATAAATTATCACCTTTTAGTAGAATGTGTTTTCCCTATGAAGTCAGTTCCTGACTTCAGTTTTTTGGGTTTTCACAGCAAACACTTTCATACCTTGAAAGAGAATAGTGTGGATACAGAGATATGTATATAAATATGCTAATAGTCAAACACATACAGATATAGACAAAGGCAGAGCACATACACACACACAATTGGCAAAAGGAATTGGGAAGATGGAGAAAAGATCCTTTTCCCCTGATTGTTTTTGCAATTTGACTGTTGCCTTTTAAAAGGCACTGCAATATTCATTGATGTGTTTGAACTAATTGCTCCTGACAGAATTTGATCCTTTTCTTTTCTCATATAAGTCATTCCTGGAATATTATTTCCACTCATGTTCCTTGCTGACTTTCTCACTTTGAAGAGTTATCAAAAATAGCTATTCACCTATAATCCAAATCACTGCTTGCCCAGATGAAAAATGGAATTGTAAACTATAGAAATTTCAAGAAATAATGCATTCTGGCCTCAAGGAACCATGAAGACATTGCATAGGCTGGAAAAATCAGTCCCTGGCTGCATTGCAGATTCACAGCCCAGCACTCTGGTGTTTTTGCACAACTAATAAAGCTAGGCAAAAATTCCTTCTTTTCTGGGTTGTCCCAAACAACAACAAAAAAGCAGTAGGTCATTCAAGGTTTCAGTAAATTCCTGATCTCTTAAAGGAATAGACAATTTAGTTGAAACAAAGAAATTTTCCATCCTGCTGCTCCTTTGTAAATGGTAAGGCTGACTATTTTTCCCCTCTTAACACAGGGCTAGAGAATAAGCCTTGCTCTAAAATAAGTACAGTGCTTTTCCACACATCTCATACATATGAAGGTAGATACATAAAGCAAAGCCTTTTAAAGAGAGCTGTAAAATTAAACGTGTCTCAACTTTACAGACAACTCGATAAATGGACAAAAAGAGCTTTGAAAACGTTCTTTGATGAAATTTTCAGTAATTGCTGTCTCTGCTGCTCTTTGTGGATGAGTTTCATTCTGTTCTAGAGCAATCCATTAAAGTTAGAGGAGGGAAGTGCTGGTTCATTAAACAGCTAAGGAGGTGATAGCATAGAGTTGGAGCTTCCAAATCATGTCTGTGTGCCTGTTAAATTGAAAATACTGCTGCCAAAGCAAAATAGCAATCCTTATAGAGGAGAACAACAAACAGGAAAACATTCTAAGCCTTTGAACCATCTTCCAGAAATGCAAGTAACTCTCTTTTTCTCCTGAAAACTGTCCTGGAAGGATCTCCACCTGGGCTTAACATTGTATTTCAATTGCTTTGCTCGTAAATGCAACCCTGACAGAAGAGAAAAATATTAAGCAGTGAAGACGCTGAAATTTACAGACTGATTTGCTCTAATGGATCTCCTTTTCAAGAGAAGGTAGAGAAGGGAAAAGCCAGAGTTTGCAAACATTTTTAAACTGGTGCAAAGGAATTTCTCAAGTGTGTTTGCTTAGTTAAGTCTCTGAGTACTAAGCTTTCTCATTATATTGCTTTGTCTGAAGCATCCAGGTGCATGTAGAAAGAATGCAAGATCAGTTCTGATGATAATATCTGATTATGTTACAGTACTCCAGCTCCACAGGAATGTTATATTCTCTACTATTTCCTGGTTGGAATAGTATTAGTGAGAGGAATCACATCACTCAAAGGGTCTTTTCCTATAGAAAAGTTTATGAAACTTCCATAGGTTTTTGACATCATTAATAGCCATTTCTCTGCAGATTTATTTTATTCCTTCTACCCACCACCAGAAAACTCCATGGCAAGGGAATAGCTTGCTAAAATTTGGAGTTCACTCAACCAGCTCTTTTCTGCTCTGCTCATTGTTGGACTACAGCAACAACAAAAGAGAACGTGACATTCCTTCAGTTTGCACTATGGCAGCAGCCTGCTGGGCTCCCTTGTGCTATTCCCACTTGAGTGCCAGGCTGCAGCACACATGAAGAAAACTGTGTGTTTCCCAAGGAGTAAATGCTCAGTGCTGCCCTGGCAAACTGTGGGTTTCTCAAAGGTAACACAGCACATGCTGCATGACTTCTTTGTAGGCACAGATTGCAACACAGGCTCAGCAAATGGATTTTGGGATAGGACTATCTCTTATGCCCTCATAGCACTCAGCTCAGTTCAGTAATGAAAGGAGTTTTTAAAGTGCATGTAATATTAGAGCAGTCTGCTCCCCACAACTTTTACTGATGCTCTTTGCTGTGGTTTTAAACCCTGTCAGCAGCTAAGCCCCACAGAGCTGCTCATGCATTCCCCGCAGGAATGGGGGAGGAATCGGAAGAGCAGCAGAGAAAACTGTGGGCGGAGATAAAGACAGCTTAATAGTGAAAGCAAAAGCTGTGCACCCAAACAAAGCCAAATGAGGAATTCATTCACCACTTCCCAAGGGCAGGCAGGTGCTCAGCCACCCCCGGGAAAGCAGGGCTCCATCATGTGGTGCTGGGGAACACAAACAGCACCACACTGAACATCAGCCCTCTTCCTCCCTTCCTCTTCCCCAGGTGTTTATGCTCAGCCTGACCCTATGTGTTATGGAATATCCCTTAGGTCAGCTGAGGCCAGCTGTCCTGGCTGCGTCCCTCCCAACTCCCTGTGCACCCCCAGCCCCCTCACTGGTGGGGTGAGGAGCAGAAAAAGCCTTGACTCTGTGTAAGCCCGGTGCAGCAACAGCAAAACCATCTCTGTGCCATCAACACCAAACACCAACATCTCTGTATCATCAACACCAAACCCAGCACACCCTTCCTTCTACAAATGTTGACAAGATTATGCTTTTTTTGTGTTTGTATAAAGCTTGCAGAAATTCAGTGACTTCATTCAGGGGAGTTGCCAAACACCTGTATTTCCTCTAGAAAACAGTGGGAGCTGCAGAAAAGGAATTTGTCTTCTGAAGAAAACTCCCCCTCTGCACAATGCATTAGCTGCTTCAGTAATGCCAATTGACACTAAACCAAAATGATTTAGGTGCTTAGGGAATCTTTTCTATGCATGTGGATCAGCAGGAGGCAGAGAAGCCCTCCTACAGTTTTTGTTCTATCCCTTCTCCCCATTAGTTACAGCTAGTGACACATTTCAGCTTCCAGATCTATAAATAATGTTCAAGCCCAACATGCAAATGAAGAGGTTGTTCAGGTGCCTTTCCACAAAGATGAAATTAAAAATTCTCCATTTAAAAAAAAAAAGCTTCTAATCCTCACCACTAACCTAAGGTTAGTAGAAAAGCTTAGTTAAACACATGCAGTAATTTTCTTAATCAGCCAGCACTTCAGAAAGACAGATGCTTCTGTTTATGTTGGTCTATTATCAAGTCCTTTGGTGTCTGAATAATTCTTACGCCTATCCTGAAATTTCATTTACATAAATTTCTTCTGTATTATTCTGCCTTTTGTGACAGATAGTACAAGTATTTTTATTTGGTTGGTTGGCTTATCCTTATTGGCCTTGAGAATCACAGTATTTTGTGCATTTCCTGTATCTTTTATCCCACTGTAGTGATCAAAAATTAGGACTAATTACACCACGTGTGTGAAAATCAAAAGCTGTATAAGAACTAATTCTAGTTTTGAAAGTCGTGCAGGAAACCCACTGCTGTATCTGTTTTTTATTTACCAAATATCATCTGTTAGAGTTTTCCAGAGAGGCTTATGCAAACAATGTAAATCACAGGCTGGCTGAGGCTGCCAGGGACCTCTGGAGATCATCTGCTCCAGCATTCCGCTGAGCAGGGCCAACTCAAGCTGGCTGTGCAGGACCATGCCCAGGATGCTTCTGAGTATTGCCAAGCATGGAACCTCCACACCCTCCCTGGGCAGCCTGGGCTCAGTCACCCTCACACAAAGCATTTCCTCATGTCCAGACAAAAATCTCCTGGTTCAGTCTGCACCTCTGAAAACCTCTCACTCCTCCTTGCTCCTCCCCTTCAGGTATTTATTTACACTGAGATTTGCCCCTTCTCCAGGCTGCAGGAGCCCAGATGTCTCAGCCTTTCCTGGTGGGACAGATGCTGCAGTCCCTAAATAACCTTTGTGGCCCTTTGCTGCGCTCCCTCCAGCACATCCTCAGCTCTTGTGCTGAGAATCCAGAACTGGACACAGCACTGGAGGTGGGGCATCACCAGAGCAGAGCAGAGAGGATGGAGCAACTCAATGCTGTTACTTTTCACATATATCCAAGTTGTATAATACCAGAACAGCTGGGGAAGAAATATGAAAGCTCCAACTTTGAAATTATGGATCTGATTTCATCACCATTGCCTAACAACAAAATCCTTTAGGAAAAAAAAGAGTGAAACAAGACAGATCTTGTTCCATAATATGTAGATTCCATGGGTAAGAGTCCTTCATATTTATATTTTTGTGTCATAATTAAAATAATTAAGTAGCCCAAATCTCTGTTATTGGTTGAAAGAAAGACTGAGGACTCAATTACTATCCTTAAGCGCACTTCACACGAACTATTACTGTGACAGTCTGAAACTAAACAAGATTTTAGAAACTTTCATGGCAATAGCAATGATTTGTTTTTTGACTATGCTCTCTTGACCAACAGGATGCTGAATGCCATCCTTTTCATCTTTTTATGGAGAGGTTTTTCTACCATGTTCTAGTGAAAGTGTGAAAAAATGCAAAAATTTAATTAAGAACTTAATCTTTTTTTCTGTTATTCATATCCCATTCTTTTATTTTATTTCCCTTACTAAAAATACAACCCATAGCTACTCTTAAGTAAAGCAGTAAATCAGGAGAGCTGCACAGAATTTAGCTGAGTCTAGATTTAGACAAATCACTCAAGCCAACTTCCAGACTGAACCACCATGACCCTCTTAGTATAATATGAGCTCATTGTCTATCTGTTTTAGCAAAAATCTCAGTTGGCATCCAGCATGCAAGCAATTTCCCCCCCTTCCACTGAGTGGCTATTTGAGAAACACAAATAACAATAGAACTCCAATCCATTTCTGTCTATTGAATCATGAGTAAAGTGAAATAAATATACAGTAGAGTGACTAGGCTGCACCAGAAAAATTACACAATGCAAGAGTGGTATCAATGCTCCTTGGCCAGCATTTCTCAAGTGCTCCAAAACAATTAAAGAACAGGTTTCCAATCTCCCTGAAATCAAGATCTTCAACTAATAGATTATCAAACCCCAAAATATGGGCTGTAGCTCATCAAATTACCTACTAGCACTACTAATCTAGTAAACAGCTTGCAATTCTTGTTGCACTGACAAGCTTATGCCACAATTAACAGACAAAACAAGAACTGTTTTGTGACCAAGAATTAACTGAATCAACCCCATTTTCCCCTTCATCTTTCAGAGAGCTCTGGATACAGCCATCAGTAGCCTACTGCACAGTCCTCACTATAAACAGTGGTATTCCACCACATAACAAAGGATTCTTGAAATATTTGAGCTTAAGGACTCATAAACCTGTTGAATTTATTCATTGATTCTGTTTTAGAAGCTAATGTGTCTTTATCAAGACCCATTATAGCATCACAACTCGTAACACGCATTTCCATACTCAAAGGATAGAGCACATCCTAGAATCTTCTTGTTTAAAAGGTGCTGTAAACATGTAAGACACTGCTACATGGCTCACCAGCCTTCATATTCTACCAGTGCTTAATATTGCCTTCTCTTTATCTCTACATACAGTACAGAAAACATAAAGGAAATAAATTCCTTCCAGCCTTCAGCTTTAAAAACTAATTCACATTAAAATATGACACTGGCTTATAGTAGAACAAGCCAGGTGAAACAAACTGTTCTAGCCAGGCTTTGACAGACAGCTTCAATCAGCCTACTTATCCTCCATGTGGAAGGTGTAATCCAGGCTGCTGCCAGCTGCTCCCTGAAAGGTTCTTCCTCATTCTGTTAATCAGTATTGCTACAGCAACAACTCATTCAGTAGAAGTCCACTGTGAAACATGTTGAAGACAGATAAGGATATGGGAAATGTGCTTCTTGCCTCTATTTGTGCCATTCTGCTCCTTCCCACAGTCCTGGTAGCACAAGCAACTGCTGTAGCCTGAAACTCAGCAGAGGCTGCAGAGTTGACTTTGGATCACCAAAAAAAATTCTACCCCAGCCTGAAACAGCTGCAGATGACACAGATGCACCCTGTCTGAGAGCACAGCACCATGCCAGGCAAGGGTCAGGCCACCCAGGAGCCTGTACTTGCCAAAATCAGCAAAGTTTCCTCTCCTGATCAAAAGGAAGCTGTCACCAGTCCCATAAGGGCCCTAAGAGACACATAAGCCTTCCCTTTTATCGTGGGTTTGGTTGGTTTGGTTTTTTTTAATTGCATCACAGAACCTTTTCTGCTCAGATCGTTCCTTTAAAGGACGAAAACCAAGCAAGTCCCCAAAAAATGAACCAAACAAGCCCCCAAACCAAACAAAAAAAACCATATAAAACAAACCACCAAATCTAAACCCAAAACCCCAACAAAAACTGAAGTATCATGGACGACGAAAAAACCAAACCAACCAAAAAATCCCCCTACATAAGAAGCTCCCAGCATATAAAATGTATACAGTACAAACTGCAGTGGTTATAAATGTATTCTACAGCACAACAGAGATCAAAGGTTGGTGCAAGGAAGTCCAACAGAGCCTGCTTAGAGCTCATGTCAGTGCTCAGAATTACTCAGAGAAAGCCCCCAGACACTCCATACTGACACCTCCCATTTTCACAGCAGCACTTTATAGATCTTTACTCTCCCTACAGTCATGCTCTGACACGTTGTCTGCAACTGCTTCTCCTAAACACACGTAAACATGGCACATAGATAAAGCTGTTGGGGATGTGAGCAGCAGTGTGGGATGACATCCCATCAGGGCTCATCACTGACATCCTGGGGACAGCCTCCCCCCTGACTCCCACAGTGTGGGTCCTGTGGCAGAGCCCATCACTGCAGAATCCCTCTCTGGTTAATGAGGCTCTTTCTGGTGATTCATTAAGGGCTAGAGGATGATTAAGTTACATACCCTAAAATCACCCATTTCTTGCCTCTCAGTATACAAACTGCAAACTTCCCAGGACAGACAGTATCTTCTTTGCACCATGCCAGGCACAAAAGCTTTTTGACATGCTGGCAATAAATAATAGTGATGGAGAGTGTCAGCTAGGTAACAAGGAAGCAGTAACAAGCCATACTGACAACCTGGATAAAAATACCACTAAATCAGAAGACCATTTCCTTGCGGCAATGAGTCAAAACTAACTGGGTGTTCCCTGCTGAACTTCTATGGAGATCAAACTGTGCTCAAAGACACCATGTGAGTCAGCCAATAATTCCTACAAATATGCTTTGGAGCATCCTATCTTCTTTAACCTCCTCACTAACAAATTCTGTCATCTTATTTCCTCAATCATAAGAGTTTTCCTCTCACAAAGAAAAATATGGATTCACCTTTTTCTCCCTGAGTAACTTCTGATTGTACGAAATTTTATTTTCCTTCAGAATTTCCTTTCCTTAGAGACAAAGAAACCTTAAAAACACAGCTTTACTGACTTTATTGTATTTTATTTTGCATTTTAATATTTCTTTTTTGAAAGATTTTTTTCTGGTTTTAGCAAAAATATCTCTTCCAAAGATTTTTTCCCCAACTGTGCAATTTTGTTAGTACTTGCAAATAAGCTGAAGCATTTAAAGAATTGAGAGAGTTCTTTTAAGAAATGTAATAATTTATCCTGATAGCAATTATCCTCTTCCATTAATGAAATATTTAAGGGTTCTAATGTACAGCTTTAGATGCAATAATCTGTAAAATCCTTAGATGGCATAAATTTGCTTAATGCCACTGAAATAAATGAACCTGCACAATTTTCCACCAGTAAAATCTTGGGATTTAAATTTTTTATAGTGAAGATTGCTGGTCAACAGCAACAGTTGTTGGAATTAAAGATTCTCTGCATCAGTTCTCCATGGTATCAGAATATAATCAGCAACTCTAAAGCAACATAAAAAGCAGAATCTAAAATAACTGTCAAGGCATTGCCTTTTTGCATTATTTATAATAATATCAAAGGTTAGAGTCTAACCAAAAAAAAACACCTAAAGATTAGCACTGTAAAACTGTGTCTCATGTATCCTCTTTCAGCTCTTCCCCATTTTTTATGAATGGATCATATCACAATCTTTTAAAATATGTTCAAGGAAATCATAACATAGCTGACTCATATTCTGAGATACACATTTAGTGGCTGGACCTTGTCATAATCAGAAAGACTATAAATAATTGCTCTTCAAGACAACTCCTTCTTCTGACAAATTCTTAGCATTAACAAACCAGTGGATTTCTTTTTCTAGATCACTTCTGAGCTTTTTTCTTTTCAATATTCTTGAAAACAAAGGGCAACATTGTTTTGGTGGGACTTTGGTATTTTCTGTATTAGAGAGGAGTGCATTGGTACAAAACCAAATTTCCCAAGAAGGTATATCACCATTCTCCATTCCAATGGATCTCTATATTGTAAGGTGGTTATTGAGCACATGATGCATAGACAGAGCTTTTTTGCTTTGTTTGGGCAGGGGTGGTGGGAGGGGATCACAGGAGGTGTGGGTGGGTGTGTAGTTTTCCTGCCATCTGAAATGTCATTTGGTTCTATTTTTTGTTCCATTTGATGTCCATAGAGCTTTGTTGTGTTCCACATGTGGAAACATACACTGTCTAGGGTTCCACTGGTGTTCTGTCCCCTCTTTTCCTGCCTTGTCTGGTTTTCACCAGTTTCCTAAATGTACCACAGCCTACAATGTGGAACAGAAGCTCTGTCTACTCTCTTCATTCTATGCCAGGCTTATCACCAGCAGCTTTCTGTTGTTCTTCCCATTTGTTCCAAGATTTGTTACTAATCACAGCCAAGACATTCTGTTGTCACGTCACTGGATTCCCTCCTAGCTCTTCAATTTCTCACCTGGACTGAGGACACACACAAGAGACTCACTGTGCTGAGCAAACATAAGAGGTTTTTCCTGACCTCATGTTATTGTCCAACTGATCTAAAAAAATTTTGCCTTCCTTTGTGTTCTGAGGACTCTAAAAAATGTATGCAATGTCGCACAAGAACTTCCAAAGGAGATATCTGGGTCAGGCTTGCAATGCTGAAAGGATGAGCAAACTGTTAAAAAGAGCAGAAGACTCAAGCCTTTCTCAGTGCATTAGTAAGAAACCCTTTACTGTGTGGGTGCTAAAGCACTGGAGCAGGCTTCCTTGAGCTCCTGTGGATGCCTCATCCCTGGGAGTGTTCCAAGGCCAGCCTGGCCAGGGCTTTGAGGAACCTGATCAAGTGGAAGGTGTCCCTGCCCACAGCAGGGGAAGGGAGGGGTAGCACTAGATAATCTTTGAGGTTCCTTCTAACCCAAACCATTCCATGAGCCTGTGATTGTGGCTGCTCTACCTGCTCACCCCCTAGAACTCCCAGGTGGCCCTTCAGTCAAGAAATGCCACTTCAGCCTGTTTTGTGTATGGTGCCGTCAGAGGACTGAGTAATGAACCAAATCAAATCTCAAGCTGTATCTGGCACATCCAGAGCCTGTGACTGAAAGCTGTGGTGAGAGCTCCTGCAGTGATCCATTATACCCATAAAAGTCTCCTGTAACCTGTAGTCTATATTCCATTAGATGTTCAGTCACAAACTATTCCCCTCGACCTTTTACCAAGTGGGGAGATTAAAAAATCGTAATCACAGAATGACCTGAACATGCTGCACATACTGGGTCCCACTCACTCCTCTCCTTTCTGATCTGATAAGGACCTAGAATTCTTTGAAGTTCTGATGAATTTTAAACCCAGCAAAGCTTTCTGCTAAGTTTTAAGCCTGACCAACACATGCCCTGGGCACCAGTTAAGACAGGACATTTTGCATACTTTATTTTGCTTTCAGAAATATGACTTCACATACAGAAAAACCTGGGCAGTGCCTGTCTGGCTGAGACTTGATTATTCACCACTTTCAATAGGAAAATTGTAAACTTCAAAATTCGTTTAAAATTATGCAGGGTCCCCTAAGGAAACTCAGAAAGGTGTCACTACTTTCAAGGACTGAAAAGTTCAGGATATCCTAGTGCTGAGATAAAGCCTGAAGTGATTTCCTAGGGGCTCACAACAAAGATGCTCCCAATTCTGTGTAGCTTCCCCAAGCTACAGGAGGTGGCTCTGAAGCACCAGATAAAGCAGCACTCCAAGGCTGTGACATCTTCCACATTAAGGGACACTGACAAGCAGGTGCAGCAGAAGACCCAAAGCAGAACCCACTGTGTAACCCACCAAGCACTGCACAATCTGAGTCCAGTCAAACTCCCTACAAAATGATACCTAATCCTAGATCACACAGTATTAATGAATTTCAAATGCTAATATTTTGCCAGCATGGAGCTGATGAAACAGGCATATTTTAATGAAATGGATGCTGCAATGTTCACACATAAGAGGACTCACTATTCCTACTGCTTAGAGTTTTGCATAGAAAGAATTTTAATACATATGCATAATGCCCTCCATATTCAACTTCTAGCCAAAATATACTTTAAAAAATTCAATACATATATTTTATTCAAGTGAACTACTCCAGATAATAGAACTGAGCCCAGCAACAGTCTGATTTCAAGTTGGAAAGTGTTATTAGTATTTCTGAACTACCTCAGATAATACATTAAGCTGCATTATAAACAACAATTCAGTTGTAAAGTTTTATCTTAAATACATGTACAACTTAGTTTTGGATGAAAAACGCTTTGAGGGAAGCAAAGAATTTTCTCCATAGGAAGAAAAGCTATGAGGAATGAGACTGTCAGTACAACAGCCTCTCTCCCTTTGCTACAAAGGACAATTAGAAATATCAATATTGACTTTGACTAAGTCCATGGTCCTGTCCCCTCACACTGTTTTGCATGATTACAGGAGAAAACTGAAAAATTTCTTGCACTGTCACACACAATATTCAAAGTGGCAGAAGACTGTTATGAAAACTGAACATGGGTAAAACATAGCTGAATAATCACCTATTTTCTTACCACTTCAGAGCAGTGGTAAGGATATGAGGTAATGTTGTCATCTTATTGCAAAAGTTCCATACCTTCTTGGTGACTTCTCATGGTCAGCTCCTCAGAGCACTGACTCCTTCACAGCCAAGAAACTCCAGCTCTCTCCTCACCCAGCTAACCCACCCTTCTATAGCACTCATCCTTATTAGACACAGCTGTGGCCTGTTAAGGGCAGGCTGTTCCTTATCTCTGGTAATTAGTACAGCTGCAACTCCTCAGGGGTGAGATTGCCTTCTCCACTATTCTCTTACATTCTATCCCTCCACAAGGTAAAACCAGTTGTATCATGATTTTTTCCTAACAACATAGAAGAAAAATTACCAACCACCACACAACTGGCTTTGATACTGTAAAGCTGTGCACATTTGGGCTGCCTTTGACTTGGCAAAGCTTCTTTGAACTAAAGGTAGCATAGCCCTTGAACACAGATGAGAAGCAGACAGTACTTGGTGAGACAGAGAAAACTGTGTTAAGAGTTTGCATTTTTTTGTTTCTAGATTTTCAGCTAGAAATAAATGCATTAGCTAGAAAATAATGAGTTGTTATTTCTTCACTTCAACTTCAATCTTGATATTAATTTAATCCATTTTTCAGCAGTAAACGTGGAATATATCATCTCCAGAGACACCCTTGCAACGTCAACTGCTCCACAAGTCTAATTCTCTGCTTTTTAATAAATATTGATATTTTTTACCAGGGGACTATATTTAACTGAAATTGTTACATTACAGATTTTATACTGAAGAGACAGATAAAAACCAAAAAGAAAGCAGCATTTCCCACCTTGTATTTCTGCAGTCCAGGCAATTTTCTCTTTAATTCTTGGCAAATTATTTTCTACTCATTATTGTTCCAGTTTTTCCCCTACCCAGTACTGCTGTGGTTTTGATCACCCTATCACATTTCTTTGATGTTGTCTATTAAAACTGAGATTTTTAAAGATATGTGTCCATATTGCTAAAAAAGGACAAATTTGTTAACTTTAAGCATCAGACATAAATACCCAAATTGCTAAAAGAGTTGATAGAGCTTCCAAAACCAAATTAGTCATTCTAAATTAATGACATAAGGCACCAGCAAGTAAGCCAGGGCCAGAAAAAGCAACAGCAAGACCTATCCCATCTCCAAAAGAGCCTTAGCAATGAGACCTCTTTGAAATGTATTTCCCAGAATAACTTTTTCTTCTCTTTTGTCCAAGTTGTGATTCCTGAGAGTTCAAATACAAGAGGTTATGTTCAGCCAGGGGACTGAAGTGGCACTACCCCAAAGCCATCCACAGCCTGGTTGGGATTCTTAGACTGAAACCTCTAATGCTTGCTGTGTGGAAAAATACAAAATGAGCATAACATCCTCTATATCAATTTTCTAGCATATTTTTATATTAAACCCTTTTTAGAAAGATACGAGTAAAAATAATTTTCTATACCTCAAGTCAACTAAATGCTCAAATAGCCTTGCTTATTTTTCAGATATTTAAAAGGAATATAGCTGTATTTCTACTTTTTCTGCTAATATTTTTTGTGCTGCAGAAGTAACAAATTCTGTCCTCAGTGTGAGCCTCTCTGCTGTTGCCTTCTGTCCCTCTCAACTCTGGACACTACCATCCTCAAACTTGCTTTTTAGAGCTGCTTTCATTTTTCTCCTCAATAAATTGCTGAACATGGCAGCACCAGTATGGAAAAAACCTAATAGGAGCTCCCATACAAGCTACTAACAACTGCAGTAAAGAAAAAAGTCCAGATACATAGCAACATTTTGGTGTTAGCTTATGTACAAACATAAGCAGGGAAAGCAAAAATTCCACAGCAGCTGAAGAATTTCATTATCCCCAGGCTACATGACAGTGAAGGCTGTTCAGATATCAGATGAAAGCTTCCCTCAAAACATGAATTGCAAGTTCTTATCACATTTTCTGTTGTAAGAAAAGTATTCAGCCAAGTTGGGAGCCAGTGAAAGTTGAAGACTGATGTAAAGAGGTTTATTGACCTAAGTGAAGTGTGAAGATTCATTAATACCCTCCTCATTTGATATTTGTATTTTAAAACAAATTGTTTAATGATAGTTTCCCTTAGAGATACAGAATTGCACTAAAACTACACCCCCTAAAACTACATCCCCTACATGAGGTAAGGGATTGAATTTGCCAAGGTTTTCCATGACTTTTGCCATTTTGTCAGCCATATCCTTTTGGTATTTACATCTTCAAGTGCTCGTGAAAATAACTTATCACATGAACTCTCCCTCTTTGCATGTAGTGTTTATGGGTGGAGGGATTTTATATGAAAGGAAAGAAAATCCCTCAGAGCAGCATCATGATTTTTTGTTGACTCTGGAGTAACACCCATTTTACCACACTGCTTCCTAAGACACACACAAACGTATCAGAAACTTTATAAGTTATTTCAGTCATGAACAGCTTTCACAGTATAGTCATGCTTACAAATTTTATACAACTGCTGTGATCTGACTGCAGAATACATTTTTGATTAATCAGACCCAAGGTTTTAATAATGAAACAGCAGGTGGGGTAACTACAAAATTAAAACTCTTAACAGCCTCACAGTAATACAGTCATAAATATAAAAGAGTTGAAAACATCTCATTTGCATTTTTGAAAAACATTCTTAGCAGCTCTGCATTCGTGTTCCAGGAGAGGGCGGTGTTGGTGGCAGCCTGAGGCTCTGCTGCCTTTCGGGGCTCCCAGGGAAGGCACAGCCCGGCTCCCACGGCACAGGGGCACCCCGCCCTGGGGAAGCGGCTGCTGCCTTTCTGGAAGCACTTTCTGGAATTGTTGGATCTTGTTCAGAGACTGCACACGCGCTTTGATCAGCTGCTAAACATCGGGTATTTCCCGTTTGAGGAGAGTATCAGTAAGAAAATGGTAAAAGAGGCTTGTCATAACCTTGCCATTTGAACAGTCACCTTTTGTTCCCATGAACATCTCTGAGCCAGTTCTGTCCTTTCAATTAGCAGCAGTTCAGCATTGGGGATATACAGAGTTGTTTGGGGTTTTTTTTTAAAGCAACCTCCTCCATGTATTTTAAGGATTTTGTAAAAAAATTAAAATTAAGTCTGCAAATCCATTCTCACTGTAATTTATACTGCTCAGGCTTAAACTGCCACCAGATTGACATTGTGCAACAGTAACTGGCACCAATTAAACTGGGGGCTAAAAAGCTGTGCTAATGAGAGCAGAATCAGTCTAGGTATTGCATCAAAGTTTCAGATGTTTTCAAAACAGTGGCTTTTTATTTTCCTAGCTGAGGGAAAACTTCTGCTTCTGTGAATAACCACAGTGATTGCAGAAACATTTCCAGGTCTAAACTGCTGCATCATAAATGAAGGCACTATGATTTATTCCTAGAATTTGTTCTCTTCCACCTTTTCCTCATTATATAAAATGCCAACCCTGAGAAAAATGCAAACAAAGTCCAGAAAGGACTCTGTTTAATACCTTCCCTTTTAAATAAGAATACCTACTACATATATATAGGCACATACATATAAACACCTTCTTCTGAGATCTCCTCATGAATGAATAAACTTTTAATGGAAATTATTATTCAAAACCAAAGTAACCTATTCTATGGACAGAATGTTAGTTGTATCTATGGCAGGGTTGAATTTTACATACATCAACTCTTTGCTTTCAGCTGCAGGCTTTTGGGAAAATAAAAAAAGCTTTTGACAGCAAATTGTTTACAACACTGACTTATATAAGAGTTAAAAAACTAGAACATTAAACAGATAAGTTTCTTAAAAAAAACAGAAGAAAACAATTTATTTGCTAAAGAAAGCAAAGTACTATGAGGAAAATGTACTGAAGCAGAGACAATAAAAGGATATTAGAAAAGTTAGGCAGGGTGAAGTAACACCCTGAAGAGTGATGAGATTAGAGATAGGAAAGTCTTGCCACTGCTCTTTGTAAGTATTCAGCATTAGAACAGAGGCAGCATGGATCAGCTGATTCCATGGAATACAGCAGCACAGGGAAAGATCAGTTATTTTGGATATCTCAAGTACCCCTTCCATAATCCAATTTTAAAAAAACCAAACAGACAAACATCCAAAATTAATATAAAACCAAAATGAACTGAAGCAAAACAGAAAACAGAAGGAGCTGCAAATCAAAGGACTACAAAAACCACAAGCAATAGAACCAACCTATGCACTTTCAGGAATTAAAAGCTAATGATTTAATGTGTTTACATGGCTTGCCAATGATTGACAGCTTGCCAAGGGCCTAGCCATCCCCTGTTCTGAGCAGTGGAAAAGCATGGGAGCAGTTGCCATGCCAGAATATTCCTTTTATGCTATGAGAAGGTTTATGTAATTGGTGGACTGTGAGTTTCCAAGAATTTTCTCTTAGAAGGGAAGAGATTGAATTCTTTGCAGACTGATCCTAAAGTATTCTTCAGAATTAGAGGGATTGTATATATGATTGACTAGACCAGCAAATAAAAACAGCCTGTCTCTTCTTTCAAGAGACAGAGCCACTGCATTGACCCCAAGATCCTGCTGGAAGTACTCATTAACTCTGCATAGAGCACATGTGTCCCATCAGAATCCTGGTTTGTCTGCCCTCTGCCATTTCATCCCATGACTACTAATTTAGTGACATTAAATAGATTTCCTCCACCTGCATCATACCAGTGCACTGGCCAATTGCAATGGCCCTGCCAAAGCAGATCCAGCTGAACACAATCCAGAATCTCCCATATAAAAGAAAACACTTGTCATTTCAGAAAAAAATGAAATTTTTTCATTTCAGAAAAAATGAAATAAAGTTTTGACTACTTTTCTTTAATCACAACACTCCCACAAAGGATAACTTATCCAAGAATCTCTCTAAATATGTCTGTAGGCAGTTAACACCTGTAGTTAGCACAGGTGTAGGCAGTTAACACCTGTAGTTAGCACAGGTGTAGGTAGTTAACACCTGTAGTTAGCACAGCTGTAGGTAGTTAACACCTGTAGTTAGTACAGGTGTAGGTAGTTAACACCTGTAACACTGTAGTGCCATGGAAGGGTATGGTTAAGGTCATTAAAGAACAGTATATTGTGTATATATTCCACAGGTGTTTACTCAGCTGTTTCACATACTGGGGTCAAGAAACTGGCTTTAAACTAATGTAAGGTAAAACCAGGTTCAGATAGCAAATATCTTGAGGTGGGACTGAGCCTTGTGAAGGAGCAGTTTGTGGTTTGTCATGTGGGCAGCCATGCAAAAGAATCTGCTAACAGAGGTGGAAAACAGAAATGCACCCAATTTTCCCATTTCATGCATTTTTAAGGAACTGAGAAGTTACATCAGAAGGATGTAAAAGGTCCTGCATAAAGAGGACCAAATGGCTCCAAATCACTGTCTAAGTAGGGAAGTTCATTTCATTTTGAAGAATTCTGTTTAGTTCTAATGAGTTCTGGATGTGGAGATGGGAGAAGTGACTGCCAGATGGAATTTATTTCACACTGTCTGAACTCTCTTCCCCAGAGAGCTGCAGGATTCTGACTACAAGGGCAAAGAATATTAAGAAATGGAAGGGGTCTCATCTGTCAATTGCGTTATACTCATTCAGTGTAACTATTCTGTTTTACTTTGAACCTGGAACAGAATTCTGAAGGAGTTTTTGTTAAAAAAATATTTTAAAAATAAAAAAGTAAATGTGTATATTCATTCATAGAATAATCCAGATAGATGGCTTTTGAAGGTACAAACCAACCAAAGCCTGATTAGAAATGCCCATGTAATCCATTGTTCAGCCTTCATCATTTTCATCCTCATTTTTTCAATATTGTTGTGTTCTTGAGAGACTTCTTGTTGTATTTTTGTATTCTCTTCAGAGACTGTGAATAGCCACAACATTATTGATTAAAAGGATAAGGTAACTCCAAGATGAGGAAAACAGGATGCAAACACCAGCTCATTTCATACAAATTATCCATGGGCTGGTAGCTGCCAATAGATTCTGGTTATGCAAGAGTCACTGAGAACAGATCTAAAGGCCCCCCTTGGATTTGCATTACTGATGAAGGTGAACTTCTCAGTTTCACCTTTGGTAGAAAAAATTCAGTCAACTTAAGTGTTTCCTATCCTTTCTAAAATAACAATCAACCTAATTTGGCAAGCTTCTGACCAGACCTGTCAGAGGGTACAAAAAGATACAAAGCAGCAGTGCCACAGGGGTTTCTGATTTATAGTAAAGCATGAGGAGATGCCAGAGGAGAATGCATAAAATTGCCAGCAGCATTGCAGAATTGTTGCCTCTTCACAGGAAGAGAGCACTCTGGCATTGAATGACAAAAGTATTTTTTCAAAATAACATAGAGAATCTATTATAGATCTGGAAATTAAATTCAGACCTCCTCAGGCCCTGAATCTAAATCTCTGTTGTTTCATGTCTGGTATCTTTCAGAACTGCACATTTCCAGGGCCTCCAGCTTCCATGTTAAAACAGGGATGTCACTTAGAATAAAAATTTTGAGTACCTCACATTCTATCAAAGGCCATTGTCAAGAGTGTTCCTTTATATCCAGATGGATACATCCCCATGAAATACACAGAACATGCTCATGTCACTTCACTTCTCAAAGACAAACTGTCCTTCTGGCTCCTCCAGAACATAAAAGGTATTTGTCAAAATTACTTAAAACACAACACACACACAATGTTTGGTAACTACTGGCAGGTTTACACGTCCAAGTGTTACCCTGGCAGTTGTAGCTGGGCCACAAGCCCAGAGGAAACAGCTACAGCATTCAAAAATACAGCACTAGACATACTGAGAATGATGTTCCACTTGTTCAGAGAGGGGACAGATAACAGCAATTGTATTTACTTCACCATAAGTAACTATTGCACTAAGGGTTCTGAGTGCAACATGAGTGTAAAGATCAGAAAAGGTAATTGACTCAAGACTAACAGCATTTCAATACTGAGCATTGCCAAGGCAACACCACAGCCTTCCAGTCAGGTTCACACTTCATCCTTTGGCTCAACTGGATTTGGTACCACCACTTGCACAAAGGACATAAGAAAAAATGTGCCCGTGACCTTCAAGACCAATAGGTGGCATTTTAAAAGCAGAAAGGCTTCTGTGCATATCACATTACAGATTCTGTAAAAAGTCCACTACATCCTGCAGCTGAATAGTCAAGCCTAATCACACATTTGACCTTTACAAATATACAAACAGGATGGCAGGAGAGATTATTTTAATCAGATCTGAATGCATATGAGAGCCCAACATGCAAATTATATGGATTATGCAATTATGCTTCTATCTAACATTTCAGCAGAAGGCAACAGAGACTCCTGTTGCAATTGCCACAAATCACAATAGCACTCATTATAATTTAAAACACAGTTTATGAAACACTCATAGACTTCCATTGGCTAAAAAAATTACCTATCTCAGATTGACTTTCATAGATGTGACAGCACAGGTCCTACTGCTGTGTGTCAAACAGAATTTCACAGGCTCACTGATCTTTGCTGCACAGGAAGGGTACACTTGGAATTATTTTTGTTGTAAGATTTCTCCCCATCTCTGGACAGGGTGGGGAGCAGGAGCTCCAAAAAATTGTATAGGAAAAAACCACACATTCTCAATACAGTGGAGTGACACAAAGAAAACTTAGAAGAAGTGTTTGTTGAGCTAGCTCTACCAGCACAAACTGTGCTCTCAGCCCTCTCAGCCACCTGGCAGGTCAGGCAAGAGAAGTAAACTTATCATTACGTTGAGTTAAACTATGTTAAGCTTTTACTTTCATACTTTAATCAGGGTCCTACATGCCCACCTTAATTCCTCCACCATGTTCCTGGAGATTCACCTTCCAGAATTTTCCTGTAGTTACTGTAATGTGCAACATTTCCATGGGATCTCTGAAATTAGCATAAACCACACATTAGCAGTTGCTCCAGACCACATATGCTGATTTTACTGCTTTGCTTCTGCTTTTGATCAAGCTAAACCTAAGTTCACTTTTGACCCTTGCCTCATTTCCTATCCATTTTAATGATCCAATAGCACAAAGCCCAGTAATTATTTTTTTTTTTAGTCACACAGAAATTAAATTGTTTTCTGTAGCAACAGTGTAAGTGCTACTAATATTCTGGGAGGCACAAATTGGCAATTAAATAGATTTTTATAAGACTGCCATTTTTTTAGATGTAAAGATGGCTGAAAGAATAAGGAGAACATAATTTCAACTGCAGGCTCAGGGAAATGTAACTTAAACACCTTTTTTGGTATTTTGTTTATTTTTATTTACACTTCCTATATTGAAATACTGACTTGATTCCAATAGTGGAAGAGGATATGTATTAGCTCTTTATTGGAGATACCATATGTATTGTATCTGAAATAAAATAAAAGGGGTTTAAAAGGATAAAAAGGAAGCATACATTACTCAGAGAAAAAGCCATTGATGGATAACTGTTATTGAACCAGAAAGAAATAATGAGGCCATGGCTAGCAAGTGGAAAAGATGGGTTTAAGAGTGAACATTTAAAAGACAGTGACACATTGCATCAGGATCCTTCCGTTCTTTCTCTGAGAAGGCAAAAGACATAATAAACAAGAAAGGAGGAATTCAGTATGTGAATTTAAGAAGAAACATGAAGTAAATTGCAGCCTGTGAGATGTGGTCTAATCAGGAAACTGACAGAACTGCTTAACTTCCAGAATAAGTCTATAGAAAGGATGGATTCCTATAGACAGAAAAGGGTGCAGAGCTACATTGCAGAAGGAGGAGCAGCACATGGCAGAAGAAAGGAAAGATATGCATGCTGACTGCAGGAGCACTGCCAATTTGCACTGAATTGAAAGATACATGGGTGGAATATTATAGGAAAGTGCTGTAGAGCTCCAGGGCAAGATAAGAAGCCAGACATGGCAATTTAAAGTAGGGAAAAGGCAAGAGTGGCTAGAACAGGGATCAAGAAGGGGTTGGGATATGTACATCCCAGAGAGGATAAAGACTGCAGAATGATATTGAAAGAAAACATTTTTCCTGTGATTCTGAGGACATGTTCATAGCCACTTCCTGCTTGACATTAAACATGATCAGAAATCATGTGGTTAGCAAAGAGCAGGTAGCTGATCAAAATGTGATGAAAGCTAGCAGAGTTTGAAGACATACTTACAAGATGGCACTGCAAATTTATTTCATTCTCTTAAAGCAAATATTTTGGGCATATATAAAATTGCCCGATCTGCCTGAAGCAAACCCCTTTTAGAAAAAAATGCTCAGAATACATTTACATTTCAATTGAATCACCATTCAGGAATGAAACAAAATAGAGAAAGCTGAGGGCAACCTCAAGAAAGGGAAGAAGAGTTGCAGGGAGTTTCTAGCTCTGGAAAAAATAATCTGTGTTCTGTATGTTCTGTCAGTATTGGGAGCTGGGACCTCAGGCACTGGAAGCACCAATGGCAAAGACAGAGGAGACCACAGAACAATGCTGTTTGTAGGATTGGGGAGAGCACAGTGGTGTTGGTAGGGTTGTCCTTCCAAGTATGAGATGCATTCTTTCTCAAAAGGATCAAACCTGATTCTGACCTCACTCTGATACCAGAAAGGTCAGCCCTCAGCCTGGGCAGTACAACCCTTATTAGCAGTGTTAATATTTTGACACTTCTGTATTGATCTATGACCTGACAAGTTATTTGCCTCAGTTTTATTTCAGAAGTTGGACTAACATTTCATTACTGAGTAGTTTGTCAGGCCTTCATTTTTTTTCACCTCCCTTCAGCACATTCAGCTAAAATAGGGCAGCCTGGTAATAAGAACTATCAGACAGGGCAAGCACCAGAGAACAAAGCTTCTCCATTTCACTCGATCTACACCATATATAAACTTCCCAGTTCATATGTGGTAACAAGATTTAGAATGTCTGCTATTTAATTTCTGACAAAAAACACCCAGCAGCCCATTTACACAGTCTTATTGTGGTAATTTTAAGTTTGGACTTTGCTATCAAGGAGCAACAATGTCAAAAATACTTTAATTTAATAAAAATAAAAGCATACATTTACTTTCTTGTCAAAAGAAAGGTTTTCCCTTCACATGTCAGTAAAACATTTGATTTAGTTTTTCCTTGACTATCGTTCTGCAAAGCTATTTAAAAAACTGTCATCTGTGCTCAGCATTGATGCTAGTTATATTCTTATGCCACAGTTTAGAAAGAAAAGAAAGTCCTCAGTCTGGAGCAGTCCACCTACCAAGTTGCCTTAGAATCAGGAATCTTAAAAAGCCTGCAAGTTTCACCTTTCAAGGAGCAATGAGGACAAGTGCCAGAACCCCCTAGTTTGTCATGTGCTGTTGCTTGTCAACCTGCCAGGCAGCGTGCCAAGGCTGAGGCAGGAGAGGCTGCTACACACCCAGCAGGGGTCTGGCAGAGCCATACCTCAGCACTGCTGACATGGAAATGTCTGTGCAAGCCATGCTGGTTCCAGCAAGCCAGCAACTTCTGCTGCACAGACATTGGTCACTTTGGAAGAATGGACTATGACTGAAGTTATCCTTTTCTATATTCCTATGAAGAAAGTATTCATGAGAATTTGCATGGCCAGCCTTACTCAGTTGAAGTCACAGACAGATCTTCTTCCCCAGGTCACCTTTGGATATGGAAACCTGCACTGCATTGTGTACACAGATCTGTCTCCTGTCTGAGCCAAGCATCCTTTTCCTCCATTGTAATTTCCATAGAAGAGGCTCTGAAGGCTACCGACTTAACTCTGAGATGACTAAAACTGCAGGATGTGGTTCTGTAAGAGGTCTGGGCACTGCTGTGAACGATGCACTGAGCTCACTGAGCTACCCCAGTAATCATTCCAAGTTGGTCTGAGCCAGGGGATGCAACTGCCCCCTCATGATGGAAGGCAGCTCAGAGGAGATGGACAAAAGCAGTGAGCTCAGGGAATATTGTAAAGGAAGAGCATCAGGTATCAGAGCAAGCTGGAGTTATCTCAGAGCAAGGAGGGCTTGGTGTCACCTTTGGTTTTAGGGACACTGCTGCACCAGTGGGCTGCTGGTCACATATCTCAGCCTTTCCTGAGATAAGTCTGCTTTCACAGCCAGAAGAAATTTAATGACATTAAATAAGACCACCATATAGCAAAGAGAAGTTTAGTTGATTTCTAAGTCTGGCAAATAGCACAAAGCCTTGTATTTGAGAAAAAAGAATGTGAAGTTTATGAACTGAAACACACTTTTACAAAGAGGCTGTAATGGTGTAAAAATTTATTCTATACTTCTGAGCTGGCACTAAGCATGTTAAAACTCGCAGCTATTTGATCAAATTTACAGTTTCAGTACTCCTGAATACAGCCTCTGTTTTTCCATTACACTAACTAGCATATACCCGAAATGCCAGCATCAGCATTCACCAAAAAAATGATTTTTAAAAAAAACCCTGAAAATCATAAATTTTTAAGAAGATGAAAACCTATATAGAGATAAATGTTCATAGCAATTCCAAGGATATGTGACAGCATGAAGTGGAGTGGGTTGATGAAGAAACATTGCAATTATAAAACCCTGTAATCTGGAACAGGGATAGCTGATTCCTGTGATGGTGTAATTCTGCTGGTTTTAACATTACATTATGTAGCTATGGTATCTGATTAGGTAATTTACATGGAGTGATTTGACAGGAATTTTAAAATATCCTTACTGCTTTATATATCTATTAGAAAGGAACATTTCTATTTTACTGTCTATGCAATGAGGCAAGGAATCTTACATCTTTGAGAATATGAATCCAGCAGACAAGAATTTATTACAAAGTACTTGCTACAGAGTAGAGACTCAGGTGAGATTTTTCTTCAAAGTCCGCCAAATAAATAATTTATAAATTGGAGAGATTCACTCATTTAAATGTCTACATTTTATTAAACCAGTCCTCAGACTACTCAAAATTTTCTGTTTGTTTAAAACTCTGATCTCCAATTTCCATTCACTTTGGCCTTCCATTAACACCACTATAATTCCCTATTTTGTTTTTGCATTGCTGATTCTCCCTCACAATCTGCCAGAGCTTTATTTTTAATTTTTTTCATTAGAGGCTCCTTCTCCAACACTCCACAGCTGTGCTCCTTACTCTGTGCTTTTCTCTAACCAATCTTATACACATACACTTTTTACAACTACTTCAAAAGCTGCATCTCCCAGTTCTATTATCTATTTCTGACTTTCTTCTTCAAACTAATATTTAGCCTTCCTGTACAGATATCTCCTCCAAGGTAGCACAGGCACTTCCAAAGGGTTGACTTCATCTACTTGTGCACAGCTCTGCCTCATGCACTGCTTATATATTCAGGGGGAAATTCAAGCAGAGAAGTTAGGATAGGAAGAATTCTTTTGTAATTTCTCTGTCAGCTATTGCTCAACACCTCAGACCAGATTCCTAGGTTTAAAATAAACCCTACCTAAAGGTGTATTTATGCTCGCAAATTAAGCAGTGCCAGGAAAGAGACCACCAGTGTTAAGAGGCATTGAAACTTGTTTTGACTGTTATATTTTAAAGTCTCAAATGGTTTTTGCATGTAGCAAATCACACCCCACTAAACAATTCCCTGGAGACAGCAGATAACAAGGATCATTCCCAGAAAAAACATGTCAGCATGAATTTTGTCCACCTGTTCCTTATGCTGGAGGGTAAAACTGTTCCACAATACAGACATGGTTTTTTCCATGCCAGCTGCCCTCACTGTCTGAAAACTGTCCAAAGCACATCTAATTTAACTGTAGAGATGTAACCAGTAAGGCCACTAGTATTCACTATCAGTCCTGCCATTTTAAATGACTGTGGAGTTTACTCAGGGGCAGGAGAGTGAGAAATACAAGAGTAATTTAGAATAACATAGCTAAGTGGGTCTTTAATTATTGAATCCTCAAGCAATGTCATTTGGGATCAATCAATGAGGGAGTTTGCACTGAACATCACGTTAACTTCTCCAAGAGCTTTATCTCCAGTGTTAATTTCTTTTATACAGTTTAACCATTGAAAGTTTATTTTTAAATGTTTACATATGGAACCAAGAGACAGCTACAAAAAGAACAAACATTCTGATGCATGTGAAGCTTCCTACCTGGGCTTTGCATGGGAATTTAGCATTCATGAGACAGCTGCAGTACATCTTTATTGCTGCTGGCATACTGATAGCACAGTGCTATTTCACACTATTTCACACAGCACTTCAGCAATCCAGTATTCAGAGAGGTTGCATGGATTCAGGTCAGGACTGTAAATCCTATCTCCCAGGAGTTTCATGCTGAGCAGCTGACATTTCAGCAACTGCCCCCCTTCAGCAACAGAGTTTAAATAATAAATCCAGCAAACAAACCTTGCAAAACAACAGCTCTGTCATTCCCTTACTTCATAAGAACTCTATGAAATACGTAGATCTGATGAACATACACAGCCTTACAGGCAAACTAAAACTGCATACAGCGAGAGTTTGACTCTCTTGTTCTGAATCAGTAATATGCAGGCGTGAAAAGACCTCAGAGGAAAAATATATTCCATGCTGGTTCTGCACAGCAGTTCCACAAGGGTTCAACACTAGACCTAGAAGGGTCAAACCCAGTTATTTACAACCCACTTTGCAACGTTTCAGGAAACAAAGGTTTTCTACAACATCTAGGTTTTCAGTTTTCTGAAGCATTTAAGGCTTCCAAAACATTTTCCCAATATTTAGTTATATCAATAACTGTATGGCCAGCTGTGAAAAGTGACCCATACCCCATAATCTTGGAGCGTGCAAGACCTGAACTAGGCCCAGAGGAACCCTGGACTCCTTACAGGGCCCTTACTATGATCTTCTGCTGAATCACATTCAGTCAGTGCAGTATCTCCATTTTTAAATTTTGTAAAGAGAGGTAACTTTTTTCCTTTCCCAAATCATGCATCTCAAAAGGTATGGTCCCAGCTGCACAAGAATCACATGCCTGCATTTAATCTTTACACAGTTTACATACCACACTATTGAAAGAAAAACCTCATGACAAGAAAGAGGGAATTCTGCTCCTCTCTCATCACAATTAAACAGCTTCATCTTTTGTCCTTACAAAGGTTCTCATGTAATTCTTATTTCCATAACACTAAATAGTTGTCAAGTGATGAAACAGAATAAAACTGTCTCTTTACATATCCCATTTAGCCTCACCTTTGCCAAAAATGAAAATCCTGACTTCTGAGTGCAGAAGAAAAAAGAAAAAAAGAAACAGCTGCTTTTCCCTTAAATATCATTGGCCAATGTCCAAAACCCAGTGGCTGATTCTTCCTCCTCTAGCTGCATCCAAAACCCACTTTCTTATTAATTCAAGAGGCATATGGTGAAAGATTCCTTCAGGAAAGACTATGGGGAGGAGGGTAACCCTGTCTGTTTAGATCCTTCCTTATCTAAACCTTCATGTCAGGTTGAAGTAATGCACTTTTTAAACTACTTTGGCAACTGAAGCTGAAAAGTAAAGAGCTAATGCAATGTGAAACAGGTGTGGACAAGAAATTCCCCATTTTGTACAGTTTTATACCAGTGTAGAGCAATCCCTGTATAAAATCAGCTCTCAGCATTGTGTAGTACCTCACAGGGGGCAGTCACCGAAAATGGACACAGAGCTGTGCACAATGGCTCAGGTAAGAATGAGATGGGACTGCCACCAAAGGTCAGAGGAGCTCAGGTGCAAACTTGGTGGAAGCACAGAGGGAAACTGCCCCAGCCTCCCTGGCTGATGCCCTCTCCATGACAGAGCCCAGCTACTCATGGAGCAAAGCTCCCAATCAGCCCCTTGGAGACTCATTACACGCTCTCAAATGAAGTTCTGAACAATGCACTCAGATCCTCATCTTTCAAAATCCTAATACTCTAGATCTTGTCAATGAAACCCCTAGGGAAATACCAAGCATAATACTAATTAAAACAGGAAAAACCCAAAGGAACTATCCTAGAAAAAACTGGAAAAAATTCTTCATTTTTTTCCAATTGAAAAGAGATTTGCCAAATTCAAATTAATATAAACTAATTCCATGCAAATCTTTAGGTAGCTTTTGAATTTTTATCATTGCTAGCTGATAATCACTTAGTAGAGCAATAAAAGTTACATCTACTACTACCTCTGTCTGAGAAACCCAGATAATTAACAATGGAGTGAACACATCATTTAAATGAAGAACAATGGAAAAAGAATTCTAAAATAATGAACAAGCCTGAGCCTTGGAAAATTGATACTGTTAAGTGTCACCTGAAAGCTGAGGTAACCATACATTTTTTTCATTAATCAATGACTAAGAAGAGAGTTCAAGGAAACCTGCAGAAAGGATAGTTTGTGAGAAAATGCAACAACAAACAACCTGCTCATGTTTATCTAAGTGATTAACTCCAAATTCACACACACTATGAAACAGGGCCCTTTTGGATAGCAGAACGATGAATGATACCAACACTGTTCTGACAGTTTCAGGTGGTATAACAGCCTAGTATTGACATAACTACCTAGGATGAAAACAAGATGTTTAAGAGTGTGAATCTACTAGCTATTAACAGTTTCCATCAGCAGCTACATAATTGAGATTAAAATAGCCTTCTGAGGGATCTCTACTTTATAGCATAAATAGCTAAAAGAATTTTATGTTTGAAAGTATGCTAAAAACAGGAAGAAGTATAATCTGTTTGACTGAATGCCTGATCTTCAGTACAGTTATACAAAATGTGAATTTGCTTTAAAGTCCAGCAAGATACACATGTTCTAAAGAAGCAGCATTCCAGAGATAGGAGACTGTATCAGCAGCTGGAACTAACCAGGAACAGAAGCAAAGAGGATAAATCAGCCATGTCCTCAGGCTGCTGATTTTTCAGTGAATTACAGTGAAAGTTTCTATTCGTACATTTTGGGCTTTGGGCACTTTGCCATTAAAAACAAAACCAGTGAATCAGTAAAATTTACATCCCACAATCTGCATGATATTCATGCTAAATCTGTCATGCCAGCTCCTCTACCACTGCTGCAGGTGTCAACTTTGTCCATGGCTGGCACAACTGAAGACAAACTGGCATTTTTTTCTCTCTGTTTTTGACATAGGATCCACTGATAGCCAACAAGTAAAGCATTCAAACAGTAATTGAGTTCTGCTTGCTTGACTTGCATCAAAAATACGAGAAACCACACAAGCTCAACTTAGAATGTCATATTCCTTTTCTAACCAAATCTTTTACAGTGCCCCCATTATTCTGATTTTTTTTCAGCATAAACTAATATGAAGGAAAAATTCCCTTTTGGTCAAAACCCTCCAAGCTGAAACTAGTGCCTGTTCCCACTTTCTCCACGATTTATGTCATTCATGAAGGATCTTCAGCTAGTCATTTACTCACACTGCACTTGCAACCTTGAGTTTGGGTTTTCTTGGTCTTTTAAACTCATGTAATGCTGACTTCATCATACATATCTAACTAATTATGCAATCACCTCTGCATAGAAAATAATGTGGTACTTTTAACTCTTGGGATTTTTGGAAGGCCTCTGGTTCCTCCAAGTTCCTTTATGTCTCTCCTACGACTCAGCTTGAAGAGGCAGAACAAAGAGTAAGTGATGTTCTGCCTGAGGATTGTTATTCATCCTCTACTGGCTGGAGCTCTGCCCACCAACCAACACATGAACAAGTGTCCCCATCATTACATGTGCAGTTATAACATTGCTTACATTAGTAGAGCATTTTCTATTTACTTTTAGAAAACTTGCCACAGTAAGATGCCATTTCTTGTTTGGGACTTCTACAAGCTACTGTATGAAATTCTTTAACTTTTATTCCAATAACAAAGCATTGTACATTCTTTTCTAAACAACTCACTGTAGAATCAAAAGATTAAAGATTATTTTTTATTTGAAGCTAGCATGTAGCAATGAATAAAGACACAACAACTGTAGAAAGGAAATGTGCAGAGAGTAAAAGAGTAGAGGTCTTTGCCAAGAATGTCAGAGTGAAATAAGACTTCAAACATCAGTGAAATTCCAAGTCATATTCTCCTTCCAAAACTTATTACCAAGAAGAGTAAGTAGCAAGCAATGAAAATGCTGAGAAATGTCAAAGCTAGATAACACATTTTTGTCTCCCTGTGGGCTTTTTATTTTTTTTTCAATTAAAATCCATTACAACACTGGATTCCTAAAAAATAAGGTTCAAAAACCAAAGGAAGAACTGCTCTCTTAGCCCATTAAATTTATTTCAAAATCTGCTTTAGGCCTGACACAGCTTAGCACAGCAGAACCAGAATTTTAGAAGTTGGGGGGTTTTGTCAGATTTTTCAGCATCTGCCTCCTTCATATGCAACAACTACAAACAATTTAACCTAGGACTGCTATTTAAAGTGGCTCTCAACTCGACTGGCTTTACAATACACTTACTGTAACAAGAATAATTGCAAGCATCCTCCTACAATTAGCATTAGAAAATGGAAAATACTCATCCTCATCAATATTTGTACTATGTGAGGTGGGAGTTAGGAATCACTGCCCTTTAAGCTATGCCTATATTCCAAATGTTATTGTCAGACAGAGAGAAAGCAAGCCCATGAGATCTCACTAAAGCCAAGGATTGCTTTAGTATATTACACAAGTTGAATTTAGAAATGCAGCCCATTCCATAAAGCTTGACACCATAATTCCATCAGTACTTGACACCAGAAGACAGAAAAAGTAAATCAAACCCCATGTCTAAAGCTAAATATTGAAGAGCATGTCAAATTAAAAAAAAAGCAGCTGATTGTAATTGCTTCCATTAAAAAAAGAATTTTGCAAATGAGCACAGAAAAGTGACTTGTTTTATAATGATCTAGATGAAAATCAGCCAAAATAGCTTGACTATATTAATCAAATTCATGTAAATGTTACATTGAATCATTTTGGTTGGAAGAAAGCAGCAACCTTACAGAGTCCAACTGTGAACCTGACCCTGTGAGTCCAGCACTGAACCACGTCCCTAAGTGCCACACCTAAACCTTCTAATACCTCAAGGGTTTGGGGCCCAACCACTTCCTTGGGCAGTCTGTTCCAAGGACTGACAACCCTTTCTGTGAAGAAATTTGTCCTGAAATCCAATTTAAACCTCCCCTGTTCCATCTTGGGGCCGTTTCCCCTTGTCCTGTGATTGTTACCTGGGAGAAGAGATCGATCCCCACCTGCCCACAGCCTCCTTGCAGGGAGTTGTAAGGCCCCTCCTGAGCCCCTTTTCTCCTCAACAACCCAGTTCAGACCCTGCACCAGCTTCATTGCCCTTCTCTGCCCCCCAATCTTAGATGTGCAAGATGAATGGACAGAATTACTATTTGAAGAAAAACTAGCAGGTATCAAGTGATTAAATATAATAATGTTCATGTTAAATGAGCTACTTTATTAAACTTCATGAATCAAAATAAATTGGCTAACATAAAAACCTACCAAAAGACCTAATCACTGCATTAGGCTAGTGTGATCCTTAAGAGATCAATCCAAAATTAGTGTAGTAAATTAAGGTTTAACAATATTTATTACTTCGCTGAGCCCACAAAAAAGTTCAGATGTAGGAATTCAAATCTAACAAATTTGTGATCCTTGTGTGTCCCTTCCAACTTCTGATATTCTGTGATTCTATGAAAATTACCATGAAAATTATTATGCATGATCACTGATGACTTAGAGATACTCTGAAACACAGAAGAGTATTTCACAATCCTTTTCTAAACCCACAAGACATCACACACATTCAGCTCTTCTAAGATTGCTTCTTAATAGTAAACTTTTGTTGCAGGTTGCTCTGCAATGCAGTGGAAAGAAAGAGTTAAAAACTTCCCTCTCAGTATCCTGACAATTACCAGAATTATAAGTTGGCTTTGGATGTAAACAACTAGGCTTAATAAAGCAGCTTCCCAAATTCTCCATCTTGTGGAGTTAGGATTTTATTACACCTCCCCCCAAAAACCCTACAGATATGAATTTAACAAATTCTCTGTAGAAGTTATTGTGTTGGGAGTAAGATACTCCAGTGCTGGCTGTACTTATTTCTTAACTGCAGCACTACTGAAACTGAAGGAACTGTTAATTCATGGTCTCAGGTGAAATTGCAGTGCTTTACATTCCTAAATAATCACCCAGCCTAGAGCAGATAATTTCACCTGTGCAATTCCAATTCTGTAATACTGAGACAGTGAGTGCACAGAACTCCTTAGATTTATCTCAGAAATTGTCTTATGGTATCCACATTCGTCATTTCTTCCCGAGCCTGGATGCTAAACTCCTAACAATTTGATCAGCAGAGCTTTTCCAGTGCTAACACAATGGCCTGTTTACACTCATACATACAGCTGCCAAGAGACTTCTTTTTAATGAACTCCCTTAATGTAAAACACAGACATTGGGCACTCTGCTTGCATGAAAACCACTGCACCACTCAGCACCATTTACCCATGGAGTCACAAAAGACAGCTCAGGATGATCAACAATCTCCTGTCTAGAGATGTGCAGGACCCTGTTTCATTTCTGTTTATGCTAAATCTGCCTTTCTGGCAGTAGTTACAGTTATCACTCCCTTAACAGGCTAAATGCTAAAATGTGTGTTCATTTTACCATTAGATTACAGTGATGAAAGGGATTCCTTAAAAATAGCAGCAATTCCCACAGCTGCTTCTTCACCCCATTATATCAGGTTTATGACTGTAGCATCATTGACATCAAAATGGACAATCAAGACACTACCTTCTTCATCTACAAGAGTTGCTTTAATTAGAACTCAGTATATTAATAATAATTACCTGGTAATGATGTTCATCACCTATATGCCCTAATTTTCAAAGCAGTGCATACATACCACATTAAGCAATTAATTCTCAGAACAACTTCATGTGACAAGCAAATTCTATCTCCATTTAAAAGACAGGAGAGCTGTAGCTAAATGATATTCCCATGAAACATCATTTAGAAGATTAGACCATGAATATGACAGTATACTCATGCTTTCATCTTCTGCCAATACAACACAGCTTTCAAGGTAAGATTTATACTATAACTGTACTAAAAGAGGTATAATTTGCAAGAAAAATAAAACAGAAAATTAACATATAATGTAGCTCAGTATATTGTACTTTCAAATAATGCTGGGAACCTTGGGCTATGTTTCAGCCTTTTAAACAGCAGAAACAAACCACCACAACTTCCCAAGTATTGATTACAATATTCTCTCCCAAAATGACAAGTTCCATGGAAATCACCACACTGAATTTCATTTTCGTTTTCACTCCTTAGTCATTCTAGTATTAGAGACCTGATTTCTAAGCATATAAAGATTTTAAGATATCTGAAAAAAACCCACCAAAATAACTTCACTACTAGAAATTATAAACTTTTTCTGTGAATCTGTATTGCCTATGGGACACTTTGATGCTTTTTGGCTCTTTTAAAGGGAAGATAACTTAGTTACCATAGCAGTACCCTTCCAGGAACAAGACTTTGTTTGAAGTTGTTTCAGGTTCTGCTCTTTTTTACCAGATGCTCCTCCAGCAGTGCCAGACTGAACAAATTTTGGTTTCGTAAGTGTCAAATATTTGACAGATGCTTCAGTATTTCCACCCTAGAACTGATGTCCCAGTTTAATCTCATTCTCTGCCTCTGTGTACAGGAGGCAATCAGCTGGGGTTAGCTCTGTTTGTCATGTCTGTACCATGCCCAAGTAATTGACTTGCTGTAGTTCCTTGGTTCAGGACTGCTGAAATGATCCAGGTTTCCCACTTGCTTCATTTACAGATGGATCCCACAGTCAGGCAAACCAAGGCAAGGGTTTACAATTTGATTTTATTTGTTGTCTTTTTTTCACCCCTCTGATTCTAATTTTATAAAACATGCTTTAAAGTTGACTACTATTTGTGCATCTCAAGTCAGCACAAAGGAGTCCAGTGACTCCAAGCTTGAATCTCCTGTGTCAAATTCAGACTGCCATAACCGCAACTCCAGCAATCTGCATTACCAGCTGTGACCATAACTACTTTGTTTTCCTCTGTAGTATTCCCATAACCTTAAAATATTAAGAAAAATGCCTCTATGTAGTCCTACTCACTGGGGAAAATAAAAAGAAAAGGAAGCAGGACACAAATTTCTTCCAAACACCTGCTAGCAATGCCAGGCATTTCTTGACATAACTCCTCTTGAACTAAATAAGCTGTAGTGTTTGGTTGGCTTTTAGAGAAGAAAGCAGCCACAAGCTCTGCACCTTTCAGATCAATTTGCCTTTTACTATTTTACCTGGCAGGTTATTAAAAAGCAACAGTCCCAGCTAAATTATCAAAGTGTGATATAAGCCCTGTTCTTCATGCAGTTACAGACACTGCTGGACAGGCTTTTAACTGCTCTTGTCCATGTGTTAGACACTTCTAACCCAGCTGTGTGTGACTCCAGGATGGGAACTGTACTGAAGACAGGTAACTCTCTCCAAAGGCTTCTTGAGCTTAGGCACAAGGTTGTGGCCACAGCTCTTGTATTCCTTGCTTGGAGACTCTGGCTGAAATAGCTCATCTCTTGCAGAAGAACCATGCTCAAGCCTTTGGAGGCCTTTTGCACCCTGACCTTGGCAGCTGTGTCCTCTCTTGGCTGAAGCAAACTGAGCTCTAACAAGACTTCAGTCATATGATCTCTAGCCAAGCACTCATGACTGGGGCAGAGGCAGTACTAATGGTCACATTAATGAAATACAATCAAGAGATGCTATAGAAATCTCACAATTCATTTGAAAAGACATATTTTGAATACAAGTCCTAATTTATAAATATAAATGTGGCCCACCCCATAAAATGAGAAACAAGACAATGCCAGGTAGGAGACCATTAAAGAGAAACAGTAAACTGATGGACCCACATCTACAACATCATCCCTAAGTTCTCCAACAATTGCTATCATCACATTTCCTTCTCTGAATCTTGCTAGAGCAATAATGCAGTGCCACAGCACACCAGAAAACCAATTGCTCAGTAAGTCTGATTTGTGGCAACACTATCACCTTTCTCACCTCTTATTTTACCATCCTTCTCCAGAGCATTCAAAATGCAAATGATTGGAGAGGGAGGAAGGAAGAAATCAGTTATGTGAAGAACAACCAAACCCTTTTTCTTCAGAATGGCCAAAGGAAACATTTCACTTACACACAGATGGAAGCTTTACAGGGAAGGAAGATTTTTGGTTGTAGGTTTGTTTTTTCCTTGTCAGGTAATCTGCACAACAGCTCTAGACACTGTGAATAAACAAAATAGTTATCCCATGTAAAAATAAACTTCCACAACACTTTATTCATAATTTTCTTTCTTGCATTGAACCAAGTTTATGATGGCAATTCACAACAGCTGGAAATTGATTTCATTATTTGAGTCATCAGGCAGACAATACAACAAAAAGCAGAAACTTACAAGAAACTCAACAAGAGTTTCTTGTAACTTCACAACTTGTAGCAACAACTCAAACCACAAGAGGAACACAAATTAAATCCCAGAAGCAAAGCCAACAGGAAATGTTGGTACAATTATTCACTAGGTGGGCCTCAAAAGAGCCCTCTCCCAAGTCAAATGCACACCCCAATAAAACACTAGGGATACTCCTAACACTTCTAGGTCAGCACGTCCTTTCCATGCCACTTTAGCTTGGAGTAGGCTCAAGAATGTGTGAAGAGCTGGGTGTCAGTTTAGTAATAGTCCATACCTGATACAATCTGCACAACAGATTGTAGAAGACCTAAAAAGACATTTTATGCATTGCCTAGAGACTTTAAAATACAATAAGTAGAAGAAACTGCAAGTTGAAGATTAGTTAATGCTATTAAAATGGACAGTCATCCTAAGGGATAGTTTTGCACTGAAATTTTTAGCTAGTTTGTTTCTTTTCCAGCTGAAGCAAGAGCTAGCAAATCCCTGCCTGACATTAGGATAATTGGGACGTAGGAAACTTTCATTAGAATGACAATCCAAGAGCGCTTTGTTAAAATACAAAACTCTATTTGCATTTGCTGCTCATAGCAGCACTGAACATAACCCAGATGTTACTTTCATATTCAAAATTTGGAGACTTTGTTTGAAGTAGCCACACATTAGGATGAAAGTTCACAAAACAACCAAGAAACAAAAAGAAAAATCCCCTCCAGCACCTGACAAAACAAAAACCGCTCCTATTTGGAATTCATGCTAGGCAACACCAGCGATGAAATTGGTATGGAGGGCTTGTTAGCCCGAGTACCCAGAACTACTGCAGAGAGAACCGGAGCAAGGGAACCACCTGGATGCTCAAATTGCTGCCATTCCTTCACCTCCCTCGCCTAGGGGTGGCTGGCCAGGGTCACACAGACATTTCCTGGGGCAGCAGCACGGTCAGGGCCCCCCAAACCCACCGAGCCCCAGGCAGGGAGCGGAGGAGCCCCGGGGCCCGCACCGAGGGGCAGCGCGGCCGGGACCGCGGCGGCTCCGCGCCCCAGCAAAACAACAATAACAACAACAACAACAACCCGAGGAATCTTAAGATCCCCAGCCAAGCCATCCCAGGGAGAAAAAAGCAAACAAAACCCACAGCGGCAAATTGGTTTTAATTCCACCCGTGCGCACAGTACGGGTAACACCTCCAGTAACACAGTCCTGGGCAACACCTCCAACACTCCCGACGCACTGCGGACCCGCAGCGATTACAAAGCCTCCATCTCTGAGGGGGCTACTCAAGAGTTCGCATTGCTGCCGCTGATTAACGCCGGTGCTCGGCCAACCGTAGCTGAGCCCGCCGAGAGCGCACGACGCCAGGAGAGCACCGGCCTCTGCCCCCGCCTGAGCACGGCACGGAACGGCTCGGACCGGCACGGCACTGCACTGCTCTGCCCGTGCCCGTACCCCGCCCCAGCCCTGCCCAGCCCCGCGCAGGCCTTACCTGCAGGTCCTGCGGCCGCTGCCCGTCCTGGCCTTGAAGGGAAAGGGGAACACCCGCCCCGGCGGCGTTTAAATAGCCCGCCGGCGTCACGTGACCGCGCCGCCATTGCCCCGGGCTGAAGGTGGCCTCGTCTCCCTGGTGCCCGGGGACGCTGAGGAGACACCGAGCCATTTAAAGCAGCGATGTTTTGGTGTTCGGTGTGCTCGCTAATCCCGCTCTCTGGCCCTCAGCCTTCCAGCACGTGCTGGCAGCAGAGCTCTGGTTTCACAGCGCTGTGAAAGCAGCGTTGTGTGAGGAGATGATGGCTACCTGGCGTTCCGTCATGGAAAAGCCAAGCCAGCCCGTCTGTCTAACTTAAAGCATGTCCAAAAAGGGTAACAAAACTACTCCGTGTAAAAAAAAATGAACCAGATCCACTCTGAAACTGTCTGAAAGAAAAGAGGGTCTCACTGTCAAGCCTCACCCAGAAATTAAGTAGAGTTTGGAAAAAACCTAAGTTGCTATGAATAACCCTCTGACCATGGAAGCTGATAGCACTCACCTGTTAAATGTTCCTGTAAAATAGGAAATGACAAAGTACAGAACTCAATTTTTCTACACCTCCAGCCGTACTGCCAGCAGGACTGCTCCGGCTTCACCAGTCACACTTGGGACTGAAGGCACCCACACGGTGGTGTTTCCTTGACACTGAGATTTTTGATCTTTTGTCACCGTTTCTCTTAATGTAGAAGTCCTTTCCCGTGAGAGTGTGTGGCATTTTCTAGGTATTAAAGGGACAAGATTTAGGGCCATGTGCAAGAGGACTTCCCTTTTATGGCTTTTCCCAGTAGTGAGGCATCACTCAGCCACAAACACTTTTATCTAACCTTGTTGGCACTTGGGTTTCCATACACAAAACGGCACAGGCCCTCACGTTTGGCTGCACTGCCGGCACTCAGTCACCCGTGTGTGCCAGCACAGGCCTGCCTGGTGTCTGGGTTGTGCTCACAAACCCTGTCTGTGCTCACAGAGGCTTTTGCTGCCTGTTCTGTTTGCTGGGCAGATTCCATGGCACACACACTGCAGTGGGTTAGGAGCACAGATTCAAAAGGGGCTTCCTGACCCACAGGGTCCTGGCTCCAAAGCTTTTTGTTAAAAATGCCAGAAATACCTGCTGTAGACAAGTCCAAGCATCATCACACAGTGGGGGAGGCACACTGCCTTGTGCCCAAATGTGCTGTATTTTCACACAAATGAAACAGTAATAATAGAATCCTGGGGCTAATAACATCCCTATAAAAGCGTTAGTTTTCCTAAATAAAGCTCCCAGGCGAGCCTAGTGTAATATCATGTCTCAGTCTGTAGAAAAGGGTAGAAAACAAACCTTAATACCTGCTCATGATCTGATGTGGAGACAATTCCCATTTGGCTGCATATCTGTGCTTGGCTTTATGCTAAGTGGATTAGCAAAACACCAACCAAACACATCTGAATTTCATGCTCTTTGGTTTTCCTGTCAGCTTACTAACACACATTCTCCACAGAATTCAGATTTTCCTCTTGTGTGAAAAACATAATACATCAAGTGTAGATTACTCTGTATACCTTGCCAAAATCCTACCTGAAACTAAAGCCAAACTACAATGCTGCAGAGGTTAGTAGAAATACTATTGCAAAGCCAAACAGAATATCAAAATAAATAAATAAAAAAGTCTTTCTGATCTCCCATGGGTACCTTAGAGAAACATGGAGGCCTGAGATAAACATGGTGTAAACACAGTGCAAATAAACCTTGTGATTTTGAGCCTTTTACTGTTCAGCAGATATGCAAGTACAGCAGGAAACTAAACATTAATAGGATAGGCTAAGGGACCAAAGATTTTCTTAAAGAGGACATTGTTTGTGAACAACAGGTAGTAGCCCACTTCTCCTCTACTTCCTTTCCACACCCTTTATCTTTTAAATTAAGTCACTTTAATTATATGCATCTGCTGGATTCAAATGCCATTATTTATCTATTGTCCATCACTCTAAATACAAACCATCTGGCCCATCTTTCTGACAACACTTTCTCCAGAAGTTTTGGGGCTGGTCCAGCCTACCTAGCAGCACGGTCAGCCAGACCTTTCCTCAGAGTAGAGTGGCCCTCCAGTCTCCTCCTACCTTCTTACAATGAAAGGAATTGCCAACTTGAATTTGACGCCTGTTTTTCACCTGACAGAAATACGTGCAGGGAGCAGGTGATGGATGAGCCAGCACTCTGCAGATCAGCAAATTTCCCAGTCTCATGTCCCAGCACTTGGATGCCTTACAGAAGCACCAGTTTTAGGAACTTCTGGACATTGAGTGCTTCTAACCAAAATCTTCTCTATTCTGCTGGTTTGTTCAACCACAGTTTAGGAAAGCACCAAGGGAATTTCACTTGAATGCTGGGGTTGACAACCTTTTCCACAGTAGACTTAACATTTGGCATACATTTCTCAGCTAGAAAAAGTGCTGCTCTTTCTAGAGGTTTTTTTTTTTTTTAAATATTCCTAAGCAATTTATAGGTACTTTATTGGTATTTGCATTGGGAATTATTAAATCTTTGAGTAGAAACAGTACTTTCTTCCAGAAGGTTTTTGTTCAAACTACAGTGTACTGAGCTTAGGTTTGGTCACCATATTCAGAGAAAAGACATTCTGCTGCTACAGTTGTACTAATAAGGAGTGACCACTGGGCTGACATCTGAATGAATTAGTGCATTGCATGAGATTGTTTCGCTGGCACAAACATTAGTCAGAGATTACTTTCTGGTAATTCCCTGGTATTCCTAGAGGATGATTGATGTCCAGTGTCATCTCACTTAGACTTGTGTTTTCCTTGCTCTCCCATGTTTGAGGGACTACATGTGATATATCACAACAAAATCTGCTAATAGCTGACTTTGGACCTATAGACTTCTTTTATTAGAATTACAAAAGCAAACTAAGTGGCATAACTTGAAAGAAACTCTCTATGGCAACTTTTAAAAATGTTGAAGTATGCTTCTTTTGGATAACATGCTATCTTTAGAAGACCACATTTTTAGAGAGGAAGAAGAGAGAGCAGCTGTAAGACTTCATGGAATGAGGGATTGCATTAGGAAGCCTGATGATCATGAAATGCTTCATGAATATTGTTTCCTCTTCTCTTGTAATCCATGCTTGTTTCTTTCAACAAGCTTTCCTTCAGCTGTTTACAGTAACATAGTGGCACCAAAAAAAAAAAGCTCAATTAGGGGTTGCCTATTCCGGAGTTGCTTTCATGTGTTTGTATTCATCATGGGCATCACTAAGCACCTTTTTTCTCCCTTGCCTCGTTATTGTTATCACTTCAGTCTTCCTTCTGTTCTTTTTCTTACTAATTAGACACCTTTCACCTCCCAAGTTACAGAACTAAACTGTTGTTTAACAGCATCTCATAATTCACTCAGGATGTGTTATATCCGTGGCCATTCCATACATTTTGTGGAGTACCTGGGATAAGGTGAATGGGCTCCCAGGCTCAGAAAGTATGTGTGAATCCCGGACCATGCTCCTTTAGCTCAGAAGGGCAGAATCAAGGAGTACAACACTGGCGGCATGCAGAGGCCAGGAACTGTCCTGTGTGCCAGAAAAGGGATTGAAAAACCTCCCAATGGTGGTCTTACTGTAGTCTTGTCAGGATTCAACTTTAGATCCTGCCAACTGTTTTAGGATAAGAAGTCACTCCCAGTAGCTTCCTAGGCACTAGAGGAATTAATACAATCTTTAATAACCTATGCAAAAATAAGGCTCCGAGGTTTTAACCAGCACACATGCTAAGCACTGGATCAGGACTCATGTTTCAGAACAGTACATAAATCTGCTCTTCTGTATGGTCATCATTTAATTATTTAATGGGGTTTTGCTGCTCATTTGGAGAATAAACCTTTCTGATTGCTATCTTCTTCTCCATTGCTTCTCTAATGCTGTGTTGTACCTCAGCCTTTCATTCAGGTAGCCTGGAGCTGAATTTTTGAATGACAGCTGCACACTGGGTTTTCTCTAAGGGTAGCTCTGCAACCCTTAATTGTGCCTGAAAGACCCAATTGGTTCCTGTGTGCTTTTTTAAGGTATCACACAGATTAAGAGCAGCTCTCATTTTCCATTCACTTGCTTCCCATTGGGAGAGCCTGCACAAATATTTTTTATTCGTTGATGCTGAGATCATGTCTATGAGGAAAATACATGCTTCATGTACAATTCACCCTAATTTCAACTGACATAGCCACCTCCCCAAGCATTTCACAAACTGCAGCCTCATGCAGTTTAGGAGACACTTTACCAAAGCAAGACAAAGAACCATGCACAGGCAAACATAAATAAATGGAACCTTTGAAGGATTTTGTAGAATCTAATTAAACCCAAAAATTAATTTATTATTACAGACTCATTTGATAGATGATTAAACCAAATACACAGGATGAAAATGATGTCACAAAACACATTGTTCTGACACGGTGTTAGTAAGAACAGAATTCTAGTTTCTTAAACTGCTCCTTTAACTGAGAAATCAAGAAATCCCAGGGTTAGATGTGGATGAAACATTTTACATATACAAGCCTTTTGAATTAAGTCTTCCTTAATTTACATCAAGAAGTTCAACTTTGAATTGCTACCCTTAGGGATGTAGATTTAGGTTTGGAAGCATCTGCTTTCATTAGTTCAAGTGAGTGCTGCCTGCAAAGCAACATGAAAATCCCAGAGGAAAAAACATCATCCACTGATAGTCCCAACTGTAGCTTAGTGTAGGTGTGGGAACTCATGTGCACTTGTGGGCTTCAAAGCCAGCAGTTTCCTTCAGTTCAGACTTCACCAGTTCACAGTCTCCCCGTGATCACTCCTTTAGAATGGACAAAAAGGGAAGTGCCATAAGACACAGCCCAATTTCAGGTCAAAATAAATCAATTCCCTTGGCGAACAGAGTCACATGAGAATTAACCTATGTAAACCACCCATGAGCTTCTTCCTCCATTTCCCATTAAAATTAAACCTACCTCTTTCACTCTGAATGCCTCTCTTAAATCACTTCCTCATCATTTTTTGCACCATTTTCACTTTGCAGTTCTTAAGGCATGCAAAGTAATTATTTTGCTGCCCATCATGCCCAGGTGCAAGAGTTGCTTTATTGTACTGATGAAATGCCACTGGTGGCAACCTGCCAGTGAAACAGAATAGAGTGGGCCTTTAAAATAATTCCTTGGACACTTCCAGGGATGAAATGGTATGTTTTGGCTCTTTTTCCTGATAATACCTACAAGCCTATAGATTGTCATGATTTTTCAGTGAAACCATTCAGGACTGGAAAATAAACTGAGACCCCAATTGCTCATCGCCCTAGAAAAATGAACAGTCCTGCTGGCTGAGTTTACTTCACTGGAGTTCAGCCAGACACAAAGAGATAAAAGACTTTTATTCTTCTGCTAATAGTTCTGTCCTCTTCTACCTTCATACTGCTTGAAGAAGCAGAGAACTGCCTCTCACAGCAGTAGATTAGAGCTAATGAAAAAAATGGAGAAAAAAATAAAAATGTTAAGCAAGCAACAACTGAAAAATATAATTGTATTGATAATGAAAATAATTATGTTAGTAATTGTACCTTGCACTGCTTTTATACATTTTGTATTATCAACTTTACGTAAACTTTAATCGGATTAATGTTGTCATCTACATATTTTAAATGCCAAAAAGGCTTCAATAAAATAGCCCCAGATTAACTAATTGGTGGGGAAAAAAATCCACAGTTCATAGAACTACCGGAATACACTAAAGGCACAAATGCAAATATACTCAAGAGAGAAGCAAGGCAAATGAGTTAAGAAAACCAATTCCTTTTACAGAGTGAAATACATTTTTTAATGAAGTGCAAATCTAAGTATTTCTAATCTTCTACAGCCTTTGTTGTCAAAGAGATCAGGTTCTGAAATCATGTCTGCTTTGCATTACAAATGCAAGCAGTGCTTTCCAAGAGAGCTGGTGCCAGCCAGCACAGCTTCTCCCCAGTCCCTGACTATGGTCAGCCATGTCCTTGGCATGGCTGGGGCTGGGACTGTGCTGCTGCTGCTGCTTCCCTGTGGCACAGCCCAGGCACTTCTCCTCAGCTACAGCAGGCTCAGGCTCAGTAACTGAAGAGACATTTTCTTGCAGATAAAAACAAATCCGAATTACACAAGCAGAATGAGGGAGCACTTTTGAAAGTGTAGTCCAATGAAAGAGTAGTCCAAAGTGTCCAGGGCTTGTGGTGAGAGAGGAGATGTTCTGTGCACAGTAAACACCGGATTTACTGAAATTAATCCCAATCACTTGTGTGGGGAAATGAGTTTTAAATTATGTTTCCATATCTGTTCCCCAAAGGTTTCAAATGGCTTTTTCAAAGGAAATGGCTTGACTTTGAATGTTCTTCCTAAAATAATTTGGTGTCAGATTTAGCTACTCATTACATATGAAATTCAAGATAAGGAGGTCAGCTTCTGGTGGATGCCTCTTTGCAGCAGCAAGTGGGGTTCCTGAAAAGAGAAAGAGTTTTATTAGAAGGATGGTGCTAGGAAATTTAGCTTTTTGCTGATATAAAAACAGAAAAATATGTAGGATGTACTTTGAAATAAAGACATTCAAAAGCCCCTTTTGCCTTTGTCATTTAAAACATCATGCCATATTCATAAAAATCCATTTTAGTTTATGCTTCCTCCATTACTAAAAGGAAATAGTAGTTCTAAGCTTTATCCCATGGGAGCTTGCATAAAAGAGAAATTTGACTTTGCCAAAGTAGCATCTTCTGTCTTCTCTGCATAATGCATTCAGTTCGGCTGCACACTGTTCTTTCTCCTGGCAGTCAGCATATGCAACAGTGTGTTTATGCAAGTTTGACCTTCCTGTTCTTCCCTGTCTCATTTCTGTTTGCATGAGCACTGTCAGCTGATAAAGTGAAGTACATTTTTAAGGTCTCTCTATTTTGAAAAGCCTTGAAAAGAAAACATCTTTTTCTCTGGCACAAAGCTGTTAGAAATAGACCAGACGTATTCCCTCCCAGCACAATCATAAACCAACAGTTAAAGCCCTTTGTTCACGTGGGTGAATAGAGCCCAGTACACTTGTGCTGTGCCCAGCAAAGCCTCTGTGAAACACAAAGTAAGTTAATAATCCTGCCCTCTCTGCCAGCTGGATAAGTGATGGCTCTGTATGGATCCTAAGCCTTGAACCTTTTAAGGACAACAGTTACCATTAACCCCTACAAAATTATCCTTCCTAATTTTCCTTCTTTTCCTCTTTAAAAGAATAAAATAGTTGCTCTACACAGAGCTGATGCTATGCTCCCACATGTTTAGCCAGCCTATGGCTCATTTGATTTTAATCTCATTTGATTTTATCAGGGTTTCAATTTTTTTTTCTTTAATCTACACCTGAATGTCCCTTTCCCCTAATAAAGTTACTCCCATTAATTAACCTAAAAATTAGAATTAATTAATTTCCATCAACTAACATTACTGTAATATTGGCTTCACAGTTGTCTTTTCAAAAGCATAATCAGTGAACTCAATTAAATTAGCTAAACAAATAATGGGGATTTTTTTCTGGCATTTGAGCCAAAAATCAGCTAGCAATCAATTATGAAAGGAAAATCCCAGCTGTAACTTTTCTAAAAATCAACATGAAATAATGAGAAAGGTTTAATTTCCATGTTCACATAAATATAGTTAAATGTTAATGTTTCCTAAAGACAAAAATATATTGAAAAAAGATCACTTTCTCTGCAGAGTGACTCATAGGAATATAAGGATAGGGCCATTCCATCAAATCAGCTGTTTTTCAAATTGTGTCATTTCTTTGAAATATATTTTGAAGATGGATGGAATAGTCAATACTACAAAAAATACAGGACATTACAAATGCCAAGACCAGTTTTTCCTAACTGGAGATTATTGATTTAATTGAACCTCCAAACCCAGCAGTGCTAGTTTCAACATTGTTAGTTATAGGAACCTATTATCAGCAGCTTGTGGCTTTGCCACATTTTACATATACCAAGAAAAACTCCTGTCAGTTATAGAGAAGAGGAGCAAGCTCATAGGTTAATCTGTAAAACAAGTAATTTAAACCTGCTTAATTGGGAAATTTATTATCCCAGTAGTTTGACAAGTGAACTTAAAATACTGTGACCTAAAAAAAGAAAAACAGCAAATAATAATTAAAACAAAACAAAACAAAAAACAACCACCAATAAATTACTTTGAGGACATTAGTAAGTTTTTCATCCTCAGAGAGTCAGAGTGGTGCAGCAAATAAGGCACTGAGGTCACACAATGAATGAGAAAGATGTAAAAAATATATTAAATAGAGTGAGTGTAAGGCATGAGAAGAAAGGTCAAGAACAGGGAATGAGACAGGAATCTGGTGGAAGAATAAAGCAAATTGATTTAAATGGTGAGTGAAATGGATGCAGTGATAATTTTGATACTCCCTAAACTCTTAGTAAATTCATTTTACATTATTTTCCTTGCCCTATCATAATAATGTCAGCAGTGCTATTTTCTGTTCCACAGATTTGCTTTGTACAAGAAACACATTATGTGCAGGCAGTTTTTAACAAATTGGTCAAAGAAACTATAACAACAAAGTTATAATCAACAGATGCTGTAATTATATTGTACTTCATGGATAATAAATCACTCTTAGAAATGCTTCAGCATATATATTTTATTTTTTCAACTCATGCATTTACTGTTCTTGCAGCACTCGGCTCACCAGGTTTTCTTTGTTAATGGAGAGTGTGAATAGGAATAAAAAAGATGAAAAAGCATAGCTGAATTATTCATGCTAATGATTTCACACCTAAATATTATGCGAAAAATACTAACTATGCTGTTAAAATAAAAGGTAGCTTGACTTACTAAATTATTCTGAGAATGTTTCACCTGTGAAAAGGTTTTCTGTACATATTACTTGATGCAATATAATTGAATGTTGCAAAAGTTTAATTCCAAGGTTTTGGAAGGCATTGGCAGGCAGTGGGTTTGCATTTATATTCCCCTAGGGGATGTGGACAGCCATGCAGAGATCCTTAAAGAGAAGGCATCCCAATGCCAGGTAATCTGAATCTCCCCTGGAGAATTTTGGGAAAGTTACAAATCCACAAAAAGAACAGGAAAGTACTTGCCTGGCACGAGGTAGCAATTTAGAGGACCTGCACTTAAAATCCAGTCTGGGGCCCAGCCTCATAAACACATGACCCACCTGAAACTGCATAAAACAAAACACCTGGATTTCAGCACCAGAATGGCAGTTTCACATGTATGATCTTAATAACATCTATTAAAAAGGTTTATTTATTTCTCATTGCAGCTGGAAGCTTAAAAGACGAGTGGGCTTAGAGCATAAAATCACCTCCAGAGAGGATGCCTATATAAAGCGCAGAGCATTTTGTGAGGTTTTTTTGTTGTCCAGAACTCTGTTTCTTTTAACACAGCTCTTTCTACAAAAAAAAAGACATCCCTGCTGTGTTAGTGGTGGTGATCAAAATGTCCTGCAAGTGCAGTCTTGCTCCCTGCCCCCAGTTCTGAAGGTGGGGTGGGTACCATAGTATGAAGCTGAAACTACTGAGGGGGCCCCTCCAGGCAGGGCTTTGGTCTCAGTGCAGCATCACAGCTCCTCACCAGCTCTTTCACACCATCCTGTCAGGAGGCTGAAGTGCTGTCAGTGTCCTGATGGCATCTGGAACCAAAGCAACACCACAGACTCGGGGCTGAAATGGAGGCACTGCTGGGTCCGTGGTCTCCTCTGTTTTATCTTCTTTCCCTTTGCTGAATCCTGGAAAACAGATCATATAGTGTGCTGTGGCTTTTGGCAAAATGTTGTAGCTGAACTATTTTCAGCCTCAAAAAAATTTACGTTTTCAATGACAAATTTAAACTAATTGCTGGTTTTGCTGTTGCTTCAGAGTCTTGTTTTTTGTTTGATCAGTTCAAATATTTATTTGTGAGTGCCACTCAGGAAGCAATTTAGCCCATCATCTCTTCTACAGCTGAGTGCCACAAATGTGGTTTTGAGCCAGAGGTTATCACCACAGAGTAAATAACAAGCACAAGTGGTGATTTGGCTCAGACTGAGCTCTTCCTGGGATGCTGGCTCTTGCTCAAGGAGCAATAATTTGGCATCCCATGAAAAGGGGAGCCTTATCTTACAACTACAGGACAGAGACATGTACTTAGAACTCTACTTCTGTTTCAGGCCTGGAGACTGACTAACCTCCAGGTATAGGCACAGAACTGAGATGATTACAGACTTCTAATTTCTGTAGATAAAACTGAGTTTTAAAACTCAGGTGGAAGGGGAGAAAAATGAAGTAAGTACTGGCAGAAAATTCATATTTAAAACAAAGCTTTGGTTAAAGGATGAATTATAAAGGCGAGTGACTGATTCTTCTACTGCCTTAACATTTGACTCATCCTCCATTGCAGATCATCACAGACCCTTCTGGGAACTTTGCTGGACATCTGTGTGGGCCTTGTGTTTGTGTGAGGTTTGGATCCATGCTCAAGAGCAAACCTTCAGCCTTCTAAGCAATTAGACTACTGCTTGTGTTCCTGTATCCTAAAACCTGAAGGCTGTTTTCCTGTCATTGATACTCAAACAGGCTGCCCCTCCTAGCTTGCCTTAGTGAGAAACTTCTGAGGGTAAATAAACTTGGTACTTAGCTCACACACAGGGCTGAAGGACAGCAGGAGACCATAACCATCTCACTGGAAAAACAAAGTAACACCATTTGAACAATAGCAACCCCTACAGGGTCCCCTAATTTATGGGAGATACATATATATGTGCCATTTGAGTTTGGAAAAAAATTCCTTCAGTCTGAAGTAGGAGGAATTTAGCTCTTGCAGTGAAAAATACCATCAATTTTGTTGTGATTGAAAATGAAAGAACATTTCCTCTTTATGTTTCATTTTGATCTTCTTTGTTGTATTGTTTTTTAATAGAAGGTTCAACATGCATGAAAGTGAAAAGAAAAGAAACAAGACCTGAATTTTAGTCCTTTTTTCCTGCTAGGTTTAAAAGTGAAAAAAGTTAAATTTCTTCTGGCAGACTCCAGTCCTTTTTTTCTTTGCCTCATTGTGTATAGCACATGTTTGGGAAAAGGAAAAAGAAATCCTGAGACATCTAAACTGAAAAATTTATGTATGTAATTGGAAAACTATGATTTATTTTTTTTTTTTATTTTGACATCACAAAACAGCATGTATACAAATTGTTGTATCTGACATGAGAGAGAGTAAAATGAGGCAGGCCTCACTGGGGCTTCTCATTCAACAGTCTAGGAGAGGAAACAAAGGTGACTTGTGAGCTGCAGGCAATGTCATGCTGCAGGAGAGCAGTTCCATGGCAGCAGCCTTCCTGCACCAGTGACAAAATGCAGAGCACAGGGTTGTTTTGCCTGAGAAGGGATCAATAATTCAGATTTTGATTACTTAAAAATAATATAGGAGGGGGAAAAAAAGGTGAAAACAGTACCTGAAATTTGGAGAATTTTTCTGTGGCAGGACAGGAATGAATTTTGCCCAGCAACAGAGGCAGTGACTATAGCATCCTGCCGCAGGAGGGTGAGGCTCATGTAATCATCATGACCCAAATTTATCTTTCAGAGCCTGGGTTTCATATTCTCCCCAGAACTATCTATAACATGCCAAATGTATAGGTAGATATAGGCAGTATCACCAGGAGTGCCTGAGGTGCTTCTGCTACAGCCTCAGTTCTGAGGAAGCATCCCAGGGCCTGGGAAGGCCATGCTGCAGTAGCTGTAGAGCAAACAATAGACACATCAGAGATGCTCAGTAAATATGAATTGAAGTAGCAGATCAGATCTTCTAGTTGTAGATCAGAAGCCTGAAAGCCTTTTGAACTCCAAAAGGAGAAAAATAAGAGATGCTCTGTGATGTTTGCCACTCCTGCTTTTCTGAAGAAACACAGATCTCAACACACACTGAGCCAGTGCAATCTCCTGTTTCAAATTATCTGCTCGTGCAGGGCTCTGGGTGCAAGTCCAGATTTGGGAAAGACAGAAAGTGAGGCCTTGGTTATTCATAAAACTCCAAGGAAGCTTTACAGACAGGATTGCCTGCAGGCCCAGGGCTTGGTATTCTCTGAGCACATCTGTTCAGTCCCCCTGGAGCTGGGACTCAGCTCTATTTGGGGTGAAAGGAAGGCAATTAGTATTTTCATATCATCTTAAGTCAGGTGCTCAGAATTGATGCATGCTTGTCTGGGGACTCATATTCCTTGATAGAAGTTATTTTAACCAGGAAGAAAAGACAAAAATTTGGTGGGGCTTAATTTGCCAGATAATTTGTTTACTTTCAGATGTGTGCAATAACCTTTGCAGTAGGTGCATAGGAGAACATGACATTTTAGATGAAGAGGAGCATCATTGGGTTTAGCTGAAATGCCTCTTGGCAGGCAGTGAAATGAGTGGCTGCATATTTACATGCAAAATGTCATTTATATAAATCAAACCTTGAACACAAATACCTGGAGATATTGTTTTCCTGTTTGCAAAAGTTCATCATGATATTTTGTGTGTTCTTGTGTAAGGCATGAATTAATCATTTGAAACAGCATTAAGGAGTTGTAGACAGTCACTGCTCCTATTTGGGCAGCAGGTAGAAAAATGGCAAAGCCTTTTCTCCAAACCAAGGATTTTAAGATTTTATGCCAGAATGTCTACTGAGTGAGAATGTCTTGCAGAGCAGAATCCTGTGCACATAGGGACTCTGAGTTGGAAATAAGCTAGTTAATACCTTAAAAAATAGCTGATCACTCTTGAGAGCTTGAAACAGAAAAGAAAAAGAAAAGAAATATCTTAAGTGAAAGAAAGTGATATAAGAAATAATTAAGTACAATGCTACTTTAATTCCTCACCTGAGATTAGACCCTCTGCTATGATCTGTTCTGTACAAATCTCTCAGATGTAACACAGAGGGAAAGAAACAGGAGATTTGAATCAGAGAAGGAATAAATAGGATATTTTTTGAAAGGTATGTGGATGCTTGAAGATGAAGCCAGTGGCCTGGTGTTTACAAATTGTGAATTTTTAGTGGAGTGGACTCCACTGACTCTGGACATTTGATTTGATGCCTACTCACTCTGAAAAGGTTTTAGTGCTGTTATTTGAGGAATATTTCATATGGGTTCCAACACCTATGACAGAGCTTCTCCTCAGTTTAGCAGACCTGAAATTTAGCAGTATCCTCTTTATGTGAACATTTCAGGTTTTGCTTTTCCCCGAGTCATTCATTGGAAATGGACTCCACCAAAGTGCTGTGCACTACTGAGCATAGCAAGGTACAGAACAGGAACTCTTTTGTTTTCTGTCTGTAATTTGGAACGCTACCTGCAGGTTTCAGAGGCAAACCACTGTTGAAATTTGTGGTTATCCTTAATATAAATATAAGCCCTTTCAGATGACCATTGTAACACTTCTCTATCCTGAATAGTATGAAAGGGAGGAAAACAATCCTTTATAATTCATCCTAAATGTAATTGACTACCAAAATGTTATCAGAAAAAAAGAAAAGTTGTCTTTCCCTTTCCATGGAGGCTCCTCTTAACTGCCCAAATATAAGAGGGAATAAAATCTTTTTGTGTCAAAGTCTCTAGAAGTGACTGCAGTGGTTACAGTAAAAGTCACTTGATCTGTGGAACTCTGTCCTTCTTTCAGTCTGAAATGTCACAGGTGCTCAGGTGATTTCAGCCCAAGTTAGAGACATTATCCTCCTAAAATTGCTTCCTGTGAAATACTCAACAATTTCAAACTGGATCCAAGAGCAATAGGAGATGTTTAATCCTCCCTGTCTCCTTATTGAGGAAAAATGGAGAACTGGGACACATTTGAACAGGTGGAGAAGGGTTACTACAGTCTTAATTTCCATTCTCTGAGAAAGCCCACAGGCCTGATATGAGTGAGTTTCAATTGAATTTCCACAGTGGAGTCAGTTGTTATTTTATCCATCTGACACACAGAGAGATTGTCTTGTCACAGTCATTTCAGTCACGGCCATCCACTCTTCACTCTGCTCCGCGTGCTTTCACAAAGTGTTTAGTTCCTGCAGGAAGGCTGGCTTTGCTCTTACTTCTTGAGCTGAATTTCCTCTTGCTGCCTTAAGCAATTTTACTTAGAGGAGCTGGGCACACAGGGGTAAGGGATACCTCACTGTGCAGGACACCTTCTTCATACAAAAGGTTCAAATCCGAGCCTAGGTGATTTTTATGACATTTTTACATCCTTTTTGTGGGCTTGTTCTGTTAGCTACAATATTATTTTATCAGCAGATTGGGAATCTCTCTGTTCTATGTTTTATGGGAAAAGTAAGAGCTTTCATTGACCCATCTGATACAGCTGGGAAAAAGAAAAGTATTTCCTTGGGCCCATCACCTCTTTTCAGATCTGAAAAATAATTTGCATGCTTTCAGGAAGAGTCCTAGCTATGCAGCTGTCTCTTATCACACGCTGTTCCCAGCTTCAGAATGCAGGAACAAATGTATTTGGAGTGATGAATAATAAACAATCTTTATCTCAACACACACTTCAATCCACAAAGTCTCGAGACACTTCACAAAAAGTAATAAACTTCCTATAAAGAATAAGGCCCAATGTGCTGCCACCTCCACAAGGGGAAGTGGCAAATCAAATATACACAGCACTCTACAAAGGACACACTTTCATGCAGAGCACTTGTGCATTGAAGCATGCATAAAAGATAGGAAGAGTTTTCAGGGTTTTTCCTCATATCCACATGCACTTGTCTGTTGATGAAAAGAAAACTGGAAATGAAAGATAACCAAGAACAAAGGTTGCATTATCATCATTTCGAAGTTGAAGTCTTAATTAGATTTTAAAAATACAACAACCCATATTTTGGGTGAACTTTAAAAATAGAGTGGGACTGACCAGCTTGGAATTTGCCCAGAACACCAATTTTGAGACACTTGCCCATTAGGAAACCACTCAGTCCCTGTCAAACATCTGCATTTCTTGATATTAAGAAGCACAGGAGCTGCAGGAGGGCAGGCCAGATTCTGGGCATTTGCTAAGTGCCAGCTCAGTAGCCTACAAAAGGAATTTCCTGAAAATGTTACTGCACTGCAGCACCACATACTTGTCTTAGCAATTTTCCTTTGAGCTTTATTATGCAATTCCTTATGCCATTGGGGCAGCTGATGTGATTTGGGTTGAAGATACAAACCCTTTGTGCACTGTGGCTGAGGACTTGGGCTGTCTACGCACCCCAGCCTGGTTTTACACAACATGATTGTCACCATGGCAGAGTTTTAGAGAAAAGTGCTGTTAAGGTGCGAGCAAACCCATGAGCCAAAGCCACAGAGGCTAAGGAAAGCAAAACAGTAGGCTCAACAGTATTTGCTGAGATGGGGTTACTCAAAGCTCAGGGATTCAAGAGGAAAATACTAGAAACATGAAAAGCTGTAAAATCCTAGGGAAAGAAAAGCTAAGAATAGGAAGACAGCGAATCTACAACATCAAAGATCAGCTAACACCAAGGAGCAGAGGCAGACCCTTCCCTTGTTGGAGAATTTTCTTCAGACATGGCTTAGAGAGGCCATGAAGATGTACAGCTAGCTGAAAAAGTAAAGGGCAGCTGTAATCAGTAGCTTTCCCCAGGCCTGCTCTTGTAAACAGTAAAGTTTCTCAGGTTTTAGCATGAGAAACTGAAGATTTCCCAGCTCAACTTTTGGCAACGGTAGACACCACGTCCTTGAGTAGGTATGGGAAAGAAAGATGAAAAACAAAGGCCGTGAAAACAGTAGATAACAAGAAAGTCTTAATTAAGGAAAACAAGGAGGGATTAGTTTGTGATCTGTATCCAATGATGAGCTCGGGTTTGGCCATATGCATAAGCTTAATTAACACGGTTATAAGAATGTGTATTTTGGAACAATAAACTGGAGTTCGATGCATAAGACTATGGTCGATTCTCCCTTCACCCTTGTCTAATGGCTGAGGGGATTTCTTTTATTTTTTACAACATTCCCTCACTTGACTTATGACTGCCTGTTCAGCAGAGACTCATCCAGAATCAAAAGAATATTTGTGTGGTTGTGTAGCACAGTATTCCCAGCTACCCACTGCATGTATTCACCAATAAATGAATGTTGTGGACTCTGAGGTTGTTTTTCTTGCTTGCAGACTCAAGATACCGAAGCAAAAGCAACTCAGAGGTGAAGGGCTAAGGAAGAAATGAGCCTTTGCAAGAGGGAAATCTATTTCCATTCCTCTTTCTCTCATTAATTCCCTATTGGCCATTTTCTCTGGGAATCCCAGACTATCAATGAAGTTGGCAGCTGAAGAGAAGACAGGAGATACATTAGTGAAGCCTTTTCTCTCACCTACCTCTTGGCTAAGGGAGCAGGAAAAAACAGACATAGGTAAGGAATTCAGCAAGATGGGGTAGTTCAGCAAGTAGATTTAAAAAGCAGCATCACTGCCTTTGGTATGATGGTTGTGGAGGCCCAGAGTGTGCTTGTGCTGATCCAAATAGACCAGACCCATATTTCCATTTCTGAAAGGAAAAGCAGGAAACAGTCTAAAACTATGTGTTCCTTGAAGAAGGAAAGCAAATGCTTTTGTCCCCTTCTAGATGTTTTTTCCCCTAGAAACTCAGTAGCACCAGATGATTTCCATTTAACCTGGGCTGTAGGAACTCAGGCATTTGTTCCCATCACCTAAAGGCTTCCAGTAGCCCAGACAGGAAGGAGCTGCATGAGCAGGGCTGTGGAGAAAGCCTGTGCTTTAGAGAGCAGCCACCACTGCCTTCTGCAGTACAGACCTATTCTGATCCACGTTAGCTGTGAAACCTGGCTGACAGCCCAAACTGGTAATCCTTCAAGCAATGCAGATTTTCTGGTTCAAAGTAAGTGTTCTTGTCTTCCCATTTTCATGCTTTAAAAGCCTCCCTTTTTAAATCAGGGTTAAATCACAAACAAACAAATGCTAATAGAAAAGTTCACATGCATAACCCCTGCAGTGTATTTACCTATGGAAATAACATGTAATTTTCATTATTTAATTACTGTTTCATGTCCCATTTCCTGCTATAGTCTATATTTAAATTGCATATTTACCTCTATCTACTTTCTCATAATGTGTCTTGATATGAATATTCATGCCACCATTGAGTGGCTGATTACTTCTGTGCTAACCTTGAAAATACTTCCCTTGCAACACAGCAAACAGCCGGGTGCTGTGGTTGTATAACAGCAAAGAAAGTACAATAAATAATGCTCAGGCTGTTTGGGATCAAACCATATTCTCCTTTGTTTTTTTCCTCAGCAGGTATTTTTTTCTCTTCATATAAATTAAGCCAAGTTCCTTCTGACTATAGTTCCCTGAATTAAAACTCTGGAGACCAGATTTTCATAGAAAAGGAATAGAGCAAGTAATAGGCAGTGCAGAATTCCTGCCCATGGTACAGCCTTTTCAGATGGGAGAGAAAAACAGTTTCTCTCTTGCAGCTGGATGCACATTTCTTTTTAATTATGTGAAATTTGAAAGAGTGTTCCTATTGTTCTAAATCAGAAAACAGTCTGGAGGAGTTATCTGAGGACGAAAGAAGGGAACCAGACCAACAGAATTAAGCCTGATAAAGTAATATGGAACCAGTCTGAATTTGAACTTATATACATTATGACTGGTTTATATCATGAAATTTTGATGTTCAATCTATATTTCAAAACAAAGGCTTTTTTTTTTTCTTTTTAGATGAATAGAACAATTTAATTTGGAAAGGGAATAAAGAGATATTTTTTCAACCTTTCTCTGTTTCATAATTCAAGATATAGGGAGAGAAACAGGCTAATTTTCCCTGATTTCATTTGTACTTTGATCTCTAGGATGGAATGGGCCATGGCCTGGCAAAGCTAGTTTCCCCCACAGTGATTTTGGAGAAAGTTTAGAGTCACTGTGAGCCTATCAAACCCAGCCAGGTGTTTCCTGGGCTGGGAGACTCCCCATATGCAGGACTATTACTTGTGACAGAAAGGCAGGCTTGCAGGTGGTGGGAAAGGGAATTATCCTATGACAATGTCATCTTGACATATCAGCCACATGTAAGACAGCCTGTCGCTCTTCTTTACCTCCTTTGGAGCAACACCTGCACAGCTCAGCTTCCCCATCCTGCTCAGTTCATCTCCTTGAGGTTGGCTTAAAGATGCCTGCAAGCAGCTGCTGCTCACCCCTGCAGCACTGAGCTCACAGCCAGGTAACCTGTCCTGCTGTTCTGTTTGAGAAGAACACATCACTTTAGTCTACACTGCTTATACCTTCACCTCTAGGGGTGTCTTCTGAGTATCTTCACACCTAAGGCATCATTCTCTGACAGCTTTGCAGTTATGACTCAGTGACTTCAGAGATTTCCAGCCTACAGAAGAGTGAAAACAGGTCTGAGGTATGAATTTACTTCTGTGAGAAGCCAAGGGGTGTCTCCTACTGAGACACGATTTTATTTCATGGCCTGGGGGTTTATCACACACTATGGAGTGGTTAAGGAAGTGAGTTACAGCTGCTGAGATCATGCAAAAAGTTTAGGCTGATATGGATCTTCACCTAATTAATGAATTAATGCCCAGGGATTGAGAGTTTTCTTAGCTCTGCTGTCTCCATTGCTGCCTGTAGAAGGCTCTTTGGATCTGCTCAGTGATGCAGCCCCACAGAGGCCAAATATTCATTCACATTAAGAACACAAATGGACACAATCAGCATGGCAAGATTTTGATATGGCAGCCTTTCTCCTGGGTCCTTATAATCACAATTGTTCCAGCACTGACGAAGGAGCAGGCTAAAATGCAGCCCTGCTATTCCACATGTGGGGGTTTCATGGAAGGAAAGGTGGACAAATGTGCCCTCACCATCAGTGACCATTGTTGAAAATCAGATCGTAATAACTTCATTTTATGGACAGGTCAGTGCATTCTTTGCTGAGGACCACTTCTTTCCTACACAATACTTTTAAATGAGTACTACTGGGAGAAAAAAAAAGTAAAAATACAATTGCCAAAGTTAGTAAATTAGATCATTGTTACATAACAGGCTGTCATTTTTTTTTTTTAATCTATGCAGCCTGCATCTTGCTCTTTTGCATAGTTCAAAGTTGAGGTGGACAAAGTTTAAGTAACTCCATAAGGAACAGCAGGAAACTATAAGATCCCATAACTGCTCTGAGCTTTAAATAAGTTTTATCTTTAATGATTCTGTTCTGCCTCCAAATAAACTGAAAAATGACTAGAATCTAAAGCTTATTTAGGAAGTTGCCATAGTAACAATTAACTACCTCTAAGCCCTTCAGCTTTATTTTATCTTTTTTCACTGAGGTGCCCTAAATTACTTGAATCCTGAATTGCTACAGTAATATATCCATGTCTTTGAACTAAATGACATGGTTTTGCTAGAACCCTCATTATGTGAATATTGATTGAATTTCTAATTGGGACTAGACATCATCTTGCTGACAGCACCACTGCAAGAAGCCATGTAAGACCGAGGAAGATTAACAGAAAAAAAGGAAAAAATAGGAATGTTGTTTCTCTAGGGAAGCAGCTGGGATGATCAAACCAGGGAAGCAGTGAATGAAGTAGAATTAACTTTAATGATTGATTTTATATGGACAACAAACCTCCTCCAGATGCAGTGCTGCTTGTTTCAGCTATTATCCTCTTACACTCTACTAAATAAAAAAATACCAGAGGAACCCAAAGAGACTGACTTTGACCTGTGAATTAAATAATTACTCATTACAATGCAAAGAGCCTATTAACCCTAATTATTCTAATTTAGGTGCATTTTCTACTCACTTTGTCCTGACATGGGCAGTCCTGATACTATAAATTGTTTCATGAAATGTTGTGCCCTATATTTTTCATTATTTTGCCTGTCATTTGACTTTTTCCCCATAAAACAAACATTTACCCCCTATTTCTTAAACAAGACTCAAGCCTGTAGCATTAACACACGCTGCTATTCTCATACCTGTTCTACATTCACATATTTCAAATTGCTCCTGCTTGTTTTCTGCATAGCCCTTGTTTATTTTTTGTTCCAGAAAAGGAGTTCATTTTCATCTCATGGGATCTTTTCACCATGTTTCCCAAGTGAAAGCGGGAAAACAACACTTATCCACAGCATTTTTCAAAAAGGAAGTAGTCTTCCTTACATCAGATAACTACGAGCAGTAAATGGCAGAAATTGAACTTTAAAGGAAGTAGAGGAAAATAATTCCCAATTTCACTTGGTATGCCTTTACTAATGTCAGTCCTAAGGCAACAAGGAAAAAGCAGATGACTTTACTATTGCTTTGAAGAAAACAATATTCATCTGGATTACCCTTAAACCTGTCCTGGGGTTTAATAATCACTTTAACTGCAGATAGCTTAAAAGGAGTAGCTCAATGCTGGTTTTGTGTTATTTTCTCCATGTCTGAAAAGAATTTCTGCGAGTCTGCTGAATGCCATTTTGATAATAAAAGAACAATATCCTAAAGCAAAGATGTTAGCTTCATTCCTATATCTGACAGGAAGAAACACAATCATGCAATGCAAATAAAATCTGGAACAAAAGGGTAAGATATGGTCATTTCTGAACCAGAGAAAATGATTCAACAGCAGTAGATCTTTTTGTCTGCACTGCAGTGCTCAGAATTTTCATAATTTACATAACTAAGAGATGTTTGGCAGCTCAGCCTTGTAATTCACAAGGAAATAGCATCTGGCTATTTAGACTGTTATATTGACCTTGGAGGGCTTCCTGTACATATTTTTCTCCTGCAAAAATGCCTATTGCTATCACATAAAGCAAAATAGCAGTGACACCAGTCCTCAGAACATTATATAGCATGAAGTAGATCCAGTTCCTGGGCCATGCACTCAGCATAGGACAGGACACATGGCCTGGATGAGTAAGGGGAGTTTTCAGCCACAGCTGCACCGTATCTTGAAAGGTGCTAATTTGAACACTACAAAAAGGTATCTCTCACCCCCACACATTCCAGCTAAATCACCCTTCTCCCTTATTAGTCAGCTATGGGTTTCTACCTCCTCTTACTCTTTTGCTATGATTGTTATAACAGACTGTACCTGCTAGGATAGGGTAGCTGGAGGTGGCTGCCTGTGACACATCTGATGAATTACAGGTACAATGGATGAGTGGAAGAGGGAGAGCCACTGGGGCTGGGGACAGTGTCATTGTCCCTGTGGCATAGCTGTGGCCATCACTCACTGACCAGCAGCAGGCTGCCTTATTAGCAAGGTTGAGCTGGGCTGCAGAGTGCAAGCACTGTGTCCTCAGTGGGTGCTCAAGGAAATGTGGGGCTGGGAGTGGCTCTGAACAAGCTGACCCTTGTCAGCCAGCAGGTGAGTGAGTGAGTGGCCACCCCCTCTCAGCAGCACTGGGACAAACATCACTGCTACAGGCAGCTTCTGCCAGGGCAAATCAAAGGGAAACAGCTGAAGGGCAGCTGTAATACACACTAATCAGCAGCAATTCCAGAAATGGTTTCTGATAGTACTTCCCCTTCTCCCTGTTTTTCTTCCCAGGATGGACATTTTTTCTTCCCATATTTTCTGAAAACATCTCACCTTGGAAGAATTTCTAACTGTGGGCAAGCAGCCACCACATCTTTAGTTCTTTTGGCCCTGGTTCCTGATGCCCTGTCCTCCTTCTCCTCTGCTCTTGTGGCTCGATGGAAGGGTGTTTGCCAGTCCTTTCCTCTGAGACCTGTGTGGCAGCAGAACAGACAACATGGAAGCATCACAGCCCCAGAGGCTGCCCCCACCTTTCTTTCTGTGACAACCTGCATGATGGGTCTGTCTCCCTGACTCTTCCTCTGTCTGCTCTGCCTTTCCTGGACAAGCTGCATGTGGCCTCCTCAATGAGCCCCTCACCACATGTGATGCTCAAAACAGAACCTGGATGTACAAACATAACACATGCTTTTTAAAATACATACACTTCATTTGTTCAGCCTGTTTGATTCACACACATTGATTCATGCATTTACTTTCCTTGGAGATATTAATACCAGCTCATACATATAGAATGAGAGAAGAAGTAGCAATAGCATTGAAATTGGCCTGTAACAGATGTTAGTGAAGATAGTTATGATGTCTGCCTGGCATACATCTTTGTTTCTTGGGTGATGTGAGCGGTAGAGAAATAGAGAAGGAGAGAGAAGGATTGTAAACCTGAGGTGTATGGCTGGAAATGAAACCATTTTGTACATTCATTGCTTCTGTCTGGAGAGAAGCCATCTTAAAACTATGAATTACACTGTGAACCTGAGGAGAAAAAGCTATACCTTTGATTTCTTGCAGAAACGTGTTGAGGTTTTTCTACAGTGAGCAGAAAGCAGAGTGTGCTTTCAAAAGTAACTGGCCTCAGTTACAAATGGAACCAACTGTTAGAGTCCAGCTGGAGCCTGGTGCTATGAGGCAAAAGGCTCAGTGAAAACCTAGTTTATATCTTCAATGAAAGTAGTGAATTTTAGACAAATGCACAGTATTTTCCTTTGCTATTTGTGAAAGGACATTAGCATATTACCAAGGAAAGCATTTATACTTACTAGACATGAGAGATGCAGTAAATGAATGACTGGTTGTCAAAAATCAAAAGTGATGGTTGGAATCACTGGAGTATGGAATTTCTTTCTCTTTTTCCCCTTGCTGCCATTACTTCTGCAGTTCTCAAATCCAACATAGTGGGATAACACCACAAACAGGTGCCTGGTATCTACACTGCAAAGATATTTTTGCTCTCTAAGTTTAATTATGAATGGCCAATATATGTGAGCCTTGAGAGCAAGTTTCTCTTCAATGCAATTTTGCATCCCATTTAAAAGACGAAGTATTATAGTGGGAATAGGCATATTCATGATTCATGAAAACTTTGGGCACATATTCAGAAAAACACTTCCTAGATTTGGGCTATATGCCCCTCCCTGTTCAAAGTGCATCCATTCAGAGATATGCTTCAAGATCATAAAATCCAGAAGGAATTAAAAATCAGCCAAGATACTTTCCTAAGAAGGCATTCTTTGGGAGTATTGTGCTGAGGACTCTCAAAATAAAAATATCTGGCTGTCACTTATTTTGGAATTTGCAGTTTCACATCCCTCAAAACAGTCCACAAGGTGTCCCACTAAGGTCCATAGCTTTTGGAGCCAAACTTTAGCAACCAAGAGTTTAAGAACATTATTAACATAAATGACACATCTCAGAGGAATCAAAGGCATCTCAAATACTAAAAATTGATGGCAAGATATAGGCATCAATAGGTGCTTAAGAGCTTTGCTGTGTTTAAGTATGAGTGTGAGGAATTGTGTTGCTAACCGGGCAGAGGATGTTTGTTTTCATAGCAGTTTGCTTGGAAATGGTCTGTTTAAATAGAGTTCCTGGGCTGAATCAGTAAATACTTTAAGAGGGTACTTATTCTGCTTTTAACACCCAGGAATTTCAGTATTTGAACAGGCATTCTGCAAACTGCAGCCATTGCTTTAACTCAGAGCGTGCAGCTCAGGACACTGACATGGAGATCACGTGCCACTCACATGAGCATCTCCATCACTTCCCTGCATTTCCAAAGGCATTCCCAGCTGCAGCACATCATCATGCTGTGCTCATGAGTTAATGATCAGAGCTAGATTTGAAGGAGTCGCTCCCACTTAGGCACAGCCTGGAGCATTTCTTCAAAAATTCATTATAAGGATCTGCATGCCATTTTCCATGTGCTTTGAATCAAGGCTTGCATACATCTGAGCTCATCCCAGATCAGGGTCAAATAATCTTGAGATGCTGACATTATATCCCTGTACACACTGCACAAGTAGCTTAGCAATTTCTTGTTCATAGTTTCACACATATGTTTCTATTTACGTCTCTAGTGACTGTGTATATATTGGGCTAGATAGATTATCAGACTCACCTGAGAGGATGGGATTTATGTTGATATGTGTCTCAGGACATGCCACAATTGAGACAGCCATGATACACAGAGTGTCACCATACAATTTCAGAAGAGTTCAGCCCATACACAGTCACACCTTACCACATCAGAAGGCTTCAGGTGTCTGCCCATACAGACTAACATCATTTCACTTCAGAAAGCTGCAAGCATCTGCCCTTCTTCAGCCCAACCTTTTATCCCCTCATGCTGATGCATTGCACCTGTGTGCCCTCTGTTCCCTTTGGTGGTTGGTCAGTGCCCCAGGCACTCCATGGCTCATTGCTGTCAGTGCTGCTCACCTGCTGCTCACAGCTGTGCCCATTGGGGATGAGGCTCCCACAGCCCCACCCCAATCACCACAAACTGTGAGCCTGCAGGTATGGATAGCCTTCCTCCAATGCAACAGTAGTTTTCAAGACATTGCACATATTAATCTCAAAAAGATGCTGCTCCTCTCCCTGGGGAATGCTGTTTTCCACACTGCTTTGCATGGTAAATCCCACTGTCTGTTCCAAGCAGGAAAGAAGCTCAAGGAAGAGAGTGAAAACTGATCCATTATAGACTTGCTAGATTATTTTCTTTTTTCACGGCTTGTCTCCACAGCTACCAACTTCAATTTAATTCTTTGTATTCTAATTTTCATTCTCTTAGTTACACATAGATGGTAAATAAATGCTTCCCAGGGAATCAATTGAGTATACTGAGACTTGAACAACACCTGCTGCTAAATATAGATAAATAGGAACTCAAAACTGATATTAATCAGTAGAAAAAATATAGTGGCAAGATAACTACATAACAAACTAGATCCTAAATCACATCGTATCTTTAGTTGTCTTGGACTGCATTAAGGGAAGAGTTTGGAGACAGAAAGTTTCTCTCCTTTCCTGTTCTACCTCCCACAACTCTCTATATTGGTGACTGACCCTTCATAACTTGGAATTTACAGTAACAGCTGTGTGGCAGATAATCACTTGAAGAGGAAATGAAGGCTGCCAGATTTTCTAGAATAACAAAGGTAAAAAGATTTCCAGGTCAGCACACTCATGAGATTCTTCTATTGTAACTGGGAATCTTGGAAAAGATAAAACAAAATCCAAAGCAGAGTCTTGCTGGGGTTTCTGCTGAAAGGGAATAGATTTTAAAAAATCATGTAGTGCTTACATTTAATGTTGCTTAGCTAAGAACCCCTTTACAGACACTCTTTTCTGGTGTTGCCTTGCAAGGATATTATGGTTGCTATTGGAAGAATTCAGGTAAAATTCTGCTGTTCAGTGTATTGCTGTTGATAATTGCTCCTTTATTTATAAAGAATCATTATCTCTGTGCACAAATATATTCGTCATGGACCTCTCTCACTCCTCCTATTCATACTCCTTAATGTCAAATACAGCTTTCTAACTCTCCCCGTTACAGAGCACTCCAGTTTCGCCTTTTTAAATTTGATTTTGGCAAGCTGACTGTACTTAAAACTCATGTTCCTTTTGATGTTGCACACTCTACAAAATGGACCATTCAATAACGTTTGGGTTTAGAGGGTTTCACCATTTGCACAAAGTAATCCAGACAGAACAAAGTAACCATCCAGAATTCTGATGACACACTCCTGAGTGGATTTTCCCCTGTGGGGAGGTTCATAATTCATACAAATTCAGAGGTTCCAGTAGTATTTGAGGTATCAGCAAATCAGAACTATGCCAAAGATCAATCAATTTCACTGTGAGTAACAACAGAACTTGAAGCAGCTCCCATAAGGCAGAGAAATTGAAGGAAAAACCAGGGGAGTGAGATAATGTTAATTGGATCCTTGACATGTTACCATTTCCTGCTGAGCCAAGTTTCAGATAAGACATTTGAATGTGAATAAAATGTGATAAGCTAGTTTTGGATGAGTTATACAGAAATTACGTTTCCTCATCTATCTACATATCATTACACTTTACCATTAAAAACACTTGGTCTAGATCTATCCACAATTTAAATATTTGAGAGCTTACTACAGATTGAAGTGTTACATAGCCTCAGATTTCTCACCTCTACCACAAGTTTCTTGAGGAACCTGAAGGAGCTGTTAAAAGCTAGAGTGAGTTGTGTCTGTGTGGAGACATCTATATACCACGTTAAATACATCTCTGAAGTTCTTCTTCTCCTACCTAGAGAAATTCAGTGGTGAGAGGGAGGGGAACCTCATGAGAAATCATTCAGAGGATCTGATGCTGGATGAGAATCCAAGGAATCATCCGCAGATCAGTGAAATCATTTGTAAAAGATAACCACTTTCTGTGAATACTTGTAACTTTGGAGAAACACTACATGCATTAGAAACCAATGAGAATTTCTTTTCTGAACAGTAACGACAATGAAGCTCAGGGTGGGATTGCTTTGTAATTCACCTTAGCCTGTAAACAATGGGCCTGGTGAGCTCTTATGCTCAAACTCTTTGGAAATGGGTCAGTGGATTTGTTGGGGCATGGATCCTAACTGAAGGAGGATTTTTGTTCTTCATGTATGAAAGCATGAATATCCAGTGAACGATACTTATACATTACACTGCCTACTGGTTATAATGCAGCAGACTAGAAAAAATATTTTGAAGGCATCAAGGGCACCTATATATATTATGAGATATCATCATGTATTAAATCACAGCCTCCTTAAGTCTCTTGAAACAAAACTCAAACTGTTTTGTTTGACAAAACCTCTATCTTTTTCCTCTCAACTTTATTATTCCCATTCTCATCAGATGGCCCAGTGGTAGGATGAAATAAAATATGATGCAATGACTAGAAGATTGATCCAGACAAGTGAAAAAAAATCAAATACAAAGCCCTGCTTTTTAAATTATGAGGGCTTTTAAACATTTCCTGCAAGAAGATGCAAAAGAGATTACTTGGTTCTTAGCTTTTCAGCCATGACCAAACTGAATATCATCCTCAGAACTTTGCTGCAACTCAGCCTCAATTTATAAACTTGTTCAGGGCACTGAAAGGTGAAACCCTCTGGCCACACATATGTAGTAAGTCCACTTTGATATCATATAGTCCCGTTTTAGTCTTAAAAACTATTAATATGTTTTCAACCATATCAAATGCAATAACTCTTCATACAAAGTGAAACCTCTGTTGCCTTTATTCTCTTGGCCATGGGTACTGCTAGTTACAATTTAGCTTGGCAAATGAAGAATCCAGAAGAGTGATATATCAATCCTTTTCAGACTGCTCTGTGTTAATTCCAAGAGACTGCCCTCTAGCCAGCCCTTGCATTTCGTTTGCTACATCTTGCATATAAATATTTTACTGTGCTCCAGTATAAAAGTTTGATAGAATTTGAACTAAAGAAGCATGGATGAGACAAGGATATTCAAGCTTATCTTTATAAAATAAAAATGGTTTTTATCTTGGCTCTCTAATTCAAGCATATGGGAAGAAAGTGTATTTGGTGCTCTGAGTTTTGCAGGGAGAGAGATTTTATGTTCTCATATTAATCATGAAACACATGCTTGGATATTAAGGGAGATTGTTAAACTGTTTTGAGCCATAACTTTAGAAAGTCATACCTTCAGAGTATCTTTTTACTAAGACTGAAGTGTTTAGAGGGCAGGCTTTTGTATAAAATGATACTAATTTACTAAATGCCTCTGTGATAAGATTTCTCTCATTTCATAGTGAGCAGAACAGTGGAAGAAGATAGAAAAGAAGGTTTAGAAGTGAATTACTTATGAAATTCTGGGTATTTTGTTGATAGAAAGGAAACAAATTATGAGCTCGTAGGTAGATAAATATACTCCAAGCTTGAAAGTATGGATTACTGAACTGAAAAATTGTATCTTCTTGACTATAATTACATACCCCTAAAAATAGCAAAAAGTGTATTTGGAGTGTGGTGTTCCAAGAGTTTGAAAATTGACGATGAAGAAGTGATGTAATTTGGGACCAACATGTTTCAAGATTTCAAAATGTGAGACATGTCAGGATTTTTCTATATGGGAACTGAAAAATGCTGCCCTCCTTGCAGTTACCATCTCTAAAATAGCCAATGCTATAAATAGTAATGCAAGTTTATGTCTCTCCCTTTCAGTAGAAGTTTTAATGCATTGGCCTTGACACCATACTCATACTTCTGTCACTTATCTTTGTTTTTCCCATTTCCAGAAACAAGATGTCTCTACTGCAAAATTTGCCCATAATAATCCTTTAAAACATGGTTTATTTTTATCCTAAGAAAGAAATTTAAAAATTCAAGTCACTATACTTCCCAAACTGCTCAATGCTGTTAACATTCTCCTTTTAGCTTTGCATCATATACAATAAGCATTTCATTTGCCTAATGAAAAACATATTTAAACTAATGAGTACACAGTGTTTTTATTTACATATGCAATTAAAATTTACCACTATTAATAGCTGACAGAGGGGAAGAGAAAGTGTGATTTATTCCAGTAACTGCACACTCTTTCAAGAGGACAGCACTACACAGG
>JAHXMQ010000566.1:24264569-24350280 GCA_020466415.1 Ammodramus savannarum pratensis | reverse complement strand
GAGGAAAAGCACACCAAATGTACCCAGAGTGAGGCAGGAGAAGCAGGGTCACTCGCTGCAAATTGCTCAGGAGTGAGAAACCTGGAGATGGGGCTGCCCGCAGCAGGCAGTGGCCATCTGACACTGACACAGAGATGGGCACAGTGAAGTGAAATTAATCAAAAGGAGTCAGAGATACAGAGATCTTTAGCCCACCCCATTCTTCTTAGAAACAGAGTTCAAAGACAAGCATCAGACATCACCTATCACAGCGTGGACAAACATGACAAAAGGTGCTAAATCTTCCACCTTTCTGCTGTTATCTCTCACAGATGTTACAGAGCTTGCCAGGGGAAAGCAGATTTCTGCTCCAAGCTCACCATGTGCAAATATGCTCTTGCTGAACAGTGCTGTTACTGCAGCACACTCTGTTCTGGCAAGTGAGAATTTTATCAGCAGCACTATACAGGCACTCAAATTCAATCCATCCTTATTGATATGCACTAATATGCATTTTTCTAAACACTTCGTGAATGGTGTAATCAGAGCTAGGACATCAAAAATATTAGTAATATACATTAAAATAATCTTACTGCAGTTTTATAAGCAGCAATAATTTTGCTTGGATATGAAACTTTGGGTTGAGTTGCCCATTTTTTAATTTAAAGGAGGACATGTGAAGCGACAGCAGAGAAAAGATGAAGCTTAAATAACAATACATGTTTTGAACAGTAGGATTTTTTTTAAACTGCCATTCTTGATCAAAACCTTTTCAAATGAAAAGAGAAACCACAGCTGAAAAATCCTGACTACAAAAGCATTACCTGCTCGTTGCAGCTGAATGTTGGCTCCCTTGCAGATGGCTGGCTGCAGTCACTCCGGATTTATGGGATGTGCTCCTGTGTGCAGTGGGAAAAGGGCTGGCAGTGCTGGTACCAGGGCTGATCAAACTGATCACCACCACTTTGCTTACACAGACAGACACTCACATGCTGCAATGCAAAAATGGGTTGAAAGGATGTGGAAAGTCTAAGTCATAATGTCTAAAGATGGGCTGTGACTGCAGTGAGCTTCCCAGGGGATAGCTTTGAGAAAAGGCTGATACACTGAGAGAAGCTTCTGCAGATCTGAGGCAGAAGTGATTAATGACATTAGGGGTAGTTTTGCACTCTCAGTCTCGGTGCAAATAGCTGGGCATAGCCTGGCTAACCCCTCCAGACTTAGCTGGGTGCCACGGCACACCTCTGTGTGGGTGCAGTTCAGTGCCTGTGACACTGCTGGGGCTCCAGATGGGGCTCTTACCAATGGAGCCGTACACTGTGTGGAAATGCAGGATTTTGTGCAGAAACTTGTCAGTTGTGAAGTTCTTTTTAAGAGCTGAATCAGTTATTTACTACCTGTGTTGTGCTGGCACTCAGCTCTGAGGTGCTGTTGCTGTTTACAGCATACAAGGAAACAAAAAGAGTACCCGATACCAAAGGGAGCTTCAGTTCTGAGTTACACAGGCTGTAAGGAAACAGGTGAATGGTAGAGAATAGGCAAGCAAGTCTGTAAACACAGACCAGAGGAATCACCAAGTGCTATGTGCATTATAAAATCAATGCTCTCATTCACAATGCCAGAAGACAGAGTCAGGAGCCTACACTTAGGTAACAACATCTCCCTTTCTTCCTCTTCTCTCTTTTTATTCATGGCCACATGTTGGGGGGAGAATAATCAAGAGGATGGCTATGTAAAAATACTGTACTATGTAAAAGGTACTGTAAATCTCTGATTTGTCTCTCTTTCCAGTTATGCAGTACCATGAAGCATGAGCAAGGTTGTCAGCACAATAGAGTCAATATTGCTGTGAAAGACTGAAATGTATTCTTTTCCACCTTCTGCTACATTATCAAAATTGCTTGCTAAGTTTTGATTCTAGGACATTTGCAATTTGCAGTAGCTGATGGTGATGCATGAAGCAGAAACAATATGTTGATTTTTTAAAGTGGATTCAGTTGCTACTGTAGGAATATTTTGAAATTATTGTTTCCAAAATCTTAGGATTCATAGTGGAGTTCCCTAACTATATTAATTATGGAATTCCAAGATGTTATTTTAAGGGAGGTAATTTTCTAACCAATCACTGCATTACAAATGTGGTTATTAGATAGTTCTAGAATCTCTTGCCATCTTCCCTGGCAATTAATTAGTATTTCAAAATTAAATAAATTGTAATGTTATAGTTAAATGACTCAGGTTCTAGATGGCTGTAGGTGATACAGCTGCAGTGCCTTAAGTTCTTCTGACAGTCTGAGCTCTCAGGAGAAACATTAAAGAGCAGCTTGGTACATGATTTATGCCTGATGATCATTGAGTTCCATTAAAACATGTATGTACTGGCTTGAAGAAACACATCTTACGAATTAGTATGAAATGGCTTTCAAAGAGAAAAGAGCTACTCAGTACATAAGTTACAGCCCTGCCCTTCCTTTTCTTTAATGTTATGGATTCTTGTTAGGGTTTTCCCCTCCTCCCCCCAGAAATTCATTGATGGTTTTGCCTTTAAAATTCAGCATAGTTTCACAAGACTCTTTTCCAGAACAACATGTAAAATGTATTGCTGAAACGGAAGGATATTGCACACAAAAATAAACTGGCCAAATAACGTAGCTGCTCTGAATTATTCACAGCTATCTAGCAAGCATTGTTTGCAGTAGAGCAACTAAGTAAACAGGATGGAAAATGAGTTTTGGCATGATTCTAGGAATTAGCATTCTTCATTTCTATGGTAACATTGATAAAAAGTTGTTGCTAATAATAATGAAATACATGCAGAATAAAAATAAGTAAACTAAATAGAAGGCATCTATTGTAAGCTTAAGTGTTTTTCCCTTTTTACTGGGAAACATATGTACAAGCTTGCACACATCTCAACTTTGGTTCAGCTCAGACTACTGCATATATTATTAGCTCAGTTTGCCAGCAAGTAAAGACAGATGTTTGATGAATACGTATGTGACCTAGGATAGCTGCAGGAAGACTATTAACACAGAAAAACTCATGAAGAGATTTTGTTTCTTTCACTGGCATTTTGTAGAATTACAGATTCATTAGCAGCTACTAATGAATCCAGGGTACATTAAAGTTTTTGGCAGTTTTTCTCTGACAAGAATGCCCAATGATAAAAATACACAGAAGAAACTTTCTAAGCTGGAAAAATTTGCCTAACACATTTATAGTCTCAGGTAGAAAATAATTGCCTTTACCTCCAGCTAGTAATAATGTATTATATAATTCTTATCAGTACACATATACATATTTATATTTTTTATTGTTTTATAGATATGTATCTAGAAAAAAAAAATTGCCTTACCAGGGTTTCTCAAATCTCAGTTGCAGTGGAGGGAAGATAACAGAAAAGCCCCATAATGCAAATCTTGCTATCCCTTCCCTTAGCAGAAAACTTGTAAAGGTTCCTGATGATACAGAGGAGAGAAGTCTGATCCCATCATCAAATAAATCAAAATCCATTATAGGGAAACAAGGAAGAGCAGGAGGGATGAAGAATTGTAAAACCTCATCTGCATGTTAAGTTTTGCTTTAAATACAATCTGAATGTGCAGCTAAGCTCTACCAGCATTACATAAGCAGAGCTTCTCATTCATTCTCACAGGGTTCTGTATTTTTAAGTTCCACAGAGGAGGAAAAAACACTGAAAGTTGTCAAATATTTTCAGCTTCTGGGTGGAACTGAATGCCTGATCTGAAAGACAGATTTAGCAAGTTTTCCAGGGCACACTCAAAAAATACAAATAATTTAGAGAGACTGTGTGGGAGATGGAGCATCTATGTGAACCAGGAGCAGTAGGAGCAGCTGAGGAAAGCATTGTTTAAATCATCTGGAGAAAAGAATAACAGAACACATACTGCACATATGCTAAGGGAGGTACAGCTTTTGCCAAAGTGAAATACATTTGGATCAAAGACACAATGTGAAACATGACAAAAGCTGCTGATAGCAGCTCCAGCCAGTGCTGCTAGTGAGTGAGTGAGTGTGCCAGCCTGTGCTCCTCAAGTGCCCTCTGCACCTCCCTGTGCTGCCTTGTGCTTTTGCTCCTCCTCTTTTGGGGCCAGACCCTGACTGTCACCTTAGATGCCATCAGGTCTGTACCAGGGTTCACACCTGCACTCTGGATAATGCAGATTGAAAACTCTGCCCACAGTAATTTTTGGCTTGAAATACTTAATTAGGACAAGAAACAGGAGGCTCCTGTGAGAGTTCCAGCCAGGAGACTGGCTGGATTACCAGTGGAAAGCACCCTTGCCTTGCCCACTAGACACACCACACAGCTGCTCAGTTCAAAGCAGAAAGTGAAACATTGCATAACATACACTCATTTGGCATAGCTGTATAAAAGTCATGAGGTTATTTAATCCTGCTGGCTATTCAGATTGGTGGCTATTAGCAGGAATTGCATGACCAGCATCTGATGGTCATCCAGGTCATGCCAGGGTAGATATGTACCACCTGTCTGGACAGCCTGGAACAGTCAGGGCCTGTGGAAAGAGGTTGTGAGCCCTTGGACCAGACTGGTTTTCTCTAACAAAAGCAGATGTATAAGCACCAGTGATAGCACAGCTTGGGGAGGGGCAAAGACCCCCACTTTGCTCTTGCCTTTCTCATTAAAGTAGTCTTGAGCCCAGCAGTTTTGACCTTGGAGATTAAGAAACATCAAAGACTGAAGCCATTGCAGACCAAAGAACAGCACTGGAACATTGTTATCATCACTTGACTAACCTGTTTGGTAAGGGCTTGCTTTTTCAGCTGTTATCATTTAGATTGTCATGAACTACTTGACAAACAAGTGCCTGCTTGGACTTTGGAGGTTTGCCTGGTTTCTCAGTCCAGCAGAGCATCTCAGCTGTCATGGCTGTCCCCCAGTTCCCTTCTCACAGCAGCTGTGACAGGGAAACACTGGAGAAGCTTTCCTTCCTCCTGATCACTATCATTGACAAAACTGAGCTAACACAAGGGCTGAGAAAGGGCTGGCAGCTCTGGGGTGCCCTGAGCTGGCTCTCCTGGCCCAGGCATGTCAGTGGGTGTCAAGGATAAAACTTGCAGCAATAACAACTAATTAAACATGCTTAGGGCATCAGTCTCTGTCACTTCCAACCACACATCAGTGCTGGGCATTTAATTTCTCACAGTTTCCCTGTGAAAGGAAATCTTTTCACTTGTTTTGCTCAGGATGCCATCTCCTAAGGAAGATGTTAGGAAAGGCTGAGGGCTGGGGAAGCCATGGCAATTAATATCTGAACTGTTTGCAACCAGTATTACTACCAGGTTAAGCTAATTTGGGGAATGAAACACAAAACTGGAATTACAATCTTTAATTTGCTCAGGGAAAACATTTCAGCAGACCATCCAAAATGCTCTTTGGTGAGGGATATGGAACATCATTTAGATGCCATGTATGTCACACCAGTTATTTTGGAAATTCAAGCTGTAATTTTCTCTAGTCATAGCTGTACACAAATCAAGATAATTAAAAAATTATAATGCATAAGATATGGGTTTTTCAGGAATGAATAAAATGAATTTGAAGGGTAATTTTCATAAAGATTAAATAAAGAACAGATTAGAAGATGTGCAATACATGAAATATTAAAAAGTTTCATTTAGATACTTGCTATAGTACTTAAACTTCAAAAAATAATAAAAAAGGTAATTTCAAAGATTGACTGGCATCGCAGGGTGAGAGACACAAACATTTGGATTATTATTTCTGACAGATTTTTCATCTTGTTGTTTCTGCTTCATCCTTTTTCAAAATGCTAAAAATTTATTTCTTTATGGAATCTTTTAACTTGTTCTTAGAATTCCTTATGAGGAGAGGTTTGTATTGAGTTCATTTCCATCCTAAACACAAACAGACAGAATCCCCTCCCTTTTAGAACCACATTGTAAATAATGCAACCTGAATTCATACAAGTCCTCACTGGTGTTCTAACTGGTCAATACCCTTTGTGAATCTGGCTAATTAACAAAAACCAAAGCCATATCATAAACTCAGCACTATTTTTGTAAAGTATTGAAAAGAACCCAGATGAACAGGATTAACACACACACAAAAAAAAGGCAAGGCAGAATCTGTCACTTATCACTTCTGTGGTTTTTCTCCAGGACTTCTGAAGTTGCTCCTTTGTGCAAGGTGACTGCTTTTGTCCTTGTTTGCATGTCTGTCTCTATACATACTTATCTAGAGAAAGTGTTTCTATTTCTATAGATAATAATCACACTTTAATATTTTACTGTACAATAATTTTCCTCCAGAGTAGCTCTGTTTATTGCAATTATTTACCCCCCTAAGCACACCATTCTCAGGTGCTTATTACTAAATGTAGTTTTTCCATCACTTTGCAGCTGTGCTTCTCTTGACATATGAACTCTTAAATTTCATGCATTAAAAAAGCTCTATTATTACAGCAGTACTTTATTTATAAACACACATTGAAATAGGTACAGAATTACCTTTTCTCTTCCTGTAACCAGTGCAGACAAGTCTGGATTAATGCTGGGACTTCAGCAAAGAAATGCAGCCACAAATCCTAACATCCTAAGTATTTTCTCTTTTTAATCAATTTTGCCTTTAGCCAAAATTGAGGTAATGTAGAAATAAAGCTGTCAGATGTAATTTCACTTCTCCAGTCCCTCGGCTGGAGAGCACAGAGCCATGCTGTTCATCAGCGTGAGGATAACTGCTGCGAAGCCTCTAGCCACACTCTCTTTTTCAGTGTCTCTCCCCTTGCATGTTTTAATTTAAAAAGAGAGTATTAAACTAATCATTTAGATGTGGAACTCTTCCTCATATTCAGAGGGAAAGCAAAGATTTCATTGCTTAGCTCTTGCAGCATCCTTTGGTCATCCCATGAAACGCACGTCCCAGAACGGGACGTTTTAAACCATGTATTGATTCACTTTATCAGAACAACTCTCTGCCATGATTGCTTCCCTCACATCATTTATATCTTCAACTAAAAATCAGAGTTATTCACCAGCTGAGATTTATTGAGCCTCACCTCTGCTGGAGCCAGCACTAGCAGAATTACAGAGAGCCCTTCAGTAGAGGCCCCTGTGTTGGGTGGAAACTGGAATGGCGTGCCAAAGAGTGAGAGAAAACTGAAGTGATTTATGAATAAAACCTGGGATTCAAGGAAGGGATCAGCTCACACTCTTATCAGGCTACTCCCGTGAGGAGAAAGAGACTGCTTTTCCAGGCATGTGCATGACTTGATCTGACAGAGCTGTTTGCAGAGCTGCCCCTTGGTGTGAGAGGCACCATCCACGAGTGTGTGATGGTCACAGTGAGCGCTGCTGCTGAGCTTCCTGCCCTGGCACTGCTGCTCCTCACAGACACTGCCCTTCATCTAGGGTGCAGCACAGGGCAGAAAATGCCCAAAAAACATGGCAAAGCTTTTAAACTGATTTTCCTGTAATTGTATACTTGGCAGAGATCTAAAAGTGCTGAAGAGGCTGGTACCTCAGCACAGGCCCTCACTGCTGCACCTTGCACCTCCTGCTCTTTGCCAACAGCTCTCTCACACAGCTTAATCCTGGTTCTGGCAAATTTTAACGTGTGGATTTACAGGACAGACATGTAGGATTTCTCAGGGCTATGTCATATATATAGATTTTTCCAGGGGTTCCTTTGAGTCTCCTTTATGGGCACACTGCGAAGCAAAGATACAATGGCAACAACCACATAGTGCAGTTAATTCAGCCATAAAGAAAACCAGGAAGCTTCAGAATACGCTGAATGACAAGAAAATGTTTGTTTACTGGACTAAAGCCTGGAGATCCTTCCTTGGTGCAGATAATAGAAGCAGTTTTGTGGTGTGCCAGCCAAGAAAAACATCCATTGCTCAGCATGACATCCAGCTAAACTAATCTTTGTTTTCCACGGGAGATGTTTTTTCAATAATTTCTAAGAGCTAAAGGACTTCATTAAGAATCATGCAAGCATTGATCCAGATGTTAAACCTCTCTGTACAATGGGAAGCCCTCTTAGAAAGCAGTAAAGAATAATTGGTCCATTGTTATCTGGTCTTGAGAAAAGAGAACAATATTGCCTATTTACTAAATGTTACTATATGGAGGAATCTATTTTATTGTGTGCATGCTGTTTGAAATACAATGAATTATAATGGTTTTGTTCAGTCAAAGCATAGGTAAACATTCAATTTCAACCTATTGTAGCACTGAAATTCATTATTGTTTCTAAATCTTATCCAAAGAAAAGCTTAACATGTGAGAAGTGAAACAGAGCTCCTTTTTAAATAACTAAAGCTAAGCAAAAGTAATATTTTTCAGTTGTTCCTTGTAGACTTTTTAAAATTTCTTATTTCTATTTTACTTTTCTATCAGCTTTAACCTTGGGAAGTAAAAATATTTTAAAAATAACTTGTAGGCTGATTAACACAAGCACCCAACGTTCAGCAGAGACTCCAGCAGAGGGCTCCAGCAGAGACTCAAGGCAGTGTGAGGCCATGATTTCTTGCACACTGGATTGGGATGTGTCTGGCATCCACCCACCACCAGTGGGATCCTTCTCTCAGGGTGAGAGATCCTAAGATAAAGGGATCCTTCTCTGAAATAGAGAAGGTTGTCCACCAACCACTTTAAAGGTGGTTGAAATTTGCCTTTTCAGAAACTGGAGAGCCCTTTCAGTGTGAGGGTCTGGACGTGTTCCCTCCTTGGAGCACAAGAATTTATCTGAGGATGTGCTTAAAAACCATCAGGGATGGCATGGCCAGAGTCCAACATCTAGATTTGATACTGTCTATAATTAGACTTTCATCTTCACTGCTTCTTTAATTTAAAAAAAAAAATAGGATAATACATTAAAAAGTAATGAATGAGAAGATAAGAGGTCTGAAAAAATGTAAAAGAAAACAAAACTTTTTGTAATTTGTAGAACTTGCCTGACTCTTACTCCACAAGCAGTTTAGAAATGCTTATTAGCACAGACACAGAGACACAGGAGGGGAAATGGTATAGATCTAGAAAGGCTGTAGATGTAATTATAGGTGTCCTCAGAGTCTGACAGATTAGGCAATTTTGGAACTAATTCCTAATGGAAATCCTTTTAATGAAACATATTAATGAAATCCACATTGATATTATTGTTGGGGTGTAAGCAGAAATTTACTTAAAAGAGTTACTTTCATGCAAACAGTTTTTCCAATTTAATTTGGAGCTGCCTGAATTTACTGAAAAGTACAAAATTGATTGATTTCTAAAGATCACATCTTGTAGAAAATGGCATTGTTCTGTCTGGGGAAGGAATTTGCCATTATTTCTCTCATGTTCTTGCAGGAGTTGGATCAATGCAGCTTCAAGCAAGAGCCTTGACTCTGGCCCTTTTCCTGGAGAGGTCTCTGGAGCCTGGGCTGTGCCTGGTGAGGGGCAGTGCTCTCTCTCTCTCTAGCTGTGGGACAAAGCTCAGGCTGCAAGCAGGGCCATGCTATTCCTTTACAGACAGTAGAAGCACATTAAAAAATTCTGTAGTTAATCTGGCCTTTTAGATTATTTTTGAAATTGTTTTTTAGGTGAAGGCAAAGCAAACATAGAAGAAGCCTTAAAAAATAATTCTGTTAGGTTTTGGGGAAAGATTATTTGTTCTTTGTGGTCAGACCATCATCACTGTTAAACTTGAATTCTAAGCCACTTCTGATTCATGTAAAATAATGGTAACTGCTGCTAACTATCAAAATCTAAAGAAACCCATTAACACTTGCCCCATGTCATGTCTAACAGAATGAAATAGTGTTGGGAATGCCTTCATACATCAGCAGTGCCACAGTAGATCTAGGGAGCTGTATCACTCAAAAAACAACTCATGCAAATACCATGAAATGACCAGGACAGCCTTCAGAAGTGGCTGAGTGATGAACTGAGGTATCTGAACCCAGGCTATCAAACACCTCACTGATGACAACACCCAGGCTGAGGCTGTTTGTGTCAATGGCAAGCTGTCAGCACATCCCTGTGTCCCAGTAACAGGAGTTACTCTCCTGAGCACTAGGGGAAATAATAATTTTGCAGCCCTCACTGTGAAAATGCAAACCCAAACCAGAACCCAAGCTGTGCCTTCTCTGCACCTGTAGATCTGCTATGGAATTCACACAGGTGCCAGTAGCTAAAGCAGTAAAAACTCTCTAAAAAATCCAACTCTCCATTGAAAATAGGTTTCCTGCAGATGACATAGATCCTGTAAGCAGTTAGGAAGCACTTACTAGGACATGCATTTGCAAACAGTATTTCTCAGCTTCCAGAAGTATTCTTGATTATAGTTCTGCCCTCTGTAGTAGGATGGGGGTATGTTATAAATTGCTAGGGTAGGGTTATAAATATTATGTTTTACTATTCAGTACAACTCACTTCTATTTCATACTGCACACTTACACACATGTTCATTTTTAGCCTGCAAGCAATCATCCAGAGACAGCCCCTGCCTCAGCTTATCAGCTGGGCTGATGCTTGATTCACCTGCCAGTGCCCTACTGCCACTTGTGGTTTTTTTTGTTATTACAATCGGCTTTCCAGCTTCTACAAAAATGAAAAAAGTTCACCTGACACATACTTTGAAAGAGAAAAGCACATTTGTTACCATAAGAAATACAAAAAAACCCTCCTGCACTTCAGACACATAAACTGAATTTCTATTAAAACATTTTCTTCACCTGACATAGGGAACTGCAGCCAGGAGGGATATTGATTGCTCTGTACGAATGCTCTAGTGCTGGCTTTAACAATACTGTCAGCCTGCTGCACCAATCATGCTAATACATTTAGCAAAAGCCCATCTGTAGTCTGTCATTTACACAAGCACTACACATTCACTATTTTAAATTCTCATTCCATCACATTTATATGGTTACCTCCATAGTCCCCCTCACAGCACACAGATTGCCACATCCATTTGAATTTCTGAAGCAGGCAGAAAAAGCCTGAGGCAAGGATTTTAGTGGAGCCACACACACACCCCTATAAACTCGTTTCCCTTTTATTGGAAGCCCAGCCTCACCCCTCCATCTCCAGCAGCCTTTAGACACAAGTTTTGCTGCACAACAGAGCTCTGCCATTCCTGCTTTCAAACTGGGCGTTGGGCTCATCAACTCTGCCAAACCAACCCATGTTCAGACCCCAGGGGAAGGTACAGGGACCCTGCCCACCTCTCCTGTCACTCCCACCCTGCAACATTTTCTTCCCGTGCCACATGACAGGAGCAGACAGTTTCAGAGAATAATTTCCTCTGCACAACTCTTTTGGGAAGCATATGTGTAATCAACATTTAAAGGGAGAATTATTTATAAAACAGTCCTTGTGAGGGCTGAGGACTCAGTAATTATTCTGTGCAATTAGTCCCCAAGTAGTGTGAGACTGCATTCCCTGGTGATCTGAGCTATGGAAACATTATGAGTGCTTGAGAGAAAATAGTTTTCTCTCAAAGAGGTTGGCTACAACAAGCAATTGCTTTGCAAAGGGAATGAAAAGGACTGCAGGTAAAAGAGCAAGGAATTTAAAGTTATTTTCCTACCTTTGAGTTCTCTGTCTTTTTGAGGAGAAGCTGGCATCTGCCATCAGGTGAAGCAAGGGCTTTTGCTGTGGCAGCCATTGATAAGAGCACAGAAACTGCTATACAGTTAGACATTATCAAATCAGGTCAGAACGCCTTCATGCCCCTAAATACTGCTGCCATCTCCTCTTCAGTGGCAGCCATCAATTCACAGACTATTTTCCATATTTTTCCATGTGAAAGCTCCATTCTAAACATCTCAGCAAAGAAAGGAAAAGACTGCCTAAAATTTTGTTTGGGTTTTTTAATTAAAAAATGCTCTCCTGATCTACCTCAGTATTTATGACAAAACAAACACAAGATGAAGCATTTTTTCCCTAAGAGGTGAAGTCAAATGGCAAATCTTTCTTGCCCCACTGAAGAAATATGGCAAGGGGAATTTAAGAGTGTCATGAGAGCCACTAGCCCTGTGTCTTCTAGGAGGGCACAGAGTGTTCAGTGTAATGCCTGCCAGTCAATAGTATGGCATCTGCCCCCTGAGAGCAGGCCCAGCACAGCTCTTTGAACCCATAATCCCTTCTCAAATCAATATCTAGTCTCCTGTTTGTTCTAATTTAAATTGGTGGCAGAAATGAAGCATCTTCTGGACTGGATCCCCACAGAAACCTGAACTAAGGGCTCAGAGCACAGAAATGTGCTGCTTTCCATGCTGGGATGATGAAGGGTCACAGATGAACCAGGTGAAATGTGGGTGGCTGTTTGGGAAAATGCATTTTGTGTGAAGTGTAGATGCCTGTGCTTAGATGAGTCGTGCCCTGCTGTTTTCAAATCAGTAATTTCAAAGACTTGCTTGCATGCAGGATAGACAACATCAGCTCCCTCCACCACAGGCAAGGGACACAAGAAAGGTTAAGAGGTTTTTTAAAGAATTCTGGTCACTAGATGGGGAAAAATATCCCAGAGGAATACTTCATTCAAATACCCTGAAAATGTCTAGTTGGACTTGAGAGGAAGTAATACTGGAGTTAATTTGGATTGTACTAAAACTTAAATCCTGACAATTTCATCTGTTGCTTCAACTGTCACGACTTTTATGTTTGAATTTACTTCTAAAAGCCTGCAGGTGATAGTCTGCACTTCGTCACAGTTCACAAGGTAGGCAGAAACTCAAAGAGAACCATGTCCTTGCAAGAATATTATTTTATCTGAAGTGTGACTAACAGGAAGGTCATATTCTACCCTTTTTCCTCCCCTCTCTCCCTTAAACACCTTATTTGCCAGAGCTACAGAGATTTAAAAGAAAAATCAGGGCATCATATAATGATTCATAGGCAAGCACAGCAGAAGCATTAATCATTCACATCTTTAACTCTAAAAGCATATAAACTTCCAAGGATGATCAGTCAATGCGACGCATTTATATTTTAGCCGGAAATCAGATTTAGAAATGGAACATCCTGAACTTCTGACCAGAGAACAAAGTGTATGAAATGCCACAGAGCCAGTTTCAAAGAGCCCAAATGCACGGCTTCTACTCATGTAAAGAGGCAGCCTTTTATATAAGCAATCCTATTATTTGCAGTTCAGTTCATGGTTCAAGAAAATATCAGGAAAGATGAGCCAGAGCAGCAGAACAGAGCCAAGCAGGCTGGGTCTGCCTGTCTCTCTTAACAAGAGAAGCAAAGGGAGGATGCTGATGCTTGACAGAAGAGTTGAAAACTTGGAAGAGAACTTGTGTGATTCATTCTTCTGTCTGAATAGACCTCAGAGATCTTTTTGATGATTCTCACATATGTTTCTAGTGGGTCTTCTGGAATTAGAAATGTTGAAAGGGAAGGCACTGAATGTAGGCCCTGTTCTGGGATGCATGGCAAAAAGAAAACATCCCTAGGAAAAAGAAAACCCAGCAGAGACAAATATCAAGTGCAAGTAATAAGCAGAGGACAAGGCACACTGTATGATTTTTTAATATGTGTAGTAGCAATTTATAAACAAGTGTGGGTTTCGTTGTCTGCAGGGGATGATGCAGCAACAAACACAGGTGCCAACAATGGGCACTGGAAATTCAACATGTCCCTTCTGACATTCTGTATCTCCCTTTGTATTCTTCACAAGAAAATTAAATGCCTTCATATTCTCCATATTCTCTTTTACAAAAAGACAATAATAATTTTAATCTGACAGAAGGAAAGTCTTGACCCATAATACAGGCTGAATTTCTGAGTAAATTAGAAACTATCAAAACTATTATGTACTTATGGATTTCTCAATGATACAAAAGTCTTTAATTAGTACTAGGGGAGAGGGAAACAGAATAGGTGATAGGAAGACTCTGTCAACAACAAAAAAAAATTAGTTTAAAAGTTTAGATTCTCTTTATAAAAGTAGGTTTTTGATTAAAAAAACCTACCCACATTTTAAAATGTGCCATTTGCATTATTGAACTTTAAAACCAAAAAATATATTGAAAAAGCAAGCTATCTTTTTTCCTTCCTTCTCTTTCATGTTTACTGTATCAGTAAGTTAACATACCATGAGTAATATTTGAACTCTAAGGCTGTTGTATCTATTTAGTTGTCACAGCAGCAGCAGTATCTTGTGGGAACAAGGCAATAGGAAAAGAATTTTAGAGATAAGAAAAGATGTATTATACTGTTGATGTGACTTTTGCACAAAATACTAGAAACTGAACTGGGAACAATGAGATCAAAAACAAGTTTGAGAAGGAGCAGCAGAGAAGTGGCTCAGAAACCTTAGAAGCGTATCACATTTTTGAAAGTTTTTGTTGGTACTCTTGAAGAAAAGATGATCTGGGAGAATTGATACCCATAAACTGGGGGCAGGGTGAAGTCTGCATGTTTTCTGAGCACGCCCCACTAGCTAGAATTCTTGCTTTTTGCCTGCAGCTCTGTGTAGTGACAGACACAGAGGGCAGCATCTTCCATTCCCCAGAGATGGACCCCTCCCACCCACAGATGCTGAACCCACACTGGCATTATCTATGGAAAGTCAGCTTGCTCCTGTTACTGAGGAGAACCTTGTACAGGATAACAAAAAGCCACTGGTACAAGATAAGAACTGTCAGTGGGGAGTCATTTGTTGAGGCTGAGAGCTGCCTTGGCAGCCCTGTCCTGCCAACATGGCTGCTGGAGGGAGGTGGTTCTGCTTTACATTCTAGATAACACCACAATTCATCACTTTTCCTTCTCAGCTGCACTTCATTTATCCCTGCATGGTAAGCTGTCATCTCTGCTCCTTTTTCATTTATACGGAATAAAAATATGGTAAGATGGTAAATATACCATCTTCTAGGATGTCACTCCATACTTATTAATAATACATGACATGTTAGAATTATTTAAAGGAAAATCAGCAATTTAGCATAACCTTTATCATAAAACTTGGTAGAAAAAAGGTCAGGATGGTTGGTGCCTGTAATGGTCAGGAATTTCTAAGTACCAAAGGAATTTGGGACAAATTGTGCCATTTGAAGGGTTGGAAAAAAACTGAAACAAAGAAGTCTAGCTCTGAAAGTGTGCTATCAACAACATGTCTCTTGTTAAAAGTAGGTCTAGAGATACCTGGGTCAAGCTAAGATTATGTGGAAGAGGAGTTACATACTCTTTTTAGCTTAGAACCACAGACAAAACTGTAGGTCATTATTACTTTGCAGTACAGGGCATTTTAAACATCTCTGACAATTCTAGAAATTCAAGTTTCTAAGATTTAGCCAATGACCTGCGCAAGGGCCATTGGTAGTCATTAATTCCAATTAAAATTAACCCTACTCAAACATTTGTGCAGCAAGACAGGACAGCAAGAATGCCAGAAAGAATTCCACTTATCAAACAAATAAATCAAAACAAAGTGACATAAAAATTACTTCACCATTAGCATTTCATATGCCTGAGAGGTGCACATTCAAATATAACTTTCTGCATTTATATGGAAATCAAGATAGCCTCCAACTGAATGGGTTATTGCATTCTGCTTTAATATACTGACCCTTGGCTTTCTGCTGTTATGAGCTTTGTCCCAGATAAGCCTGTGGTGATGGGAATCTGCTCCCAAGGCAGAAAACTCTTAAATATCTCCAGCACTTGGGTCACACTGGTAAAAAAAAGCTGCAGAAACTTGCAAAGAGCAGAAGAGAAGATGGCTGAGGTACCTGTGTGCGATGGTGTTCGCAGGGGTCTTAGGATGAGGGAAGAGAAGAGGATGTGACTCCATGTTTCAGAAGCCTTGATTTATTATTTTATGATATATATATATTTTATTAAAACTATACTAAAAGAATAGAAGAAAGGATTTCTTCAGAAGGCTAGCTACGAATAGAAAAGCAATGATGATAACAAAGACTTGTGACTGACCGAGACAGTCTGGGCAGCTGGACTGTGATTGGCCATTAGTTAGAAACAACCCCATGAGACCAATCACAGATGCTCCTGTTGCATTCCACAGCAGCAGATAATCATTGTTTACATTTTTTCCTGAGGCCTCTCAGCTTCTCAGGAGGAAAAATCCTTGGCAAGCAGCCACAGGGCTGAGCTGATCAGCAGCCTCCTCTGCACAGCCACCTTTCTCCTGGGACTCAGAGCAAGAGCCCTTGTTGTGCCTGCCAAGGGAAATCTCCCTCTGATTGCTAAAAGCTCAGATGAGCTACTTCAAAAGAAAATAAGCATTTGTTGTTCCCTCTCTAGCAAAAACATATCCTGGAAGCTCAGGTTTATTACAGACTGCTGTATTTGTGCTCCAGCTCCCAGTAACACCCATAGTGAAAGGGCATTACCATAGAGAACAGCAGGGAAAGCAGACAGAAACCTGAGCAGCACATCAGGAGCACTGCAATCAACAGCTTCCTGCTTTCAGTAGGGATCTCTGGAGTGAATTTCCTGAATTCCTGCTTGGAATTCATCAGGGTGTGATGCCTAGAGAGTAGAGCTGTAGGGAGGGCTGAGTACCTGCTGGCAAGCACAGCAGAGGTGAGGAGGATGGGGAGCCCGGCCCTGCCCCACCTCAGCTGGCACAGGCAGCATAAGCCAAGAGGAGAGCACAAGGAGCTGCTGAACCCAAACTGCCTGGAAAATGTGCTCCTTTAGCTTCCCTCTAGAGCATCACAGGTAGCATCTTTAGTGAGTCTTAATGAGACTTATCTGTCTCATCATCTTTTTAATTCCTCATTATTTCAGCTTCTTATTGTGATCCTGATCACTGCTACGATTTGTTAACCCACACCTTTTCCTAACCCAGCCATGAAACAGAACCCAGGCCCATCTCATGGGGATGCCCTCCCTGAGGCATAACTGCATGCACACAGGGACAATTCCTGTGCTCAAATGCTTAGAGGGGAGGCTCCAATGGAGGGAAAAGGCTTAACTTCTCCAGCATGTGGGAAGATGCTTAACTTTTCACATGCAGAAGTCCTATCAAATGTAGAGTAAAGAAGTTTTTGAATATCTGAATACAGATTATGGAGCCCTCCCGGCACAGTTACAAATAAAAGATCTTCAGCACAAATCTTAGAATTTTTTCCTAAATCAGTTTACAAATGAAACAATGCTGTGTGCGGCCCACAGGCAAGGATTTCCTCAGCTTTAGCAATAAGTTACTGAATATCTCCCTGTATTTACATTGGCTGTTCCCTCTCCCCCAGCCCTGTGTGAAAGCCTTTAGAAGATACCTGCCTAACTCGGAGCAGAGTGCCAGCAGCATGCTGCTGGTGCACTGAAATTTGCTTTTATTTCTGACTGTTCAAATTGCATCTACAGGAAGCAGCTGGACAAAAATAACTCGAGGTGTATGAGGCATTTGGAAATGAACTGACATGTTGATTAGTAAATCCTGCAGCCTGTGCCAACTGGGGTTTAATTTTTTTTTTTAATAACATCTACAGTATTAATGAACTAAGTAGAAATTTCTGCCATTGTTAACCTTCTCCTTGCAGCTACAGTTTGTGGGGTGTCCATGCACAGCAGGACAGCTACAGCAGCTCCTGAAATGCTGTCACATCCCAGAAGAGCTCCAGACTTTCAGCAGCAGCCACATCACCTCAGGCTGTACTTGCTTTTTAACTCTACCCACTGCAGCACCAGGGGGGTGAGAGGGCAGAAGATGTCCCTGTAAAAGCCAGCCCAGTCTGTCAGTGCCTGGTGTGGAGCTGTCCTGCTCCCATCCCTGACTGAGGAACCTGCAGGTGTGGGGTGCAGCCTGCCAAGCTACAGCTATGAAATCATAAAAATGCTTCCCAGAGCACGCTACCCATTATTCAATCCACTGTTTTGCTTCCTAATGCAGGAGTTTCACATGTGAGGGAAGTTATTTTTAGTGCTATGTGTGGTGCCAAAGTATTTAATGATTGCCTGGGTTCACCCACCCCAGAGCTCTGGTTCAAGCCAGTGAAATTTAGGGTTTTTTTTTAGGTGTCCCTCCTATCCTGTTCCCTCAGCCCTAAAAGGCTGAGTACTAAAGGGAAATATACCTATAAAAGTTTTTATTATCTTTTTTTGCCTGAACAATGTAATGTCATTAAACCAGTAAATTATTGCAGAAGCACATACCTGATTATAAAGCTGTTATAGGGCAGTAAATGAAATAGCCTTTGGATCTTCTTTACAAGTTACCTGCAGGAGAATTAGCAGGGAATTAGCAATGCCTGATACTTGGCCTTTGCTTGGCTTTCCAGGGCAGGTTTTGAGTGCCTGGCAGTAGAGGGGTGAGTGCCTCCTTATCTAGGCTGCATTGGAACCATATCAATTTTTCATTACTTGAAGTAAAAGCCTGGTTTCCTGTGAGTTTGTTATCTTGGCTTGAAAGGGAATCAACACAAACTACATTTTAATATAGCCTGCTGTAAAAGACCTGACAGTTTGCACAGCTGTAATTAGAAGCTTCTAGTGCTTCTCACTCTCTTGAAAATGCAGCTCCTTTCAGGAGGCATGCAGCCTCCTGCAAATAGCTCACATGGGCTCCAGAGTACTGTTCTTCCAAAGCCTGAAAAATAATCAGGAAAGGTGGTTTCAAGCATGTGCCTCCACCACCTAGGAAATACATTAAGGGACCTGAACTCAAGCTATTAAAAGTCCTCATCATATTTATGGTGTTCCTGGCCTGTGAGGAGACAGAAAACTGCACACTGTGAATTTTTCTTAGAATAATCTTTTGAAATTTTGGATTGTGAAGAATGCTGCTCCACAGGCACCTGGCTGCTATTTAATACAGGCACAGCCTCCTCTGCAGGCTTCTGAACTGAATCTACACTTGGAGAAAAATCTCAGGAGAGGGAGTCCTCATCTGTGATCAAAATTGTGAATGTCTGTACTGTGGGCAGCACAAACTGACAAATGCACACTTGTATATACAAGAAACACATTAGCCAATATTTCTGCATGAGAGGGAGTCAGAGGCCTCAAATTTATAGCCAGGCATTAAATATAGAGAAGAGACTTCTTTCTCACCTGAAGCTATCTTTGACAGATTTACACCCTGAAGTATGAGCAATAGATTCTGCCTCATACTCTGTCATGTATCCTCCTCTCTTATATCACTACAAAACACATGGTAATGCCTTTTTGCCTGGTGGAGGGAGAAGCCATCCCACTGCAGCTCTGAGCCTCAGCAAATCACACTTGAATTTTAAAGGAGAAAAGGATTTGATGCCTGTGGCAATTTAGAGACTTCTCCCTGCCTCCAAAGAATATACCTCACAAAACACTGAATACAGCACCAGGTTTATAGCTGCTCTGTTTGAAATTAATTCAATATTAATTCATGGCTGGAGAAATCCTCTGCTCACTGCCCTGGTTCTGGAGGGAGCATCCTGCACTGAGGGCTTCATCCTCCTCCTGTGCAGATTCCCAGCCCTGACAGATCCCCCTGGGCTCTACTCAGGCACCCAGGGAGCTGATAGCACTGGGGAGCACAGGAGAGCTGGGAAAGGGGACAGCAGCACCACGGCTTGCTGTTTCCACTGGGAAAACATTACAGAATGGGAACAGCTCAGAGCTCCTGCTCCCAGCCTGGCACAAACATGACATGGCTCCCCTGGAATCGTCTGAGCAGCATTTCCCTGGCATAGCAGTGATGATGAAGACATTCTGACTGCAGCTCTGTGGCACCATGCATCCCTGTTAATGCCTGTTTTCCTGCAAACACAGCCCACCTTCTCTGCTCCCTCTCTGCCAACATACCTGAAGAATTGGCTCATCACTAGAAACGTGACCCACTGACAGAACAGCTGAAAGCAATTCAGGGTTCTTTGTAATTTGAATTCAGTGGGTCATTCCTCTTACAGTCAGATGATGACGTTTAATTTTCAAGAGATTATGCAGTGTGTGTTTGAATTGTGGGCACAGAGTAGTCAAAAAACAGGAAAGAAATCAATTTAATCTGTTTTTTTCCTCATTTAAATGTTTTTAAAATAACACTCAGTTCATCAGCTCGCAGTTGTTGTGGTGAATTAAACAAAGAATAGATCCATGTACTATGCATGACTACCAAAATGTGATCTGTGACACCAAATGAACAGAAAGGATACCTTCAACGTGGAATACATACCACGAAAAAAGTAAAAGTAGCAAATAATAGGCATTTCTTGCTAGCATTCTGGTCTTACCCAGAATATAAAATGAAATTAGTCTTCAGACACTTGGAAGAAATGCATTTGCTTTTCCAAATGCATTCATAATATTTTTGACATGCTTTTAAACCTGAATGTCTGTTAATATAAATGTGATGTTTCTTTCAGTTTAACAATATCAAGACACTCTCCTTGTACTTAGGCAACACTGTCTTAAGTGAGAGCTGTTGAAAGTATGATAAACAAGAGTATCAAGGAGAATTACCTAGTAAATAAAGTTTATTATTTATGTTTCAGAGGTTTTCAGTGTGACAGACTGCTTTATTTCTGTGCTTTGTTTCACTTTTCTGCTTTTCTTTTCAAGTGATGAGGAGAAAAAACCTAAATAAATAAATATAATGCAGCTGCCAAAGACTTTTTTAAAAAAGAAAACTGCTGGAGCATTCTCATCTTTAAACAGACAGCATATACCACAGTAGGAAAATTCATAAATAAAAGAAACATGAGATGACATGTAAAGAAATTTGACAAATATCTTCCATCCCTAAGTGCTCTAAAACCTGATTTCTGCAAACATAGCTTTGATACCTTTGCAGTTGCAGTCTTCTCTGATAATTGTATTTGACAGAAATTCCTTTAGAAGTCAAAATGAACCTATTACTAAGCACATTTTCCTACAAGGGGAACAAAAAAGCAGCTTTTACTAAAGTATTCTCTTTTCCTGCATATTTTCCCTGAAGTGCCTCTCACTCCACATTTGCACAAGTATTCATAGCCTGTTCTTTGTTGTGCCATTTGGTCCCTGCCTGCTGCAGAGGGGAGGATTCTGCATTTCCACTGCTGGAGTCACTCCAGATCTCAGTGCTCGGAGAACAAACACCACGCACACACCCACCTCAAGTCTGAAATGCTACCTTTAGCATTATCCACACCAACTGCAGCTCACATCCCACGGGAATCCTCACACATAACTCTCAGAGCAAGTGGAACCTTGAGCTTACTCTTGTTTAGGCTCCATCTTCTCTGCCTTAAAACCTGGGAGTCATACATTCCTTATCATCTGGAAGAGGCTACAGACACCCATCATTAAAGATTGATTCTAGAAAAGCTTCTAAGGGAAGGAAAACTTCCCTGGCTTTTCTTTTCCCTAGCTGTACCAGCTCTCCTGATGGAATTTGAGAGAGGTTAGTTCATTCTGCTTCTGGATGCTCTGCCTACCATTTCTTTGATTCTCTGCAGCAGATTTGCAGTTGTAAAATGTTTGAAATCGGCCTTCAGCCAGAATCTGCCAAGGTTTCCCCAGGTGATTTTTCCTCCCCATTTAGTTGATATATACCAAACACTGCAAATGCACAGAAACACACACACTAAAAAAACCCAAACAAAAAACCAAAGCAAAAATCCAAACCAAACCAACCAACCAAACCTACCCTGCATTTTTTGTTACCGTAGTGTTTAAATGACAACACTGATCTTCCAAATGTGACATCAGATGGGTTTTTCCCCTTTTAAAATTAATGCTTTCCCTTATCTGTATATAAACCACAAAATATAAACATAGCACACACTTTCCCTAGGTCTTTCTTAAAAGTAGTGCTACCAAATTAGAGTTAAATTTTTGTTAGCAACCATTGAAAGTACATGCATGAACAGCAATTTTAGCATGAATTGTAAGTGTGAATTGCAAATAACCCGTAAACAGGAAAATTTGAAAGTGAAATAGAATGCAGTAAGATTTAATTAAGAGCAAATTAAAGCATTGCCACCACTTTTAATGTGACTCTCTGCTACCACTTTCTGTAGGAAAACAGCTCCACTGCCAAACTGCTGAAATAATCCAACTATTGAGGAGACAGAGGAAAATTTTACAGTGTTTTAACTTTTCTGTGAATGTTCTTTACTATTTTCTCCCGTTCCTCACCTCTATTTCCTGATTTTGCTTTCCCTGCTCTCTAAGATTCTCCCATGCAATTTTTCCCAGCAGGCACTAAGTGCAGTCCTGGGGCTGGAGAGCTCCCAGGAGGAGCGATGGGGGCAGGAGGAACTTCTGCTGTCAAAGCTGAGGGTGCAGATCTCCAGGAGTTTCAGCAATCCCAGCAGTCTTTCTCTGCAGCCTGACATGTAACCTGCACACATTCCTCAGCTGCAGAATTTCATTTACAGTCCTGTGAAAAAACCCACCAATCTAAGCTTTCTAGAAAGCTATCCCTTCTTGGCAAAAGTAACATTTTCATTGGGATTTGGCCACTCAATATGTTTAGAGGAAATCAATGAGTGTGTATACAACCAGACTGTGGACTAACAGGATGCCAAAAGCACAAGTGACTGAAAACCCCCTCCCTAGGGCTTCAACATGCACATGCTTTGAAAAATTCAGTCTAGGCTTTGAAGCTCTATTTCCTGGGTGCAGGGACTTTATTTTCTGTGTGATGAGTGGTAGAAGTCTGATTAAAAAAATCATTAGCAGCACAGCAAATTTTCTATTAACTACTGAAAGATAAACTTTGAACAGAAAACAATGCAGACAAGTAACCTAAAGTCCATCCTGGTTTTCAGAAGCATTCAGGCTTTTCTTGGATTTGATTACTAACTGGAAAGCTAAGATTATTCTTCAGCAGGGTGACTCAGTGATTTCCTACTGAATGAAGCCAAAGAGGCAATCACTCCTGTCCATTCTAGGTATGGTCCTGACAGGAAGAGTAGGTCCTCCCCAGATTGCCATCTCCATAGGGAACGATATATAGCATCCATATGGTAATATCTTCAGTGTGCAACATCACTGGTGAGCCATGACAAAGCTAAGAAAACATACAAGTTGAGCCTTTTTGTTATTTTCATTTTTCTCAAAAGCTACTGTAGTGAAAAGAACCTTAATACCACTAAATCTTTTTTAAAGTGTGCTACATGTATGCTACATCCTAAGACACAAATATGTTTTTCCTGGACCTTCATTTTGCCATACTGTTAATTATGAAAACCTATGGAAGAGGCTGCTCAGGCTTTTGTTTAGTCAATAATTGTATTTAAACATTTAAAATGTCTAATAAATGAATCATCTTGAACTGCTGAAGAGCAATAGCCATGTTAAAAACTAATTTAAAAGACTTTTTTTCCTAACTGAAATTCCCACAGAAGACATTCAAAATATGAATTCCAAGAACATGAATTTGGGATAATTTTTGTTAGGTATCCATGGAAATAAGCTTTTAAAATACACATGTGATGCCATTGTGGTTTAGTACATCTGTTATTTGCAGTCCAAAAACCCCAAAATGCTTTAAATCATCCTGTTCAAAGCCCAGGTGCTGTGCTGCTCACAGCAGTGCCTGGAGTTTGTGTGTAGTTTCAGCAGATGACACAAACTGCAAAGCCTGGGGCACATTGGATACCACGAGTGCCTGCCTGGGCAGGGGGGCACCATCTTTGCTGGCCCAAAACAGATCACCTACACCTGCCAGCAGGCAAGGGAGCTCTTCATTTCCTTTGCTCTGTAAATAAAACAGAGCTACATGCTTTATTAGCACACACTGGGGGGATCTTCCTCAAGGCAAACAGTTTCCATTTGATCTGACAGATTTCTGCTCGAGTCTCTGCCTGTCAGGAGCCTCAAAACTTATGTTTGGGCACACTGGCTTCTGTATCCCTGCCTCTGCAAATGCTTCCCTTGGGCTTTGTGGAATCTGCCTTAGAAGATATTGCTCCAGCCAGTTTCTCTTCAAACAGTTACGCATCACCTTTAAGAGCTCACATGTGAGCTGGAATCACTGAAAACCTCCAGCAGAGTGCCCCGGGAAAGAAGTGAGGCTGGGCAGAAGGAAGAGGTCTGGGCTAGCCAATAAGCCTCTTTTCTTAAGGGGTACCAGAAGGTAGAGTCTATCTGTGAGAACACAGAAGGAAATCAAGGTATTTGTGCTCTCAAATTCATTTATTCAATTCATTTGGGTTAAGTTTTAAAACTGTGTGCAGGTACTAGCAATAAATATGGGTTTGTCAAATTGTAACTTGTAGCAGTCCAATTTCCACCCTGAACAGGAGAAGAGGCCTTGTAGGTAGGAAAGCTCCATCAGAGTATATACTTTGATTACAATAAAGTTTTTTGATACTCTGTCTGATAAAACACAGAAAACATGGACTAAATGAAACCACTGCAAAATGAAGACTGAATGGTAAAATTGTACTTGGCAGTTATCAAGTTTTAATTTTTGTAACTGGGGGAGACACTGGCTGAAGTCTTCCTTGCTGGGAGGGAGTGGTGAGGAGGGCAAGGTGGCTCCAGAAAAGAGCACATGAGGAGAAAGATTTGTAACAGCCCTCAAATACTCACAGACATACAGACAAAGTGGAAAATTGAAAACTTCTCTGCATGTCAAAGGAGAATAAACCAAATTAAGTCTTGCAGCAAAAGCATTAAAAGGTTAGAATATGAAGTGAGTGGGAGAGGTTGTCCAGGGAAATTGTGCAAGCTTTGAAAAGTTTGACAAGAACCCATCCAAAGCCCTAACTTTACTTTGGCTTCCTATTGTCTCTTTTCAGGCCTATTTCCTGAAGCTGCAGCATAGACTTCTTCCCTTAACCTTCAAAAGGATGACTTATTTAACAGGTGCTTATACTTCTAGGACCTAAGTATTTAATATGGGTGATGCTAAAAGTGACCAAAACCAGATCATCTCAGCATCTTGGCAGTCTAAACTAAACAACTTTAATTTGGCAGAATAATATTTATATGTCTTTGAGACTCCTATTTCTTATGCAGACACAATTGATTTTTATTACAGTCAACAGTAGAGTTGCTTTCAAAGGTTTCAGTGATTTTAGCATCTACAAAAGCACCCCTGTTAAAAATGCAGGATATCTTTCCAAAGCAAACTGTAGCAGTAAATACTCTTATTCTTTAAGCAAGATGACAAGAGAGCACATACATGAACTTTCTGAAATTCTGTCATGTTTGTGGGAGGTTAATAAACGGCTACTCTATTAACAGGCTGAGCTACATAATTTGTGTCTGATACAACAATTGTTTATGATTCTCCCTTCAGCTATTTGCACTGGTGCTTAAACTCACTGGGCTGCTGTCATGTAGAACATGCTAGCATGTACAGCATGTCCCCCTCCATCTGCTGGCTTTGACCACAAAATTAGATCACCTGAAACAGCAGTAATAAAGAAATCTAGAATTCCTTCTATGTTAGGACAATATGAATAAAGCAGACGCAGAGAAGTTCAGCAATAACAACTGAGTTCTTTCTTTAGGTGGAGACACAGCAGTATAACCATTCTCTCCCTTTGCTCAAAAATCCTGTACCTCAGAAATCTGGCTGAGCTGTCCTGTACTTGTCCTTCTCAATCTTGCCCACAGCCACCAATTTGGTGCCTGCACTGCCACAGAAATAATTGAGACAGGATTAGGTGGTACATTGCTCTATGGAATCTCCCTCTACATCACTCTTTTGGCAGACACTGGCTCCCATGAACAAGGTCCAGGGTGAGCCCAGCTGGCTGAACAGAGGCCAGTGTGGCAGAGCTGGGAGCTGCTGTCAGGGCACACAGAGGATTATTTACTGCTGACAAAGCACCAGGACCCATCAGATGCGCTTCACTGCTGCTTCTGCTACTCCTGCAGTCTGCTGCCACAGTTATTTGCTACATTTGGAAGGTTTGATTGTCCTCCTGCATGGGAACAGAAGCCTGGGCTGCTCATTTCAGGCCACAGAGGCAGCCTGGGCCCCAGCACAGCCACTGGGGCCTGCCAGGCCTGGCTGCCATCCCCACCCAGCGCCACAAACTCCCAGGTGCTGCTGCCTCAGCAATTGCCAAGCACACAGACACTCCAAATCACTCCCCCAAAACAATGGAGCCACCACAAAAAGCCACAAAAATGGTACCAAGTGCCCCTTCTAAGCCCCATGGGTAGCAACACCCCAGTAGAAGGAGGGGTGTCTCTTAAAGCCCACCTGCAGGGTCTGAAACAAAGGTAAGCAAGAGAGACAGGCTATCAGTAACAAGGAGTAATAGACATCAAATTCCAGGATGTGTTTTGAAACAGCAGCCACAGCAGGAACACTCCTTTGATGCTAAAGCACATCAGTCCAAAGAATAGAATGGAGACTTCATTTAGTCTCTCCTACACATGTAAGCAAGGTGATGCAAAGGGGGCTCTGCTGCAGCAGCTGCTGTGACAGCAGGGCCTGTTGTCATCTTATTGCAGGGGCTCCATACTTATGGAACCTAATCACAAAGTTGTCTCCTTATCCCAAATGTTCCATACCTTCTTGGTGTTCCCCGTGGGCAGCTCCTCAGAGCACTGACTCTTCTTCACAAAGCAGCCATTGACTCCAGCTCCCCTCTCACCAAGCCACCCCACTCTTTTACAGCATCTTCTTCTCACTGGTCACAGCTGTGGCCTGTTAAAGTCAGGCCTGCTCCTAATCTCTGTTAATTGGCCCAGCTGCAACTCCTTAGGGGTAAGATTACTTTCTACAGTATCTTTATTTTCTTATATTCTATCCCCCCACAAGGGCCAGCAGAGGACTCAGGGACATGCTGCCATCCTGCCCTCACCAGCCCTGCTCACCCAAGAGGGCAGAGGCTGGGACACAGCACAGCTCTCTGTGCACCAAGGAGCTGCTGCAGGGAGCCTGATGAAATCCCCTCTGCCAGCTTCAGGCTCCAAAATATCATCTCCATGGCAGAGAATGCTGCTTTGATTTGGAGGAGCTCTTCTCCATGCAACAAAATATTTTTAACAGCTGGCAAGCCACTTGTGTGAATCTGAAGAACCCAACACTCTGGGAAATATCCCACTAATAATGAAAGCAAGTATTCAAGACCTCAGCCAGCCATACATATGGCACCAAAGAGCCAGAAAAGCCCTGGAAGGTCTGGTACTGGAAAGATGCCATCACAACTGGGAAAATGCCTTTCACAGAAAGATGATCAGGATTGACACAAGTGTTCCTGCCTCACAAAGGAAAGAGATTATGGCTGTTAAATCAGTGCATGTCTTGGTCTCAGGTGGTCTCCCACATCTTTCAAGATGACAAGAACATGATTTTCAATGTGAGAAATAAGGTAGGGGAGCTATTTCTTGTCCTCCTATCCAAGAGCCCTTCTAACCCCTTTATCTTTGCTTTTCTCACATTCACTAAACTCTCCACATCACTTTCAGTCCTGACTGTCATTTAACTCAGTTTGTAACACAAAGATAAATAAAATGCCTTTTTTAGTTTCAAGCTAAAGTTGTTCCATACATTATAAAACTAAATTGAAATTCTGTGTCCCTCCACAGTGTTTTGTGTATTGCTGAGGGCCCTCCTTGTTACTTGTGGTTGCTGCTTCTTTGGGACTGCTGGGGCTGAGAATGATTGCCTTTCCCTCAGTGGTTATTGCAGAATGACAAAAAATATCCTTGGCTTCCTTTCCTCTGTATCCATCTGAATACAGATGAGGTGTATCACCAGTCTTTGTCAAAAATCACCACACTTGGATTACAAATCTTCAAGTCTCCCTCACATTCAGCTGAGAGCTGCTCAGTTTTCCTCCATGTGCAGGGAAGTATTTTAGGGAAAATGTTTATTTTGGTTTTGCTTTAATAATATCAGGGCAACTGTTAATCCCCATCAAAAATCCAAGGCAAAACCTGAACTATATGAGTAATTAAATATAAATTCCTTCAGGGCTGCTAGTAAAAATAAATTAAACAGATAGATAAAAAATAGATAAATAGATAATATAGATTTTAAAATAGATAAAAATAGATAAAACTGCTAGCACCTGTGTCTTTGATCAAGTTCCCAATTCTTTGCTAGCATTGTGAAGTTAAAAATAAGACCGGGGGGGAGGGGGGGGGGGGGCGGGAGAAAAAAAAGAAGAAAATAATCTGAAAACTAGAGCAAGAGGGCTGCTTTCCTAACCAGGCATAATATATCTTCAGTTTGACAGAAAGCAGCCCCACTCAAAGTCAGTCTGGCTGTATTCACCACCTCTACAGGTAGCTTCCTATATAGTTTCTTTCTATTGTTATTTTAGTTGCTTTTCAGACTCATATTTATGCTCTTGAAGCCATCTTAATACTTCACTGCTTGTATCTAAAATGGCCTATTCTAGAGTACTTAAAAGAAAAATTCAATTTTTTTCCCCTTTACCCACCCCAAATACCCCAGGGTATTTGAAACATCAATAATGTTTCTTCTTATATTCTTATTCCAGACAGAGAAGTATATACATTAACTTTCAAACTGATTCTCATTTTGGTAATCTTGCCCAATATTGCTTTTTTTCAGAGCACAAAACAACCACCTGTCCCCTCCACCATGCATTGCTTTGGGATTTTGCATTTTCTAGACGCATTTTTATTTTCCTTCAGAAACCTCCAATCCTTTCTTTTAGGTTTTATTTTTAAAACTGTGTTTAAATTGTTTCTTAGGTTTTATAATCATGGACACACTGATCACCAGCTCTCAGACCTCTGCACTCTCTGCTTTTATCAACAAGTTTCATGCAAATACTTATGCATTTGTAATACAAAATAGCAATTATTTTGAATTATACAGCAAGTTTAATCTAAGGAAAAATCCACACACCCTTCCAGCAAAATACAGCAAAAGCACCAGGGCAGATCATGCAGAGGCAGTGTCAGGGACCTCTGACACCTTGCTTAATGAGCAGCCCCAGCATTAGTAGAAAGACCACATCCAGCTCTTGCTAATCAGTTGCTCAAGTAATGATGGCTTCAATCACCCTGATGAAGTTGATGACAATGATTAAGCTGGCTACTTAAAATGTCTTCTTGATTAAAGTGATATTTAATCCATAAATCATGAATTTCATTCCTGTTTGGCTTCATGATGCATCTTTCATGAAACTCAGGTGAGATGTTTTCCTCTCTGGTGACAAACCCCTTGAGTTCTCCCCATTTAATTTCACAGAAATGGACTGAAGGAGGCTTTGCCCACATAAGAAATCAGGTGTTAGACAATCAGCAAGTATTCAGCCAACACCTCTTCTTGCACACAACAGCAGCCCAACATTTTATGCTTCTAAACACAAGAAAGAGAAATTCAGCCTTTGGCATGGTGAATTTTGGACCCTAGGCAGCCTCAGACTTCAAAAAGGCAGTAAATCATTATTTTATCTAGCTGAAGATGGTGGAAAAATAAGGTAAAGTATTTCTTGTACACAAAAGAAATCTAACAAATGCAAATAGGGAACACTTGCTTCCTCTTCTCAAACATGCATGCGATTACCTCAGTGATAATCTAGGGGAAAAAAGGAATACTGTTATGTTAGGGTATCCATAGCTTTTACCCTGATAGTGCTGATTGAAATTCTCTCTGTGCACTGTTATTCCTTCCCAGTATTTGTAAGACATTAGTAGAAGCAGTATATTTCATCAGAGGAGTGCTAAACTGAAAGGTTTCAAATAAAACTGGGGTTGTAATTACTTCAGGTCACTGTGGCCATATAAAAACAGTAACTTAGTGAGGAAAGGAATTAATAGCCCTGTACAGTAATATAATTAGGCACATCTTTCTAAGAAAGGTTAATCCATTTAATTCATGGTGAGAAAAAGCTCTGTGCTAGAGAATTTAAACTACATTGGCTTAATTAACTAGGTAGGAATAAAAAGTTCATTGGATGTGAAACCAGAAGTTATGTATCTATACCTTGCTACATTTACAGTAAAAATTATCACCAATAAATTCATAAACGCTGTTCCGTTCAAATTAAGAAATCTTCCAGAGCAAGGCATACCATACAGCATTTGGGTCAAGAACAGATATAGTCAATGGTAAAATAGCCTGTTAAGAGAAGCAATCAAAAAGCACCAGATTTCCTGAAGACTTGGCCAAACCCACAACTATCTTTATTTTAAAGAAAGAAAATCCTGAATAGCTGTCATAGCTGTTACTCCTGGTATAAATCCCAACCTAGAATAGCAGCTCTATTTTTAGAAAAACATCAGCAACCTATCAAACATGACATAGAAAAAAAAACTAGAGCATGAGATGCCATAGGAGAAGTTCTGAGAAGGGCAATTGGCAACTCCATGTAAGACACCACAGGGAAAGCAGGGGACATGCTGCAGCTGGAGGCATTTGTATGATCTGTTGGGGGAAGCCAAATTTTCTCTATTCCCATCAGCCCAGGCCCATTGCACTGAAACATGTTCTGAAACAAGAGAGGTAATGGGAAGAGACTGCTACCAGAGAGAGCTGCAGAGTGCAGCATGACAGGCATGTGTATGCCTGCAGTACCCAGTCTGATGGGAGAGTCAGCACCACCCCAGGCTACTGGAACTAGTTTTAAGTTAGTTCCTAAACTTCATCCCTGTAGCCATCTCTGGCCTGACTTCAGGTGAAAAAAACCCAAGTAAAATAACTAACCAAATATCTCAAACTGAACAGCATTTATTTTCCTCCTCTAGTTTCTTTGATTCTTGAAAAATAAATCAGCTCTGCTGAAAAACCTCATCTTTCCATTGGATTATTCAGTCTACTTCATCCATCGTGCTTATTCCAATCCACCGGTCAGTCTGAAGAGTTAGGAGGTACAGCTGTGGGCCACAAACACCCAGGCACCACTAATCACAGCCTCCACCTGCAAATAATCCCTCTCTGGTTCTGCTCTCAGGTGATTATGCTGAGTAAAAATTTATATTCAGAGCCATCTGTTTTTCTGGTTGATAATTACCAAGAAGTCTTATTCTCAGAGCAGATTCTCCCACCTAGTTCTGCAAGCAGGTCCCGTTTGCTCACCTGGAACTGTCCACCTGGCTTATACTCATCTGGATATGCAGCAGGTTCACAGATTTTGTCCTCCAAGTCCTTGGCACATGGCTATCCCAAAATATGTCTTCATCTTAAGTGAGACCCACCCTTTCTCCAGGCCTTGCCTTCCTTCAATTCCTCTGCTGCCCACTGCCAGAGTCTCCCAAAATGTCAGCCTCTTCCTTGCATCTTAGTAAATCTCATTGTAACAATGCTTTTAAATAACAAAGACACAACCACAAAGAGGGCAAACCCAGGATTTTGTGAGTGACTGCTCTTTTGCTGCCTGCCCAACTCTAATTTCATCTCTCACTGTACTGAAGGAGAAAAAGTAAAGAGAAACAAGCACTTTGACTTGAGGTTAAAAACCATCCAGAACCTCTAGACATAAGTACAGTATTTTAAGCAGCATTAAATTGGCAGGAAACACTTTTTGGGGGGTAACAGTGCTACACCTGAGACAAATTAGCTCCACCATCATCTTTGATTCAGCTGTGCTGGAGCAGAAACATTTTGCAAGTAAGCAAGCACTTCACTGTGACCTCCTTGTGCAAGCCCTGGCAAAAAAGATACTTACAGTAAGACTTATTTTGCACAGAATCATTGACATTCCTATAAGCATTTAAGTAGTAAGCAACTGCAGAGCTTCCCATTAAGTTCAGTAGACATAACTTTACTGTACCTTGAGAGGTACATGTAGGCATTTTTAACAGCTTGCCATGGGTATGTGAAGAGTATGAATTAAAAATATTTAAGCGATTTGAGGCAAGGCTTTGCTCTGCAGATGACTGCCAAAGCAAAGTGGTTTTAGTTTTTAGGGTACAGACCATCCCAAGGCATTCCTGATGCTGTGAGATACCTGCTGCAGCCTTGCTTCAGAAAGAACCCACAGTTTATGTGTCTTTGGCAAAGGGAATACCATAAGAACATGAAATTTTAAGTAAGTATCAAACATGACTCTTAATAGGAATTCTACAAGTTTCTCTCATCATTCTTATTTGTTGTATCTGAAGTTGAGCCCTTGAAAATTCACAGAATTCCCTGCATGTAGGATGTTTTCTGGGATGGTCGGACTGCAGGCAGTGCCTATCACAGCACAAACTGTGCTCTAAATAAGTTTCAGATTTTTGAATTCTGCAAAGGAGGAAACAAAAATCTTACTCTTGTGTTTAGGAGAAGTCTAAGGAGATTTTCTTTTATCAGCATGCAGATTTTCAAAACAATCAACCATAGCTCTAAATGGCATTAACTACCTTAATCTCTACTCAGTCTAATAAACTAGGTTACTACACCATTGAATAAATAAAATACCTACTCCAGGAAATAGTCAACACAACCCAAAAGGAGAAAAAGAAACAAACCTAAATGCCTTTAAAAAAAAAAAAAAAAAATCACATTTAGGAAAAAAAGCTTCCTACCAAAACCATACCTCCAGAGCTGCCACCTCCCAGCAAGACAGGACCCTTCTGGTGCAGGCACACCAGGAGAAGAAACCTGAAAGGTGGGGAGACAAAGGGTGTCCTCAGTGGTTACAGCTGTGACTGCAAGCCAGGTGATCAGCTCAACCCAACACAGCTGTGGGCTGCCCATGGGTGAGAGCCTCATCTGGGGCACCATGGAACAATCACCCAAATCTGCCCAGAGCCCCAAGCAAAAGGGAAACTCTCCTTCTTAACCCAGGGGACTTCATCAAACTCACCCAAGCGCCTGTGTCCCAAGGGTATGAGGTGCCTGGAAGGTTTGAAAGTAAAACTCCTTTTTTTGCTGTTTTGTAACATCAGTGTGTTCAAAAGCACTTGGACTAACACTGCTCAAGTAAGGCAGATTGCAAGCAAAAATCATGCATAAGCAGAAGCCAAGTATCAGATGCAGAGAGCTATTCTGAACCACACAGAGAAAGAAAAGGAAAAGCCAACAGAAAAAGGCCAAGTAGCAGCAGGAACTTGAGGATCTGCAAGACAGCATCCAGGAGTGATGGGGGAGCTGAACTGAGCTGGAGTGGATCTGGGGAGCACCCACAGCCCTGCACCCTCCTTCCCTTGCCTGGGTTTGGGGTGCTCAGCTCACTGTGGGCAGAGCTGGTGGTGTCAGGGACCCACAAGGACTCGGGACATTGCCAAGGGGCCCCTGGCATCACCAGAGACACATTTTGGAAGCACTTGAGCAGAAACCCTCCTTGCAGTTTGGATGATGAATAAGCTCATCATGGGGTGGTTCAGCACATACTTGTGGGGATGTGCTTTAAAGCAGCACGTGAGGCAGTGAGCAGAGGTGGGCACTGTACCCACTGTGGCAGCCCCTGGCTGGTGCTGGGTGTGTGACACTGAAATTCTGCCCCATCCCCTTGGCTGCTGCTGAGACACCTTCACTGTGTTCAGGTAAGAAGCCATTCTGCAAAGAACTTGTAGTTTGTTTTGTTGTTTTTTTTGGTTTTTTGTTGGGGCTCCAGAAGGGAAGACACCATCTCTGCCTCTCCTCTGGGTTGGTCCTCCTGGAAAATGTATTATTTTGGCTAGTTCAGCCTTTCTACCTGGTTCATTTAGCCCAGAGCTGACAGGGCTGCAGGCAAGACTGGAAGGACTGACTTCAGCAGCAAAAGGCTTGGCTTTTCCAGGTGGGTGCCTCTGTGTGTGCTGAGATGTCAGAGATCCCTGTAAATTGTTGTCTCCAACCCCAACTGATCCTCCCACCAGTGAGGCTGCATGAAGAGAGCTGGCATCTTCAGATGGGTCTGTCCCAACTATCTTTGTGGCTCTGAGAACAAATGAAACCTCCGCTTTGAGTGAGAGATGGCTGCAGACAGTAGGAACACATCACTTGAGCAGGGGAAAAGGACTGATCTGGGGAAGGCCATAAGATTCATTTGTGGCACTAAATAAAAAATGACACTATTCAGCTTCGCTTACACATATGGTAAACCAGCCTGGGTGAGGGGAGTACAAAAACGAGTCAAAATACAGATTGATTCTGAAATAAGTTCTTTTTTTATCCTTTAGAACCATGGACAGGAATGTACAGCTCCACAAAAATGGAGGCCAAACATATTGAACCAAAACATTTCCTGGGATTCTGCGTGACAGTTTTTCTAAGGATATTTCCTTTCAACCAAACTCAGTCTAAAAGCAGCTTCCATTTGCAGTTAAAGTAATTGTGGTACACATTGCACATTTCTTGAAACACAATCTTTGTCATAGGCACTATGATTATTTTTCTTGTCTTTTTATTTGTTTTTACTGGTGAAAAAATAAACACAGGTGAAAATGAACACCTTTTTCCCCCTACTTCAATGTGTTTAGACTATGTGATTAAGTGGATATTTTCTCCAGCTATTTAGATGAATAAACTTTAAGTTGGAGCATTCATTTCTGTGATCTAAAAGAAAGTTTGTGTATGTAGCTTTACATATATATATATATTCAGAAGTCCCAAATCCAACTCAAGTGTTTATCAGTGATTTTATTGACAACAAAATCCATTTTGTTGAAATCAAATAGTCGTCTTATTTCAGTGAATGGTTCAAGACTTTCGGCTGCAAAAAAGTTTTCACAAGACTCGCCCTAGCATTGAGAACATTGACTTTATGTTCACATTAGGTGCTGTTTCAGACATATCTACAGACCAGTTTTAAGGTAAACATAATTTTATGTGATATAGAAAAGATCTAGTGACCAATAAAGGAAAGCATGAAATCAGGTTTAACTCTACAATAGGAGTTCATTGATTTAAATGAAGCCTGATTGACTCTACTTGCTAAGTGCTGAGCAAAAAATCTGAAATATTGGATTTGTGACCAATAAGATTTATACTGGGAACCAATCATTCCACTTTTGTTTCTAGACATCTTAATGTCCTTGTTGACTAAATAGGGAGGACTGAAAAACTATTTAACCAGTAAATCAGGCACATGATTTGCAAAGGCAATTCTTCCCTTGCAGTTATTCCAACTATCCCAGCTGGATATTCACAGTGAACAAACCATGTTTCCATCACCCCTGTTCCATTTTTAAGTGCTTTCAGTGTAGGGATTTGCTCCAGGCCTCATCAGCAGCCTGTGAGCGAGGAGCACAGGGCTCTGCCTGGTCTTCTCTCAGCTAATTAAGGAAGACAGGCAATGTGCTGGTGCCCAGATCCTGCCCACAAGGATGGAAAGTTGCCCATGAGCTACAGCACCTTCCTAGAGCACAGCCACTCCCACAGTGATGGGTTCTCTTTGCTCTCTGAAGCCACCTAGAGACAGCTCTAAATTAATGGAAATGCAAAGCTACTCCACTACTTACCAGTGAAACTGAAATGAAAATCACAACTTTGCTGCCAATCTGTATGAGGTTAGACAGGATCCTTATTTAAAAGGTCTGTGATTTCCTGGGTGTTTTTCCAAGTTGCCCAAAACCTTGGGAGAGCTTTTCATTTTTAGCATCAGAGGCCTGCCCTACTGTAAACCCTATTCCCTGACCAAAGAGGGATCTGAGCTTGTGGGATGCACACTCACTACACAGACCATTGCCTGCAAGGCTTCAGGAAGGGCTGGTTTGTCCTGCTTGCCAGAAGGTGATGTGGGACTTGGTGCAGCCCCCTGGCCAATGTCACAGAAACATCCCTCAGGCAAATGAAACTGAGATGGAAGTTAAGGAGAGTGGCAAATGCTGTCTTGAGCATTCTGAAAGTCTGCCCAAGATATTGCAAACCACAGACAATTTAAAACAGTTTATGTACGTCACAGCCTGCAAATAAGGGTGACCAAACCATGCAGAGTCATTTTAGCATCACCTGTCTGTGCAAATGCTAATGGAATCAGCTAAAGAAGTTTTTGGTAATTAGCCCTTACTGATGCCCCTGTCCCTTCTGCAAAGAAGACAAGAGCACATCTCTTGCCTTAGCTTTGCTTAATGTTTTAGAAGTTTTCAGGAATAAGGGCTGTTGGAAAAAACAGAGCTTCTTGGAAAGAAAGATTGGATAAGAAAGCACATGGACAAACCCTGTTCAGAATAACCCTGCTCCCCACAGGCAGCTCAGAAATTTAGAGTTGGTCTAAACTGCTTTGGAAAAAACCATACCATTGTTATCTGAAGTGAAAATGCAGACAAGCTGAATTTGCCTTCATGCTTCTCTATATAACATCCAGAGAAGGAGCATGGAAATTCCATATAAGAGATAGCTTTGTTAAATAAAATTGATAATGTGAACGATCAGCCTGATATTGCCAAGATCTGAATGCAGACAATTGCTGCAGAACAAGCATGGAGAGTTCTCCTTGTACTGTTTGTTCTCTGGGAGGCACTGGCACAGGCTGCCCAGGGAAGCTGGGGCTACCCATCCCTGGAAGTTTTCAACTTCAGGTTGGATGGGGCTGGAGTAACCTCATCTACTGTAAAGTGTCCCTGCCCATGGCAAGGGGGATGGAAATAAGTATCTTATCTCTTCCAAACCAAACTATTCTATGGTACATACATGATTTTGGACTGCAAGAGCCAGCTCTGATCTGTAGAACTGGAGTCAGAACTGCAGCTGAGCTCTGGCAAAGACAGATCAACAATGACAATTTTAAGACTTTGGAAGCAGCTTCACCTCTGCAATAATCAAGGAGAATATACAATGAAGTAAAAAAAATGAGGTTAGTTGGAATCAAACTGCTTTAATGATTCTCTGAAGTTACCCTGATGGCCAGAGACATTTCTGCTTAAATTGCCCCAGCTCAGGTGGTGGGAACTAATGAATTAGGTCAAACCACGGGCCACAGGCTCAGAAACTGTAAATCAGCACTGCTGCTGGCACTCCATATAACCTGGCAATACCTGGGAGAATCCAGCCCATCAATTTTTAGCTCATATTTTTTCATTTTGATTTAATGAGAGGAGCCTTCACAGAAGTCAGTGCTGACACCTGCCTTTTGGCACAGTCACTGGTACAGGAGCTCAGACACCCTGTGGGTCACCTTTGGAAAGGAGCAGAGCTTAGCACTGCACAGGTGGAGACCTGGGGTTTATTTCAGACAGCTCCACTGCTGAGCCACCACAAATACCCTCCTTTGGGAGCCTTCACATTCACTGAGTGCAGGGAAACAGCTGCCACTTGTGCCACACCAGAGTCTGACCTCAAGTTTTATGTAGTCCATTATCTTATTTACCTTTACAGCCCAAAGTTATCATTGATGCACACAGAAATATCCAGCTTTTTGGGGGCAACTTGAAAGAACTAATTTGAACATTGTTAGCATAATTCAGGTTGGAAGGTCACCTAGTCCAACACCCCTGCAACAAGCTGGGACATCTTTGACAAGATCAGGAGAGAAACATAAAACACCGATCTTAGCCATCCCCTATTACCAATATTTAAATATCAATATTTGTAATTTAGGTTTCCAACATCTGCTTTAAAAAAAAAAAAAGTTAACATAATGCAAGTTACATCAAAGGATTACAGAATTTGGAAATCCTTAACTTAAAAACAAACTAGTGCAAATCGTGAAATTTGCACTAGTTTGTTTTTAAGTTAAGAATTTCAGTGAAATGAGAATGCTCTGAGAAAGAAACAAAAGGCAAGTTTCTCAGATGATGTGGATCTGGCCTGACACAAATTCCATCCCTCCTCAGCCATGGAAAAACCTGTGCCACATCAGGAGAAGCTCCCTACCCTGTTCTGCAGTTGCTCCCAGTGTGTCTTGCTGGGGTGGTGAGGGTGGTAATGCTTGCACCACCTCTGTTTGCCCCATCAAGAGCAGTGAAAGCCTCAGCTATTTCTAGAACACTTCAGTTCAGCAGATGGCTCCAGTCTCAATAGTAATTGCTTGATTTTTGATTAAAAAAAAATAAATCAAGTATTCAAGTCTCTCTTTTCTTTTTGGATATTAATTTATTCTTTCCTGGAAGAGATCAGAGATAATCTAAAGCAAGAGAGTTTAACTTGAGTCAGAAAGCCAAAGTGAAGCCTGCACTGTGTTTCTGCCCTGCTTCTGCATGCAATGTATAGGGGCGGATTTCATGCTATGAAAAATCATCTCAATGTAAGCAAGGGAAACTCCAAGCCTGGGTTTCCTGAGAAAATACATAAGCCTTATAAACCAGCCTCACTGAGTCGTCTTTATGTCTCTGATGCATCTTGATAAACTTTAACTATTACTGTGTATTCCAGAGAAGGCAAGGAACTACTGTTTATTTAAAATATTAATTATTAGTAGTATTCTTTTATATTCCTCTATTATTATTTGTAATTTTTTTCTCTCCAAATAGTTAAACAACTGGGAGCTCTTGTTCCATATTCCTTGAAGGAATGGCAGGAACGTGCCTTGCAGCACGGGCTGCATAAATCCTTCTTCAAGGGAGAGCTTTCCCCTCGGGTCAAACCAAAGCAGACAAATGTTAAGTGCATTAAAATGTTGAAGGCCTTAAATTTATTCAGGGTCCCAAATGTCAGGCTGATACTCTTGATTCTGAGGGCAAGGTAAAACCAAATGTGAATGAAGAAGCTGAAAGGTTTCAAATTCAGTTAGACCAAAGCAGGCATGGACAGCACAGAAGTGGCTCTTGCACTGCAATAAATAAGGACTGGGGTACCTCAGTGCCCAGTCACTGCAGTGATGTGGTACAGACCATGGTCCCCTCAAGGAAAGCAAATTATAAACTGCATGTAGCTCTCCTGATGGTGTGAAGAGAATGGGTTATTACAAGCTATGGGACAATTACAGGATTTCCATGCTGCTGACATACATTATATCCTATAGTTTATTTACATACTTCAGTCATCAATAACCCTTCTCCATTACAGCTGTCAAGTATTATATATAGTTTCTTATATTACAAAGAAAAAAAAATAGAATTATAGGTGGTCTTGCTATATTTTTATTATTTATCTGGGAAAACTGGCACAAGAACAGCCTTGTGGGGTATTAGAAAAATCATTCCTTGTTTACAGGAGTGTTGATCAAAGAGGAAACTGCTAAATCCTTTCAAGCAAGGAAGAGTCAGTGCAGGCTGTCAGTGAGGTGTGAGCACTGTGTCTCTGAAGCACTGGAAACAGTGCTTTAATAATACAGAACCAAAACATAATTAGATTTGTTCCAAGGGACAAGGCAAGCAGGAAAAAAATGGAAATTTCTGCCTGTTTTCCTTTAATCAAACACTACAACTTGGTCATTAATAAATTCAGATAATTTACCTTTCCTAGCAGGTAAACCTTTCAACAGTAAACAACTGCACTGGTTTTTACTGTTAAGATGAAAGCACTCTCATCCCCTGCAGCAGACACTGGATGACTCTTTCCTCCTCCACTGTGGCTTTTCTAGTTCTGGGCCATAGTGATGACTTTCCACTGTCTCTAATACATTCTGTATCTCTTGCAAGAAACTACCAATTCCCATGGCACAATCCTCTGATTGCCATGGAATAAAAATGAAAAAATAACCCACCAAACCAAACACAGGCCTACTTTATTAGTAATTTTACTGCTGTTGTAGCTTTTTGATCTCTATATCATGTTTGAACCTTCCTATGGAAAATACAGATATCATGCCTGATACCACAATTTGGAAGTGCCAAGTTGTGTTGGCTTCTTTCCCTTTTCTCTATTTCTAAAACCTACTTTCCCAACTTTCTAAAAATCTTATCTTTACTAATTCCCACACCAAGTCTAAACCAGAACACTGGGTGTCAGTTGTTTTCCTGTAAGCAGACATCAAAACAAAGGAAGCACAATCTTGCTGTGAATTCAGCAATAATGCAGTACAGAACAAAAAAAAAGTTTGCATCACTTTATATTTTCAGCAAGATAAATAACTGTATTATTCTATGAACAATTTTAAAATAAAATTAGATAAAATCTTGATCTCTTTAAGGAAATCTATCATTGCAGCTTCTGGACCACAAAAGAGGAGACTTTATGACTATGTGTCAGACAATACAGACAATGGGTTCATTGACCTGTTAAGCTGCTGAAATAAAATAAAAACAAAAAAAATCACAAAAAGCTGAAAAATCTATACTAAATATTTGCTGTTTCCCAATCTCCTTGAAGATAAATATTTTAAATTCACGGCAAGATAATAAATCACTTTATAAACTCATTGTTTTCCGTAGGGGTAAGGAGTTTAGTGGGAAATTTCACTTTATTGAAAGGCAATTATTATTAATACCACTTTCAAACACAGTTTTTATTCCAGGTCTGTTCCTTCAAGCTTCAAATTTATTTACTGCAAGTAGGACTCTTTCAGAATTCTTTGGTATTCATTTTCAGAATTTCTTATAAGACTAAGAAATGTTCAAGTAACGTCCAAAAGGAGACTACAGGAGCTTGGGGATAAATTAGGAAAAGGAATCCAGATTTTCTCCCTACTTACATGAGAAGTAGGTGTGAATCAATTTGTAACATTTCAATTTGGGAACATATTGAGCACATGCTTGGTCATAAGCACATGCCATCAGCTGACTGTTTATTTCGAAGTTTAAAGGTGAAGGGTGCTGCTGAGGGGCTTTGGGGTCAGCCACACTGATCCCAAGTTCACTGCTGCTGAGCCTGTCAAGGGACACTCAGCCCGTGCCAGATGGAGCTGGCAACCCAAGCCAATCACCAGCCAAGGAGCTGAGAGGGCTCACACTCTGCTGGGATGCTCAAAGGCAAAATAAATCCTTTTGTGTAGCAGTGCTGACATCACAGGGGAGACTGCTAAGCTTTGTGGGCATCGAGCAGCACGGATTTGGGATGTGATGCTCTGTTAACAGATGCTGCCATTGCTGCACAGACCACAGCAGTGTGGCCAGGTACCAAAGGCATTCTGAAGGGCTCGTGTTGCACAGAACCATTTGTTCATCTAAACATGTGCCTGAAGAAATGACAACATTCCAGCTTTGGGCCTTGGGGTACTGAAGGGTTTTTCAATGGTAAACACTAAAAATGTGCCCATACTTACCCACATCTCCTATTTCAAATGCTGGCATTGTTCTACTGGTTTTTAATTTTTTTTGGGTTATTTTGGATTGTTTTTGAAGAAATTCTAAACAGAAGTAATTTTTTTCTAAAAGATCAGGATATATACTTCTCACAATTCTCCATGGTGCTGAAGACACAGGCTTTCTCTCTGCTCAGTTCAGAGCAAGTTCAATTTATTTAGTCAGCTGCTCTCCCAGTTTGTTTGAATGCAGTGCTATGTGTGCAAATTTTCACACCAGACTACACCTGGAACTTCATCGGTCAGATAAAATTTTTAATTATGATCCACGTGAACGACTGAGTTCAGAGCCTCTTCCAGGGGGATTACAGACTGTCTCCAAGGCTGGGAACAGGTGTACTTTAGGAATTAATTGCATTTCTCAATAACTTGCATCCCTTCCAATCCACGAGTTCAGTGGGACCAGAAGCAAAGCAAAATTTGGCCTACCATGCTGGCTGTTTCAGTACGGCTTTCAAATGGATGCTTTGCACAATCAATTGTCAGACCTCAGAGAAAATGTTGCCCCATTCACTGTAAAACAGGAAGGTCCACAGAGGAAAACAGTTGCATTAGGAAAGCACACAAACAGCATTTAGGCTACCTAGTTGGATGTTTTCAACCCTTTTTGTTTTCCTCTGCAAACAATGACAGTTTCAGTAAGATCTGAAGCGATGCTCTGAACAAATAATACACTAGTCTGTCATTGGTTAATATTAACGTCTCTCTATTCAAACATGCTGAGAACTGAATAGAACAGTTAACATATAACAGTCACACATCCTTTGCTGAGTACAAGATTGTATCTCTAACATCAACCAAAGATTTCCTCACCATTTCAGATCTTCAGCTACCATTCAGTAAAACATTCCATTCTCTTAAATACATTGCTTGTCTCCTCTTTCTGGGTCTTTTGGGGGGTGCTGCATGAACACATTCTCTCCCTAAAGGCATGGCCTTTCTTTAGCTGAAATCTTGCTGTGTGTTCCCATTATGTTGCCAGAAGTGAATTTGCAGAGCTTGGGGGAGGGAAAATCTTGCATCTGAATTGAAAAGATTGAATTTTTAAGCATCAGTTTGGGCAGGATCCTGCACTGTACTGCAGAAAGATCATCTCGAAGAAATTGATGGCGAATGATTTATTAATTGTGATCACCACTTGAAAACTGTTGAACCAGAGGTTTATATAGCACCCAGTTTTCATAAAATAGGAAAATTCAGGTATGTTCACAGGGCTTATGGGCAGAAAGGTCCAATGACTGTAGGGGTGCAGAGCTGAGCCCCACCTGATGCACCCTGCCTTTCAGAGGGTTTATCTGGTGTGGGCTCAGGGCCATGCCCACCACAGCCACCTGAGCTCATGCCCAGGCACCATGTATGGCAGGAAAATGCCAGGGTGAGCCCAAATCCCACAGGGACCCCCCCACCACTGCCACAACAAAAGCTCTGTCTTTGCAGAATGGAGTCTGAACATCCCACACTCCATCCTGGGGCATAAAACAATAGTTTGCTCTCAAATACATTTCTGTTGAAAACACACAGCAAAGATTGCAGCCATAGAAAATTCTGTAAACAGGACAATTTCATCAACTTTATCTTTAAAAGTACCCCCAAAACCACAAAAGCAACCGAAAATAAGACTTGCTGAATGAAGACCATCCAAAAAAATTTTTTTACTGCCTTAACAAAAAAAAAATAAAAAATGACATACACCTTGAGCATTTCTTTTCCAAATTTACTTGACAGAGGTTAAGATATTGCTTTATTCTGACTCAACATACAACAGCACTGTGGGATTGATTGTGCTATTTTGGGAAGTCTTGAGACTTGTGAACTAGAAAGTCTGGGGCACATTAATAAATCGAACAATTATTTTGCTTCAAAGGAATATTTTAATACATTCTGTGTATACTCTTAATTTTTTTTTTTTAATCAATCTCCTGGCACTAACCAGGGAAGGCTATTTAGTGATTATTTATTATAGTGGATTTTTTTTTCCCCACGAATAAGAAGATATTTTAAGACTAATAAACCCAGTAAGGTGTGCCACTGAGCCCAGTTCATTGCAAAATTGGCACATTCTGTTACAATTTACGGGGGGGAAGAGGGACTCAAAAGAAGGCTAATGCAAAAAGGACTTACAGTGTGATTAGGATACAGCAACCAGGGAATGATGCATCCTATCTAAGGCCTTGATCCCCTGCAGGGAGGGACTTGGTGGAACCATCTGCTCTTAGAAAGCTCCATCAGAGTCAGATCTCTGCATGCCTGTGGGTCTGCCCATACTGAACCATCTGCAGGGTTGAAGCTTTAAAGTTCACAAGCCTAAGCCATAATGAATTAAAGTGACTGGAGAACTGAATGCAGGAACAAATTAGGCAGTGTGGACACTTACTGGCTAGATTTTGATCATACTGGATCTCCCTGACTCTTCTCTGAACAAGTCATAATAAAAAATAAGTTTAAAAAAAATACACACACACCGAGAAGTGCTCCTTGAGAGCTTACAAATGCCTTTAAAGTGTAAAAGTTTAGAAATGTTGAGGGGTGCTAACGAACAACAGAGTTTATGTTTCCACTTAAAAAAACCCGGACCAGAAACCAAAACCAAACCTGTTGTAATACACACGTATACATTTTCTCTCGTTCTTCCTCACTCTCCACCAAGGCAGCTCTGATAGGTAAAGCTCAGAAGATGGAGCAGCTGTGGACTCACTGAATCTCCATAGACCCCAATCCTGCTCCCACTCTTGGCCAATCCCCAAGCTCATAAATGATTCCTTTGACTTTCTTGGGGTGACTGACACTTTGAATTAATGTTAAGAGTTAAGCATCTGCTCAATTCAGGGACGTTGTTATCATTCCACAGCAGGTACCAGAACTCAGAACTAGGTGTCTGTGTGCCTGATCTCATGATGTGAACCTGGAATCAAGAGCAGAGGGGGAGAGGGGACTGGATCTGTGTTGGGCTTACAGGACATGTTCTCCAGGGTCTGAATCCCTGCCCAGCAGCTCACTGCAGCGCTGCCCTGAAACCAGAAATGCATCTAAGGACGGTACTTGGCCTTTACTGAAAAGGAGATGCATAGCCTAAGCCTTCGGACAGCCAAACAGGACCATGGAAAAGTCCTCTGGAACTGGAACTGTGTAATCCTGCCTGGAAAGCATCTAAAAGCACGCTTCATCCCTCCTGGAACTTTTCCCTTAAAAAAATATTTTGTTAAAAAACACTATGATATGAGGGCGATTGACTATTTGGTTTCTTCTAAGTAGATGCTCTTAAATTAATGCATATAAATAATTTGTATTTAACTTCCTCCCTTCCTGTTTAGCAAAGCGTCGAACGCGCGGACCACTCGCTTGCCCTCCCGCAGCCCCCAGGCGGAGTCACTTGGTCAGTACCGAGTCTCTCTGCGTGTCACTTTTGAGGACAAAGTGTGCCTCTCGCTCTGCCTTGGCCGTGGGGCTCATGGGCAGGAAGGCCGTGTTCTCGCTCGCGCCGCCCCGCGCCTCCGCGCTCGCCAGCTCCGCGTCCTCCGCCCGCCGCGCGTCCGTCAGCATCCGGATCTGCTCCTGCACAGTTTCCAGCAAGATTTTCACCTCGTGCTGTTCTGCTATTAGACAATTACTGACTGGGGAACTCACGTTGACAAGTTCAGCAGAATAGGAGTTTTTGCACCATTTGATGCCTGTTACTTCAGGAACATTTTGCATTTGCATGCAGGCTTCGTCCAAGCCCACAGACGGGATGATGGGGACGGAGTTGGCCCTTGAAGAGGAATAGCTGACCAAGTCCTTCTGATCCACGTTATTAAAATATGGGGTTGTCTCTCTTGAAGGCAGTTGCATATTTATTGAAGGATTCTGAGGAGTTTTTAAACCATTGGATGAATACCTGGAAAGAGTAAAAAAAGAGTTGTCGTTGTACATCAAGTGGTCAGAGCAACCAGCAGCAGGGACACTGTGTGAGATTCAGTGAACTGTGCTGAGGAGATACACACCATTTTCTCCTGAAATAGAGGAGTACTTGGCTGTGGTGGGGCCCTGGGGAAAACAACAGGCTCTGGAGACTGGTTTGGATTCTCAAATCTGGCAAAGCACTGCTTTTCTCTCAGTCTCATTTCACCCACCAGAATATGAGAATAATGGAAATTTATTTTTAAAACATTTCAGAAGTATTATACATATATAATATAATACGTATTATATTTCAGAAGTAATATAATGTATTACTAATTTTCTTTGAAATTAAATTTGGAATTCTATACCTACATTTCTGATCAGGGAAATGGATTGATACTTTCTCCAGTGTCAGAACTCTCAATGTCAAATGGTTGCTTTAGGAAAACACTTTTAAAAAGTGCAGGGAAATACAACATTAAACACTCATGGTTGTGTAATCTTGATTTACATTGGAATGATTGTCTGTACTCCCCTTCAAACAAGCAGAGCATTTAAATGCACTGTACCTCTGAATAAATATTTTTTTTCAATAGCCCATACTTGTAATGCTGGCCTGATTTGTTTTATTGGATTTCAACTGGAAATAGAGATAATATACAGGACTTGAGCAAATGTCTGTGTTCTCTTGATACTGTAATACTGTTTAAAAACCAAATCCTTTACCGTCCACTAACACACATTATAACATGATTTTAATGATTGTGAAGCGACTTAGTGAATTTGTAGCAACATTTCCATTTTGTTTCAAAGCCAAACTCTGTTTTGTTTACAAGAAATACTTAAAAAAAACAGAAATGGAAAGTATAATAAATATAAAATAAGCAATGACCAAAAAAGGAAAAAAAAAAAAAAAAGATGTTTCCATCTGAAATTAGTACTTCTAGAAATGCTCTAGGAGTTACTGCATTACCAGTCATGGTTGCTAAGGACCACAGACATCACTTCAGTACCAGAACACAATTTATTTATAATCAGCTTATCACTATTTAATAAGGCAAGGTAATGGTGAATCTAATATGTTTTATCCATGGATGAGGAGAGCAACATTTACATCTGGTGTGGAAGCAGGTGCTCTGACTTGAAGGGTATTATTTCAAAAGTTCCTTAAGCCTGCTGGACCTCACCAGGAATATCTTTCCACTCATATGTGCCTCCTGCTTTTTGGGATGAGCAGAAAAAGAGTTAAGGAAGAGAAACTGAATGGCGTGAAACTGCTGTGGTCCATTGGCAGCATTGGCACAACCAGAAATTAAGTGGAAGGCTTCCCCTGGCCCCATGCTCCTGGCCAGGTGTCAGACAGGAGGGAGCAGGAGACAACTGCAGGCTCATTTCCAGCACAGTGCCACTGAGCTGTGATTAACTGCTGTGTGGTGGCACTGGGTTTGTACAAGAGCTGCACACACGCCCTGCCCACGTGGAGCTGGCACAGCCCGCACCAGGACGCTCCTGGCATCCCCAGGGGCTGCATCTGGGAGCTCTGTGAGAAGGAGGAAGGGCTGGGAACTCCACTGCCAGGTGAGGGAAAGAGATACTGCCTTGGGAAGTGGCACCCAGGGGAAAAATAGAGCAAGCAGCTTTCTGGGATGTGTGCTAGAACTTCCTTGCGTGCTCTGCAGCTGTTCCACATCTGAGACTTGGTTAATGACATTGGCACTATGCTCAGACAGACACACCTGCAGCCATTCACGGAGGGGCTTTCTACACCAGCTCTCAGGATGAATTAAATACTCATCAGGGGTATTATTCCTGAGGGAGGACAATTAAAAAAACAAATGAAAACAAAACAGTGCAGACCTTTGGGTTGTGCCCATTCTTGTTTCCTTTGCTTATATATAATTGTTCAAACGACTATAGCTGGAGAGATCGCATCAGTTGCATTAGTCCCTTTTTTGGTAATTCAGGCCCTAAATATATTCTGGGCTGCACCCTGAAAACAAAGGGAGTGAATGTTTTTAATGAATTTCACATGCAATGTAGGTATTATATGGATGATATATAAGCAAAACCAAGAAAAGACTGAATTAAAATGGGTTTGGTGAGAAAACAGTAACATTCGCCAGTTCCACAATAGAGATTCTTGGGATTTTGAAAATTAACTGGCAGCAGCAGTGACATGTAAAGAAATATCTGGTGTATTTCCATAATATTTTTTTCAAATACAGATAGACATACCAATTTTATGCCAGAATTACATGTTTCTGCCCCTGCTCACAGGGCTTTCAAAGCAGAACTGAGGTTGAATTGAAGCGCATACACTGTGTGCAACAGGTGAGGTATTAAACTCGAAGGGATATTAAATCTAAACCATGTGAGACTTGGCTTTTAGTTAATTACAAACTGATCCATGCTTCTGTGTGTGACACCAGACTGCTGCTGTTTTCAATAGACTGAGACTTAGAACTATAATTGCAGAACCTTAATTACATTCTCCTATAATTAACTTTCCCAGAACCACAGTTCCTCCAAAGAAGTATATCTGTGTTTTTATGTGAAAAATTTTTTTGTCTGAATAAATTAATTCATGTGCATGTGTTTCAAACTGCAGCTCTCTCTCCACCCTCTTCCTAAAACCAAGCAATGAAAGCAAACATTTATAAATATTTAACAGTAATTATGTTATAGAGTGTGTAAGAGTCCAAATTAAACAATGAAAGTGATAGAAGCACAATAATTTTACTGCCCCCTTTAAGAATAGATATCAAAGAGAGACAGAAGGGACTGAAACTTTAAATATGAAATGGATTTTACTGAGCATAGTCCCAGCAGCTTTGCTGTGAGCCCTGTGGCCAAAGGTGTGCAGTGTAGAAGCCTGACAGCAAGGTCCATGGAGATGGATGGGATCATTCCCGGGGCTCTGCCAGGCTCTGGGGCAGCCCTGCACTGAACACACACACCTTCTCTAGGCCTGACTACACTTCAGCCAGGCTGCTGCTGGATGGAGTTCAGGAGGCTCACAGAATCAGGCAGACAAATCACTTTGATTTGGGCATCCCAACAGGGAAAGATGGAGGTGGAAAAAGAGAAGAAAGGAAGTAGTGTAATTTATGCAGGGGACAAGGAACTTTTTGTTTGGGCTGGAAATTTGATGAGAACATCAACACTGTGAAAGCAGCAGATATTTAGAGGGTGAATGTCCTTAGTGCACAAAATATAGATGAAGTGCTTAAGTGGATTGAGGCCAGAAGGGGTCACAGTCTGGTTCCAACATCAAATTTTGCAGAACTGCAAATTCAAAATACAGGCCAGTACAAGCTGATTCTTGTAAGGTCACACACTGATTTCCTAGACAAGAGTAAATGCAATTACCCACAGCTTTTCTGTACCTCTCTCCTCAGCCTGGGAGGAGGCTATAGCACCTCCCTGAGCCTGCATCACACGATGCTGCCACTGGAGAGGGAAGGCTGCCTGCTGCTCCTTTCTGCAAGTGTGGCAATTGCAATAGGAAATTTTCACCAGGAATTATATGCACATATCACACAAATGAACAATAGTATTTTTACTGCAAGAGGCAATAAACTATATTTTTCCTCAGAAGCAAACAGTAACAATGACACAAGTGTGAGTCAAACTTGTTTAAAAGAAGTCAACAGACACCCAACCCCACCTGTTTCACCTGTAAGTCAGAGTGAAGGGTTTCACTGCGACTTACAGGTGAAGCTGGGTGGGGTTTTTATTCTATTCCAGATATCATTCCTGTTTTCATATAAAATATGCTTGTAATATTCTGGAAAGTCTTTGGAAATCTATAGGGATATGTAAATATTATGCAAAGCATCTCAGCAATTGCAAAGAACTTCAAAGGCAGCTGCAGGTTCTCAGGAGCACTTCTGAAACCCAGACCTTATGTACAGCCCAGCTCAGTGCTCTAATGAACTAAATTCAAAAGGGAGAGGAAAAGCAGCATATTTTTTTTGCATTTTTGAAGACAAACCTGTATGAAGCTATCTACAGAAAACTAGCTCTGCAATGTGCATTATTTTCTTTTCAGAGCCCCTAAGTGGCTCAGTTGAGGCATGGCTTCACTCACCCGTGACAAGGTATGGTGTCCTGGTCGGTGATCCTGGACTCCTGGAGCTGCTGATATGCTGGTCCTGCAATCCCACTGAACCTACCCCGAGGCAAGGGAGGAGTCCTGCGAAAGGCATTTCTGTGCAGCATCCCACTCCTCTGTCCTGGGCTGCAGCATGAAGAGAGACTTCTAGGAACAACACCAAGAGCACAGCAAAAGTTATCACACCAAACGCATAAAATTCTGCAAAGTAAAGGTTCAGGATTAATAATGCATGGATTACTGTTCTTATAAACTTTGCTGCGGCAGTCTATGATGTCAGTAGAAATTCTCTATGGAAATATAATAGTACAATCCACCATTAGCTGCTGTTTATGCCATTATTTAATACATCATCTCTTTTCTAGGAATGAAAATAATTGCCCACTATATGAAATGTTTTCTTGCACTTGATGAAGGATGCTTCTCCTTTCCGTGCTGCATATCATAATCCTGCTATAGAGAGTTGAGTCCTCAGACAGCATAAACAAACAATACAGCTCTCTCATACCCACAGCTGAATTCAAAATGAGATTCTAAACTGAAAGTACAATATATTATCTATCATCCTGTGAGGTGCTGCTTCCTGATACAAAGCCATTAAAGTGAGAAAAAGTGTAAGTGAAGAATATAAGCAAAGCTGATGAACTGCAGATTGAAGAAGCTAAGACAAGTTTTCTCCACCTTGAACAGTATTTCTGTATTATTTTACTCCTGTTTTATATACAGATTGCTTTGTTGTTTATGTACATTGATACCATGCTGTTTCTTTATATGATATAATAGAAACTTGAACTTGATAAAAACAAGTCATAGTTTTCTACTTATTTTAGAAAATTGGTTTTGTAAATGTCTGGTGTTTTGGAAGGATATTGGAATTTTTTTTCATTTCACGTAGGAATGAAAAAGTATCTAGAACCCACAGTTTTGCTATATAAACCATACATTTGCTAATGCAAAAATATGGGAATGCAGAGCTAAGGGAAGGCATAACCCATTTGTAATGCTAACAGGTCTCAGTACTGCATGGCATGACTGAATATTCATTTTTCAGCTACTCTATTTCTCTTGGCATCTTCTGGGTCTCAGAAATGCATGTGTTACCTCATATTCTCTTACATCTTTAATGATAACTTAACATAGGTTTTCTAGATGCCTTTTACGAGTCATTATTTTTGGCTGTGTGAATAATTCCAACTTGTGACAGAATTCAGCAAGGCAAAATACTTTTGATAAGTTTGCTTCTTTTTTCCTATTATAATGTGACTTAAAAGTAATCTGAATTTTTTTACCTAGTGGGAACTTTAATTACAGTTAGGGCCACATCTACTCCCAGAGCAATTCTTTCTTGGAACAAGTACCTTGGACAAATGCTCTTTGAGTGTACATTTCCATTAAAAGCCACATTTTCTCCCCAAAATTAAAAGAAGAAATAAATTCAACATTCTTTATCCTACTGCTCAGGCTAGCAGTGTCATTGTAGTCTGTTTTCTTCCATACCTTTACTTTCCTAGTGCTTTCTATTGAAAAAACCAACAACCCATAGCAATAACATCCCCTCCAGGATTTTTCATGCTTGCTTAAAAAGATGTTTCCTTTGCTACTAAGGAGGCTGTGAAAAAACCTTTTTAAAAACCTGAAATGCTGGCATCTGAGTTCTGAAGGCTGAGTTTGAGTTGTGAGTTGCAAGTTACAGTTCCTACTCTACAAAATAACACTAGCCCATCACAAAATAATTGACAATTTATGCTCAGGAGAGTCTGAGATTAATACAGCAGGGGATTTCAAAAGATGCAGGTGAATTAACAATTTGTGCTGGATAATAAATTTTTGGGGGTTTATTGACCTGAGTGTAGTCATGAATGGAATCCAAAAGTAAAAAACAAACTTCGGATTGGTAAAAATATTTAAAATATTTAAAGTTAGAAACTTTTATTGTTTAATTTGTGGTTGGTTTGATGCCTTTGAGTATCTTCCTTGTTGGATGAGAGTACATGATCTCCATATGCAAATTCACAAACGCTCTATTTGTAATAAAGATAATTTCAACACGTGCAGCTATTCCTAAGGTAATGGGTATAAACTGCAGAAATGCTGAGACCAAAGGGGTCCTGCAACCACAGAACTTCCAGCTCTCACATAATCTAATTTGTTGCTATGTGAGGTTCTTATGCTTTCAACATTTCTGCTAGAAAAAAGAAACCCAACACAAAACAAAACAAAACCAAAGGAAGAATGAACAAAAATCATTTGAGGTCATGGACAAGAAAACTTCATTAAAGATCAGGAAATACTTACAGACAGTGCAGCTGCAAGCTGCAGGATAACAGTTGTTTCTCCAGGCACCAAAAAACCCCCTCAGAGTTTCTGTTAAAATTCTATGGAAAAGGATCTTCAGCACAAAGCTTTTCCTTTTGCACAAAACTGATATGAATATCAGCAATGAAAATGCAATGTCTCTCTCAGACTTCTCTATCACTCATGTGAAAAATTCCTCCCTCTCAGGCAAACAATGTTTTTTGGATTTCTTCAGGGAATTTATATTTTCCTTTAGCCAACATTGTGGTTTCTTCCTCCCTGCACTCCAGTCTAACTGGGTAAAAGAAACCAGCCCACATAAGTGAGCCATTCAATAAAACAGACCAATACATAAAGTTGTAGCAGATATGTCCTTAAAATCTATCAATCAATTAATCCAGAATAAAAAAAAATCAGAATATGCATGAAGTGCTTCACAAGTGATGCATAAATAGGGGGAAGTGCAGTTCTGATGATTTAAGGTTTTGAAAAAAGCAGTTCAACCATCCTAAGGTCAATGAAGAACTTGGGATTCATTCTTGCCAGTTGTTTTGTGTGAGAATTTTCTTTGGGTAGAGCAACTGAGTGAAAACAAAGTCTGATCCTACAGGGTGGAGCATTCTCTTTGTGGGGCACATACACAACTCCCAAGTGCAGTTGCCCATGTTCATGAAGAGATGACCAGCAGTGTTTTTACAGTAACTCTGGGATCCTTCTGTACTACTTCTGCATTAACTACAAACCCCCCAGTAAATACATAACCCAATGACTGAGCCAGCTGCCAGGCAGTGTCCTCTGATACTCCCTCAGAGCCACCTTTTTAGGCTGTTAGACAATATACTGCTAACATTTGTATGGATCAACTACTGAGACTTTCAGCTGATTTCAGTATTAATAAATACAGTCTACAGCTACAAATCTCCTCTTGGTTTCTGAAATTTGAGCATTATTGATTCCCTTATAACATTCTTGTATTTGGAATAGTCTGTTTTGAGGTTACTCAGGGACTTTGGAACTCGATGAAAATCCTTCAGTGCTACCTGTGCAATCTGGTCACCATCCTGGTGATAGAACAACAGAAAAGGGAACAGAGCATTCAAGGGATGTCAGATGCACTGAGTTTAATCATCTGCCATAACCTCATCATACATTTCCTGTAGTGCACTGATCAACCTCCATCCTAAACTGATGGTGATATCCAGGCTACTATTACAGAAAGTTGTTCTATATTGAAAACTTTGAGATTCTTTTCAGTTTAAAATTAATTCTGATGAATATTCAGCAGGTGCATGTGCCACCACACTCCTTCCTTTTAAATAGATCTTTTACCTCTCGTTGTGCTTGCTCTCATGTATTCATAAGCAGCAGTCATACACCCTTTCCAGTCTCCTGAAGACTGACATAAGACAGAACTGTAACACTTTCCATGGAACACGAATCATTCATTCCTCATCTTGGCTTGGGAAGGCAGTGTGAGTCCATGGCAATTGGGAGGCCACTTTAGCCAGGTGAGATAACAGTACACTCTCACACTGTGCTGTGTTTCCAGCTTTGTTCAGTGACCTCGGCACAAAAATGTCTGTCCCCAGTCTTGACTAATTCTTTGAGTGCTGCTCTGGTGAATGTCCTCCCTTCTCAACACAAGTCCTTAACATCTGCCTTTTAAGCACCTCTGTGCACACACATTAGAGTTTTCTGCCTCTCCCTACTTTCTCCCCTTAAAGGCATTAGATAATGACAGCAGTGACTGAGCTTGTGTGGAGATCTAACTCACACCCACCAAACACAAATGCAATCATCAGTGCATATGTGGCAGTACCTGCTGTTGGTAGGACAGTAAACAATTTTTTGCCTTTTTTGTATTTACCGCAAGAATCTTCTTCCCCCACATTTATCCTGAAATCTTGACTATTCAAATTCAGCATAATTGGTTCCTACTTTGATAAATTCTTCATCTTCCTAAATATTTAACACTTGCTAATCCATCATCTCATGTCACAGTTCCCATTTTTATAGATTTTGCTTCCAGACATGAAATTTTGTACTTCCAATTTTTTTTGGATCAAGATTAACCAAACTATCTTGAGAGCCTTGATTTCCACATTTTACTTCCACTTTGACTGTAGGAATGTCTATTTTCATTCATTAGGTTCTGCTCATATTCGACCTTTGTCCTCAAATAGTCATCCCAACTTTGCAATAAAAAATGAAATCTATTCATTCAGGATTTCCCTAACTGCTTCAATTATTATCTCTGTCCCACCATCTGTTTTGCTTTCTCTTTGGGAAAACAGCAGATTCCTTACACCTTCTTCCTTTCAGGCTTCCTCTGCCTTTACATTCCTAGTTGCTTTAGTTTATCTGTACTTGCTCTTTGAAATTCAATAGCCTTATTTACAGAAGAATTTACTCTTTCCTCTACAGTATACTGAATCACTTATATTAGCAGCATAAAGAGTAAAATGCTTACCAAGTGAAAAAAAGGAAAGCTTTTCCATGTTTTTTGTGGTGTAAAAAGTTCATTAAAAATGAAAACACAAATTATTATTAATTTGAGGGTAAGTTTATCCTATTTTGGCATTTTTGTAAGACAATACAACTGCTCCAGGCTGAAAGCCTCTGCATTTGGCTTTCATCATGGCATTCTCTGAAATGAATCCCTCTAAAATCAAGGATGACTGCATCCATGAATGAAAGTCAGGATGACTAATTACCAAGGAAACTGCTATTCAAAGGGATCACAACTCAACCCATAATTAACAAAACTCTAATTTATTTCTATAAGAAAATAAGGCAGTATGGGTTTCCTTCTTACCAAGATCAACAGATCATCCAAGACAAATTTTTGAGCACATTGTATATGTTGCAGGAAGTTTACTGATTAAACACATTTGTTAATTTTGAATTCTGACAGTTCTAAGAGTTATTTTACATATGCAAGCAGAAGATGCAACATTCTTCTATGGCAACAGCAGTGCACAATGCAGGCAAAGTATTTTAGGAGATTAATGATAACACAGGGTAAATATTTTTTGAGATTAAATTTCAGTTTTCAACCTAATCTCTGTATTAATTCTTTTTGTGTAGCTGAAGTTGGTTGAGACAGAAAGTTGCTATTATCCATAATCTGAGTGAAATAATTAGCCAGTCTCTGTCAGTCTCATTTCAGCAATTCCAAATGATTCTCTACACTGACAGTCTTACTTCCAGGCCAAAATTTATTAGTTTCAGGACCTGGTAACAGCCAGCTCCTGATTTTAAGAAATGATCTCCCATCATTAGTGTCCTTGAAAACACCAGCAGAGAAAACAGGTCTGGATGTAGAGCAAAGTATTTCTGCAGCAAGCAGAAATAAAACAACAATAGAATTTAGAACAGCACAAAAGAGAGAACCTGCAGAGCTGATATAATTTTTCCAGGCTCAGTCAGGTTTGGAATGAAATGAAGAGATATTTAGTACAAAATCCTCATTTGACCACATTTGACCATTTGTCCAAATAGTGAACACTATTTAGAAAATAAATTGGGAAGCTCTTACATGGTACATAAATTAAAGACAGTCTTGTAAGTTTTAAACGTTCAAGTCTGTTGACTTTTTATAAAACAAGGACCTTGTATAATAAATTTAAGCTTTAAAACTGCAAAAAAAATCTTTATAAATTAACTAGTAATCCCACTTGCAATAGTTCTGAAGCAAAGGCACTTCTTGGATATTGCAATCACACAATTAAAAGGTAAGGGAATGAGTTTTTTTCTGAACTTCATGTTGTGACTAAATGGTGATAAAATTCTTCCCAGAACTTCTGTAGAAAGCATTCTCGGAAACAGCCCCATAGTTAATCTATTCTTAATAAAATTATTAAGCATGTTTTGAAGATTTCTGTGTAATAAGGAAAAAGACCTAAGAAATGGATCTGACGTGACAACTGGCATTATTTTTTTTTTTCAAGCCAAATTAAAGGCTTAAGTAAGGTAAAAGTAGATAGAATCCAAATATCCCTTTCTGGTTTATGTGTGGCACTTTGTAGGTTAAGCAGATCACTTATTCAAATGAGAAAAAAAACCACAAAGCTGGCTGAGAGACTGCACTGAAAATGCACCTAATACTACAGAAGCCAGATCAACAACCTCATGCAATCCCAGACTTTTTCTAAAGTAATTAAAAAGGAAAATCCTTTTAATAAACATGTCTTCCACTCCAGATTATCTAGCTGAAAAAATTCCAAACTCATTTTTCTCAGGCTTTTTTTCTCTCTGTGTGTGCACTGGACCAGATGTTACCACTGTCATTCCACCAACATTATTGCTTGTACCAGACTCTAGTTTGGTTTCTAGTCCTGTAATGAAGCACCTGCAATCTTTCTCATCCAAAAACATGTTAGAAGCAGAATTCTAATCTGAATCTCATCCAGTGATGGGTGACATTCCTCTTTTTTTTTTTTTTTTTCTCCTGGAAACTGCTATCCAAACTTTTTTAACCCTCATTTTCAAAGGCCACCATGTTTTCATAAGTAAGTCACTGTTCACTTCATGTATCTTTTGTTTAAGGAAACACTAAAAAGGGCTGGAAGTTTGCAACCAAATCGTTCTGCAGCAATGAGTCATTAACTTCAGGAACATTGATAAGGAAATTCTTGTTTTTAATGGTTCCTCCTCCTCCAGCTGCTCCAATGGCTGGGCTGTGCCTGCAGCTCGGATGGTGCCTGCAAATGCTTCCTGCAGGACTGGCACGGCCCACAGAGGAAGGCAGCGAGCATCCCCATTACCTTTTATGTCTGCAGCTAAGAAAAGGCTTGGACATCTGGTTAATAAGCTGGCTGAGGCTGTGCTGGGCACTGAGCAGCTCACCCAGAGCCAGCACAGCGCAACCCTGCACACAGATCAGCAGCTCTGCAGCCTCCCAGGCAGCTCTCACAGACAGATGTTTGCTCACCTGTGGTGCTTGATGGGCTGGGTTCCTCTGTCAGGAGACAAGGCCTCTGGGAAAGACTGGGTGCCTGAAAAACTAGACTCCATAACTTTGTGCAGAATGGGCCCCGGGTGCCTATCTGGCTTTGAATACTGCAGCAGAGAGAATAAAATTAATTAATACTCACAAGACAAAGTACACTGTTGATGCTATTCACTCTGAATTCATATCAGAGACAGATAAGAAGTGCTCTAGTGCATTTTAAAATCAGAATTAGGCACTGCAAGCAACACATTCATTCAGTATTGTTTACACAGCAGAAAGGGCTAGTAACCATTACCCCCATTACGTTCTGCACATCAAAACACTGATATCAGCCTTAGCAGCAAAATTACAGACTGATCTGCCCACAGTGATGGGAACAATCATCCCTTTGACTAGAAGTCTGTTTTTGTGGCTGTCCATGCAGAGACAGATCACAAAACACATCTCAGAGGACAGCCAGCAACTTCTTGGGTCCTTTGGTGATTTCAGTCAAACACTGCATTCATCATCAGCATGTACAACTATGAAAACCAAACTGAAACAGCACTTGTGCCATCAGATAAGTAAGAAAAATATTTGAATCTCATCCACAGAGCCAGATATCTCTCTGAACCAGTCTGAAACTTTTGACCTGGGAGTATCTGTGCTAGTAAGAACAGTGTAAACATAATTCTTCTTGTGGCAGGTGTGGGCGTAGGGCAGTCTCTGGGCACAGAGTGAGACACAAAGGTCTAAAGCAGACACTAGACACGAAGAACAGATTTGTTCTTTTTGCTTTGTGATTCAACTGCAATTTCAAAAAAAAAAAATAGTCTCCCAACCGCTATGGAGCCATAAAGTTGAAGTTTAGAGAAAGCTGCACTAAAAAGCTGCACTTTGGCTTACCAGAAGATTCCATGTTGTTGGTGGTCACTGGGCAATATCTCAGAGATATGAGAGGGTAACTCACATTTCCACTCAGGTGTGAAAAATAAGGCCCTTTTCAGACTTACTTTTTACTTTGCGTTACAAGGGCCTGCACTAAAACTAACAGGCCTGTTTTCCTTTTGCTTTTTATTTCTCGTACTAGACACCTAGATGTCCATGCTATCTTTAAAATACATTTGTATAGTGGCAGCAATTACATGATGACATATTTTAGAAAGAAAATACAAATTAAAACATTAGAGAAAAAAATCACAGTGGTGAAAAATGTTATGATACAATAGCACAAAAATTCATGGAGAGGATAGTAAGCATCCTTTCAAAAGGCAGTTCTTCATAATTATTAGTTTTGTCTAACAAAAGACCAGTAACTCATTAAAACAACAGACGGTTATTTTCTGACTCTCACTTATTCTTATCTACAGTTCTGTAGACTTCAGCAAGATCAAAAAGCAAAGTCATACAGGAATATTCCCTTTTAAAAATAGGTTACATGTAATTTTAGTCCAGCCAGTCACACTTCTTATGATCAATTTCTATAGATAAAAGAACAGCTCTTCAAATCTTTCTCCACTGCTCTTCTCCTTCTTTCTGTTGAGTGAAATACCCATGTTAAACACCAAATCATTGTTTTTCTGCTTATGAAGGCAAAGCTGTGAGTGGCAATATGCAAAAATGGTGCTGCATGCATGAAGCAAACACAACTGAAATAATAAGAAGAAACATATTCCACTCCCATTACGTTCAGTTACCATGATCTTAGATGACACTTGTAAATGTTGTAGATAAAATATTCAGACAGAAATATGATTTTTAAGGTATCGCATCGGTGAAGGTTTTAAACTTTAATAGTTCTCCTGCCAGCTGCAGAAATGAAACTGGCTTTGATTTCTGACCTGAATAAATCAATTTGAGCTATGTAAAGAATGGCTTGCTAGTGCCAAGAAACTATTTCTGTCCTTTTTTTGAGTTTGTTCATGGTACAAAACTCAAGGCCTGAATGGCCCACAAGACCAAGAGTCAGAAGTAAATAATGAAGAGCAGAGATAAGCTCTGCATTTTGCTACATCCTTGTTTCAGGTGGATGTGGGCTGGAGCAGTGGTACACAAAGACTTTCCCCATCACAGCTGAGGAACACCAGCACACCAGAAGCTGCTCTGATGCTGATCAGCAAATTTTAATGAAGGTCCAGCACCCAGCACCTACCCTTGTAGGCACAGCCTACAAAGGGTATTTTTCCCCCTAACTGAACATTTTCCCACTTTTCAGATACACCACTTAATACACAGTCATAACATTCACTACAATGAAAATGTAAATTAGTTTAAATTGAGGGTGTGAATATACAGGGAATTCTAACAATGTAATAGAACAGATCTAGATGCACCGCATTATTACTACATTTTAATATATTTAAACACAGTTGGGTTTATTCTCCTTTAGCTTAACTCCAAGTGCCACACCCATACTCTAAGAACACCTCTGGAGGAAAACACCTTCATACTCTTGTGAAGAGCTTAGGGCAGCACCAGTTGGTGCCCCAGGAGGACAACATGGGATCATTGCCCAGCCACATCCCAGCAGGGCCCATCCTGCTGCCCTCACAGCTCACTCCTCACCTGGGCTGAGCTCCTGGGAAGCCTCTGACTACTGTGAGCTGCTGAATGCTCAGCCATGAGGGAGAATAAGCTGTGAAACCCTTTCAAAGGCCTGTTCCAGTAGGCTGAAAGCATCACTGAAAGCTTATCTGTATCTGGGTTTTTTAATATTTTTTTTTGTTTTCTTGGTTAATTATCTGTTCTTGTTTGAGCAATTACTGAAAAACACTGAGGCATATGGCTAAATAAATTAAAGAATAATGATTGCTTAAAAAAAAAAAATCACAAAATTTTCCATTTTTCATTGTTTCATTGAGAAAATAATCTATTATGTGCAATTACTCATCTCTCTGACAATAAAAATTCCACCCCCTGCTAGTTAATGCTAAATGAATCTATGAAGGCAGCCTGAGCCAGGAGACAAGAAATCAGCCTTTGTCACTGACCTGCTGCATTGCTGTGAGCACATTACTCCTCTGCTCTAGGCCTTGAATTCCCTGCTCTGAAATGTGGGGTTCAGGGATAACAAATGCCATTGGAATGCTCCAGAGCAGCTTGACACTGCTGTCCTGGTGCTATGCAAACCAAAACACCCATCCCTCCCTGGCTTTACTCAGCTCCTCCCCTCAGTATTCCCCCAAAACAGTGAAAGGTCCAGAAATTCAGGTGGCACTGGAAGAGAGGTGATGTGAGGATCCCATTTCAGAAAGAACTGAGGGGGTCATGACATTGAAATGACATTCAGAGAGGTTGTCTAAAGGAGGAAAAGAGCCAGAGATTTTTCTGAGGAGGCTGAACTGGCACAGAAGCTCATCAGGTGGTACATTTGCCATCCTTACTGTTCCCCTATGTTTTGTTGTATGCTGTGTTACCAATACTGCCTCTAGACAGAGGACAGTAAATTCTGGTTTGTCTGTTCTGGCAGTTCTTCCTAAGTAGCCACGTGATACAGAAATGGGAAATCTGCTCTTGATCTCAGCTGATAAATGGGAATCCATGTAAACCCACAGAGTAATCCTTTAAAAGATTTAAAGCATCTCTTGCTTGACATGTATTAATTGCATTTCTATCACAGTGAATGGAAAGATTTTATTTCCTACTACTATGAACAAAAGAAAACAAGATGCAAAAGGAACATTTTTGGTCCCTTGTTATAAGAATTTAAGAAACCTGAAGCTAGTGGTTGGAAGCTACTAGAAACAAGTGTAGTGAAACTTGAAACCACACAGAACAGCATGAAAAGCATATTAACCACCTCAGAGGGACAGTGATGGCAAATTAATAGATCCCCTTGGTACCATGGGAGAAGGTATTAAAAACCACAAGGATGAAAAAGGCCACTTTAAAAAGCCATGACAATTCTCAGAATCACTAAAGGAATGTCAAGGTTTCAGCTGATCTTTAATTTTTTTTTTTTTCCATGACATATTTACCAAGTTGTGAGAATTTAAAAAGAAACCCTTGACTTTATGTGGCTCCTGTAGGAATCAGGAGCCACCCCAGCTCCTCCTGCCACCTGCATGCTGTGTGAGGGTGCACCAAGCACTTGTCTTTCTAGATGGGGAGAATGACAATTTCCTTCCTTCTGATTATGTGGAGACCTAACTGTTTGCTGCAGTCCTTTAAATATCTCTTGAAAGGAGGATGATCTCTTTGGGAAGGGGCACATAATACTTGGGAAGCCCTAGGCTTTATGTATTAGGTGAAATTAATCTCCATCTCCTGTGTACCTCAAAGATCCTGGATTAAAAGCTGGCACATCTCTTCCTGGCTGAGGAATAATAGCAAGATTACCAGTGCATTAGTCTTTAAATCCAAGAGGCTAGAAACCCTAGCAAGAACCACCCAGCAAGAATTTAAGTGTGTTGCTGCCAGAATGTTTTGGAAAAGCAGAGGACTTGGAGGCGATTCAGGAAATCCTAGGAGCTGTGTTCAAACAGATATTTATGAATCTTTCTTACAGTACACAGTATTTTTCATCTGATTTGTACCTCTAAGAAAATACTGAAATTGCTACTGAGGATAAGACAGGTGAGCACAATTACCAGTGATGAGCAGCAGGACTTCAGAGAGAACACAGTTGTCTTGTTCCCACAAAATCCACCCCTTTATTTCACTTTTCAGAATCACAACTGAGCAGAGGCAGGGAGTGGAGGAGATGTAATACACTTGAGTATAGGAGGAAAAATTACTCGACTGAGACTGGTCAAGCCCTTTAAAGCCATGAACCACTTGAAACCTTGTCTGTTATATCCTGGGCCTTGGGAAATAAGTTAAAGCTCCTTCTAAAGTAACACATTTGGAAAGATAGATGGGCCCTTTACTAAATATAGCAACCTCTCAGTCAAAAGGTGATGGTTCTTTCAGAATAGTCATCAAGAATAAGGACTTTATGCAGCTTTTCTCAGGTCTCCGCAAAAGCATTCTGCTCTGCAGAAGAGAGCTGTGTGAAAAGCCTGAAAGCATCACCAGGTCTATTCAAAAGAGACAAGAGAAAAATCTGGGATAATCTTCTAGGGAAAGACAGAAAGGTGGCAAAAATGGGAAAACTCTCATGCTTGTAGGGGGAGCACATGGAGTGGGAAAAGAAACAACTTCCAGGATTACCTAAACCACAATGCCAGACTGGAGGAGTAGCCTCCAGAAAGTAATGCCCTCATTAATTTAAGTTTATTTGTTAGCTCCTGGCAATGGAGAGAACCAGGATTTCTCCCCAGGCCCAGGCAGTGGCAGCTGCAGATGGGAATCCCATCCAGGCTGCCTGCTGCCCTTTCCACCCAGCACATACACCCCAGGCAGATCTCTGCTCTCTGAGGGGGAGTCACTCAGCCATCCCTACAAAACACCTTCCCAAAGCCCCTTCCCTGCAGCCTCACCAAACCCCTGCCCTTTCCCCCCTCCAATCTGGCAAGTTGTGTAAATATTTCATGAGCTGCCTGCATGCGTTCCTGCACTCAAATCTTCCTAACAATAGAAACTGTTATTACACTGTTACAACTACATCCTGCACAAGGTCATTCTGTTTTTCTTCCTTCCTATCTTCCCAAAGGGAGAATGCATTAATGGCAAGGAGAAAACAGTTGCCTGCAAACAGCCACAAGGACAAGGAAATGGTGTGTTAATTACCAGCACTCATAATGTCAGGCTGAACAGAAATAAAAACTGAAAATCAAATTTGGATTAAAACAGTAAATATAACGATGGTGTTCAATCTCTGTGTCCAAAATGCATGAACTGCTATTTCAGCCATTATGGCTATGGTCATGGCAAAAGAAAATGACAAAAAATTGCACTGAATTACAGTGAGAAAATGCCAAAGAGCATTTCCTAGTGTTAACCAAGGCTTATTTCATAGGATAGAACAAAAGGATCTTGAACTTTACCTTTTGCTGCCATCATTACAACCAACAACACTCCCAACAGCTCTTTTGTTTAGGGGTTAGAAATAATATAAGGCTGAGTGAACTGAAAGTGAGAGAAAAAATTGCACAAGGTTCCCCAAATTGTGATTATGTCAATTTAGCGGAGCTATCTTCCTTCTTGGAAGAGTGTATTTTTCCTGAATTACAAAGCATATCATGAGCATAGGGGCACCACAGTGGTGAGCACAGAACTTTTAGTGAATACAAGCAATGCTCTCACAGCCTCTCTGTCTTAGCAGGGAGGCTCTGCTTACTCTAAATTGGTTAAAAGGGCTTACATTTATCTCTAAATTAATTGGATGTGAACTAGGAGTTCAGAAGTCTTTGGTTAAGTGGGCATGAGTGCTCACTTTTGCTAAACTCCCACTATTTTGATGGTATCTGGCAAATAAGGAAGTCATTCCTTTAAGCAACACTAAGATACTTTTTTTTAAAAAAAGGAGTTAATAATTTAGAAAAGTTTTATATATCTTTTATATTTTCCTATTATATTGCTTACCAGGATCCTTCTTCCAAAGGCTTTGTTCAAAGTAAGACAGCACTGTTTGTGTGTGAGTAGGGGAAAGAGAATGACACACACTGGAAAATATCTTCCTAAAAAAATACCAGTGCTAAATAAATTGGTTGTCTTCAAGTTCCTTATTTCAAACATGCTTTACATATTTCATGATTGTGAGACTGTAATGACTTACATATAATTACATTCAGAAAATGATTAAATATATTTCAAATTTAGTTTGAACAGACTAATTTCTTTCTGTAAACCAAAGTACCTTTAAATAAAGACCCAGAAAAATGAGACCATCTGCACGGTCTTCCCTTGGGCATTTGTTTACATGTGTAAATTTAGTTCTAGATCTTGAATTCACTCTGAATTAACTGTGACAAATGTCTGTTTTCTTCCTGCAGGTTCATAAATTATTGGAAGGTGTGACATCACTTAAGTTCAAGGACCCTCACTACTCATATAGACATGTATGAGTATTGCAGGAAAATATAACAGTAATTTCCACTGCTGAATGCAGAGCTGGGGGGCTCAGCAAAGTCCGCCACACGAATAAAATGTACCAGGATCCATAGAAATAACTTTAGAAAAAAATCCCTGCTTTCCATTAAGAGGCTGATAGCAAACATTTTATGAAAGGGGTGAGAATTGTGGTTCCCATTGCTCAGATGTTAATAGCAGCATGACGATGTGCTGCCATCAGCAGCAGGAACTCAGCCAGGCTATTAAGTGCTGTAGCTGGCAGGATTACTTACATTTTGCAGCTGGACTTGGCTTTGTGCCATACACTCTGACTTTGCCATCATGCTGGAAGCATTCAGGCTGTAGGTTTTCCTATTCTGCGTTTCTTTCAGCTGTTCGTGGATCTGCTTGGTTTGCTTCCTGCAGAGAGAAATAAAATCCATGTGAGAAAGAGCTCACTTGATCTTCTGCTAGAGCCATAATACTTTTATAGCCACAGCTCCCTTTGTTCAAAACTTCACCCTGCTAGCCAGCTGAGCTAATTCACTGATGTCTGATATTTCAGTGCAGCCGTTGTTTCCTGGCAAGGCTTAGCAAAGGGGAAAAAAAACCCTCTCTTGTGTTTTAAAATACCTTCTATTCTCAGATCACTAGAATAGTATGCTCGTTGTGCTGGTGCAGGGTTTTGTAAGATCATCTATTGCACATTTAACAATAGCTTGCAAGTCAGTGTGAATAATAAGAAAGCATTTTGCTCTGATTTGGAAAAAGGGTTTTGGCAAATAAAACAGGCATTAGCCCCTGCTGGCTATAAAAATTGATGAAGAGTCAAAGATTTCTGCTGGCTGATTAGACTTGACCTATAACACATCTTATATTGAGCAGCTTCTGCTTATATGCTGAAACCTGGAAAAAATGTCAGTATGGCCACTGAGACTGTGTTTTTGAGTTATTATACTATAATCCACCCTGTCAGAGCTAGGAATACCACTGGATGAATCCCTTGCATTATTCAGGAGATACTACACTATTAACAAAGACTTTCTCTTTCCCTGTTTCTGCCACACTGTATTGAGATGAAGTGACAAACAGTTTTTTAAGTTCTGTACATGAAAGAGGATATGAGACAGCAAACTTTAAATATTACTTTTATCTTCTGCAAAAAGTTCTCTCAGCTAGGCAAAAACTGTTAGAAAAATACACTTAAGCTCTTTTATCAGTTTCTTTCTTTTTTTTTTTTTTTTTTTTTTTTTTTTTTTTTTTTTTTTTTTTTTTTGTGATAAGCTACATTGTCTGGGACTATCAGCTTTAAACAATGATGAGCAAAAACTTCACAATACCATTTTAATTCTTTCCTTCCCTGCTTTCTTTCTCTCTCCAGAAGATGCATCTCCAGCAATGAACCTACAATGGCCTTGGAAACAACCCAGCAATGCCAAGGACTCACCAGCAGCAGCATTTCATTATACCACCAGCAGGTTTTGGACAGCAACTGGTGCTGAGCCAAATTTCCAAAGGAAGTGATTTCTGGCAAGTATTTGTAAGAGATAAATAAAATATGGCCTTTATATACTGAAATTTGAATTTTAGCAAAGCAGCTTCAGCAGCATTTTGAAAAATTTCTGGTGATTTGATTTTGGAAACCCTTGTGACATCATTAAGCTTGATAGAATTTTGTGTCAGATAGTGAATTTGACACTGAATGAAGTATAAAATTAATCTGAATTTCTTATTCACAGTGGAATCTCTTGTCTACTGCTGGAAGGTGTAAGAAAACAGAGGAAAATGAACTACATATGTGTTCAGTGGAGGGGCCTGTGAAAGAGGACACTTCCCTCAAAATGAAAGTAAGTGGTGAGAAGTATCACAATTCTCAATTGTAAGATATTCAATTGTCAAGATATTCAATTTTAATAACATAGTTTCAATATTTCTTGAGTCCCTTCGTTTCGGTTGTGTGACACAATGTAAGCATTTCCTTAAATTCAACAATTTGTAAGTATCTGCTTAGAAGTATTTGTTACAGCTCGTTTCCTGAGTACAGGTCATAAGCCACAGCAAATGCAGGACTCTGACACCTCTTAGGCTTTCTACTTACATCCCATTTTGAAACAAATGGAAAAGAATGAATTTATATTGTAACCATGACACAAATATGAGTGGCATGTTTTGAGTATTGTTACGAGCTCATAATTAGTAAAATCTATGAATAGACGTAGGTGAGGAAATAATTTCTCAAAATAATTTCACAAAAGCATTCAAGATTTTCCTTAGCCAAAACTGGTAGAATTAATATTGGAATAATCTGAATAGATATATAATCTGAATTAATGTAGTGTCAAATTAAATGAATCAGTTGAGTCTGAAACATCTCTTTCAAAAATGTTTTTATTATCCACTAATTTTTGAATCTAAAAAAAAAAATTGAACAATTTCATTTGTAAAATGTCTAAATGAGCTCTTCAGCTTCTCATAAAATTCCAGGGGAGATTCATAACAGCAACTTTAGTGTTTTTGAGAACTACTATTTTCTGACCAGCTAAATTATATCCACTGAGGAAATTAGCACATCTGTTCCTATGTCCTACTGGAGAACCAGCCTCTTGCTTGGTCTCCAGAATGGTTATGGAATCTTCAGGAATTTTTTGCATGACTTTATGTAAGGTATGAACAATGATAGTGAAAAATGATCAAAGCATCAGATTTTGGGAACCGCTCATAAACGTAGAAAATGATAATTTAATCAGGAAAATAACAAAACAATTTTTAGATTTATTTATAAAAATGAATAGAGTTGTTTCTATATTTATAAACATGTGTAAGTAAACTGCAAAAATTCAGCCTCATTACTGCAGTCTTTAACATTACAACTGAAATTCCTGAAGGTAATTTGCTGAGAAAAACAATCCAATCATTAATTTCTTTTTATGTTCAAGCAACCTAACATTAATATCAGGTTTATGCATATTTATTTGGGCAAACTATAGGATGCACAGCTATAAAACTAGAAATCATTAATAATTCAAAGTTACTTGCTGATTAATAAATTTATTTTATAAGTTTTGTTTCCAAAACAAATGGGCCTTATGTGTTCTACTTTAGAGTTATTTGGCAATGAAGGGTTCTTACTTCAGCAAGAAATAAAGTCACTAGTCATTTGTAAAAGTCTAAGCTGTAAAGGGCAGCCCATTACTGTACTCCTCATCTGTTGCTAACACTTCCAGCCCTTTCTTGATTAACCTAAAAGGAATAATTGGAAGGGCACAGAGTTTAATTATAGTCCTAAACTTTCTCAGATTCAATCTATTTTGAAAAGGGACTTTTAATTCAATGGCTTATAGGGAAGTGCCTATTTCTAGCAGCTGGTATTATAGAAATGTTGGACTAAGTAAGTCAGGATCTTCATGGAAACTTCCCTCTTAATGGTAGCACTATTGAGAGTTTCTGTATCTGTTAGCAATATTCTACATTTTTTGTACGTCAAATGAAACCCCAAGCTAACCCCCATGCAGAAGGAGTGCTCTGATAATTCTTGAGCACAGTCAGGGTCCATATGCCTGATAAAGAAGCTCCTAAAAACCTGCTGACTCAAAGCTAGCATATGGTAAGTGTTAGGCACTTCAAATTTGTTGGTTTTTGCATCCTTAAGACAATGTTACATTTACAATTTTACCTGGGCTCCCTGAGACCCAGCCTAGACACTTTGATCTCCTCTTTGGGCAGCACCCGATGGAGCCACAGCCAGGGTGTGAGGGCCTGATCAGCCTCCCTTGTGCACTGTCTGAGGCCCCCTGGCTGACCCAGAGGTGCTCACTTCCTCCTAACTCTCCAAACTTCAGTTCCCAGAGTCTGGCACCAGCCCACTTCAGCCCTTCTCAGTAATTCTCATATTTGTAATGCAGACAAAGCCCCAGCCCCAACCTGCTCCTGAGTCATGACGCACTGTTGTCCTGTAAGCTCCTCTTCCAAGTGTTATTTCCACTCATTATTTTCAGACTCAGCTCTCCTCACAGCTGATCAAAGCCAGGGTGTTGTGCAGGCTGCTCCAACCCAGCTCTCACCACTCCCACAGCAGGGCAGGAGCAGGAGGGGCACTGTGAGTAACAGGGAGGCTGCTTATTCTCACTGTGCTCAGCCACTGACTGCATGTTCCTCCTACTGACAGCCCATCCTGCCCTTCTGAAACTCCTCATCAGCAAAACCCTCAAGCCTTTCCAGGGAGATTCCCACTCACTCTTTCTTCTGAGATGTGCAGATCTGAAATGCACAATGACATTCCTAATGGCAGTGCCAGAGTGCCTGTCTCTGCTCACATTTACACTGCAACGAAGGAGTTTGCAGGGAGGAACTGTCCTGCCACTCTGTCCTTCCCGGCTAGCATCACTGTCACTCTGCATGTCCACACAACAATTAACAAAATCCCTCAAGACATCAGAATAATTTAGAAAAATTGTGAACTGACTCAAATCTTCACTCATGGCCTACCCCTGAAGTCTGAGGGGAAGAAAAATGGGTAAAAAACACCTGGTGATTCCCCCCATCCCACCCCCTGATAGAAAAGTCAATTTAAATTTTTTTTTCTAAAAAAACCCCAATGCTCATTAGATTTCCTACACATTAAAGTAAATTCTAGAAAGGGGGTTTCAGATAAACATCCAAACTTTTCAATAGTGCCATCCTTCACATTTTTGATGCTCAGCCACCCTGACTAGCCTCATGCAGGTAGTTTTTTATATTGATTTGTGTTCTCTCATTAACTCCAGCTGCAACAGGAATGAAGGATGACCACCATACACAACATATTTATTGATACAGGGGCACTGACAAGCATGCCATATAACTGCTATGAGGTTTTTGCAACTCAGATTACACACATCACAATAAATATTATAAAATAATATTCAGTTGGGAAGATAAAAGAATAGAGTGGACAGCATTTAACTTGAAAATAGTTTAGTCCAGATGATTTCACTACTTGAATAGGTCAAAATGCTTCTGTGTTACAGACATTCATATGCATCTTCATCAACAGGCTGCTGTATTAACTACAGGCTACAGATATCTGTAGACGACTTGTTTCTGCATTTCTAACTTTTGTTCTTAGTATAGAGAAATGGACATTCAGGGATATGAAATGAAATGCAAAAAGGAGATGGTATGTTTAAACTACCGTTTTCAGAAGAGCTAAGTGAAATGACACAAAATTATTACTGTCAAAAAAAAAAAAAAAAAAGTGGATATGACACAATCTATTCTTTTGTGATATCAGAAAACAGAAAGAAGAACACACATTGCTCCTGTTTATGTTTTGGGGAGGACTTAGTGCAGCCACGGGGAACTGCTGTAGCCAGACCAGAGATAACAGCAACTTCAAAAGGAGGGGGGAAGCTGAAGGGCTGTAAGGCTGCACAAAGGACAGCAGCTGAACCCCAGGCACAGCAGAGGAAGGCTCTTACTTTGTTTTGAAGTAGAAGGCTGCACACAGCATGCCCACCACGACGATGCCGAAGACGATGCAGGCGATGGACAGCACCTGGCGCTGGTACACCTCCTCGCTCTCTGTGGGCAGCAAAGGGCACGTTAGGGAGCACAGAACACACCTGCCAAAGGGAGCTGCAGCCCCTCATGGCTTCACTAACGATGGACAGATTCTTGGAGGTCTGGCCTGGATAATTCCTCCAAAGAATGGGTGTTTCTCTGAACCCCCCCTCTAGCAAGGTCCATGCAGCTGAGGCCTCCTCAGAAGTTTTAGGAAATGGCCCCAGTACACTCTGAGAGATACATAATAATGACAGTCAGGACAGTTTAGTCTTTTCTCTGCCCCACATGCTGTGACCGACCACCACGGAGTTTTTCTGGCCTAAGGAAAGAACAATCAGAGCTCTCCTCTTGTCCCACAAGAGTCAGAGTTCTCCTTTAGCTACTCCAGAAACGTAAGGGTTTTTTGATTTGAATGACTAAGGTGTTTTTTATTTGAGTAAGGCATTGATTACAATGCCTTACTCCCATGTCCTGAAGCTTATGCAAAACATGCCAGAGTAAAAAATCAACTCAATGAACTTGCATGGAACCCAATGACTATTTTGCTATGAAGCAGCAGATATTGCTTTGATAGGTGTTTAGTTTTAAAAAAACAGATTTTCTTTATAAATCTCATAATATTCTAAATAACTTTAAACCAGAAACAGAATGAAAGTAAAAAAAAAAAGAAAAAAGCTAAGGAAGTAAGAGAAAACACTCATTCACGGCAGCAGATAGGAGCTGATAAGCAACTGGAGATTCCTACATTCAATTCAACAGCTCCTTAAGACTTATGTTTATTCTTCCAACCACTTTTCTAGTTCAAAATGTGAATGCACCAAACAGATTGCTATTTTTAAAGATCACTTTTTCCAAACATGCAACGTACAAGCCAGTAATTTCATCCACAAATTCCAGGTGCAAAGGCAGCACGTGGGATTATCAGAGCACAGCCCAAGCCCCGTGTGCTGACAAACCCACATTTCCTGCCCAGGCTGGAGCTCCCAGTGCAGGCACCCCCATCCATGGGAACACCAGGCACACATGTCAAGTAGGTGGCAGTAGCTCCAAGCTTGTAATTCTCAGGTTCATAACAAATATTGTATGAAAATACCAAGGTAAATCCAGGCAAATCACTAAAGACTATGTGCAGTACCCTAATCACTACTCATAAATAATTTTTCAAGAATGAATATCATAGTGCTGTTATTCAACATTTGGAATCTTAAACACAAGCATCTGTCTCTTGTAAGACCCAGTTATTATTTTGTAAGCTATTAAAAAGAAAATTACAGTATCAAATCTTGATTTTTTAATACTTGTCTACTTGTTCTTTCAAACAACACCACAGTGATCTAAGATAGACAATATCCTCAGCTTCTGCTGACATTTCCCCATCATTTGAATTTGAAATTCTAAAAATTGTATTTCTAACACACTATCTTAAAAAAATTAAAAGAAGCAAATAGATTTTTCATCTGTCTAAAAAATAACTGAAGAAACTGTAATTCAAAAGGAAATCCTGTTCATATTGCACTAAATTGATTCCAGTACAGCTTTAGGCCCATTCCTCACTAGAAGTACCAAATCTGGATCTAGGCAGTAAATCCTTACTGGCACTGAACTAAATGTTTGGGGTTTAATGTCTTTTGTTTTATTTATTTGTTTGCTGTTAAAAGCAGTTGTGCAAACACAGTTACCCAGCTTCAATTTCCACAGCAATACACAAATCTAACAAATTTGAATTCTTACATTGATGTAATCACACTGAAACTCATTCAAAAACTCTTCATTTCAGCAATTGTTAACCTGTTCTGCCTGAATACTGATGTCAGCACCTACTGCCTAAGCCCCAACTAAACCACACATATTTATGAATTGCAGTTTAACTCAAACATTCCATATAAATAACAATTTAAAAATCTGTTCACAAAAATAAATTGATTTAAGTAATGTGTACACTAGGCTTAATTTTGATTTTCTTTCAACTGAAGTCCTCATTAAATACTTTTTTCTCTTGCTATTTCTTTTTGAGAAATTGTTTGTTTAATACAGCTATGTTCTTTTGTCAGTCCTGAATAGCGATCACTGCCTTGTTAAAGATGCTTCAGAATAAGCCTTACCAAGATAAAAGCAATTCAGAGACCAGACAATATTATCTTGCTAAAACAACTATGTGAAGATTTGAGTCTTTTGTGCAGTCAGATTAATCCCTGTCACCAGCTTTCAACACATGTTGATCAATATTTTCTTTCCTTTTTGTTTACTTTGTACAGTGCATATTTAAAGAAGTACTTATCGATTACCTGTACTCCATTTCTCTAGACACCTTTGTTCATCTTTTACATCCTGTAAATATTTATTTATGTATTGGATTTCAGCATTTTTTGTCTTTAACATCTTTAAATATAATCAGTTTGGCATTTTTCCATTCTCTAATCTTCTGCACTGACTTTATTTAAAATTCACCTTCTTACTAACAGCAATGCAATCTGTCCTTCTCAGCAAACTACAAGATCTCCTCATGGTTGCCTTGATCTAACCTCACTATTGTGCTAAGCACAGGTAGCACAGCTGACACAAGGAGCATCAAAAATTACTTGAATATGGAGATGGCTGTAGCCAAGCACTGCAAAGCACTTGGGCCCTCACAGAACAGAAACCTGGAGAAATCCAAAGTGCAGAAAAGAGAAGAACTGCAAATTCCTTCTCCTTCACTCAAGGATTTGCATCAGCTGGTGCATACGCATATTTGCATACTGAAACTAACTTCCCAAGGTAAACTAAAGTGTGACTGAAATGATAAGTCTCTCTTTATTCACATATATTCATATATTCCTTGTGAAGTACATCACCTCAATTACAGTCTGTTGAAACAAATACTCTCGGGAGAGGATTCCTCATTTAATGAGCAGCCAAGAAAATATTTCTGCTAAAAACCAAAATATAAACTGCCATGGATATTCCTGGATAATCCACTGGAGGATTAAGACTACAGAATGTGAATTTCATCAAGCATTTAAATTGCAGAAAATAAACAACCTCTACTGTGAGAAATACAACCACACTGCTGAAAAGTAATGTAGTAAACTGTTTAGATGCAGACTATTTGTTTAATAAAAATTATGGAAAGAAAGGTTTTCTCAGAACATAAAGACAAGGCAAACTCACAAGGAGCATGGTGCCTGTTGCAAGGCTGACCTCCCAAACAAAAGTCCCCATGCACTGTGCCCTGTTACACGTGGAGCCCATTCTCAATTATGCTATTGATTGTTTCTTATTTTCCAATCTGCCATAAAGTTTCCTAAGCTTATCTCATTCATTTGCTGCTATTATAAAACATAAAATGACTACTGCTGACCCATTGCTCACAGTTAAATCTTACATACATTATGAAAAAAAGGTACATGTTATATTCCAGGTACTGGGAGTTTGGGTTATTTAATTCTCTTGCTCTTTAAAATTTACAGTCTGTATCCTGTATACTTTATGCATATGTAAAGACCCACTGAAGCATACACGTTTTTCTTTAGAGGATTAAAAAGTGTAGGGTGGACACATTTTTCTCATAAAAATCATTTCTAAAGGAGATGGTTTTTTTTACTGTACATAAGCTGAAACGGGTCTCTTCTTTTTGACTTTATTATAAAAGGAAGAATGCTGGTACAAGGTCTTGAGTATGATTATAAGCATATTACTGAGGAAAAAAATTAGTTAATTAAAACAGATTATGTTAGGGTTTGTCAGCACCTAAATCCAAAATATCATTACCAGCCATAATCACTGTATCCTCTGGTTCCATTGTGTGTTTTGAGTTGAAACATCTTTGAAAGGGATTTCAAATATGAAGAACAGCATTGTGCATGTGGCCTATACAAAACAATAACAAAACAAAAATAGTAACTTTCCCCCTTGTGCTTATTTCAATGGCTTTTGAATAAAATATCAATATGGTCACAAGCATCACAGAGAATAATTACCAACTATTCAAACTAAGCCAACTGAGAAATTACAACATTTACCATACAAATGCATTACTTAACCTTTGCTCTGTGAAGAAAAGCCCCCCATGAAAATGAATAAAGGTGCAGATTAATTTTTATGCTGAAATTTTTACTCCCAGTCCAAAAAGCACAAACCCTAAAAGCACTCGGCATCCCCTTACCTTCCTCACTCCCTTCTCCTAAAAGGACCCTCTGCACTCCTGCAGGTAACAACACGCTACAAACAAATATGGGAAACCCTTGATCTTGTCATTGGAACACATGAAACCCTGCAGCTTTCCATGTGCACAGAGCCAGCTTTTCCTCAATAGATTACAGGGCAGCAATAGATTACAGGCAAGGCTTTGGGGTTTTTTCTGTCCCCATGCAAAAACGGAGCCATGCAGAGGCAGAGAATTGGGCGCTGTGATCTCTGCTGTGATCTCACTGCCACACTTTTTGCATTTCCCTCCATGCCCTGCCCATGCCTTTCCTGCCACACCTCAATTCCAGATGATACTGGAATATCCTGCAGAGCCAGACTCTCACTTCTGAAGTGAACCTCAAAAGTCTTATTTGTCACTAAAACCTTCTTTGGTGTCCAGCAGCCTCAAAGTGCCACACACAACAATGGAGGAGGACTACATGGAAACCTCATCCACAATATCAAGATTTTCAATAAAATACAGACTCCCATAAGATAAAAGAGAGTAGTTAAAGCATGTTCCTCAATATAGGTAGATTTATGTGTGAGAAGTACTGAACTATATACAGCATTCTAAATTTACTTCATGAAGAGAATAAAAAAAGCCTGCATGTTCCACAAAATCTGTGATTGCCTCAGCATCAGACATTCCACTCTCCCAAGAGTTTTCTCTGTTCCTGCACTTGCAAAAACCTACTGCACAGATTCTCTGCCATATGCTGTGGCTTGTGCTAAGGCAGAGAGAAACGGCTGAGATGCTACAAGGCACAGTTCACAAATTCCTTCTTTGACCTTGAGTAAGTCAAGACCCTTGTTCTTTCTGTAACCAGAGGATGTTGCCTCTTCCATTGCAGAGATTACATGACAAAATGCAATATAAACATATTAACTTCTAAAGATGTCTTTGCAAATACATGATATAGATAAACCCACCTCAGACGACTCTGTTTCAACATCTTTAAGTGCATATGGATTACTTCACATAAAGTATCATGCTTTTTTCTAAGTCTCAGCTACTTTTAAAGGACATGGAGTTTTCTGCTTTAAGACTTTGGTCTGTCTGGGTAGAATTTCCCTTTTAAAAGGGATTCAAGACTCTTAGGTTCCCAAACCAGAAGCAGAAGTTTTTATCTGCTATTGTTTACAGAGAGGACAGAGTCAAGGTTAATTGCACAGATTCCCATCTCAGACTGGAAACAAAGCAAGCTGACTTCTGCTGGCAGAAGTTCATAAAACATTTCACAGTTTTCACACTGAGTCTTTCTTGGGAAGAACAGTTAGATAATTATGATTGTAATAAAGATGAACAAAATAAATTTCTTCTACTAGTGGAATGTCCATGGCACAAGGATTTTAATGAATGCAAAGTGAAACAGATGCAGCCCATTATATATTACAACTGCATGATATTTACATTGTTTGACTATTGGCATTTAACACTGGTGAGATCATTTCCTGCATACATAGAAGACAGAAAAGGAAAGAAAGACTGTTCAACAGGTCTGACTGACCTATTTTGAGTACTTGATTCTACACCATTAATGCTACCTGGCACTGGTTTTGCATGAGATTAGAAATGAGGCAATGAATTAGGTGTAATCATACATCATGAAAAGGGATGCAAAGCTATGTGCAGTAACACTGAGGCTGAGCTCTCAGTGTTAGGTTGGTGAGTGAAAGGTGAAATCTCAATCAAATGTAATGGAAAAGATATCCTCAAATAAAATTAACTGAATGGTGAAGAGTTACCTGCAAAAACCCCCAACAATTGAAAAAACCCAAATGTATAACCTTACACAGGTCTTGCATTGTCTATGCTTGCAGCAGGAGTGAAGGTGCCAATATCCTTAGTAGGTACTACTTGTTATGAAGTGAAAATTTGATTAGCACTTTTAAACAGCGAGATCTTAATTCTGAAGGTAAATTAATTTTAACTTGGGTATCCTAAGAAACTATCTTTTCTGTTTATCTGCAGGGAACTTGGGATTTGTGCCAGCTACCTCCAGAACTCAAATCTAACAAACTCTCAGAGCCATACCTAAGTACATTCACTGCAACATATTCATTAAATTTTAGGCCTGAAACAGCCCCATAGGAAGCTAAGGGATGAGAGGTAACCTTTTCCTTCCAAGAAAAAATCTTGTTACAAATTCTTTTGTATTGACAATTTACAAGTAAGACAAACAAATTCTATTACAAACTTTATCTATTTTCCTTTTATTTCCAAGATGGATAAGGTCAGTCACTAACCAAATTCACTCCCTAAATCACATCAGTTCTCTGTGTGTGAGCGCTAATTTTCCTCGCTGAATGATTCAGTTTTAGAATTTATTACAGCAATTCTAAGTTTCTCCAAGACTTTCTACTGTTGCAAAAATACACCCAGTATGCCAACCTGTAATATGTTTCTATTATATACTAATAAGAATTAGAATTACATATGAACCTTTCCTTTTTAGCCTATTAATTTTCGATGCAATCTGAATATGCATGTTTTAACTTTAGTTCTCTAAGTGTAAGAGAAAGATAAATATGAAGGCCATTCTTTCTTCCTCCCCAAACTTAATTTTCAGTGTGGATATAAGGGAAAAAATTTATCTGGGTAATAGAGGCTGACAGCCAAAAATCTCTGGTGATATTTTAGACAATGAGCTCACTGAAAAACTTATGATAAAAGGGTAAAGCTGTCTAAGACTGTGATCCTCTGGCAGTAATCTTCCTGCCTGATGGCTGCTGCACTTTTGCTGATGTGTGAAAGGGATAAGCAGCTAAGAAACAGCCCCCTACGGAGCAGAAGTCCCACAGGAGAGAAACTTGAGAGCTGGAGAGAAAAAAAAAAAAAACCTAAACTATCTGAAACATTTGATTTCTATTTTACACTAGTCCACTGTTGAGGACATTTCTACTAAAATGCACCAGGGTAGTGAAGAAATGGTATCATAGTAATAGGATGTGAAATTATGGGGCAAACAGCTAGACCTGAATAAGATGAACTCTTGCCCTAATCACATGTGGAAGTTGCAGATCTGAGATATAAAGCTAAAGATTTGTGCAAGGTCCTCCTGGGCAGCAAGGACTGCACATGGCCCTGAATGCTGTGGTACCCCAGCAATTGAGCTGCAGCACAGAAAAGCAATGAGCAGCAGAAAAAGCAGGGAAGCAGCAGGTCTTTTCAAAGGAACTCTTTCCTTTCCCCCCAAATCACCACATCGTGTCTCAAATGGAGGGGGCTGGCACCCCACAGAGCACCTCTGTTTTTTTGTCATTTATGGTTCAATACAGAAGGGTACAGGCCAAAAATGAGACTCATCACTAAGCCAAACATACTAGCTCAGTTCTAACTCCATGAGCCACCAGCATTTAGCTCCACAAGCAGCCTAGCAGCTACTGATTTCTGAATACAGAAAGCTCTGCCCTTCTACCAAAAATGAAAATGAAATAGAGACTGAGGACAGCGAGAAGAATTAGACAGCGAGTACCAACAGCCAAAACTTTACAGCACAATGAGGCAGGACAATTTCCCCCCTTATTCTTCCAGAGGGAAGAAACTTTGGAACCCAATATCCCCTGTCTGTGTGGGCTTTTGCTCAAGAGAGAGCCTGATGTCAGTGCTGTGTGAGTGCTTCTCCTGCATGGTGAACGAGGGGAGCAGGGAGAACCCACCATGGCCAGCACCAGCAGCAGTGACCCATGCAGCCACCAGGAAAGGAATGGCAGTGCAGTAACACCAAAGAAACCAACTGCAAAAGCACACTAAAGAAAATTCCAGTGGAACAGCAGGAGGGTTTTTCAACCTTTTCAGTGCTCTGCACATTTAGCTGTGCAAAGCCTCTTTACGGCACCCTTGCCTGCTAGTGCCCCAGTACTGAACCAATGGCTAAAACTAACAGCTACTGGTTTGGGCTGGGACAGAGTTAGTTTTCTTCCAGCTAGCTGGTACAGTGCTGTATTTTGTATCCAAAGTATGAGAGTTATGTTGATAACACCTTGATGTTGCAGTTGTTGCTAAGTAGTGCACAACAGTACTGAAGTTAAACAGTTAAACTCACCTGAGTGCTGGGCACTGACACCTCCAAGTTAATACCCAAAACTTCATCTACTTCAACTACCACCAAGTCTTTATGTCACTTTTGCTTACTAAAAATCACAGCTCCAAGCATCTCCAACTTATACTACACCTCTTAGGGATGCAAAAAGCTTCAAAGCATAACGAACAAAAGCCTAAAGATTGAAAAATATTACAACCATATGGTGATTTGTTTTTTAACTAAGTAACATTTTTTTCCAGAAGGATTTTGTTTTAGTGAAGTTGTTTTCCCGGTGCTTAGGTCTCCACATACATTCTTGCAGGATATCAATTATTTGCCAGGTCCTGGAGACCCTTCAAACCATACATTTCCCACAGAATGGATAATTCACGGAATTGGTAAGGCTGGAAGGGATCACTGGTGGGGTCACCTGGTCCAACCTCTGCTGGAGCAGAATCATCACAGCACAGGATTGCCTCCAGCTGGTTCCCTTGCTGAGTCTCTGACAGAACGTGTGAGCTCCACAGCTCTGTGTGACAGCCTGAAGTGTGTGTGTGTGTGTGTGGGAAATGGTGTAGTATCCTGCTCCAGAATGGTGACTCACTCCTTTTTCCTATCTAAATTTTTGGCTGCTTTTTGGCACTTCTCAACATCTTCTCTGAGTCTGTTACCTTCCCTTCTTGTCCTTATTTTTCATTCTAAATCTCATAACCACACACAGTTCTGCACTTTTAAAATGTCTTTGCTAACGTATTTTTCCCCCACCATCAGTATGAGAAGTCTTCCAAAGTGAAACTTCCATTCTGCCTTTATTCTTCTTGCACTGCGACCTTCCATTTCTGCAAAGTCCATGCTGAGCTGAGCTTCCCAGCTCTCCTGAGGCCCTTGTCCAGCCATACTGAGTGCTGGCAACTGGAGGAACCAGAGGGAAGGACATTTACATACAAAGTTCCTGCATGTAGAGTTTGCCAAGGTTCCTTTAGGATGTACACTTACACACAGGAATCAATCCAAAGACCATTAGGTGCAATAGGCCCTGGAGAAGTGACATAATCATTTTATATGTAACTCCATAAAGTTTAAACTGAGAAGTTTATTCCATAAAATTATTATGGCTTTATAAAGCAATAGCATTCTTTAATTCTGCTTCAGTAATTCCTTAGCTGATGAGAGTTGTTATTCCTAAGATCCTAAGCATCACTAACACACAATACAACAACATCCTAATTTCCCAGCTGATGTTTTATTTGATCTCAGAGCTTGCATTGCTCCTATCAACAAAGCACTGTCACTGGAATTTCTCCCAATATCTTGCTCAATTGCTGGTATTGAACATTCCACTCAAATCTCAAGCTAACCTCAGAGCTGCCAAAATGTATTTGACAGTTACTGTTGATGGCTACATTGTCAGGAGCTTGCAGCAAGTCAAGCAATATCATAATTAAGTGCCGTTTATTTTGACTGCTACTCTTTTAACCAGGGTGCATTTATGGATTTTTTTTTTTTTTTTTACAGAAATGGGGTGAGAGCAGTGACAGGAAAACCACAGAAAATAATTGTTAATAACTTGAAACGTATTTTGCTTTTCGTACACCTAAACAGAAAAGGGATGTTCTGCCTGAAGGGCTCTGGAGGGTGAGCACTCAGAGGGCAAGGACAAGGGCTTAGTCAGATGCACAAAGATGTGACATGGGACACTGTGTTCCCACTCAAGTACTACAGTTTCTGAACGAGACTCTGCAGGCACAGGACTGTGTATTTAGGCACTGCCTTCTTTTTGTTCCAAGCCTCACCTTCCCACAAGCCAGCACTGAGGGATGGCTGTGACAAAAGGAGAGAGACTGACAGAGTGTCCTTCACACAGAGAGGAGTGTCAGCCTGTGCCCACCTTGCAGCCACCTCCACTCACAGCTCCCAGCTCTGCAGGGCTGAAGGACTGGATACCTTTGTGCACATCTCTTGTTCTGCCTACTCCACGAGCCAGTGGAACTGTGAGACAGAGACCTTGCTTGCTGTGCTCTGTCCCTCCCCTCATCCCAAAACCTCCCCTCCACTCAGGTCCCCAGCACAGAAAGTGCCCATTTGCTCACCACAATGACTACAGCACTCAGGTCTAGGCTGGACAAATGATCAGAGGGAAAAGTGAATATGGTGACTGTCAGCAGCTCCACTGTTCCTTTAACCCTGCAGTCCTTTTGCCGGCGTGAGGGATAACACCAGTTGCTATAACACAGTGAGCAGCACAGGTGCTCAGAGCTGCAATGCAGGCTGCAGTGCTGAGGCAGAGTGAAGCCCCAGCCCCCAGAACGTCTAGCAGGGCGCTCCCAGCTCTCACCCACATGCAGGGATCTGCTCCACGAGCTTGGCAGTGGCTGCAGGCTGGCAGCAGCTGCCAGAGCTGAGCTGCTCAAACGCCAGCTTGTCTGGGTGTTTGCTGTCTGTGAGCCTCTCCACAGCCCTGTGCTTCAGAGCACTGAAGGAGGGCATTTCAATCTTTAGCACCTGACATATTGCATGACATCAACAACACACCCTAATTGTATGCCCAGGTAGAACAAAGTTCTTACAGTGCTTGAGAGCACAAGAATTACACATTCTTGTACTCCTCTTCCTGGCCTCCCAAATGATACATACAAAACCCAATATATACTCCAATCTCTCTGTATTAATATACTTAGGTAGATTTTGAACATGTGTTAATTGCAGCTCAAAGGGATACAAACACATGTTTAAAGGCAAGCAGGTGTATGTACAAGCTATGTAAATGTTGTACTATCCTTCAGGAGAACATAAACTTTGGCCACTCTCTCTTTCACTAAAAAAACCACATTTTTTACTAACATCAGTTTAAATTTCAAAATCCCTTCCAAGGGCTGTTTTTTTTTTTCAAGAGTGAAGCACAGTAATTGTCAGAACAAATCCATAAACTTGCCACTTGAAAAGGATGCATGGTTATACAAAACCATACAGTGTAACAAAATTTCTTCTAATCTACAGAATAATAAGAAATTAAACACAGCAATAGGAAAAGAATTTTCAGAATGAGACACATAATGACTTTAAAGCTGAAAGTGACTTAAAAAATAAAAGAAACACCAAAATATCTCTGACCCTGAGGAGGTTATTGAGAAGATGGAGCCAGCAGTGCAGAGCAGAAGGAAAAAACAAGATAATAATTGAGACAAGTGTCCCACGGGATGTGAGAAAGAACTTCCATTAGCACAGCTGGGTGGTGGGCCAAGCTGCCCAGTGAGCCCATGCTGTGTCCATTCCTGGAATCACAGAACATCCTGAGCTGCAAAGGACCCACAAGGATCCTTGAGTCCAATCTTGGCCCTGCACAGAACAGCCCCAAGAGTCACACCCTGTGCCCAAGGGCATTGTCCAAAGGCTTCTTGAGCTCTGTCAGCCTTGAAGTTGTGACCCCTGCCCTGGGGAGCTGCTCCAGTGCCCAACTCCCTCTGGGTGAAGAACCTTCTCCCAATATCTAACATAAACCTGCCCTGACACAACTCCAGGCCCCTGTCAGTGTCACACAGAGCAGAGATCAGTGCCTGCCCCTCAGGAGGAAGCTGTGACTGCAGTAAGGCCTGTCCTCAGCCTCCTCCTCTCCAGGCTGAACTGACCAAGGCACCTCAGCCTCTCCTCCCCTCAAGGCCCTTCCCCATCCTCATGGCCTCCTTGCACACTCTCCAACAGGTTGATGTCTCTTTCATACAGCGGTGCCCAAACCTGCACACATCACACTGTGCAGAGCAGAGCAGGACAATCAACTGGAGGGTTTTGGCACTCAACCAGTTGACTGTGGAGCTCCTGAATTATTTCCTGACTGCATGAAAGGCAGCAGCTTTACACAGTCACACTACGGGAAGCTGAAGGACAGATGACACCAATATCAAACCTTTTCAACAAAAGCCTGTCTGGTGGCACCAGCAATAAACATTTCTCCACAGACTGCCTGGGTGGGCCTTACAAGCAAGAAGCTGTCATACACCATAGTGATTCCAACAGCACAGGGCAGCTTCTGATGTGCTATGTAACATTTCTGCCATGATTTTTATCTAAAAAACTGCAAATGAAAATACCTTGCCAGAAGCAAGCACTACCTCTGGTTCATCACAACGTTTTAGCACAAAGCTCACTCTGCCAAGCAGTAATGGCCAAGTGTTTTCTGACTCATGCTTTACACAACAGCCCTTTCTGCATCCCTCAGCCTCACATCTTTTCAAAATATTCACATTACTGTCTGTGGCAGTCGTGATGGACAGCTCATAGCTAGAGGTCCTGAGCCTTGAACAAACACTGCTGAAACACCACAGCTCTGAGTACAGCTTAATGAAAAGAATAAGCGGACTTGAAGAGGCTGAGGAGAGCAACTCAAACAAAAGCAACTGAATAGCAGTAACTTGGCCTACTTGGGCCTGCCTGTGACCCAGTTTTCTCTCCTGCCTGGGCGAGACATGTTTTGAGGAGCTGGAGTAGCACTGAGAGACCGAGGGCGGGCAGGTGGCAAGGCAGGAGCTGCTGCACTGCCCTGACAGCAAAAGGGGGAAGAACACCAAAGAACAGACTCAGAACGTGCTGCCTCCAGTCCCAGGGCTGTGGACAAAGCGTGAGAGTTCATGTCATGGAGATGTCTTTATGGTTGCAACTGAAATTGCACACAAAAAGCCCTCCCTGTTGGCCAGTCTGATGCCTCTGGCTCTAAGGCATTGCTCTCTCCCCTACATCTGAAGTTACTCATTGTAAAAGGAGTTACCTTCATATTTTCCAGCAGCTCTAGATAGTTATGTCATCAATTCAGGAAAAATCCAGTTTGCAAAATTATCAAGAAAGCATTTAGGTAAAATCTCTGCACATCTTAACTGTCTTCGAAGTTTTCCTTTGCTGTCAGGTGTTGCAAAAACCAAAGAAAACATATTGCAATTCCACATTGCTCTTCATAAATCCTCTCTGACAGCTCCTATCTGTTTGCCTCTCTGAGCAGGACTAGAGAGGAGATTCCTTCAGATGACCCCTTTCTACTCATCATCTTAGGGGTATACATCTTATATCAACTCTAAGAAACAATCAGAAAACAACATGATTCTTTGAGTTGCCTACATATTGCTACCATCAATTTCATTTTCAACAATATTGTCAGAGAATGCAGAGGTGATATGCAAAAGTGGTAGCTGTGAACTAAGATAAATGAACTTAATAAAATGTTCCTAAGTAAAGGATTTACAGATTACTCAGTTGCTAGCAATGAAAGACACATTCACTCCCAGCTTAGATATCTTTCCCTCTAAAACTAGTTTTGTTTATATATGTGATCTATATCAGAAATATGTATAAATATGCATTTATACTATGTTATTAGTATAGGAACTCTATTCAAGAACCTTCCAGACTAACATTCCTCAACTCCCAATTCTTCTCACTTGCAGCTATTAATAAATCTTACTGGGTATTTCCACCTTGTTTACACTCATGTTTGAATTGGAAACATTTAAGAAGTATTTTTTTATGGATTAATCTGTGAAGTCCACCTGTGAGAGGTCTTGCATAAAGTAAATCAAGAATTGCTAGAAATAGTGGGACTGATTCTGGTCTACTTTGCAATATGCAAGAAAATTAAAGAGTTGTATCAGAGTAGAAACACAAGAACTGTCATTCAGGTGTGAGGTGTCCTCTTACATTTTGTCTCAAATTGAACCAAAAATCAATTCCCAGGTATTCTTGACTGGCACAAGCAACACCAAATGTTCCAATAATGCAGAATTTGATCTTATAAAATACAGACAAGAGAATCAACTCCCACCTACGTGTTCCTACAGGCAAAGCCTTCCTGGATAATGCCTATTGGGAAACAACAGATTTCAGCTCACTAAGAGAATTTTCACAAATGCAACTGCACTATTTGCCTGAGGGAGATATTTCCCAGGCAGAGGCTTGTGAATCCTCTAACCAGACATTTTGGAATAGAAATCTAAATCAGAAATGCTGTCCAGGATGCTCTCTGAATACATGGTGTTTTTATGCTCACCTGTTTCCTGCTCCATGTTTATTGTTATCTGTCTCACAATGGAATTATCTACCAAGTCATTCCTCCCCTAAACTTTTTTGGTTTTAATCTTTTGACAGAAACAGCAGCATACTCCAGAAATCAGCCTAAATTTGCACAACTTTATGGGCCAAACTATGTCCTGCAATGATTTTTCACCTGTTCTAGTTGAATTTACAGAGAGAACCATGACTGACATCTGCATCAAATGCTGTGGATTTCTCCAAATTCATCCAGTCATTGAGGCCATTTACAGGATGTTGACCTTCAGTAAGTGACTTTGTAAAAGTGTGTATTTTTGCTTCCATGGATTCCAAATCATAAGGTAATACTTTAGGAAATAATTTAGGGGTAACTCTTGCAGTACATTTGCAACTTGCTATCAGATTTATCATATGTTTTAATAAAGACCAGTATGAACGTTTAAAAAAAGACATCCAAGACCTATTTATGGTAACCAAGGCCAAACTGTTGAAAGGAATCCCAATTATTTTTAGTAGAATCATTTTATGAAACTGAGAACAGTTTACTCCAAAAGTTCTGTGACCTGCATAGAGAGGAGTATTGGCCAATTCTTCTCACTGAAGTCCTTCTCAGAGAAAAAAAAGAAACTGTAAATAGTTGAGAAAGATACAGAGATTTTTCGAAAGAGTCCTTAAGTTTCATTCTGCAGATAAAAGCTAAACAAACTGCAGTGAAGGCTGTCATCATTTCCCTACCAGGCAGAGAATAGCCCCAGTGCAGAAGTAGAAAAGGAACTCTGGAAATGCTGCTGAAAAAATCTCTGAAAAATTAATTCCCCAGTGCAGAAGTAGAAAAGGAACTCTGGAAATGCTGCTGAAAGAATCTCTGAAAAATTAATTCCCAAAACTTTACAACTAACATCCAACAGCACAAAGATGGGTGAAACACTCTCCAGATGCAAGATCAAAATTTACCCAGGATCAAACCTTACCCTTTCACACTTTCTAGCCTGGTGTTGGGCTCAGTACCAGGTAACTCTTCCAGAGTGTCTGGGAAAGGAAATAGAACAGTGAAATCATCCTCCCACCAGGGTGTTTTGAAGTCTGTGTAAATCCTTCTGAATCCTACTGCTACCTCAACTATCTTGTTCAAGCCCCTGTGGTCTACGTGCTGCAATTGCATACACATGCTAGGATTTTCCCCAAAGCTTCCACAATGGTTAAAGAAAATTCAGATCTTGTTAATTAATCTTTGATATGAAATGGGTTGAAATTGACAGAACAAGTTTGTGGCTGGCTAGGTATAAGTGATTTAAAGCCCTCCGCCATGAATAATGGAGCAGAAACATCTGAGATAAAGAAAGTCTCAAGATTTAAATCTCTGACTAGAGACATTTGGGTTTCCTGCCTTTATTTTTTTTAATTACACTTCCAAAGCCTAAGAATAAACATTTTTAGATACCAATTAAGAGACCCATATAAGCATCCCTCCATTTAGGGAATTAGCTAGAGTGAGGGATGAAATGATTAAAGATAAGAAGGAGGAATTTGAAGAAATGGCGAAGACTTGATTTCTCAGAGCTTCCCACATACGTGCTGGTCACTTCTTACAATGCTGAAATGCAACAGACTTCTGCTGGCATGTTTGCCACTTCAGTGAACTTTTAGTGTTGCTATCACAGAAGAGATGCTGCATAACATGCACACAACATGGACAAACATTGCCTTGTCTTAAAGACTGACTGGAGCTACCCAATAGGGGCTAAACTCCAGGATTTTTGCAGAAGGCATCAAGTTTTATGCAGACACACACACACCTGTCAGATTGTCTTTCTCAAGTGCTCCTGTTCCTGTGAGCTAAATCTCCTCTGGCAATATTCCATGACCAATAATTAGAGCAAGTTTAGGTGATGAAGCAAGCTTTTCTCTCTGTTAATTGAAAAAAAACCCCAAGTGAGCTCCCAATCCCTACTTCTATATTAACTGAAAAGAGGGTAAGACCTAAGTTCATCTATTTTACTGAAAACTACTCTTTGCATATATTTAGAGATATTTTCTGGTTTATATCCTAATTATTTTTAGTTTACCGGTTACTGCACTCAGGTAAGAGATGCATCTTTTTCCTGTTTCCTTTTTTGTTTCTTTTTCGAATGCAAATTCCTTTTCCAAATTGAATATTAATTTGTATGACCTTTTCAATATTTCTGAAGAGCAGGTTGATTAACTCAGATTGTGTCAAAATATTTGACTGAAGAAAGGAGTGAATTGACTTCAGTTGTACCAACAGAAGTAAAATTCACTCTGTCTCAAAGTCTGCCCCTGCAACAGATTTTGTAGCTGCCAAGCCCAAGACTTGGTTTTACTCCCTATGAAGGTGAATTTATTACTGACACATGATTAATTCCTCAATGGAGATAAATGCCACAAGACCAGTGATTGCCATCATCCTGCTGCTACTCCACCTGAACAGAGTTAGGAGGAACTCAGCTGATGAACACACAAAATTCAGTCATTACTTAGGGAGCACTGCTTTATGCTGAGGACTTCAGTTAAAACATTATCCAGTTAGCTTCAATCAAGACATCATTCTGGTAGCATGAGCAGTGGCATCTGATTAGCCCAGTCCTGGTATTTTAAACACCAATCACTGATTTTGGTTTTTTCTTCCTAACAGCTAACTGGGTGTAAGAGAATGCAACAGAGAAAGCAAGTATTTGAGATTATAAATAGAAAACACACACGCACACACAAAAGGTAATTATGTTCTCTGAAATTTTACTCCACTGCTGCTAATGGTAGGAACAACCCGGACACAGTGAGTGTCCAGATCACAGCCAGGGTTAACTGTTCTCTGTTAACTCACTGAATGGCAGATTTTGGTACCTCTGATGTGGGGAAATGGCTTAAGCAAAGTAACCAGTGAGAGATGTGCACTCTCTGGTTTATGGAACTTTTTAGTAAGCCTTGGCAAGTGCTATCTATACTAATCCTACCA
>JAHXMQ010000566.1:24248530-24264469 GCA_020466415.1 Ammodramus savannarum pratensis | reverse complement strand
CTGTGGAAGGCACAGTGATAACAGTTGAAAAGTCAGAACTGATATTTATGTAAATTATTGTACCTCACTGGAACACTACATCTTCAGAAAAAAATTGTAAAGCAAACAAGCCTACCACTCCTCCCCAAGAAATTAAGATGTAAAACTTTAGTGAAAGCTCCAGAACTTTTCACTGTTAAGGAAAAGCCAAACAAGCAACAACTGGTGGAAGTATTTAGCTTTGACAGTTAAGATCAGATTTTTCAAGGAGCCTAATGAATGCTCCAGCTGCATTTTGGATTAAATTAAGTGGCTAATTTATGTTGTGCTTCTTTGTTAGCTGCTAGTGATGGGCAAGGCCAGCAGCACGGATGCAGAATGGCAGTAATGGACTTTGCATGACATGATTATTCAGCAGTAAATGAGGCTGGGGACAGCCCAATACTGCTGTCACTTAAAGCTGTATTAAAGTGCCTGACACGGGCAAGTTTAACTAAACACTGAGATGGCAGCTCCCAGAGTGATCACTGCGAGTGTGTGGTTAGGAATGACAAGATTCAAACCAAAGGAGCTCTGTTCAGCAGCAGAAACTCCAAAATCAGCCAAAAGACTTTTAAAAAAATTACCTATTAACTTCCTTTCAAATAAGTAAATCTTCTCAGATGCTCCTGGGGTTTATTTCTCCCTTCACAAAGTAAACTGCTCTCTTTACTCTTTGCAAGGCTTAACAAAAGAGACTGAGTAAAAATGTCAAAGTCACTCAGTATTTTCTCAGACACCTTGTTTCCTAGTTATGGCTAAGACTTCCATGCTGAATAAAAAGAATAAATGATAGGAAATAAGATATGGAAGTGAACTGCAGGCACTGTGCTTGTTCCTAGTAGATCAGGTTCTTACTCAAAAACAACAAACCTGAGAGGAAAATATTGCACTCTTGCTATTACTGGATCAGTCTGGATCTTTTATTTTACTTTGAGGTCAAGACAGATATCTACATTTGCAGTGTTGAACCCACATTGTCTCAACAACACCTAACACTTTGCACAATAAACTCTCAGGAGCATTGAACACGTATTGTGCTCAATGTCCTGGACTCTCACTCAGGCTCCCACATGCTACATAAAGCAGATAAACAGCTGAAAGGATCTAAAACATTTGAGGAAAAGCAGCAATACATTAGTCTTTCCACCTCAAGCTCAGTGGGTATTTGCTGGGATGTACTTCACACAGATAGTTTCAAGTTCACAGAAAGCTGACTAGCAGATAAAAGGTCCTGATAACCTTCAAAGCTCTGCATTGCTGTTGAAAAATGCTCACTTCCCACCAAAGTCTCCAATGGATTAGCAGCTTTGTGGTGTGTGAGCCCTCCCCACGGCCTTTCATTATATTTCATAGTCACTTAAGCCTTTTCCTAATAAAAAGACAATGCCAAGGGTGAGATTATGAAATACCCCAAAGTTAAGTTGATAACAGTTTAATTAAATGTTGCTCCCTAACAACATTTCTGGCGTGGTTCTGGCAATAAAAAGGAAAAGTGAATGTTGCAATTGCTTCCTTTGCTTTTCCCATGACACTGCCTTTCAGAGCACGCTGCAGAAGGTCTGGTTACATGACATGGTTGCTAAATTCAGTTTTACACTGGGCACAAAAAATTCATTTTGAGTTTGGTATGGAGAAAGCTCTGTATGATCAGATTTTGTCTGCTTCTTTTTAATTAAAATAATAGGGGCAGGTCCTCAAAGGGAGTAAGTGAGCATAGCTCTGTTGAAGGGAGTATTTTCCAAACCTTCCCTCAAAGTCAACAGCAAAAACTTCCCATTAAATCCACACTGTGCTTTCTGTGGAGATGCACATCTCTGTACATGGCACTTAAAAGCAGGATTTATTCACTTAATCAAGACAGTAAATGCACATTTTTCTTCTGCAGTTACTCTTTTGGATGCTGCTTTATTCCTTCATGCTGCAAGTAATGGCTCTAAGTGCCACAGCCTTGCTTTCACCCTGCAAGTCACCTGTGATGGATAAGCAGATGAATGGTTTCCTAATATCTTCTGTGAGCTAACTTCTTCTGCAGTGCTATATTTTTTATATGCTATATTTTTTCTGTATGTAAAGCAACCCTCTTTCAACTTAAGCTTGGAAATTTTACTTTGGTAAGGGCTTGGGGTCAGTGCCTCATCATCTGCTGTTGTTGAAGCAGGCAATGTGTACCAAAATATACAAAACATCAGCTATTTTCTGTGGAAGACATGGAGAGGAGTGATTAATTTTACACTGCCCCTTAAAACTGGGCTGCTCTTATGGCTGTGAATTATATGGCACAATAATAGTGTCTGTTAAAAATCCATACAACCTTCTAGTAGACTTTCAGTACAATTATCCCTTAAAACACCTCAAAATGAGGATACACTTAGATTGTGTTAAATCAGTAGTACATGAGGGTATATATAGGAGTTTTACCAGGGCAAACTGGATTAACCAAACTAAATTAAAAAAAGGTATAATGTCACAGAAATTAAATAGGGAAAAAAGATGAGTTCATTTTCAAAAGTAGAAATGTCACTAAAAATACAGACAAGGAACACTTGATCGCATAAGAAGCAAAATTAATTAAATCCCATTGTGACACTTTGCCATGGTACATTTACTAGGCAGCGAAAAAAGCCATGAACTCTGACTCAGACATCCCATATCACATACAGAACAGCCAGAAAAAACATTGCTCACGTCTGCAAAAGCAGCAGCTTGCAGCAGTAGTTCATGGCATCATAGATCTCACCACACTGGAACAACCTTCACTCCTCCCCTGACCCATAACACACATTTTATTGATGTTTCTCCCCAGACCAACGTTTATGTTTTGACTCAGCTGCAGCACTTACTGATTTGTCTCCTCAGCAAAACTCCTGGCTTCACTTTTGCCATGAGAACCATCATTCCCAGACTTGGCTTTTAGGATAACAACAGGAAACAATCCCCTTTCCTCTACAGCAACAGAATCAGTGTTCCAAAGGAGCACTGCTGCCGTTTCCAGCTGATTACGCTGCCTCCTAACCAACAACTGAGGGGGTTTCTTTTCTTGAAGAGGCACTGGACTTTCCCCTTTTTTAATTTTACCTTTCCTGCCTGCCTCAGCTTCTGCCTTAAACGATCTGCCATGAAAACACGGGTCAACAGGAGGGCTGACAGCATTTTACAGCCCTGATCTGTGGCGCTCCATGCTGAGCAAACAGCACTGGGAAGCAATCCAGCAGTCAGGAGTGTTTTTCAGACACTACTTGTCTCCTCCCTAAAAAGCTGCAATTTAGCAGTAGGTGCAGAAAGGCACAGCAGCAAAGAGAAGGGCTCAGATACTTAATACACTGTATTTTGGACAACAGAACATTATTTCTTCATTGTGTTCATAACAAATGTCCTTGAAAACACCAAGTGAAACACTAACAGCTAAACACAAATGACATTTGATTATTTTACAAAGGTGCCCCTGTGGTTTTGGACACAGCTTCAGTTGTTTATCTACCCCTACATAAGACAGACTAGGCAGAACAGACACAGATGTGTGTGGAAGCGGGTGAGCAGCTCAGCCCAGCTCCTGAGCACAGCCCTTGTGCCTCTTGAGGCAGGTGGAGGAATATGGGCACTGCTCCAGAGCAGCTCTCACACACAGACTTGGCTTTCCCTAGCAATGGACTGCTTGACTGGTCCATCTCAGGAGCTGAGGTCTTCTCATTCAGTGACATTAAACTAATGAGCTGCATAACTCCTTACCTGTGTGGTACTTTGGATTTCTACAGTTGTAACAAACTTATTAACCAAGAAAGATTAAACTTACAGTAAGAAACCATTTTTCTCTGTAATACTTCCTAGTGGTAGACAGCCTGAAGTGGTTCCTTTCTGCTTTCTGTTCCAAAAAAAAGACACCCCAAGAAGCAGAGCACCCACAACATGATGGTTCACATTAACAGCATTCTTAAGGAAAGTAACATTAATTTCATACATTTCTATAAATGTGCCTGGACAAAACAGGATGGATCATTGCACAAGACATGATTAGATCAGTAAGTTAGATTGGAACGAATTAGGAGTTGTGTGTTTGTGCATAACACGAATGGAAAAAAAAAAGTTACCTTAGTTAAATGTGTGTGTCCATGTTTTAGTGAAAATAGAAAACTAGAAAAGATTACATAAATAAAGGAGGAAACTACACTGGATACCTGGTTTAGGTATTCATACAGATAAAAGGAATTTGGGAGATCAGTAATCTTCCATTTAGAACTCTTCTGTTGTATTTTTGTTCAGGAAACTTTGAATTTTAGAACTGATTCCTCTGACATTTTCTGTCATGAATTAAGATTTATCGTATACAGTAATGCATTTATACATTTAGCCACTTAACAATTTTTCATAAGATACGGGGGCATTTGTTGGCATTTATCTTCCAATCCCCCACAGATATCTTCAAAATATCTTAAAAATATCTTTGACAGATGCAATGATAAAAAGATGTGAATGTCAGATTACATGAAGAAATCACAATAACATTATTTCTTGGGAATTATTATTAGAGCTGTAAGTTAGCATCTATTGTGGCACCTGGGATACAAAAATATGGTTTTCATCTATTTTTTAATCACTTATATTCATTTCAGATACAATTCTGTCAACTTTTAAATGAAAATTATTATGTCATCTGAAATTACTTTTGTTCACTAACTATACAGTTTCAAATCAGTTCCCATTTTTATCACACTGCACAAGAGAAATCTCACATTAATATCCAGGAGCGCAGCAGAATCACATTTTTCAAAAAGACAGAGATCTCTTCCCAGTTAAGAAAGCAAAATTATGGTCAAGATTCTCTGCCTCTTGCCATCCCTCTTTCAGTGAATTCATGCCAATTCATGCCCTCCTGCAACTCTGTTTCTGTTCTCACCTGCGCTCCAGCACCAGCTCACCTTTCCATGAAATCAGGTGGATTCGTGGCTCTGCAGGGCAGCTCTGGCCTCTGACAGATCCCTCTGGGCTGGTCCCAACTAAATGGGTCAGGTATGATCAAAGGTAGCAGAGGTGTTTTACCAAATACTTCTAGAAAATTGCAGGAAAAAAAATTTAAAAAACCCCCAGAAGCACTGAACCTAACAAGCAACGTTGTTGTTAAAAGGTTACCTTTGGTTTCCAAAATGGAAAGATCTCCTGCAGTTATTTTTTTTCTGTTTCGCTAAACATAAAAAAATCTCACACAGTTGCATTCAGGTTTCTTAGTGAATAAAAGAACTTAATGCATAATCATTTGCTGAAGAAAATGAAAAATAAAGTTAATGAAAATTATGATGTCATTTTGCATTCAAGTTAGATGATGGAAAGAAGTATCAATATTTGCATTTCCCATCCTACTTATTACAATGATAATTAACAATAAATTTCCTTAAGAGAGGAAAGTAAAAATGGTATCTAAAGAGACAATTATTTTAAAGTTATTAAAAGTTTCAGAGTTCATGTATTTGGAATACATAATGTAGCTACAGCAATTTAAGTATAGGCAATGTTAGAAAGGAAAACAACATAAGAGCAATCAAAATCCCCTTTTCACAGATTTTCAAAACTGTGGGTGGGAGTTAATCCTGACTGTTAATCCACTTTTCATGTTCATGCTCCTCCTTCAGGTTGTTGCAAAAGTACATGTTAATAAAAGCACTTGTGGAACAAAGAGTGTTTAAGTTGTTTATGTAAAGCCAGGCCTTATTTTGGTGGCATTCTAGAAAGTCTGTAACTCTTTTACTTAAGGATCTTTGAAGAGGAGGCTGCATTATGGGAGCTGTATCAAACAGGACTGTTAAACTGCTTTGCACACCTCTGTGGCCAGTAGAAATCTCAATACTTCCAGTTGTTCCTTTATGTTTTTGCTTAAATACAGAATTTAATGTGAAACCAGGTACTAGGTGAGAAATTATTGATATCACAAACACAGAGTAAATAAGCAAAGGTGTCTAGAATAGAAAAACTTCCTGGCATTTCAGTTGTGATGATCTAAGCCAAATCAATGGACTGCAGCTCATTACTTTTAGAACTTGTGTTTGCATAAAGCTGATAAAATATTGTACTGTAGCCGTGGATAATTAGAAAGCTGCAGAGGAAGTTTAGAGTTATATCATATACTTTTTCTAGCAGTAAAATGACATAAATAAATAAGGACAAGCATAGCTTTGACAGGACAAGAAAAATAGGACAATCAAAACTAAGACTAAATTCTTTTTTACCTACCCAGACCACAGCATTGTAAATAAGCAGAGAATTGAGTACCAATAAGCAATTATTTGTCTGAATCACAAAATATCAAGTAGCAGAAAATACATTATTCCAGAGTATTTCTAGAAAAACAACAAATGGAGCCATTTTATCTAGAAATAAGGAAAATCTTTCACCACTAGCACAGTCAAGCATTGGAACAGGTTGCCTGGGGAAGCTGTGCAGTCCTGGGTTTTTAAGATTAATCTGGATAAAGTCCTGAGCAGCCTGGTGGCACCTGAGTTGACCTTGCTTCAAGCCTCATGTCAGAGACCTGAGCTTCCACCCTGACTCATGCAGGGGTTCTGGGACATCCATTTTACAAACATTTTTTAAGTAAAAAGGTAACTCACAGGCACACCAACTACTGCTCTAGAGGACAGAAGTTACAGACAACAGGGAACAGAAATAAAAAAGTACATGTGGGAGCATAATAAATGGCATAAAGCAAAAAAAAAAAAAATTAAAAAAATTGAATTAGCATCTCCTTAAAGGTAAAAAAGGCAATAACTATTAAGTAATACTCACAGATAAAAGACTGGAGAAAAGAATTAGAGAAAAAAAAGATTTGTATGCTAGTAAATAATCTATTCTAGACCAAAAACCACTTCAAACATATTGCACAGAGAGGCCAGTGCATGAAGACAGAGATAGCAAAGAGGGAAAGGATAATCTAAATTATTCTAACAAGTCTGTTGCTCCTTGCACTGCAGGGCTCTGCACAATTAACTAAAAGACAGTTGGGGGATAAAAATGAAGTTGGCAAAAACACCTCTGAATAAACCAAAGGCTCTCATTTATTACTGAATTATAAAAGAGGTTCTAGGCTCTAGCATAAAAGAAGTAAGGAGTAATCTGAATAACAGATGAAGGTGTTCATATATGGCCTTATGAATAACTCAGAAAATTTAACATTACAGACTTTTTAAGGGAAAAAAGATAACATTGACACCAGAAGTAATGGTGATACCAAAATAAGCAGGAGTGAGAGATGGCTGCAGAGCTGTGACAAATGATGGAACAGGAAAGGAAAACACCCAGAGGAAGAAAAGAGCTAAAAAGCTATTCTTAAGAACAATGACACAAGCAATGACAGGGAGAGACAGACTCCTTTGAAGAGCAGAAGACTTTGCAAGTAGGATAATCAGCACAGCTGTGCTACCAACACGAGCACCCACATTCCTTATAACACTGAGAGCAAAAAAAGGAAGGATAAGGTGAAGGCATCAAAGTGATTAAGTAAGCAATAAAAATGACAAAAGTGTAAATTAAATGATTGATGGTACACATCTTGGCACCATAAAATGAGGCGTATAGAATGGGAGAAAAGTACCATTACATCATAGGGGTTACTATGGGAAGGTAATTCTCTGACAAGTGAATCATATACTTCTAGTTTCATGAATTTTTATTAGCATGCTCTATTAAGAGAAAAAACTCTACAAATTTACATTGAAGAAAGACTGAAGAAAGATTTAGGGAAATGGAGCATACTTTGGGGACGGGCTTCTTAAAGAGTGAATGGCCTCTCCACCACGTTTGTCACGGTTTGAAATGGGAACAGTCAGGTGTCTCATTTTTGCTAAACTGGCACCACCAGAACCAGGCACACAGGCTGGACATCCAGTAAGGTGTCTGTAGCACATTTCAGTTCTGAATTCACAGGGCATTTGCCACAGTAAGAGTTATCCCTGCGGACTTTTAGGCGATCCTGAATTTTCTTTGCACAAGGACTGTTTGACTTTCACTGAGCATGGCTGAGCAGACTGAAGGGGATGTTTACCAAACTGATTCATGGCCCACAGATGCTAAACCAAATCCACAAAGGTGTTGAGGCAATGAAACCATCAAAATAGCTGACACATGGATACCAACACATCTTAAAAGGTATAGAAAAAATTACCAATAACGTTAAGAAAACAAGGCAATGTCATTACATTACTCACCCTTTGAGGAAACAACTCCTGACATAAAAGTTGGATAAAGCAGCATCAGTGCTAAGGCATACATTTGAATTGTCTTTCAGCTGTTCTCTATCCACATCAAGTAAGAACTTTTGACCCAATACTAACAAGTAAGATATTGGCCATCCAGTGTAGTTCTCACAAATCACCACTTGCATTCAGCAAAAAGTAAATAACAGAATTTCCATATTTTCCCTGAGGTTTAAATTTTTCATAGTTTTTTTGGAACAAACATTTGACTAGAACACGTGCTTAAAAGTACTACTTTTTTGAAAAAAACACATGAATACCTATTTAACTTCAAAGAAACAGCATAATTTAAGACAATTACATCTACTTTTTCTCTCCAGTTCACCTTTAAGTAACTTTATGGAATAAATTTAAAGTGACTTGATTTGTTCTATAGGATTTCTATAGGATTTACTCACCTTCTCCCACCAATGGTCAGCCATCTTTTTTCAAGACAGGATTCCCTACTAATTGAAAGAATGAGATGCTCTGGTACCACCTTACCTTGAAAAGAGACTCCAACAGGCAAGAGGAATTTTTAAAACATGCTAGAGAGATTCACAAGAAAAAAATGACAAATAAAATATTCACTTGTCTTTGTTATTTTCTCTTCATCATTCATGAAACAAACTCTTAATTGAGGCCATTTTCTTAGTTTTGACTTAAACACATTACCTAAAGCACAGAAGCATAAAAAACCTCCCGGTAGAAGTCACAGTCCCACACTCTCACTGAGGCAGGCAGTTAACTTGAGTTTAATAAAGTCTTATATTTTTATGACACACTTCCTAAAACAATGCACTGAGTGCAACTGTTTGCAGCTGAAAAATTGTAAAGTCTACTCTGTCAGCCCCTGTAATGTCCAAAATCTCCAGCCCAGCTGGCTTTATATTCAGTGCGCAGACTCTACTTCACAGCCTCAAAGAAAAATATGGCACAGAAGACATCCAGACTTTTCTCATCAGCAGCAACTCATCCTTATCTTGAAAGCAAATTTAAATTATTTGAATGAGAGTAATGAGCACAGTGTAGAATAAACACAGAAAATGATGTGTCTGGTATTTTTCATTAATATCCCATGCATGTACGTATTATACTGATAAATACGTATTTTTGTTTTTCTAAAGCTGATTAACTGTATTTAACCCTGCTGTATTCATTTTCTGAGCATTCATATTTTATGAGCTGGTAAAGTTAGTGTACATTGTGATTTCCATTTTTCAAATGCTGCATTACTTCTGGGTACAGGAGAGGGCATTATGATAACAAATGAGTAAAACTTCGGTGTGTGCATGCTGTACTCTCCATTAAAGCTAAATAGAGCAGTTTGTGATACTGCTGATTTGTAGTCACTGCTGTAAACAGCAACACACTTTAACAGAGCAAGTTCATTGATCAGTAGATTTATAAAACTAACACAAAAAGAAAGTCCCCAGGAGTACATTAAAAAAAAAACCCAACAAAACAATCAGGAAGGTACAAAAGATAAAAGGTAGGGAGAAGAAGAAGGGAAGTTCAAGAGAGGAACAAAGATACTACTAGTTTTCCACAACTGCACCAAATTACTTGTACATACTCAATTTTGTAACTACTATTGAGATTTAACTAGTTTTTTAGATTTGGGTAACTTGGAGCCAATCAAGGGAAGGACAGGCTCACTTCATATGTCAGTCTAGTCATACACAGGATCCTGATTTCAGGTTCTGCACATTATCTCAGAAATAACATACATGACACCAAAATATCCACTGACTTCCACATGTCTTAGTCAGAATCCAAGGGCAACACAGAAGTAACTCTTATTAAGCCCAACCACAATTCTCAAAATATACAGTCAATTATCACTCTGAAAAAACCCAAAGCCTTTGCAGGCATCAATTTTAAGCACTCTTGGCTTGCACTGAGATACTCAAGTCTTTACAGCACTGCAGAACTTTATCTCATGGCACAGAGGACTGGCAAGAGCTGGAGAGCAGGAGGGAGGCCAGGCTTGGGCAGGCAGCCCCAGCCCTGCCCTATGGCCATGCATCAGCTGCCTTCACCCCGTGCTCCTTGCACTACTCAAAACCTTGAACTCTGGGTGACCACCGTCATTATTGCAATGAGGAAACAACTTACACACCTGGTAATTAACAGCAAGCTCTGGGAAGCTACTAATAGAAGTAGTAATGCACTCAATGGCAAATAAACTTCTTTGTCTCTGACTTTCATCTCCTCTGTAAACTGCTTGCTCTAATTAACTTTATCCGGCTCTTTTCTGTTACTTTGTATTTCACTATTGAACAGTGAAGACCCTAAATTGTTTTAGTTAATTCTGCTGAGAACTAATATACTGTCCCATTTTGTGCTCCTCCATTACCAGGTTATTTTTGTATTTCTATTTTTTATTTTCTATTTGAATGTGAAATGCAAAATTACCAAGTGACATAAAAAATAACCATAGAGTAAAACTATATTACAATAGAGTTTACTTGGTAAAGTAGGCATGGAGTAGTACATAATTAACTCAGCACAAAAATAAAAAGATCATATTAATTCATATGATAATTACAGGAAGACTCATACAATAGATATAAATGCAGTGAGTAAATTACATGAACATGTTCCAAAAGGATCTGGACCCATAGTAAATGAAAATACCTCATGGTGATTTATTTAACCACCCAAAGAAGAAAAGCCACCAGTGGTAAACAAAAAAGTCCATTTGTCATCTCAATGTAACAGTTTACAAGCAACTCTGAGATCACTTCCACTGTTGTTAAGAACTGAGCATACAAGAACACCACCTGCACTCTCATACACAGGATTTGTTTTTCCCTCTTCCTTTTGTGCTGCCCACGCTCGTGTCCCAGATAATTGTTGGTTGTTAAGTCTGAAGCAATACCAACAGATACCCTGGGCCACTGGACAGAGTGTTTTTCAGCAGAATCACGCTTGAAATGAGGAAAAACCAATGCAGATTGGAACAGGAAATGATCATGAGACAATTTTCAATTACGATAAAAATATCTTTATTAGAAACTGTCAGCCAGAGTAGGAATATCTCTGTGCTTCTCCACGTGCCAATATCCTACAGCTCCTGCAAAAGAAGAGAAAAGGCAGCTCATGAAACAATAACTTAGTGCTCTGCACAGCACAGTGCCAATTTTCCCACACTGCTTACCCTTCTCCTCTGCTTCCAGCAATTACTGGCAGGACACCATCTCTCCTCATTCTAGGCAGGACACAGAAGGACAGAAAGAGATTTAGTTCACTGTCAAAAGCATTGATTTTTCTATACAACTGTAGCACACATTACAAGAGCACCAGTGCCATGGAACATCTATGGAGGTACTTACGTTCTGCTTCCCAAATCCTTGCATCATTTACAGAGTGAGACTTGACATCTAGGCAGCACCTCCAAGCAGCAGAAGGGCAAAGCAGCCCTGATTCGCTGTGGCTGCACAAACATGGTCCAGATCAGGGGTTTGGAGCCTCTCCTCCTGTGCCAAGATAACCTCAACACACAGTGAGCAACCTTGTACTAACAACAAATCCCCCCCATCCCAAACAACAGTTCTCACAGACGTGTCCAGATGGTACTCACTGCTTTGAAGCCTCCTCCCAGTCCTCCCTCTACTGGAAACATGAAGTGCCACTGGCAGATCTTGTGGCAGCTGTCTGTAGCACCACCTTTGCCCTGCCAGCCTTGTTTCAGCAGTGTACAAGTTACTGTCTACATATTTTTGCATCTGGTTAAAGTGCACCTGAGCCCAAACAAAGGCCAAACTTCAGCACTGGAAGTCATTTAATTGCATTAGCATACCATGGTGTCACTTTTAACAATTCCTCAGGCTCAGCACAGCATTTACCTAAATACCATATTCAAAATGTGGGTTATGAGACTGACTGGGTATAAGGTCACATTTAAATACACAGCTGTCTGCTCAGTGTTGAAGCCATCTAATTACCTGTATTTCATGATAAAAAGTGTTTCACTCTGAGGCACACCAGCTGTGCAGGAACCCAGGGCACATGCCCCATACCAACCAGAATGTACACGTAGTATGTGTATGTAGACAAACAACACAGCAAAGCCCCTCTGTGAGCAGAGGAGATGCTGTATCCTCAGCTGAAATCCAACCTGGAGGTCCCCTCTCCCTGAGGTGCCAAGGATTTTGAAGCTGGCGTGATGAAGAAGAGGCTTGTACCTGGCACTAGGAGATACATGGAAACTTACCTGGAGGCTTGTACACAACTTCCATTTTTCAGGCTTCACAAGTTCTTTTCTTTTTAAACCCACATGTAACACTTGGACCTTATTAGTGCCCCCCAATAAGCACAGAGTGGAACTCAGTCCACATCCACCTTGGGAGTGACAGAGTAACAGTCCTTAAGTATCATTAGGGACTATGCACAACCCCTTTTACAGTCTGGTACAGACCTCACCTAATGCAACTTTCTTCTCCTCCCAACGCAGACCCCAGCAAAACAGAGAAACCCAGATCAGCTCTGGCTTGCTCAACTTGTCAGAACACCTTGTTAGCAGTTTGTATTTTTAAAATTTCCGTAAGTTTTAGCACAAATGATCAGGCATTCAGTTAGAGTGAGCAGCAGAAACCAAATACCGGGGAAGGTTACCAGAGGAAGTTATATATATTAAAATTATTTTATCCACACAGTTCACAGAATTACTATTTTGACAGAGCAACACAATAAGGCAATTAATGACACATGCAAGTTAACCACACAGTAAACCTTATAAAAATAATGCAAGTTAATCCAACTCAGTTCACTGCCAATACAGAAAGTGCAGATAAACTGGGAAAATGACATATCAAGAAAAGCAAAGATGGCAGCATCGAACCAAGATGGTAGATAGGTTACAAAACATTTAGGTAAAAATCTTTCCCTCTCAACTAAACTAGAATCATATGCCCTAAACAGAGCCAAGATGTGAGGCAGCCTGCAACTCATGCACCAGATGCATGGTGACTTTAATTTAGGAGATATGTTCTCCTAAACAGATACAACCACTGGCAGAGCTTCCTGCAGCCCCTGAGGAGCCTCTGCTCCATCCATTGCTCTCACAACACTCAGGCATCAGCTGTTCCTGTAAAACTCTCTCCTCTGCTGCTCACATCTCCTTCCCCTAGAGATGATAAATGACGACTCTTCTCAGCTAAGTGAATCCCAGGGAAAATGCTGAGGGTCTAAATCCATTTCATGCCTCAGGATGCTATTGTTATTTTGCAGCATACTTAAAAAGGACAGGTATTTCATAAGGAAAACTTAAAGATGAGGTCCCAAGAGCAAAGCCTTTAGTGAGTTTGAAAAGATAAAAGGTAGAAGGAGGTAATGAAAATCTGAGGCAGGATGAAGAACAAAGGGATTCAAGGAGCAGTGATGATGGTAGAAAGCATTGTAAGTATCAATGGCCGCCAGAGTAGCCCTTCTTAGGCCTTCAGAAATTTACCAACAGAGTACAGATTAAATAATTTAAATGCTTATTGATTAATAACAATATAATTATTAGAAAGATATGGTCTCACAGTTCTGGGGGATGATTGTGATCAGAATCTCTAATAAGATGTTCTGCATAAAACAGTCAGTGTGCCATATTATCAGCAAAAGATCTACCTGCTTTATACTATTAAAAGGAATACAGGGCAAAATGAAATTAATTTCTTTATTTTTTAAACATATATCCTTTAGAACACACACACTTTTGGTCTTGTAATTCAAGGAATGTTCATTCATCCTCTCTTCCAGCAAGGACTGGAGCATTACAGCGCTTTATAACAGATAAGAGCTTCTAAATGGTAACAAAGGTAAGGACCATCCATGCACACACTGGTTATTTATTATCATTTTCTGGTTGCTACTGCAAAAAATTGAGTTTCAGAGGAAAGAATCCAAGTTTCCAGTTTTTGAGCTGTGCAAGGACTAATGAACTCTGCCTTTTTTTTCTGGCATACTGGAAAAATACTAAGTTTTGGCACTGTTGGTTATCCTACCCATCAGCAAAACCAACTTTTGCAGTTTGTAAAAATTAAAATGCATCAGTCACAGTGTGTGACACAAGGTTCACTGAGTCAATCTGGTTAACTGGAGCAGGTATTCCCAGAGTCTTACATCACCTTAGCACAATGAGGAGGCAGCAAGAATAGGCACAGTGAAAATACAGCACGCACCATCTTCTCCACTGTTAACAGCTGCTCAGACTACAGAAAACAGAATACATTTCACATTGTAGTCATGGCAAGGAGATATATAAAGTTTAATAGGAACCTGTTCTTGAGTTACTTTATTACTCTGCTCAATTAAATGCTATTTAATGATTCAGCACTTACAAGATATTATATACCATTCATACTCCATTGAATTCAGTTACTCCATTGACTTCAGTGAAGCTCCTGATTTTTCCAGAAAAGATGAGTAGTTCTAAGGAAAAAAATATTAACTTTCTGTTTAAGACTTAAGAATAAACAAATTAAAAGTAGTGACTATATATAACAACTGCTATATTTTCTGTAATTCACGCATGGAGATATTGAGATTATCACACCAAAATTGTTTACACCACTGATACTGGTTTAACTGGTAAGCAGCCCAAGGATGAAGACTACTTCATGTTATGTCTGTATTTCCATCAAAAACTGCAGTGGCTGTTGCACTTTATTGGAGCATTTTATTTCCAGTTGTATCCACCATAAATTACTGTTACAGCATAAAAGATCATCATTCTGGATCATCAGAGCTGGTGTAGGCAACTTGCTGAAACAGCTGTGTTATTCCAGCAGGTTATTCCAATACTCACCTTTGTGTTTCATGTCCTAGCACACCTTAACTGTACTTATCCTCAGCGTAAGAAATGAGTTGAAAAGGCAACTCCTTGTCTCAAGCACTGGCTTGCAGCTCACAACATCCACAGGTGACTCTCAGGCAACAATTTCACTTTGCAGCTGGGAGAACACGCACCAGGCCAGTGCATGCTCCACAACAGCTTTCAGCTGCTCCAAAGCGACCATGTTTGCTCTCACAGATATTTTCCCTCATCGACAACATTTTCACCAGAAAGGTAAATCATTCAGCCCTGAAGTGCAGTTAACCACTTGGGTAAAAAAAAATTATAATAAGCTGTAGGTACTTGTAACCCCATGCTCTCTAATGCTAATGATACATCACTCAGTTTTTTCACTGTATAAAAGTATAACAACTGCTTCTTTTGATTTTTTTTTAACAATCTCTTGCTCATACGCATTAACAACCATCAGCCTGCTTCCCATCGACACTGAATTGTTAATGCTGCTCACATGTTTCCAGTTTGTAGGACAATGGTGACAACTTTTCCTTAATTTTGTGTTGGAAATGTGAATAAAATTGCATGTATCCTCCTTGGTGAGACACAGGGCACCAGAGCAGAGCAGGTGAGCTGCCCGGTGCTCTCCTCACACCACTCTGCTCCTGTGTGAGATGGGGAGAGGACACAGCCAAGCCTGCACCCTCTCACAAGGAAGAAATAGTTTCTGTGGTATTGAAAGATATCCACCTGAGAGCTGAGGAATCTAAATTCAGAAAGCCTGAAAAAACTTACTGCAACTGAGAATCTGAAGCACAAACAGATTAAAAGACCTTGCCCAAAGCCTGTCCAGGAGATTGCATCAGAGATGGATATTGAATCAAGTGACAATCAGACACAAGACTTTTTTTTTTTTTTTTT
>JAHXMQ010000566.1:24094637-24248430 GCA_020466415.1 Ammodramus savannarum pratensis | reverse complement strand
AACCCCACACTTATCTACCTCCCTTGGCAAACCTACACTAAAGTAGGGGTGTAGTTTCAATGCATATTTCATCTGTTCCCCTGGACACCTCTACAGACAGATGTTCCCACTGACATGAGGTTTCAGCTTTGTCTACCATGGAAGGAACTCAGCTGGCCCTGGCAATCCAGCTTAAATGGTTTACATGGTTTTCAAACAAAATTTCTGTAAGATGATGATGAAAATGGAATTTCTAAGGCAACTGAGCCCACAAATGCTATGAAAACAAGAGTGTTCTCTGGATTACATATGAACAAAACAAGTTCAGCACTGTCTCTACATTGTTTTTTTTCTAGCTAGAAAACACTCTTTACACTAATTGTCATTATTTTCTATAGTCCAGAAGTAAACTCCTAGAGGCTTTACAGGAGTGTCCCTAATTTGATGAGCATATTGTCACCTGAACTTTCTGCACAGGCTGTGGATTTGCTACAGATACAGCAATGATTCCATGCATGCTTTCATTTCCTAAGTAAATCTTCATGAAGACCAGAAGAGGACTTAAGAAGCACAAGCATTTCACTTCTGCACGACTCCAGAACTTGCTTTTTTCTAGCCCAGAGAAAACAACTTCAAGCATAATTTTAGGCTGCTGTCATAATATTTTCAGGCTTGAGACACAAGATTTCATTAATTTTGATGCCACCAGGATATGCTCCAATATTAAATAAAAAAATCTGAGAGCTACTCATATGAGAGGACTATTCTGAGCCAAGATTCCAGGGATTGGCTTTAGTTCATGCCTTAAATAGATGTCTTAAAAAAAAAGAAAGGAAACTGAAAGTCTCAAAATTAAAATAATTCAGCTTTGCCTCTTGGGTTACACTTTCCTGATTCTTAGAGAAAGGTTCACTCAAAGCATCCCATGTATCTATACTCCTTATCCTCTTTTACATATATGCTTGTCCTTCAACTTGTGTGCCTCAAGACTGCCGCTCACAATTAAAGTTAAGCAGGAAAAGCAGGATATCTGCAGAGCCTTTCAAGTAACCATTCCCCAGCTGTGCTTGTCCAATAAGTCTCTGAAGACGCTTGCATTGATTCCACTGGCACTTTACCAGCCTCACATAAGGTGAAGGGAAACACAAAACTTCTGGGCCTCATGAACCAGTTCTCTGGAGAGAACAGTGCCCGAGGACTGGCACAAACCCAAAAGCAGGAGGACAAATTCCCTGAGCCTGCTGCCTCTCCTCTTGCTCCTGCAGCCATGCAGGCAACATTCACCACCTGAGGGGGCTCTTGGCAATTTATACTTAAGTGGTCAACAAAATCCCCATGCTGGAACTTAAAATTGATAGGTTATAAGGCTCTTAATTATAAAATCTAAAAAAGTCAAGTAAAACTTAGCATAGGGAAAGAGCATATTAAAAGTAACTGTTTTGTGACTTCAGTAGGAAATTGCATGCTTTTTATTACAGTGTTTTCATTCATATTTAATGGTTTATGCAAGCTGTTCTTACACAAAGGACCACTAACTCTGTTAAAATGGATCTCAGCTTCCTGAAGCCTGAAGATCACCAGCTGAGAGGTGATCTGTTAAGCCTGTCATTCCACAAGGCTATGAACACATCACAGAGCTGCAGCTGAGCCAACAGAATGTTATCTTCCTTTCCAAAATTGTAAGGAGAAATTATTCACTCCATTTTTAGCTTTTTTTCTAACCAATTTAACTTTTTCCAAAGAATGATGGATTTTTGACTCTTTTCTTCAAAGCATTTCTCTGATTTGAGTTATATTTAATAAGATGTTTCTTATTAAACCTTATTAATATTGCAATTACCAACAAATTCTTAACAACAAAAAAAATCTGATTTAAAATTTACTGTCATCTACATGAAAAAGTTAGTAACTCTACCCTAAAATCACATATAAAATACTATTCCTCAAGATTATATGGTCACATAACCTTTATGTTATGTTTCATTAAATACCAATGAAATACTAAAACATTATTATGTAGGTTTTAAGATCCATAGCAGTGGAAAAGAGAAAAAAATTAAACCTTCATATAATTTCAAATGCAATTGGCAAGTATAAGAGGAACCCAGTCCAAAACCCAGTGGTGGAGGTCACGGGAGTCTTCCCATTAACTTCCATGTTCTTTGGACTAAGGAAACAAGATAAATCTGAGCAATTGAAAGGAAGAGAAGGTAAAACTTACCCATGAATTCAATTCCTAAATGGTCTGCTATACTCATGAAAGCATGTAAAAGAAAAAGAGAAAAGAAACAGAAATGTTAGAAACAGTAAAATATAAATTGATCTTGATATGGCAGTGCTGCAGAACATGTGGGGTCAGGGCCCACTGTGTGGGTACAGGTCCAAAACAAAGCTCTGACCCTCAAAGGCAATCCTAAGGTGGAATTTAGGGCACTCAGCTGTCACAGGAAGAGATGTGCATTTGGGGTAGGAAACGAATGCCTTTATATTTGCCTTTATGTTCAAGGCAGCTCCCTAAAGGGATTTCATTTTCCCATCCTCTCTCAACCTGCTAACCACTGTCCTTGGTTAGACAAGGTTGGTTCTCTCATGTTCTCTGAGAGGAACCAATGCCTGAAGAGATGAATGGAAGGCTTTCACTGAGTTTGGCAGCTCTCACCTCAGCACAGCGGCCACACTTGCGCCCAACGTGACTCCTGCCTGCTCTCTGCTGCACAACAAAATCCAACAGCAGCAAAGGGAAGCCACCTTCCCAACTTGGAATCAACAGACAGGATGCAATAATTCCAAGACATCCCAGAGTGAAGAAAAAATCTTAACACTTTTAGAATATTGACTGAATTACCACATGGACTTCTAAACACTTCAGGGCTCTTTTTTTACATAATGAATTAGAGTCCTCTAAGAACTACATAGCAAAGCTAAAAGACTTTCCAACATAACCCAAGAGTTAGTTTAAACATTTAATTTTATTGCCAACTCTGGTACCTGTGATGACATAATGGAATATTTGGGTTTCTGTTGAAAATGCTGGGAATTCTTCGCTTTTGCACCCTTTCAACCCACCCAGAGGAAGGCACTGAGCATCAGCTTGCTCAGTTCACTTAGCACAGAAATCTATAGAACAGCTGAGAAACTCCACATTTTATTTTCATGCACTTCAAAAGCAAAGAACACAAGATGATGGTATATGGCATAAATACCTTCTTAGCAAGGTGTTAGAGAAGGCACATTATGGAAGTTTAGTGACAAATGAATCTTTCCTTTTGAAAATACATAACCCAAAACCATACATGTATGTATTCCACATAATGATCTGTATTCTTGCACTCACATACAAATATCATGTACAAACATCCCTAGTACATTTGACAGGAATTTAAATTTTAATGAGAATGTAATTTTTATAAAAGCATGAGATATATCAGAAGTGCATCAAACATATTATATTTACAGAGATTTGTAGCTTTTTTCCCCACCTAATTTTCTGTACCTGTAAAATCTGCAAATTTTATCTACATGCAATTAACACCTTTGATTCCATCTTTAAATCAGATCAAAATGCAGTTGAAAATTCCTTACTTTAAAAACAGATAGCAGAAATCAAAGCACCATAATCTGGTCTCCAAAGAACTAAAGATATTGACACATAGAGGAAGATAATATATATAATCTTCTTAAGTCTATGTAAAACAGCTGAAAAATATTTCTTCTTTCCTAACTTGGCTATCCACCTTCTCTACTTGTTTTTCATTTGCAACCTACAATTCTCCCTTTGAGTTCACCAACATGGATAAAACTACTTCCTCAAATACCACATACAAAAACCACCTTCCCTTTAAAACGATGAAAAAAGGCATTTCAGTTCATATTTGAGTGGCTTATACTTAGGTGAGAATCAAGGATATATGGAGCCTTCCTGGGAAACATGTTCAGCTGCAAAGTGTGGAAACATGTCAGGTGATTTATTTTTAATATCTCATGTGCATACAACTTCAGCAACCAGCACAATATATATTGCTGACAAAGCTGATTTCCCCAGATTACGATAAAAGGATGTCCAGTGGGATAAACCTTTACAATAAAATATCCAAGCTGCCAATCAAGCAGTAGTGAGCAGCTCTTTGGGAACAGAAAGCAAGGAAATGGTAACCCTGGCAGATCAGCACACCCTGGCACTGGTTGTGGCCATCACTGCCCCTTGGTGACCAGGCAGCAGTGAATGCTCTCTCTGGCACTGCTGTGGTGCAAATCAGTGACTCTGCAAGCTCCAGCTTTGGAGATGGCTTTGTCCCCTCTTACCAACAGCAAGAAACTCTCCCAGCAGGTCCATGTGAGAGACACACAGCAGCAAGAAACTCTCCCAGCAGGTCTGGTGGGGGATGTGAGCCGTGGGGGTGACCTGAGGCTGAACCAAACACTGAAATGTGAAGTATTGACCCTGGCAATTCATGGTGTGACAAAGAACTGCTCTACTGCTGTGCAGCCCTGGTGCACGGGTGATGAACTGCCTGCAGAGCACTTCCCTGGACACAGCAAGTGCAATGCCAAGTAATTCACTGTCAGGAAATGGACTCTGGTAGAAAAAAAATGCATATGAGAGCTATAAATGTGCTGAAGCGTGGGTGCTGCTCCACAAGATGGGGTCATTAACCAAATAATGTGACTGTATTTTACTGTTGTTATTGTGGTTTCTTCTTTCTTTCTGGTATTGCTGTGTTCTTAGAAACTAATATATTTCTCAGATAGGAAGATTATTCACTTTTATTTTTATTTTATCAGTATTTCTCCATTTTCATGTTGATGTGGGAAAAATACTGTGCCTTGTGATCCTGGCACTATGGTAATGTGTTGCTAGCATTAAAGCCCTTTTAATTTAGACTGGCTAAATACAAACACACCTGTGAATACTTGATAACGAGGACAAGAGAAAATAAATTTGCAGTCACTAATGGATTAATTTATTAGTGCTCCACAAAACAACATACTGCCTTGTGTCCGGATTGTGGTTTGCTGCAGCTTTTCTCTTAGCCATATTAACACTATGAACAGAAATATAAACTCAACATGTAAATCTAACTGAAAAATCATGGACATGAAAGTATCCATTACAAACCTCTACAGACATTTTAACCTTTTCTAAGGACAAGCTGACTTTGGCATAAAGACAGCTTTAGGAAATCAGAGCAACAGCAAAGTATTTTCCTCTGCAAATGAAATTTATCGCTTCAAATAAACTCATAAGAGTTGTTAAATTGTCCTTGGTAGATGATTGTCTTGACCACAAAATGCAACATGATAATATGCTGGGAGCCCCCTTGGGACAGCTCAAGTGCTCTGAACAGATAATCTCTGTCTGGAAGGAACAGGACTAAATTTTACTTTTAATATTAGACCAATAAAACTTGGTCTGAAAGAAAGGAAAATCCTGCCATTCATAAAGCAGCTCGATTGGGACACTGCCTAAAGATAACCTGCTGCTCTCTTACCCATTGTGCTTTATGGTGCTTGGCAGCACATGGTTATCAGCCTATTTGTACATCTGATGAAGTAAAAACCACAAGCAGTTACTGATAGATAAATAAATAAATATGAAACTATAGGGTTTCTTTGAAGCATATTCTTTTTGGTGCTTCATTTTACATGTGAGCACACAGATAATGGGACAAGGGATTTGTCTATTCAGTAGGAAGAGTTCTTTGCCTCTATCTTCTCTCCTCATGGGCAAACTGACCAATGCTCTCAGAGTTTGGTTGTTTTGTTGGCCTTTTTTTTAATATCAAAAAGAAAAAGCAACAGCTTGTAATAATGTATTTTTAAATCTCAGTTATTAAAGAGCACAACATTTGATTTTACTGTTTGCTCCAGAGAGAGTCTAATAATTAGTTTCTGTAATTAACTTACACAAAAGTACTCTTCAAAATGTTTGGTGGGGTAGGAAAACTGATTGAAGCTGTTCAGGGGAATCAGTGTCATAAAATCAAATTAATTCAACCACTGATTTTTAAAATATCTTCACTAAAACACATGGGAGAAACTTCCCTCTCTGAGACATTTAAAAATGGATCAAACTAAATCCTGAGAATGATCTTGAATCAGCCAATACCTGGACCTTCCCTTTACCCTCTCTGATAAACAGGACTACTAAAATTTTTCCCGATTAAAAATTTCCCAGGCAACAGGTAGGCTATTCACTACAAGTTAACTGGTGTAATAGTAAGTATACATAATATTTTGGTAATTTACTCCATCTATGTCTAGACACAATAATGAAAACCATACATCTCTTACAAGATACTTGGTCTGTTTTTGATGAAATTATAAATCACAGTTAAAGAAATGATAACTTAGAAAGAAGGCAATAGATCTATAGAAGCAATTGGACAATCTGCTAGATTCTCAGTGTAAACAATGAAATAACATTGACACTCCAAATTTGCATAGATGCAGTTAAGTCCTTGAAGTCCTCAATGTACAAAAGTAAATACTTAAGACAAAATGTAAAGCTTAATTGCTTTATCCATGTATTTGTAAAGAAAAAAAAAAATACAAAGGAGGGAAAAACCCTAGGCTTGCTATGAGTATTTGTGTGGCTGTGGAAGGGGTCCACAGCCTAGGAGGGGTCCACAGCATCCCCTCACCCACTATCAATTCCATAACCAAGGAAAACTTGAAAAACATCCATCAAAACCACTTGTTTTACAAATTATGCACAGTGCTGAGTAATGGAATAAACTATTGATTTTCTTTTCCTGTGAATGACAAAAGCCTGTGGCTGTGATTTTCATTGCAGAAGTGGAAAGACTGTTTCAAGCTTCTGCAAATAAATAATAGCAATGCTCCTATGTTCAGGTTCAAGGAAACTTGGAAACTCCAACTATTTACCTCACCTGCAGCATGCAGACTCAGAGGATTAAGCTTGTCTCTTTTCAATTAATTTTTAAGATCTTAAATTACCTCTGCAGCTAATAAAATAAGCTACTTCTCTTTGAGGCACTATGTTGGATATTAATGGAAAGGACTCAGTCTCACCAAGCAGCATAAGCAATCTGTACTGATATTCACAATACTGTAAATCAGTGCTGATTAATTTTTACTACTATAGCTATAAATTCAGCAGAAGAAATAAACATGTCTAATTTCAAATCAGTGAGTAGCCTATTGATATTATATTTTTAAGCTTATTAAGCACCTGCAGAATGTATTTAAGAACTTTATCAGATTCAGGCCAAAATGTTTATAATCAGGTGTCAGACAAATGCAGCAGTTTTATTTCTCCCTGAATAACCCATTTTTTTCAGCAATGAGATGAGGAAGCAGGTAGATATTAAATGCTGCTGCTACACTGAGACATATTTTCACTGATTTTCTTAGCATTCATAAATCAACACAAGTGTTCAACACATACAAGGAGTTTAACTCATCCCAGAGTACCAGCAAATCAACAGGATGTCCACACCAAACACTTTGCTTCCATTCAGACAACTGGGAGATGCTTTCTTACTTTATTTGCTAAAAATGTAATCCTGTTTTCTATGAAAAGCGTCAAATGTAAATGAAGCTGCCTGATAGACCTCATAGCTGATGGTGACAAGATTATTTATGAGGTTTGCTCTAAATATATGTGGGAATGATAAACCTGTGTGATCACAGTCAGATCAGCCTCCCCCGGCATGGCGGGCCTGCAGTAAACATTGCACATTACAGTCTGGTTACTTGATTACTGACATCAGCATAAGCTACTATAACCAGTCAGTCTGATAAATACTCCCAGAAAAATCCCAAGGTTTCTCTGATATTATGCAGTTTTGACAGATCAGCAAACCCCTGTTAGCACTGTAATTGCAAAAAATGTAATTTTGTTTTTATGTTACCAAAGCTTCTCATATCTCCTGTAAAGTTTCTTTCACACCCCTGCCCTTCCTGGCTCCACACACCACATCCATTTTACATTTCCATCTAAAAGACCAACCCCGCACACCAGGTTTTCTGATTGTGCTAAGGACCACACAAAAACAGAACACTGATGTAGCTGTGTGACCTACTTATACAACTCTGAATTCTTTTCCTGGGCTTCCACAGCAGATATGACAATGACTGCACATTTGTCCCACAGTCTCAACTGCATGGCAGGTTACTGCAGCACTGTCACAACTGAGAAACCACTGGGAGAACTGGGCTACAGATAAATATATTCTTCTATCCATCCGTGTCATTTCATTAACACAAAGGTTCCTGCAGAGCCCAGACTGGTCCTGCCTGAAATCCTGCTCCAGCTCTCAAGCCTGCTCCAGGTCTGCACAGAGGCATCACGCTGCTTCTGCACATGGACCTGTCTTTATCTGCAGGAATGCTGGAAATGGGATGAAATGCATTTATCTGTGTTGGGCTTAGATGTTCTCAGTCATTAAGCAGCTCCACTGAATTTCAGTAGCAATTGGCATGATTGGTAGTGCAGAGTCCCTTGGAAATGCCAACCTGTACACTGGCAGAACCGGTCCTTTCCCAGCTATGTTGCTACAAGGTCTCATAAAGCTAAATAGGAGAGGGAAAGGGAATCATATTTACTTTCAAAATCCAAAAAGCACATTCATTACTTCCAAAACATGTGATCTGGAAAGTTTTTGGAACCATGTGTATGAATTAGATTATTTATCTTGTCATAGGTGTAAAATATTTCACTTGACTGCAGTATTCTGTAGATGAAAAAATCCTGTTCTGGTTAAATAACTGACACAAAATGTCTGTTAAAGTGGGATAAGCCTATGAGTTTCTTAGAAATTCCTATAGGGATTTTCACACTATTATTTCCAAATGGGTGTTTGGTAATATGGGTCTGTAAAATATAACCAGCCTCACAGAAACATTAAATGGATTGCTAATAGCTCCCTCATCTTATGAACATGTGACATTTAATAAACATTTTTCACGCTAAATGTTACTTTATTCCTTCCACAGATCATTAAGCTGTCCTTCACTTGCCTACTACAAGAAAATGTTTCAGATGCAATCCTGTTTACTGCTCTCTAAAGGCATAGAAAATTCCATAGGTTTTTGTCAATTTCTTAAAACTAATTACTTTCTTCAACTTCGGGATAAGGAATGTGCATAATTTTGTGGAAAAAAAAACAACCCACAGCCTTATTCCCTAATGTTTCAAGTAATTTAGTTCTACTGCCATCAAAAAACAAACAGGCAGAAGCAGAGTACAGGTATTTACACTAAGATTTTAGAATATTAAGTGAAGGTTTTAGAAGCTGTGCACTGCACATCTCCAATGACAGGGATGTTGACATATTTATTGATATCCACACTTTGTTGCCTAGATAGCTGGTCTGAGATTTGCAGCAAAGACCTCAAGAGACTCAGAGATGCAGGACTCAGACCTTTTAGAAAGATGCTGTTCTTTGTGTATGATGATTGGGGAATCTACTTTTCTTTAGGAATCCAATTATGACACTAACAACTATATTTGCTGTATAGTTTCTTATGTTGCTTCATTTTAAATAACTAAGAAGGAGGAAAGAGAATTACTTAAGCTTACTCCAATTACTCTGCACATTTTTTTCCACACGTGGTCTAAGCTGTTGCATTACTGAGTCTCATTTCCAGCAGTTCTGTGCTACAGGCTCAGAAGACAACACAAGAGCATAAAGTTTTTATCATAATTTTATCAACTTTTTATCAAATTTACTGTCTTATGGGAAAGTACTTCTGCATGTCAGGAGTCTCTCAAACTCACCCTCCTGAACCATCACAAGTTTAACACCAAAACCACCAATGCTCTCCCAAATTTACTAAGTCCTTTCTCTAGGAAGCCAGGTATGGAAGTGCCTTTATGCCTCAGATCCAGCTGCAGATAAGCAACCCCCAAGTGTGTGTTGAAAGAGATTGTTCTCAGCTATGTAGATCTGCCCTATTTGTTTAGGAAGAAGAGCAGAATCACTTCTATTTGTTATTCCTTTTAATTTCACAGGGATACATACTTGAAAGCTTTAAAGACTATTCAGTGAGCTTTATCAGAAAACACAGCCCTTGTGCAACATCACTTATGATTCAAAGGAGGAAACACAGAATGACAGTTCACAAAAATACTCCCATGACTGTGCAATTCTCCCATCCCCACAAAATATATAGCAAGGAACTGACCTGGGCACACCTCTCTTTTTCTCAATGCTAAGCCTCTCTAATAATTTTATAACTTGTGGTTTAATAATTTTATAAATAATTTTATAGCATTGTGGTTTCTTTTGAAAAGCTGCTGCACCTTTGCTTGTCATCACAGCGTGCAAGCCATGCACACACACAGCACAGGTGGCTCTGCATTCATGCTCTATGTGGTGTTAAACATTACAGAGACAAAAGTTCAGGTATGTATAAGTGCTAGAGAAACTACTTATTTTGTTTTCTTTTTGCTAACTGAAAAATTTCTATCAAGAAACTTTGTGATTCCATAGAAACATTTTATTTAAAGCTGGTGAGTAAACACAGACACATCAGGTCAATATTTTGCCATAGAGTGTGCTCAGATTCATAAAAAGGCTCCTTGAAGGACAGACTGCTTCAGTACTCCAATCTGAGTGCTCTCTCAAGTCCCTACCAGGTGCCTTTGCCAAACTCAGTCCTTTGAGGCTGGTGCACTGTATGAGCAGTCCTAATCGAAATACACTGGCAATTGTCAGCTTGTTTATGACATCAAACCCCCATCAAAGGATGGGAACAGAAGAGCTCTGTTTTCCTCTAAGCCAAAATGTTTTCTTGACATCTGAGGATGATTTGTTCAAGCTAATCAATAGCAAGGCAGGCCTGGTGGGGAAGCACTGTGACTTGGACAAAGCTCTGCGGGCTCAGAGCACTGTGTCAGAAATGACAGACTTTTCAGGTGAGATACTGAGATATTTTTTGAGATGTGAAAGCTACAGAGCTGAGGTATCAAGGCACTAAGGAGCTGTCTCTGCCACCTGGAGCTGTAAATGATGCCATTCTATTTGACCATGGGTGTTGGCACACATATCCTGACAGCATCAGACCAATGTGTATTTATGATCCACAGAGAGAGTAATAAATTATGTTCCATACCAGGCAGTCATGCAAATGCAATCATGGTTTTTTGCCATGCCTATCCTGCCTTACTTATAGAAATATATTCTGCTTACAAGTGATTAGCTAATAATGTAAACAACCAAGTAACAGCAAAAATGAATGGCAAGAAATGATTTTCCTCAGAGTCTGGGCATCTTGTGTAATTTTAGATGCAAACCATGAATTTATGGCTTCAGATAGGGAGGAAATAATGGGAAAATTACTTAACTGCTTCTCTTTTTGAACACTGTTAAGGGTTCAAATCTTTTACTACCATGACTACATTAGAACATTAACTGCTATAAATACCCATAACAAAGGTGGTCTGAAATCCTTAATGTTGGGCATGAACAATATGACTCATCCATGAGATTTAAAGCAGACAGGGTTGTGATAAAAAGAATCATTAGCAGCTATCACCAGCAATAAAAAATAGCATATTGGAACAAAAGTGCATGATGTGCACACAACCCAGAATCACCTACAGTGAGCAGCAAAATGAAAGCTGCTGTTTGCCCTCATTTGTATTTGGGGATGCACTGCAATTAATTGTTAGGAATGTAATGTGAGAATGGTGCCAAAGGGCCCCATATACAGAAATATTAAACTCCTGGAGTGTAACTGCTCTCTCAGAGCCATGCAAACAAATGAATTGCCTGTGCACAGAGCAGATGCAAGCCAGAACCACCAGGATGGAGCCTGGTGCTGGTGCCTGCAGCACAGGCAGTGACACCCAGGCCAGCTCACCACTACTGCAGCACCCACACAGACCAGCATGGGGCAAAAAAGGAGCAAATGGGGGAAATTCATTCTACCACCTTCATAAACACAAACTACTGTTTAATCTAGGCAAAGGGGCTTAGATGAACGTGCAACTTAGGACTTCACAGAAGACTGAAAGAGCTGCTATGGCCTGTCTCCCATGAGATGCCCCAGTAAAACCTGACATTCAGATGATCAAAGTGCACTTGTTTTCTTCTTGTTTCATCTCCTTTCCACAAATTTAAGGTGCCTCAAAGAATTTAATAGTTCCCAATAAATCTCAGAGAACATTCCCCCATCAAAGAACTTTTTCTTTCCAGGTTTGAGACTCTTTACCTTATTCTGAATTAGATCTTAACAGCACTGAGGAATACAATGTTTCCCTTATAAGATCTTACTACTAGGGCATAAATTATTTTGACAAACAAAAGCAGGGCAAAAGGAAGGTCTGTATTCATTTCCACTGCAACAAACTAGACGTGTCAGCAAGCAAATTAGTTTTGTAGAAAATGGAAAATAAAATAAAACAGTCTAGAAAATGGAAATAAAATAAAATAATGTTATAACCTGCTTAGTTTTTTTTTGTTTTTTTTTTCTTTTTCAGTAGGACTTTGCTCAGAACAAAGCTGTGAGCTGAAGTCACATCTTTTAACTCCTATTAGGGCTATTCAATTTTTACAAACCATCAATGTGGAAAGAAGAGCTCTCCTTTCCTTTTCCATGCCTGGCTCCATCTCTGCACCTTTCTTCACAGTTTGAGGAAATCTCTAGGAAACACTACAAGCTATTTCTAGCAGAAGCACAGGTACTGTACTGAAAGATCTTATCTTCTTAAGAAGTCAGAAAAACAAAGGTGTAAGGGACCCAAAAAGAAGAAAATGCTTTCAAATTACAAGAGAAATAGACAATATATCAGCATTTCAGAAGGAAAACAAGAAATCCTGCTACCTATGGACATTTTTATTTTATTTTCCTTAGATGAAACTGCATTGTGAATTGATTCATTTACAGTTACATTGACACTAAGGTGGGCTAAATGGACTTGCATTTTATCTGCCAACCTAGCCTGCTAAATTGAAGCAAAACTGGCAAGTGACCTCACAATTGACAAGACCATGGCTGCTGTGCTGGAATCCTCCATGAAAAATCCCATTTTTTTACAATGGCATCATTACAGGGGAAATAGTCATAAAGGTGTGAAACACACTGTAATATGCTCACAAAGCTCAATATGTGAAGGGAAAAGAGACAAAGACACACTTCTGCTGGGATTTATACTTGAGGGCTGCAATTTCAGGTAGAGAATAAGATCAGCAGTAAAATTAACCTAAAGGATGGGGGAAAGGTGCCAAAGTGTAGCAGCACAATTTTCCAGTCTCTGCTCCAAACCCCACTGAAGCAGAATTGCTGCTGACCTGAGATGAAAACTATGATTTCACAGCAAGATCTGGGAAACTGAGTGTGCTAAACTGAGTGCCATCAATTTTTTTTTTTTCAAAATTTTATTTTGCCTGTGTATGGTTTCAAACTCAGAAAGTCCAGCTATCACCTCTTTTTTCTCTAGTTCCACATCTGTTTTACTGTTTCACTGGTGGCAGGGTTGTGAAGGGGATCCAAATGTGTTATAATCAGTAAGAAAGACAAGTCCCCTTACAATGGCATGGAGATGCTAGGCAGCCTAAGGTTGGTGTTCAGTGAGTGGATTCCCCCTGCATCACTCCAACCAAGTTCATCAATCAGATTGCCAAGGTACTTTTGCCTTGGAACATGTCTGGGGCAGAAAACAGTGCTCTAGAACATTCTACTGATCCAAATCCTCCCTTTTCCAGAATATTCGAAGAAAGAGAAATATTGCTTTTCCAAGGAGCTGCAAGGCTCTGGCATTATCTCTGTTATCTGTATTTTCTGGGACTCTGGCTGCAGATCTTCCCAGTCAGCTGCTCCACTCACCACATTTACCAGCAGCAGTCCTTTTCCCTAGAATGCTGTACAGAACAACAATCTCATCCTATTGCTTCCTCAGTCCATTAATTCAAATATGGTCTGAAATCAGTGTGAAACAAGGGACTGTACTGCTGTGTAAGATGGCAACAGCAGCAGCTGCAGAAACAGGTATTTACATTTCTGAGCAGCTTTATAATGGATCAGTAAACACCCCAGCACCAATGAAAAAGCAAATATCCTACTTTACTATAAAACCATTACCTTTGCCTACTATGCAGATAAAAACAAAGTTTTTTTCTCCAGACATGATTGTGAAGAATTCAGTAGCTTGTAATATCAGAGATATTCAAGCAGCAGCAACACTGTTCCCTCAAAGAAAAACAGTTGTCCATTGCAAACTGCTGTCCCCTCCTTTGTTCTGCAGCTGTGCACTTTCCAGAAAATTTTAAACTGAAAAACCAGTTGTCTCTATTTTTCATTTGCCAAATGCCTTCCCATTGAGGATTAGAGATTTTCTTCCCTTTAATAAAACAGAAAAGAGAGCTTAACACATAATTAAAAACAAACTTAGGCACCTAACTACCTTTGTAAAAGATCTCAATGCCTTTACAGTTCTAAAACAAAGTTAAAGTCACTTTCAAATTGGCAACCAGTCATCTCAGACTCATACCTCTTAAGTACTCTTGAAAATTTTATTTCTTTGGGGCAACATCTAGATTGTGGGGACAAGTGATTCCTGCCCCAAGCCTCACATTCACACGTTCAGCCAGGCTGCAGCAGCAACACCTGCACTCAGCTATTGGCGCATGGAAGCACAGCACACATGAATTATCACAGTCCTGCAACACCTCGTGCTCTTGCAGCTGGTTCTTCCCTGACACTGCTGCTCCTGCTCCTGCCAGGTACTTCAGGTCAGCTCTCAGACACATAAATTTGCTCCATCCATATATATTTACATCTATATATATATTTTAATGTATAACATTTTATATATTTATACATATTTGCTCCATTTTTCTGAGCTGTATACTCCCATTTTTGCCAAACAGCTTCATTAGCAGAAAGCTCACAGGGCACCAACAGCTGGAGGCTGTACTCTCATGGGGAAATTTCTTTGGAGATCCAGCAACTGCAGAAGGCAGCTCATCTGAGCCACCTGTAGGATCACATTATGCTGTCCATCTGAGGCCTTAAACCCATCTTAAGCTCCAAGGTGCAAAACCTGCTTTTTCTAATAGGTAAGAATTTTCCTTTGGTTTTCTGTCTAAATTTATACTGCACCAACTTAAACACATTCATTCTTGCACAAACATTATCCTTCAGCTTCAATCATTCCTATATTTCCTTTATATTTATCCACTTGGCGTATTTATAGACCCAATGACATCTCTGACATATTTCCCAGGCCATCATTCCATACAGCTGCAATTTCCTGACAGGCATTGGAACATCTATCAATTACTGTACTGGATCAGCAATATTTCACTCCAAGAATGGCATTCAAATACTTTTAAAAAAATCTGATCACTCCTTCCACCACCACTTCCTACATTCCTATAAAATACAGAATTGTAGAAGAGCCAAGAATACATCATGTACCTATTGGTGCTGTGAGAATCACCAGACACAAACCAAATCCCTCCATCCATTACCAACATCAAGGAGGTGACAAGCTATGAGAGAGCCTTTGAGTCAGATCCTCATGGGACAGGAGAACACCAGGTCTGCCCTAAAAAGTGCAACTTCACCCAAAGAGGAGCAGCAAGGACTCTCCTGGCTGGCACACCAAACCATCACAATGAAGCCAGAGATTTTCCTTAAATCCCTTCTGCCTTTGAAGGAAATGTCTCCCCCATTAAATAGATTCTATCTCGAATTATAAACCAGAGAGAATGTAATAGAGTAACTGTGTTTCCATCATATTTGTGTGACAACTTACAGATAAAGTAAATCAAAACAGGTTAAAATCTAACTCTTTCCTATAACCAAGATCTGCAGTGAGGAACAAATTTTAGAATAAAAATATTTTGGCTTTAGAAAGGAATATAAAACTCAAGACAGAGGTCTTAAGATTGCACTTCTGAAAGCAACTTTTGAAAAATCACGTTGTGGTAATTACAACTTATGTGCACACATAGTCATGCAAGAAATTCAGTCATATGCTGTGCTTTTCTCTGTCTTTTATGTAGGTGCTAAACACAGACATTATACACAAATACATTTTTATTTCTCTCTTTTTTTTTCTTTTTGTTATTTTTTCTAAAGCTGTTTAAATGATTGGACAACTTACAATAGAAATTTTGATGCCTCGCTGACTTCTCTTTCCTGTTCAGTCTGCAACTGCAGCAAGTTCAAATATATGCAGAGTAATTACACAGGAGTTGGAGAATACTTGCCTGACAACAATCACAGCACCTGAAGAATTACTGTAATAAATATAATAATAATGTATATAATGCTTGCTGAAGAATTAATATGAGTTGAGGCCTGCAACATGAACCTTCTTTCTAGAAAATTATCTCAGTCAGTGCTAGAGTCATATAAGAATCTCTAATTAGTGTCTGAAGACAGACAGAAATGACAAATGCCATAAAAAAAGACACACAGCCCTAGCCTGCCTGACTTGAAGTCAGTGTCACTGTGATGGAGCCTGATTAGCTGCTCTGCAATTGCACATTTTCATTTTCTTACAGCCCATTAGGCTGCTTTTAACAAAATTAAACACACTGCAGGGCAAAATAACCAAGTAAACCAAAACAAAACACTTCAATTGTTTATAAACATTATCTTAAGAAATTGCCATTTTAAGGATAAATGTTTCTCTCTTGAGCAAACTAGACCTCATTCTTCCAGTTCCTGCTTTTGGAGATCCCCAGAACTGGGATGGGGGAGAGCAGGTTATTTCTATGAAATACATACACTAATATGTATTTCATAGACTAAAATATACACTAAAAATACACTCACATCTAACTGGACACTACTAAATAAAACACATCTAGACTGCAAGAGAAAACTAACCATAATAATAATAATACAAACCAAACTCCACCATGATGAGTAAGATGAATGAGATTAATTAGCATCCATCTCAGCTAAGTTAATGTTACAGGACGCTGCAGCTTTGGATCCCATTCACTGCTTTTCCTGGGTTGTGCTTATTCCTGCTTTCCCTGCCCATGGCCACTGAATTCAGCCTGCTCTCTCTTTGTGCTCCTCTTTATTTTTGTGTAAAATCACATCTCTGTGTGCTGGTCCTTCCCTTCAAGGGAGTGCTCAATGCAGCTGGGAAAGATGCTATTTGTGATGGAAAGGTGCAATCCTTGCAGTTGTTCTGGCCTGCACTCCACTGTTAAATGTGTGTATTTTAGTGCATTTTCATCTTGGAAAAAAAAGGCTGACTGATTACATTTTTTTTTTCTCAAGTTATGCCATGAAGAAATATAATTTGCCTTTTAATAGAAATGTCAAGGACCCATTCCCTCCAATTTACTATATAGATTTTTAAATCCCATACAAAAATGTTATAAGTTTAATTGGAAAAGACAGCATGACAGCATAATTTTATACAACTGGTTACAATTATTACAATAGCAGCTTCCACACAGCTCTCAGTGATTTTTCAAGAGCATTTACAAGCATAAAGTGTGAGTTAGGAAAAAAAAAAGTAATTTGCTACAGCTGTGCAAAGTGTATTAAGGAAATCAATCAGCAGTGACACAGATATTTAGAAATGAGAGATATTTTGCCCATCTGAGAGCACAAATGTAAGATTTGGTGACGTTAATAGGCTTTTTTTAAATGACCAGATTAAATAAAGTGTTATATTTTAGCTCAGATATATGGCACATAAAAAAAAAGCAGGCAAACGGGGTAGAAAACTATTCTGGTTGGTTTTTTTCACTTATGGGGAGAGTGAGATCAATATGAGAGAGTATGAGCCCAGGAAAAAATGATGACAAAGGCACCTCTCTGGCAGCCTTAGTGCTGCAGTTGTGAACAAGTTCCTTCTGCTCAGACAGAAGAATTTGCTCCTTCTTTTGCAACCATAATGGCATCAAAGATATTCAAGTATTATTGCCAGCTTGTTTTCCTAACTGCTAATTTCACAGAAGGTTCAGTTCTGGCCAAACCCCTGGGTAAAAACTAATGTTATAATTATATGCAACAGACACAAAGTCTTTATTTCAACAGATGATGCAGAATAGAGATTTACATGAAAGACTAGAAAATCAAGCAAACTTATTTCTTAAAGGGCATATTGAACTGTTGAACACGGAGACTAAAAGGAGCTTTGAGAGCATAAGGGCAATAAGAGAACAGAACACTTTAGTTAATTAGACAATAATGAAAAAAGCTTATTAGGGAAATTTAACACACTCACAGAGAAGTTTATAGAAGACAGCAACCCAGTTCTTTTCCTGAAGTGATTTTATGGTGATAAAAGTTCTGCAGATTCATTATGCTCTAGATTTATTCTTTATTTACTTTTGAAGATATTCTCATGGGCCAAAGCACCCTCTTGACCTTGAACTTTGTGCTTTTGCCATTGGATTTCTAACACACTCAAACCAGATCAGAATAACACAATAAAGACAGGCTGTAAAGAAACTGGGCTGTGAATAATACATGTAAATTATGTTGAAAAGGGACCTGTGAGACTTCCACCTGTGAGGGTGGAAGATGGACAAAATTGCTTTGCTTCTTTAGGGAGAGGGGCAGGCATACCAGTATTTATACAGCAGGCAAATTAATTGGCTTTTGCTGAGCTCTGTGCTGCTGCAGCTAAACTGCTTCCACAACCTGACCTACATAACTTCCAATTTGCTTGGGAATTTCCTCATTCAGCCACAGCACAGCACACACAAACTGCAGAAATGATCTTGGAAAGTCATACAGCCCCATATGAAATAAATTTCTTGCAAGCAAATTAAAACTTCATAAAATATATTTGGCAGCACAAAATTAATCAGTTCAATCAGAAATTGCTGGATTAAAACTCATATAATACAGTCAGGAAACTGGTATAGTAATTTAAAAGTACTGTCAGTTGCAATTAGCAATAAGCATCTAATTTATGGGACACTCCATATCCATATCCCGGGCTTTGCAGCAACACTTGATTTATACACTGACAGCCCTCATTTTCTTTGCTGTGCTCATTTCTGAGTCTCCTAATTTTCCTGGTATACTCAAACTAGGAAAAGCTTGTAAGTTACCCTGCCATATGAAAGTTATAAGTTTATTTTCCAGATTGCCTGCTCTGAAAATGGCCAAAGAGTAGCTACCATGATCGGTTTGATAGCAAAGAAGTGTCATGGAAGCAGAATTTCTGTATAGGGTTGGTTGACCTCTGGACTCTGTCCCATTTGCAGGATCTGCACTCAGTCTCAATGCACATATGTAATTTAAAGACAGATTCCAGGAAAATTCTGTATTGTTTTGGGGGGTCAAATGTTCTTCCACAGCCCCGAGCAGATCTGTAAAATCTCCCAGTAACAGGGCCTCTTATTGTGCCAAGCAGAAGCTGCACAGGGAATCAGATACAAACAGCTGCTATCCCACCAAGCAGTTTTCATCTTGCCTCCTGTCCATTACCAGCTTCCCAGCCCAGTGTTTGTTCTCACATTTCCTACCCACTAGCCAGATATCCAAACCAAGGCAAACACTAAAAATATCACTTGGGATACAAAGAGAAAGAAAGACCTCCCAGCCATAAAACTACCTATGAAAATGTACAGCAGCATTAATCTATTTCTGGGCATTTCAGAGGGATTAAGAAGTTAATTTTCACACAGTCCAAGTAGAATTTAAAAAATTACTTATGACATATAGGAGCCTACATATTATTAAATATCGACAGACATGCCAAAACTCCTCTAATAATTTTGCACTTTCTCTTTACTTTTTACTTTGTGTGAGAGATTTTGCATTCTTACAGAGAAGACACATTATTTTGCACTCAAATACCGGTGCAGCTGCTAGTACCTAAAGCTTGAGAGATTTATGGATAATAACACAAGTGCAAAACAAAAGAGTATATTTGGATGCATATCAAACAGCAGCTGCATCAGTCAATCAAACTGCTGGACAACAGATTCAAGTCTACAGATAAATGTAAAATACAGTTCCTCAGCCATACCGACTTCTTCAGAAAAATACATTATGTATTTCCCAGTACTGATGGATAATGCAGTACTTTTCTCCTTGACCAAAGCATGCCACACAATTTGTTTTCTAAGCCAACATGTGCTAAAGCAGAAAAGAATGGCTATTCTTGTGAATTGCTATCAATAAAAAGCAGCTCCTGTGTCAGTCAGCTTGTGTAACAACAAAAAACCAGATATGTATCAATGTCAGAACCTCAGCACATCCCACTCTGCACACAAAACATCCTCAGTTCTTTTACACAGTCACTGCTGCAGGATGCACACACTGCAGCTCCCAGTCACTTCACTTATTCTGACATCTCATTTTTACAGTGTAAATACCACACTCTGCCCAAAAGAAAACCCCTATGTGTATACCTTTTTTGTCATGAACAAGAGACCAAAATGAATGACCAAAGCAATCCCACTCAAACCTGACAACTTCATGCAATTGCTTTTTAGTCTTTATCAATCAAAACCACTGAAATAAAAATAATGGTATAGAGGAGAGCTCTGAATTGAATTCTTGATTGAAAATCTGTACCAGAAGCCAGCCTTGTCTGAACACAGCTCTCATTAACAACTCTGGCAGTAAATGGCATTTTGAATTTACCATGCACTAGGGAAAAGCAGATATAAATCAGGGCACCCTGTGGTCATCACTTAGGGATTAGCATTCCAGGCATTGATCAAGCAGCTGTGTCTATTCCAACTTTTCTTTCCCCTCTAGCTTTTTATGGCCAGCAGTTTAAGACACTCAGCAACCTCAGAGCATCCCCAAGTCCCTGCTCAGCAATGTGCCTGACCCTGACCCTGAGCCCAAGGCAGCAATAGCACACAGGGCCCTGCAGACCTGAACACCAAGTTTGCTCACATCCATCACACTGAGAATGACTTTCCTCCTGCTCCTCCTGCCCTTCCATGCCTGCTGCTCCACTGTCCTACACAATTAAACCACCACAAAACTCATCTTAAAATTTAGCACTTGTCTTGTATTCCCCAACTTGGATTTGAGGGTTTTTTGAGCCAATCCTGTACTGCTGAAATATTTATCTACTCCTACCACATATAATCTGCTGGTAAGGGATTTTGTATAAAGAATAAAATAAGATGTGGTTAGGCAGTAGTATTAATTTGTTCTCTGATCACACAACTGAAGGATCTCTTAGCTAATGCCTGGTACATAGCTCCACTTACTACTTTTTAAATTTTACTATCACTCTTGGCAATAATAGTTCCTTTGCTGCTGCTCTTTCTTCTGCTCAGACAGGCCATCTGCCATCCTGCTCTCCAAACTATTTGTCAGCTCCAATATCTGCAGGCCCTGAAGGATATTATAGGTGTGAATCACATTCATATTGTTCCTGTATTTTGGGCTGAGGACAGTACTGTGCTGTAATGAGACACTGACTGCAGAGAAACAGCAAAAGCCCACAGCAGCTAGAACAGAAGGTACATGTCATAAATTTTCAATGTGCACTTCCTATCCCTTAAAACAAATTTATTCAAATTCTCCCCTGGCAATCAACTTTAAGTGGTTTTCAGCACATGTAGATGTTGGCAAAGGATTCCAAGTTATCCACATTAGGTTTTCTCCCTAAAACTGACCAATTTTCATTAAGCAAAGTAGACACATTTTATCAGTGAAAAATGTGTAGATGTTACTCAGATTAATCAAACTGGAGAATCTCTGGAGTGATTTTAGTGGAGTAATTCTAAAGATTGAAGCTCTGACAGGCAACTTGTCAGCCAATGAAGGGTTGTTGAAGGTAAAGCACACTGTAAAGATGAGCTGTGACTACTAAAAATTTTGGTTTATGTCAGCACATAAGAAGGAACATTTTTATATAAAAGATCAAAATGGGAAGAACTCAGCCTGGTTGTTCCAAACCACTTGATTTAGGGTCATGACTGGAACGCAGGGAAGAGAAAGCCTCCTTTAATACCTTTTTATTTTTGACCCTTCTACACATGAGTAATTTTTATTTTAAGGTTTGAGTAAGTCTCATTCTCATCTTGGTAAATCCATTCTGACTTAAAGCTTCAGGAATTTTCATTTTCAGGACAAACTCAGCTGGAAAGCTAAAACATACAGGAGACTTTGAGGCCTTATTCTGGGCAAGCAAAGACTCATTTAGCATTCATTTTAGCAAGTCTCTTCACTTGAGCAAAAACTAATTGGATAGTACATAGAAAAAAACTTTAAAACAACAGAAGCAATGAGAAAACTCTCACAAAAGCACTTTTTAAACAATCTCATCCACCTTGTCCATCTTGAAGATGCTGTTCAGCAGGGAAGCATAGAAAGGTCTGGATTTTGTGTGACATAAGAATAAGAGATTAACTACCAAAATTCTGCTGAATTTTAGAAAGATTTTATAAGTACTGAACACTATTGACCCAAGAGACAGATTGCCAATGTTGCATTATTTCATTCACTTGAGATATACCTAAAGTGTGCCAAATTAAAAAGCCAAGCAAGGTCTAAGGTCTAGCTCAACCTAGCCCAAGACTAAATGTGTATATATATATATATACACACACAACTTTTCTTGCCATCCTCCTTTTCTTTTCTCTTATGGTTAAAAAATAAAAAAGGAATAGGAAAAAAAATTCATTTTTATACGTGCTGAATTCCAGCAGTCAGCTTCGTGATGCTTCCAAGTCACTGAGTTCAGCTGAGCATTTCAGGATTTGTGATGTTTTGCCAACACAGCAGGGTTGATGTCCCTGCTCTCAGTGCAGATCTGCCCTAGCAGACACTGAATAATTTCCCTGTACTAAGGAGCAGACACAGACATTGAGCAGCAATGACTTTGAGTCTTCCTCAGGTTGTTTTATTGGAGCTTCCTAAATAGTTAGAAGACTTGATCTTCTCTATAGTATCACCTTATAACTTCTAAATTTGGCTTTTTCTTAATTTTCCATATTATAATTAGTCTCTGATGGAGCAGGAAAACATATTTTGTCCATTTACAACATAGGAAAGTTAAGGTTATCTTTATTCATACATATGCGGGGTGGTATGAAAAATCAGGCACAGCCTTTCCTGCTTTCACAACAACTTCTGGTAAGAGCTTTCTGACTAACACAGGATTGAGGAAAGCAGAAGTCCTGGAGGGAGAAATAGGTTACCCTGAATGTACCTCCAAAGGCACAGAAAGCTCATAAAGCAAGAACCAACTGAAATGGGTCATGATCTCCCCAAGCAGATGCATCTCTATATTTATCAACCACCATTATAGTTGTTGACACCCTAAGGAAGTGTCCTTATCACCACCCCAACGGGGCCCAACTTGTCATCTTTGCTTGCAAACTCACACAGTAACATTGCCCCTCAGAACCACACAGGCACCAAATTGTTTCCTTTGGAAAAGACCTCCAAAATCGACCCCAGCCACTAACCCAAAACTGTCAATAACCCAATACTGCTACACCGTGTCCCCAAGTGCCACCTCCAGATGTCTTTTTGATACCTCCAGGGATGGTGACTCCACCATTCCCTGGACAGCCTGACCACCCTTCTGGTGAAGAACCAACCTAAACCCAGCCTAAACCTCCCCCGTCACAACCGAGGCTGTTTCCTCTTGTGCTGTTACTTGGAAGACGAGACCAACCCCACCTGTCTACAGCCTCCATTCAGGGAGCTGTAGAGAGTGATAAGCTCTCCCCTGAGCTCCCTTTTCCCCAGGCTTTAGTCACCATGTTTCCAATGCCAATAAAATGCATAATAAATTACGAGAATGGCATTGGTGAGCAGCACTTTTACTTGGAGTTCTCTGGACATCTCCACATATGGCTTAATCCAGTTTCTTCTGAGATAAGTAATCTCTTCTCCAGAAGTGTACCAATTGTATTTTAAGGCTTTAAAAGCATTTAAAATCTTCAAATATTTATGGAACACTAAACAAATCCTGACCACAAAGGTTGCTTAAAACATGGAGACTGATAAAGACAGTAAATTAATACAGCATTAATAGGAGACCAAACTGTCAAAGACAGCTAGATCAGACTGGAACACCAAGTCTTCACAGAAACAAAAATATCTCTTGCTTTTATATATGTTAACATATATACATATTTATATTTACAACTGCTCATCTCCACAGACCAACAAGCTCCTTCAAAAGGACGCTGCCTCCATCAGTGCAGTGCATTGTCTGCCAGATGCAGATGGAGCCATTCAGGGACAGCTCCTCCAGCAGCAGGAGCCAGGCTCCCACATTAGAGCTGCTCAGCTTCTAGAAAAAGTCTTTTCAGAAGGACTCATTAAATCCAGAGTTAAAATGCACTAAGTCACCTCATTACCAAGAAAACAGCAAATTTAGGATGTAAAACACAAATTAAAGCAAATAATTCAGCTGGATGCCTCAAATCTGCTCAATATCTTAGTATTTATCTGAGAAACTATACCCATCAGTATTTTTTTTTTCTAGATTGAGACCTAAGTCAGTATATTAACATTTTGTAAACTCCAGCACCTTCTATAATATAGATGAGCATTAAAGAAAAATTCTGCATTGTGCTCTGTCTAGGGTAGGGCTATACTGCAAAAATACACTTTTCACTACAGTAGAAATTTCCAGTTTACCAATTCACCACTACAGCTGTCTGGGAAATAGCAGAAAAAGACTTAAAAAAAGGGAAAAAAAAAATCTACAACCACTAACCCAAAAAAAGACACTGACTGACCCACTCCCTTTTTCTCTGCTGTGATCTAGGCATTCACCTGCAAGAGAGGAAAATCAGGTCAAGGACTTGAACCTGTCTTTCACCTGTCATGGACAAGTATTCTGTTCTCTGATAATTCTGGGCTTTTTTTCCTGTACCTGATAAGGTTCCTTCTGAACCTGAAAAAGCTTTCACAATAAAAGTGCTGTTGAGACACATAAAACCAGTCTGTATTGAAAATGCAACCTTTTCTTCAAGAAAAAAATCAGTTTTACCAAAAGCAAACAAAACAAGAATCCAAGTTAAATTTAGATGCTGCTTTTCACAAGCAGCCCACACAGTGGATATTTTCTCCTGATAAGCATTAGGTATTAACCTCTCCCTGTATCTTCAGAGATAATTGGAGCCAACTCCTTAGGAAACAAAATGAAATGTGAACATCTGTTCATTGTAAACATTTAGGATACTAAATTAAACTGCAAATTATATTTTTTTATTCCATTATGGAACAAAAAAGTAAACATTTTAGATAAGGACGAAAGGGAAGCCTAAATGATACAGACCAGACAGGCTGTGAAAAGCTGTTTGTGATTAAGACATTCATCTGGAAGACTGGAAACAGAGGAGTCAAATCTTGGTGTCAGAGAGGGAGTAAAGGCCACGTGCAGTGAGAGTGTGGGAAGGAATCACAGAAAAGCACATGGCAAATACTGAGTGGAAGCAAAGACTGGCAGAGAGAGACAACTCACTAATAGAAATATAATTCAGATGCTGAAGGAAAAAATCCCTCACAAATGGGCAGGGACATAATGTAGATATGTTGGGATAGAAGGTATAAGATTAAAAAACACCCAAATCTTCTCTTGCTAACTCAGCTGAGGTGTTAAAATGGTTGGGGAAGACAAAGCCAAAGAGCAGAATTACTTGCAGAAAGGCAATGGGCAGTGACAGGCAGGGCTTTGCTGTTCCTTGTTCTGTGTTTCAGTACTGTTTCTTTGGATGACCAGAACTGGATTGTCAAAGCTGTTACTCAGGCTGTGTGCAGAAGTCACAAGAGAAAAGAGCTTTTTGTCTCCCAGGCCACTTATTAATTTCTGACTGTTGATGACAGCAAACAATTGCACTTTTTCCTTTAGAGCAAACAGGTACCTGCAGTGAGAGCAAAGAGCCAGGACCCCTGAGAGCAGGGTCTCACTGAAATGGCTGGAAGTGAATCTGGTCCTGCAAACACAGCCTCATCAAGAACTGCCTCTTCCAGTCTGCTCTTTGGTTTGCTTCTGGGACAACAGTGATCTGGTTTGTCTTAAAGAAATTCCTGCCATGAGCAAATTTATCACTGAAGACTATGAACACATATGCTCAAGGCTGGCAATTTTGACTCTCTAATGGTCAATACAAAACCCAATAGAAAAAGCAATCATACATGGCATAAAAGTCATGTGAGGACAATGCCATCTTGAAGGATTCATTAACAAATATTTACCAGTCCCAGTGAGATCAAGATTCTATCATTTGATCTTTCTGATCCAGGAAATAATAATTACATAAATTGCTGTGTTTGCACAGTGAAGTTTTAACCAGAAGTGGCTATTCCCTGTTGCTAAACATAAGTGTTTTATGTTAGGCCTAAGAAATGAGCCTGAAAATGCCTTCAGGAGTCCCAGTACTGGTTTTATTCTTAGCAAAAGATGATAACTTTGATGTGGTAATCAAACTCATAGTAATACTGACCCATAATGTTTTCAGTAAGATTGCCATTCTTGTAGGCAGGTATGTACATACACATTGCCCTCACAGAATCTGGTCTTCACAGCAACACAGAGCACTCACTACTTTAACTTTGAGTGATACTTATTCCTGGTTTTCCTTCATGAGCAGAGATTGTTCAAATTAGCTGAATCAACACTGATAGAAGCTCTAAGCAAAGTGAAAAGTCTAACAACAATAATTGCCTTAATGAGCATCCTTGTAGTGGAGTAAGGACTTAATTCAAAGAGTGAAGATCAGCTAAGGGCACAGAGGCTCTTCTGAGGTATTTATTTTGAAAAGATGATCAGAACACTCAGCAGAAATCCTCTTGGAAGAAATTTTAGCTCTCACATATGAGCCCCTTAATGCTTTTACTCTCAAGGCAGTGAGTGTGCATTGGACTGATCCCCAGCTTTGTGCTTGTGCAGGGCAGAATTCGTCTTCCTGCTGTTCACCACTTACAGCCACAAAACTGTACTCTGGACAGACCACAATGTGAGGAACCCCACAGCACCTGCCCCCACCCTACTGCATTTTCTACTAGGACCATCTAACGCAGAACCACTCATAGGAGATGGCAACATTCAATTCAGATTAGATTTAATACAGACACATTAAAAGACATAGGATTAACTGCCAATAAAAGAAATCCATCTCTTTTTTTCATGTGTCCTTACTAGCTCCTGCACCAGGCAACGACACCTTAAAGAAACTTATACTATGCCATCTCAACCAACCATGAAGAATTCAACATCAGAAGTGTGATGTAAAGTGAAATAGTATTGCTAAGGAAGATCCTCTTGGACAACTCAGCAGCTAATTTACAAAGACAACAGCCCAAAAACATGAATGTTTTCAGCTAAGTTGCAGTCGTGTTTTGTGCAATTCTCCTATACGTCATTTCATGATGGCCCATCTTTCCTTACACTTTTTTTTTTTCTTTCTTCCTTAGGATTTGTACTGACTCTATATAAAATGACTTGTTCAATTTCATTATTATCCTTACACATACATGCAATTTTTGAAGAAGAAGGAAACAAGTGGTTTTAAGGTTTGTTCAGAGTTTTTTTTTCCCTGCTGCCAAAGATACTGCATTTAACTGATTCCAGCTGCTTTGTAAGAATGTCTATGAAGATGCAGCCTGCATTCCAAACTGAATTCCAGAAGATCATCTATGGTGTAATAGTCATGGCAAAACCAGACATAATCAAAAACTTCAAATTAAAAGTTTGAAAAAAAAACAATGTTGAGTAACCAGATGCTAATACATTCTTGTCTTCCAGGAGAAGAGATGAACAGAGAAGAATAAGGAACTAATGCTTCTTTAAAACTAATATAATATTTGGTCTAATTCAGATTGAATTTTTCTATTTTTCCAAATAAAACTGTATGACTTTTTATTTTAATGTTATTTCAGGTAATTCCTAAATAAGGATTCACATGAATTTAGCAAAGGCTGACATGTAATTTAAAACTGAAATATTAAATGGAAATAAACTGTAACCCCCTTACTAATATTTCTGGAAAGAAAGCCAGAAGGTGTGGGGAGTAGTTGTGCAAATCCATTGCTAGTTTGTTTATTTTTTTTTTTTTTCAAAAGGACTGGCAATTTAAAGAAAGTAGGGAAAAATACCTCTGTTATGCACACAAAAGTAATGAAAGCAATTCAGCTTAATATTTGGCAACAGCACTCACATGAATGCACTTTTTTTTTCCTGTTTTGACTTGAAAAGAGCAACACAAATTTAGAAGACTAATGAACTCATGATACTCTCCCCTCCTCATTAGAAAAATGAGGATTCCCAATATCCTTCTAATTTTGAAATCTATTTTGCAGTATTGACAGAGAAAACAAGAAATTAAAAAAAAATTACTCTAAAAACATCTATACCGCACATTCTGGACAAGTCACTGTTAGCTTATCCATAGAATCAAATATTAGGTGCTTCCTACAAATTTAAATTTTTCATTTAGGATTGTAAGAAATAGCATTATCAAAACTGCCACTGATTTTCTTTGCCCATGGCATTAGTGACAAGTCTGTGACTTCAATTAATCTCTCTTTGACTTTAATGTTTCAGGACATTCTGATAATGAACACATTCATGTTTCCAGTTATCACTGGTGAACACTTTTACTGAACCTTTGTTAAGGTCACACTTCTAGTTTGGAACATTCCATTCCAGCTCAGCAGAATAAAGCCTAAGTCATTATTTTAAGGAAAAGAAAACAAAACCAGCAACAAAACAAATCACAACAAATCACAGAAAGTTAAATTTTACAGCTTCCATACAACTCAGACTTGAAAACGCATCATGTGTTATTGATCGTATCCCAAGGTCTTTAGGCACCTGATGATCAAAGACGAGGGAAAACATGTCCCTCATTGCCTCAGGGATATCTTTTCTTATTTTACCTTTCTGATGTTTCATATTCCTCAGCCTGTCTCTCATTTGAGGCATTTTTTTCTCACCTACAGTTAAACTTATTGAAACTTCTGGAGAGAATGTGTTGCTTTTCTTCTTTATTACTATTTCAATTAAGGCAATTCCTTCCTTTCAATCCATTAATGCATCAGGACTCATCTAAGTTAATTTGTGATGCATTTGAACTGGAGGAACTCTGGCTGCACACCTTTATGAAGAGACTGCAATTGAGAGAAAAATCAGATCCACTTGATGGGGGCTAACAGATCTACTGACTTGTCATTTTTGGGGATTTCCCTTGACTGTAGTCACCACATCTTTTGTTCCCTAAACCTAAATTTACAAGTCAATAGAAAACCACCTTTTGATTATTTAATTTTTGTAAAAGATTAACATCCTAGAGCAGTTAATGTTTTTTGTGAACACACTGGTGGTGTGGCATTCTGCCATTAGTTTGATAAAATGACAGCCACTATAAAAGAAGTTTGGTCTACAAGTTCTCTCTTCATATGCTTTTTCTGAATAAAACAGTCTTGAACAGATGAAAAAATTAATGCCGAGGGACTTAAAACCTTTTATTTTTAAGACTAAGTTAAGCCACAAAATTTAGACTTCAATCTAGATTTCAAGTTCTTTCTGGGATTAAGACAGTCCCATGTTAAATCTGTTTAAGAAGGACTTGTCCTCCACAAAACTCAGATATATCCACCTCTGGGTAGTCTCCCACTCCTAACTGCCCCTATTTCCATGCAACCTTTGAAGTCTTTCCAACAGCAAAATCTTATTTTCTCCTACACCTCCTAGAAATCAAAATAGGAGAAAACCCAAATTCAGAAGGAACTCTGACAAATTCAGAAAAGTTAAGTATATTTAACAAAAGAATTACTCAGACCCTAGAAAATCAGTCATTCAGTGAGGAGCACAAGTTTCATTTTATGTATTCTAATTATTTGAAAATATATTTTAGAGATATTTCACAATGTTGATGTTCCTTATCCTCTGTTTGATAAGAGTCCCTTTGCAAAACACCTTTGTGGTGTCCAGTGCAGTAGCACAGACTTCAAAGCCATGTCTGCTTAAGGCAGGAGGCTGAACTTCCTGAGTTCTCCAGACTTTTCTTTCAACATAAATTATCCCATGATCTCACAAATACAAATCTAGATAGGGGGAGTAAAAAATAAAATGAAATACCTAAGATTTTTGCTTATTTTCTTTGGGAGGTTTTTTTTTTTTTTTTGTTTTGAGGACATTAGTAGGGGTCTTGGGGTTTTTAATACATTTTTGGAAAGACATTTTTTCATTTGTAACCTAGTTATAGTTGTTTTTCTTGTTAACAGTCCCAGTCTTCCAGAAGAGGGAGTTTGATCCTTTCCTACAGTAATCTAAGAATGAGCAGCTGCAGGTTCCAGATATGACACTTGCAGGTTTCTCTTTGATGAGATTCAAAGAGAAACATGTGTGCCATGTTGCCACAGGTTAAAGTGCTATAAGACCACAGGCTACAGCTCACTCAGTGGGAAGAAGACTTTTGACATTTGAAAAAGCCAGTTTAACAAAGCTCAAACATAACAACATGGAAACCAAGAGGAAAAATAAATAAAAATCAAAGTTGAAACGAAGCATTTTAACAAAGCACAAAAAATCGACACATTTTGCTGTAAGTTTTGTCTGGAAGCTGAAAAATCTTGAAATCCTCAGAGCAGGGATGCCAAACAAACCCTGTTTCTGGTGGCTGGTTCACACAGATTATGAGTGAAGTATGATCAGATTACAGAAGAAATTATGTGATGGCGTTGATGCAACAGCAGGAGCATGGCCTGGTGACCTATAAGCTTTCCAGCCCACTTTTATTCTTCTAGGAAATAATGCATTTATTCTGCAGAAGGATTGGATAGCATTCCCAGTATTTGATAGGGGATCCCTCTTAACTCAAGATTCTGAGTCAAATGGGAAAAATGGGAATGTTAATATGATGGGTAAAAAAACAATACTGAATACTGTAAAACTGAAATACACAGTTTGCATAGAAAAGTAGCTTTCAATGCTAAGAACAATATACTTGTTGGTAAAAAGGAGCAATTTGGTAAAACGAGGTAAGGTGATAAACTCATTTTCAATGTCTCATTCCCCACATTGGAATATGCCCATAGAACAGTCAAAGCTCTAAAGGTTTTACTTTGCCTCAGTAAAAAAGCAGATTAAAAGAAATATCTGCAGCCTACATACAACTTACCTTTCAGGACTCATTGGGCTAGGCAGGTCTGCTCCCGAACACTATAAAGGACAGTACAGGAGTACATTTCTGCAATTTATGTCATAAATAAGTTCCCAACCCTACAGATACACACAGGGCTACAGAAGAATTTCTTGTGCATAGTTGCATTAAGGTTGTATTAAAAAAGCTTAAAATAGAAGTGTTCTACCATTGCTGTTAGCTGTATTTACAGAGGAGGTAGCCCAGACAAAGAAAGCTGAAGTAACATTCTAAATATACTTTCCTTCCAGCATGTGACTGCTGTTTCTGTTCTTTTTGTCCCATTATTATTTCCTCCATATAATGGAGAAGATGACAGAGAGAGAGAGTTCAGGGACTTCTCCTGCACACTGTCAGCATGGCAGACAGATTTCCTCCTCAGACAGAGCCTGGGTGGCTTTTCCATGCAGCCTTTTGCCCTGTTGGTGACATTATTACTTTGTTAGGTTCCCACATGTCTGAGGCTCCCATAGTTTAGGCAAGTTTTTCTCATACTCCAAGATTACCTAACTTCTCAAACTACTTATGTTTGGATTGTTTTGGATTCTTTTTTAATAACTTTCTCTTATAGCCAGAAAATCTTGTCAAGAATAGAGATATTAAGGGAAGTGGAAGCTGTTACATCTGTGACACCTAAAGGTCCAGTCACAGAGCTTGTGCCTGGAGTGTTTTGATGTTGGTCTGTGTGTGTTTTAATTTTTCTTTTTTTTCTTAGGACTTTAATCCTGTCTTTGAGCTGAAGGAAGGTAGCAGGTGGCAGATCTGACTGCAAGAAACCATGGATGCCAATTCAGGAACTCTGAAACACCATCTAGTAGTTTCAAAAAGTGTTTCCTGAAAACACAATCTTAAATACCTTCATCATTTAGTTGAATTAAACTACATGGATGTGATCTAGCATGCATTAATCCATATGAAGTAATACATAATTTGTATTAATATCTGTGATACAAAGTCAAGACCTGCCTAACACACATCTAGAATGAGGCAAGAAGCTGGTGTTAAAAGTATTGCAGGGCCATAACACACTATTTTCCACTATGCAAATGATATGCAGATAGTAGCTACACTGAACAAGCTTGGTTTGTTTTAGCAGGCTATTTAAAAAACAACAACCAAAAAAAATCAAGATGCTTTGGCCCATATACATAAGTAACAACTTTACAGCAAAATTGTTGCTATTTATCAAGTGACTGGTACAGATTCACTTTCCAGTCACGAAGAGGGTATATTCTGAAAATACAACCTGTGGTATCACAGGCGAGGTAGGACAAAAACATTACTTCAGTATTTCATGCATACAAACTTCATATAAGCTAAATGTTAGCAAAAGTGTCATCAACAGCACATTCAGCACCAGGAACACCCTGAGCAATCCCATGAAACTCAATGTGCTGGACTTGTTCATAAAGCTTGACTGGCACCAGCCGGTGCTGGCTCCGTGCAGCCCAGACTAAAGAGCCCTCATTGCATTTTCCAGCTTTCAGAAATTCAGTGCGGCATTTAAAAAATCACTTCTTTCTGAAGCCACCTCCAAATTCACCCTTCAGCCATTCTCTTTCTAATCCAAACACATTCAACCACAAACCTAAGTTTTGGCAGTGCAAACCCAGAGCCTCTGATGATGATAATACTGTGCTTGACTACTGTGTCAAATACTTTTTACACTCCTCAGGTTATGCAAATTACAAACACTTGTGCTACTGAGTGCTACTTATCAGCATGATATTATTTTTTTTTCCTCTCATCAGAAGAAAGATAACTGATTTAACTCCTGAACAAAATAATGTCACTGTCCAGCTGCAGCAGAAAATTCAATTATCTTCCTTCCAAGCTTGACATCCTTAGAACAAGTGCATGTGTACACATGTACACTGACATATATCACATTATGCCAGAACACAGATATGGACCTGAACTGGACCTGTCTTTACTCTTTTGAAAACAGACAAGGCTCAAATATAAGTTAAATTTCAAAACTGACTAGAAACATACCTAACTCATGTTAAACTTCTTCATTCATACCAAAAGAGAGGCTCCTTTTGGGCCACAGGTGTGTCCAGAGGACCCATGACAAAGTCAAGCCAAAGCCCCTCCTCCTTACATACTCTAACTAATACCATTTTGAAAGAAAATCTCAACAAAATAAAAAAAAAGTAGTTTTTGTTTTCAAAAGGTATAAAAAGGCTGTTTCAGCAGCACTTAGCCTCACTATCATGTGGCTGAAAAATGCTCTGGAAACAATCCAGCCAGAACCCAACTGGAGTAAGCATCTCCTACTGAAGACAAGCAAGTCTGCACAACCAACACAAAGAAAGAAACAAAGATAATCTGTCTGCACCAGATAAACACTGTGGGGCTTTTGGTCTTGTTAGATGCAGCCTAATCTGGGAGCTTTTTGGGGCTTTGTGGTGGATCTGCACGGATTTAACCTCTACTCTTGAGAGAGTAAAGCCAGAGTCCCCTGAAAACCAGGTCAGACAGAACTGCTTTTCATTAACTGTCCATTCCCACACCTCTAGGATACAAACTACCTTTTTCCTTGACATATACACAGCTTCTGTACTGACACATGCACATACAACTTGGCTGAGGTAAAATCTGCCTGCTCACTACAAGCTCTGCACTTTACCATTAAAGGTCAAGCTAAGGAGAAAATGAACCAAACACAAAAACTGAAATGGGAGCTACACAACACAGAGAACTACAAAGCAACAGATGCCTTTGGAAACAGGTTTTCAAATGGAAAAGCACAAGAAAATAAATTTAAAAAACACAAAGACTAAAAAAACAAGCTTTGTTCTTCAAAAAAAATCAAACCAAAACAATTAAAATCTAATTTTAAAGAGTACTAAAGACCAGAAGACTTAATATGCTACAGTTTCCAGGTATGTGAACAAAACCAAGAGATTGGATATGACCCTTTGTTGTACGTCACTCCATTTAAAAATGTAAGATAAACAAAATTAATTGGATTGACCTTCAAAAAATTAATCTTGGATAATATTTTTGGCATAGTTTTCTTAGTCAAGAGAATTTAGAACAGGAAACGGTGGAGTAAGAGAAGATAATGCAGATGTTATTCTGACATGTAGAAAGTTACTTTGTCTCCACAGTACTATCTGAAAGTACATCTTTATTATTTATTATATAGGCAAATAGACAACAAATCACTTGTCCAAGTGAAAAATAATTAACTTCCATATAAACTGATATAAACTGCTTCCAAGGAGATTATAATCTCTTCGGTGCCACACAATGTGCATTTATTTCCTTTTGAAGGAACCACTTTGCACTCTATACCGGGTTTCCTTTTAGATTATGTAATTTTACTTGTTGTTGAGTCGAAAGGAGAGAAACACAAATGTTTTGGCTCTAAGCAGGGACAGTATTATTCCAAACCATAGGGAACCACGTGCCCTGCTGGAGCAGCACATGTTTCACAAGAACAGAGACCGGCTGACGTGGTTTTACCCTACCAGCAAGAGCATCGCACAACTGCAGTGGCCTCCAGCAGGGACTGACTGACTACAGGCAAAGGGTCATCTCACATGGCAAGAGCAGCCTCCAGCATGGATTGGAAATAGAAGAAAAACGTTTGACGTACTTGGATCTGACAAGATTGAGTCGGTTTTCGGCAAAAATTGGTCACAGCGGACTCCTTGGTAGCCCTCTTTGCACCTGAGGAAAAGGGGATAAATGACAAACATACGCATGCGGCAGTGAAAGGTTAATCTCAAGGCAACAAACCAACCCTGCCAACACAGCTCCACAATATGCAAGTTATTTGCACTCTAATGGGAGCATGGTTATTACTGGAACACAGTGGAAGCAGGTAAAATAATTTATGTTTCAAAAAATTTCCCCTCAAACCTTTTGATTATTTTAGAAACTACGAAAACAAACATTGTTCTAGCACAAGCATTCTTTTATACATCAATTCAGTGAAACAACCAAAGAAAAAAACACTATAAAGTATGCATAGCTGCAAATAAAATAAACTCTTTAGGTAACATAGCAATTTATAAAGCTTCCATGCTGCACAAACCATGAGACAGACAACTTCTCTCTGGCTGTCTGAAAAAGCAGGGAACAGTTAGCTAGCCATTAATTTTAATACCAGTTTATACTGTGCTTAGATAGACATCACCAGGCATTGTTTGCCAGCAGGAAGTTTAAGATGCCTGTGAGATCAGATTTTAAAGCACATAAACCAGAATGCCCTCCTGCCTCAACAAACAAGAACTGGCTTTGACTGAGATTGTAATACTATTATTTATCTTGAAGCCTTACTTTGAAGAAATTCCATTTGCTGCTTTTGAACTGTTCTCAGAAGTCTCATTTCAACTAAGTGTATCAGAATCAGATCTTTAATTATTTATTCGTCAAGCAGTTTTTCAGAGGAAAGTGATGGACACTTTAATTATAAATGATAGCACCAGGGATTCCTTATCTCCCAAAGCTCTTGCACATCACATAAGCAATATGCTCAAATCAGCATCACCAGCTTTCATTAGGGTTGACAACTGCAGCTTGAATGATGTGATAATGTCAGGAGAAGAAGTTATCTGTTCCTTCACAATGTTTGTACTCAGGCCTCCTCTAAATGTTGCCTTTAAATACGCTTTTGGTTTTATAAATTAATGGTTCAATGAGAAGTGCATCTCACCAGCATTGACTGGGATTAGGAAGAACATTTGTGAGAAAATATTTAAACTATATTCCCCTCAGACCATAAATGTAGTAAAAACCTGCAGTAAGAGAAAGATTTAAAACCCCCATACATATAATATTTCAAAACCTCCCTTTTGGCCTTTCTCCCTGATGGATATGAGGTACTGCTTTGGAGATCAGCTTCCTCCCACTACTTGCCTATCTATAAAATAACTGACTTGAAAAAACTGCTCAGGTTTTGTTTCATTCAGATCCCATGACAGCGGCCATAAGCTATCGGTCAATGAAAAAATGTTCAATTAATTAAAACTGTCCACTAGTCAGAAAAACTGAAGCCCACATGTACTGAGGTACTGACACATGCATCTTCTGCCTCTGATTAAGAAACATCAAAAGCTGCCTCACATCAAAAAGAACCCCTTCTTCACAGTCCTGAGAAGAGCTGGCAGATCTCATACCAAAGTTTAAGCACAACCTGCACTGGTGGGGATTCTTGCCTTTCTATGAGCATTTTCTATTCACTTTTTGAAACACATTTGCACCTGCCCTGGTTATTTATAAATCCCATATTACAGGCTTAAGACCCTCTATGCTAAACTGTTGGTCATAAAAGCATGTGAGGAGAGAGTCACAGAGTGGTATCTCCTGCAAGAGCAGTGCCAAGAGCTCATGGGTGTGTGTGGACATTTTCACTTACCTGTACCTCTGACAAACACGCCGCAAGGGGAATGTGTTTCTTTCAAAATTTAGTGCAGAAGTGGATGATACTCCAAAGGATAATCTTTTAATGTAACACCATAGCTTCACACTCAGATAACATCTATTATGGTGAGACTGCACCTTGAATGCTGTGTCCAGTTCTCTGTCCCTCAATACAAGAGGGACATTCAGTGCTGGAGCGAGTCCAGACAAGGGCAACTGGGCTGGTGAAGGGAGTGGAGCACAAAGGAGGAGTGCTGAGGGAATTGGAGAGGTTTAGCCAGAGAAAAGGAGGCTCAGGAGGGACCTTACTGCTCTCAACAGGTCCCTGAAAAGAGGGTGCAGTGAGGTGGGGGCTGGTCTCTTCTCCCAGGTAAGAAGTGACAGGATGAGAGGGAATAGCCTCAAACTGCACCAGGGAAGGGTTAGATTGGGTATTAGGAAAAAATTCTTTACTGACTCTGTGGTCAGGCATTGGAACAGGCTGCCATGGGAAGTGATGGAGTCAGCACCTCTGGAGCTATTTAAAGCTGTAGATGTGGTGCTGAGGGACATGGTTTAGACACAGGTTTGGGTTAACAGTGGATTTACTGATCCTAGAGGGCTTTATCAGCCTCAGTTATTCTACAACTTGATGGCCAAACATAGCTTGGTTTTTTAAATTGCATTAAGTTTTTCAGCAAAGATAAAAATTAAGTCTTCTACTTCCCTAAACAAATTCTTTTTTAAATCTCCGAAAGCAAATAACAGCAATAATTGCTCTGCCATTATGACAGTTCAAGTTCAAACTTTTGCACGTTAAGCCCTTAAGCCTTGCAGAATATACATTTGATAGTTATAATGCTACAATATGATAAAAGTTGATCATGTGGCATCCCATAATCTCAGCTAAACCATCTACCATGTGTCCTAAATAGGCAGATGTGATATGCACACATGCTGCTCATTGGTATCACACCTCTAGGTAAGAGAGCACAACAACCCACTGCAGAAAACCCTATGAAAGCAGCACTGTGGTGACACACACAGCAGTTCAGCAAAGTCCAAATGAGGTCACTCAATATTGCCATATGCAGTGTGAATGATCAAATATATATTTATGGATGCATCAAAAAAGCCATGAGTTACCAGAGAAACTTTGAGAAATGCTTAGGTGCAGCTTATCGTTTCAGAAATGATCACTTGATTCTAAGACAACTAATGTTTATTAGAGATACCATTAAATAAAAAAAAATAAAAAAAAGAAATAAAAATAGAAAAGAAAAAAAGAAAAATAACCTGGATAAGATTATCCAGGTTATTTTTGCTCTGATGTGCATGCGGGACCCCTGCAGCAAAGGCTGGAGAGGACAGCCTAAGATCCATTCCAGCACCAGGAACAGCTCCTCTCCTCTGCCGAAGCACTGCACTGCACCAGCAGGCCTGGGCTTAATGCACACCATGGCAAAGGGGTCTAAAAATTGTGTTAATTGCAGCCTCTTTGCAGAGTAAATAGGGAAAAAAAGGGAATTATCTTTTTGCATTCAGATTTTCACCTAAATGAGTGTGTCTGTCTAGGCTCTAGACCAAAAATATCATCAGGATAGTACTGTATGAATGGAATTAGCTAAATCCTTCTGACTACACGGTATGAAAAGACAAGCACAGGTAAAGCTACTCTACACTGCTGAAATGCTTGCAAACAGCATATCCCTAACTGATAAGTGCTAAATACAGATAAGATTATTTCATCATGTCTTCTTCACATCTTTTTTTGGCAATGTGCTTTCCCAGATGATTTTTTGAGGTCACCAGTAACAAACTGCATTGTGCGTTGCACTTTGTGAAGTCACACAATGACCTCTGTGTGAAAACTTACAGGCAGAAACACATCTCTCATTCCTCGTGAGAAGCCTTTTTCCCTCTTTACTTAAGCACATTTGCACCTAACTATTAAAAAGTAAAGTACAGTATGAGACTTTATTCATTCTTTCATTGTTTTTGCTAATGTTAAACAGTACTAATACATGTTTGTTCTAGTCAAAGAGATCACAGACACTTTCTGTGGATATTTCCCAGAACTGTTTCTTGTACAACCTTATGGAGCCAAGGGACATTTCAAATAGATGACTGTGTCACTCATAAGACTAACACAGCACTCTAACTTTTAATGTTGGATTCGTTTGAAAAAGTGAAGTGAATGGGGGTGAGGGTGGAGCAAATTGCACAATAAACAAAGATGAAGAATAAAATAGATTTAAGTCAGCAGAAAAGGAAGAAAGAGAACCTGCACAGAAAACGTAGGGTAGGACATAAAACTTTAGGCCAAGAAGCCAATACTATCAGGATTTACATTTTCCCCAAACACTTCCATATAGAATTCCACATCCCTATTAAGCCTACATATTTACTTGTCAAGGGACAGGAAGGTGGAGAATGCAGAAGAGAGAGTGGCAGCAGCAAACTGCAGAGGCTAGGAAAGAAGGCAACACTAAATCCCCATCCCTTTCCTCCTCCTCTGTGATATCCATCCATCTGAAATGGCAAAAATTCTCCCTCTTCCCCAAGTGTTGCCTCTGACCATTTGAAGAATTATGCAGAAAATAGTTTTTCTGCACAATGAATTTGCGAAATATAAAGTATATAAGTTCATTTCAAATGAAAATTTTGAAAGTAACGTGGCATCTCAGGGACAGACTACACCAGAAGAGAAAGCTGTAGGACTACACACCAGGAAAATAAGCATGTCATAGGCCAAAGGTGATTTGTAATATTAAATAAAAAAAAAGTCATAATAGCGCAGTGCCCAAAAGATTAACTTATATGAACCTATAATCTGATTCTAGTCTCATAAACAGGAGTAATCCAATTTGAAGGATGGAATTAATAGTACCTATGAAAAATGAAATTTAATTTTTGCAGTGAATCCAAATCAACACACATTTCCATCCCCTTGTAAAACTGCAAATTGGCAGTCTCAAAGATGACATTAATTAGAATGATCCATCTCAGTGGATCAGTTGCAAATTATTTTCTCCTGACACCATTATATCCCCTGCACTAAGATTCAGATACCAGTAAGAGAACATATTGCAGCTCTTATTTATCCTCTAAGAGAGAAATCCAAGATCATGATAAGAAAATATTCTAATGGTCTATAAATTTCGATCAAGTATTTATTTTCACACAGAGAATGCCATACTCTTTAACCCGGGTCAGAGAATCAGTTACACAATAAATCTATGATAGCAAGCCATGACATTATACAGGCCATTGGGCTGTCCCACAGTCTAGCCTGAAATATGCTGTTAACAATGAAAAATAATTCCTTTGCTCTGCAGGTAAGCTAAATATAGATTTCTGTGCCTGCAAGGAGAATGACCTTAGCTGGCATACATAGAAATTTTACATTTACTATTTGGATTGTTATTGGGTGAAGATTTTATTCACAAGGGAGGAAAAATTAATCTTAACAGTAAGGGTCAGACAGCATATCTGGTCATTTAAGACATGCAGCCAGTCTAAGTAGAAAAGGAGCTTCCTTGGTTCCACAGATCAGGCCACCACATCACAAGTGAGAACACTGTGCTCAAAACCAGAGAGAAATGAACCCTTCAGGAAAATCAGTAGTTTGCAGTCTGCTGGTCAGGAACCCACCTGAGGTGGAAGATTCACATTCAGTTTTTGGTGTGAGAATGGAGCATTAGAGGCTCAAAGCCAGGTTTTCCATATTGCAGAAATGTCCTGATCATTTGAGTGTCATCTATTCTGAGAAGAAGCTCCTTTCTTCAAGTTCTACCCCTATGGTCTGTGCTGTGCCCAACATAAAACCTACTAACTAAAATTAAACTAAATTCAATATAAGCACATAAAACCACACTAAATTAAGATCACATGAATGCATGGCATTAAAAAGAACAAACTGGGGATCCAGTAAGGAACTAGCTAAAGAAACACTGCTTCTTGAGCATGCTCATGAATCCCTTCAGATGGGAAGGCCTGAGCAATAATCCAGCACACTCACCCTCCTATTTTCCTTTTTTTTTAGCCCTTTCAAAAAAGTCAATTTTAGATAATCCCCACAACAGAGAGGCTACTTACTGTATAATAAAAGTTTCATATAGGGTTTTAACTTGATTTTGTTAAGACCTTGCAATCTATTATGTGGCTGAATTAAGGTCTGTAGCTGCCTCCTCTTTTTCTTTCCTTAGAGAAATAGTACAACTCTTACAGAATGGACAACATCAACTTTAAAAGGAAACCCAAAACCCCACGTGTCTGTCAGTTTTCTTTAAAAATGTTGTAACTATTAAAAATAAGTAGAGCAAATAACCAGAAAGGAAATTATCTTGAGAAGGCAGACAAAGAATAGTAAAGAAAGGGATTTTTTTACATTATTTTCTGTGGAACACTCTAACGTCATAGAGAAATTATAGTCTGATTGTTAAAAATCATATTTATGGTTGGTACAATTCACTGTATTCTTCAGTATGTAAATTGTCAGTGCAGCTCTCCAACAGGGAAGGACTGCTATGCTCTCTCAGTAGATGGCATAAAGAGTAGAGGTCACAGCTACTAAACCCTGAGACATTGCCCAGATTTAGATAATAAAACTTCCAGCTAATTTGTTGACTCCAGTGTTTCAGGATCCTTTAGCCTTGGAGAAACTAAATGGGGACAGTTTAGTAAATCTTCTGTAGGAACCACTGGACTAAATGAGGCTTTTAACATTTGAAAAGGAGTTATGTGGATTTGACTTAAATGCCTCATCCATAATTATGCTGGAACTACTGAATGATCATTCCTCTCCTGATATAGATGGCTTGCCTTCTTTGTCTTTCCTAACAGGTAAGTCATAACAAGAAATAAAATCAACAAGATATGTTGGTAAAGCCGTTCAAGCCATCCAGCCGTCCATGACAGCACCTGAACTAATGATAATTTCCCTTCCCTCAACAACAGACAATTTTTAATTTGAAGGTGTTTCCTTAAAAGAAAAAAAAAAAAAGAAAGTTTCATATTCCCAACCAATGCACATAGCCTAAGCACAATTGTTACATAATGGTTCCAGACTACTAAATTCACTTAGAGCTCTGGTTAGGTTTTGTATCCAAAGATACATAAATATATTATTGATAGTTATTTGCTACCAAATTCATTTGTGGCATAACCACACATGGATAACAGTTCACAATAATACATGGTCTTTGTGTTTTTCAAGGGATAAGAATTACCTTTGTCATCTGCCTTAATCTCCTTAACAACAAACCATATCTGTAAACCACAAAAAAACCTTAGAAATGGTCTGAGTATCACCTAACAAACCAAATGTTTAACCAACTAAATGAGCAATCATTTCTTTGCTGTTCTGAGTTTAACCAACCAGAAAAACTGAAAAGCTTTGATTAGGTTCCTCCACAAGATACCTCTGTGATCAATGATTTACCATGGATGATAAATGAACATAGTCTTTCATTATGCATGGCAGTCATCAGCCATGAGAAAGATTTTGAATAAATGGAAAGTGATTTCATACCATATTCAAAGCCTCACACAGCACAGATGAAAGCCACCTTCAATACTTGAAAAAACAAATGAAAACAAGACCCTTGCTTTATATTAAGCCTGCCCAAGATTGCCATTTTATAAATAAAAACCCTTCAAAACTCTTCTTGAAAACATCTGCCAGGAACCTAGTTAGAAAAAAAAAATCTAAGAAATCAATAAAAGGACTGAAAGATGTAAGATTTATATTTGGTATCATGGGGTTTGGTGCCCTTCAAGAGCCATTTGTTAAAGATGGCAATTATAACAACAAATGAGGTAATTGTAAGGAGAGGTGCAAACTCACTCCTGAGTGGCTTAACAGGTTTGCTGGATGTGTCTCTTCCCACTTTCCTTCCCACAAATATTACAAGCCCAACATTAAAATCTTTGGCTTCCAGCTACTTCATAAAAGCAACAGAGCCCTGGACTTTTTTCAAAAACTGTCAAATACATTTTTCACCTTATTACATTGAATATTTCCCAATTCAATAGTACGACCAAAAAATACTCAGAGAAATTATTGTCTTTGTTTCAAGCCCAAGCTAGAAGTACAAAGGATCCTTTGCTTATCATGGCAAAGGCATGCAAGACTGGCCCTGCATAATAAAGACCGTTTTTCAAATGGCACCATTTTTCAAAACTTTCTATTTAATTTTTTTGACAAAATTTAAAATACACCCAGGAATTCAGCTTGTCTAGTCATAATATCTACACTGAATACTGCTTGTCACAGACTCCTCTCCTAAAAAGCTCAAGGTCACATCAAGCCAGTGCTTACCTACAGAGACAGGAACTCAAAAACCCTCAGTAATTCAGAGAGCCATTTGCTTTGTACCTGTTTTTATACCTGGCTTGAAAAAAATAATTGGAGCCACTCAGAGGTGTCAGTAAAGTATCCTTAACTCCTACCAGATGGTCTACACAAACCATGGCTCCTGACTTCAAGGCAGGAGATAAACATGCCTCTGCTACTGTATTTTCTATGGTCTCCACACATCACATTTCAGAGAGAAGAACAATTTGACACACACTGTAATTGCCTACCAAAGTTCAAACAGAGGAACATTTTGCAGAATAACCCTTCCCTAGCATATTAAATATCATTTAGAGCCCAGAGGAAGACTAGTTTTAAAATTCAAACAGGCCGCTCTCTGGAGATCTGTAAAACTGCTGACTAAAAAACTAAAAATCTTTAAAGTTGCTCTATTATACAGAAAGTTTTAGTCTTGTGCAGAATATTCTTTTTTCTTAAAGCTCTATGTATTGCAATGACATTATGGCATAAGTCTCCCTATATAGATGCAGCCTTCTGAAAAAAAACCCGCACCACAAAAAAATTCTAGGGAATCAAGTGTTTTGGTCCATGAGTTATTAATGTAACTTAATAAAGCTTCACCAGCCAAAATATTTGTAATTTAGTAGGGTTTGGATGAACATGTTTCAGACCACAGGGTGTGTATTACCTGCAGGAAATACCCCTTGACTACAAATAGTACCTGACCCATCAGTGACATTATTACTTACTTGTGCAAAAAGGAAACTTTTTCCCCAATGGAAAACTAGGAATGTGGATATTTTCTATATAAGACAAAATTATGCACAGAAAAGAATAGTGTTCACAAAAGGACCTGCAACGTTTGAATGAACAATTTTCATCTCCTCTCAACACTTTTACAAAAAGTAGGCAGTTGCATGAGAAGCCACCCATGCTCTGCCACCACCTGCCAAGCCCAACAAAAGGGAAAACTTTGAGGATTGGAGTATTATGAAATAACAGTAACTCCAATGGGTAGCACAGATGTGACATGCTTGCTGCCAGAACATACTGGTCATACATACAAGACTCTTTCTTGATTCCATTTTCAAAATAATGGCAGCAGAAAGCAACAATCAGGAAAGTCATTGTCCCCATTTAAGATCGTTTTGTGGATTAGAATTAGTCTCTGACAAGACGTCCCTAGGAAATTTGATGAATACATTTGCTTCTCTTGAATTCCTAATCATAAATCAACTGAACTGAACTCAGCCATGTGTTCCTGATAATTCTCTTCTGAATTCAGGTGAAAGAAAGGCAGCAGAGCTCACACTGCCTGTAGACAGTGCTACAAAATCCTCCCCATCACATACACACAAAAGGAGCAGAACAGGTCATTCTGATTGTATTCATTCCTATTTCAAAGGAACTAATTTCTAAAGACTAAAACCTTTAGAAGGAAAAAAGCAGAGGTTGCCTGCTCAGCTGCTCAGCTCCAGGAGCCACCCCACTCTCCTTTTGTGTGACCTTCAGCCTGTTAGTGAACAGCATCATCATCCCTGCCAGTGCTGCTGGAATAGCAGTGTCACAAGATCAGCATAGCCTTCCCTGTGGCTGGAATTTTTTGAGGTAAATTTATCCAGAGATATGCAATAATGGTGGCAATGTAAACACTAAAGCCATTTGGGTAATAAAATAAATACACCTCTGTCATTTTGTGCAGAAAGGAGAAATCCTGTATTGTCAAGCTCACTTATTATGTTTTTTTCCAGGAAAAAATACTGAGAATTTTTATCAAGTGCAGCTAGGTTAATGAAACATGCATTAAACATTGATTACAAGAAAAATTAGGATATTCTAATTTTCATTTTTAGATTGAGATTCTAAAATATTAATATACCAAGTAAGAACAAAGCAAATCTTGGCATTTCCATCCACTGCCATGCAGGATATGAGTCCCTTTCTAGAAACAGGACATAAAGGCTCCTTGTGTTTTGGAGCACAGAACAGAAATGTGCTGCCTTTGGCTGGAGTAGAGTTCATTTTCTTCATAGCAGCTGCTCCAGAGCTACATTTTGGATTTGTGCTGGAAGCAGGGTTGATAATACAGGGATGTTTTCCTTGCTGCTGAGTTGTGTTTGCACATCATAATAAGGCCTTTCCTGTGTCTGGCACTGAGGAGGCTGAGGGTGCTCAAGGAGCTGGGAGAGGACACAGCCAGGACAGCTGGCCCCAGGTGACCAAAGGGACCACACCACACGGTGCCATGCTCAGCAATACAAAGAAGCTGGGAGAAGGACAAAGAAGAGGGTGACATTTGGAGTGATGATTTCTGTCTTCCCCAGCCATCTCTTTTGGGAGTGGCTGAACACCTGACTGAGGATGGGAAATAGTGAATTCATTCCTTGTTTTGCTTTGCTCACATGCAGGGCTTTTGTTTTCCCTATTAAAACTGGCTTTTCTTCAACCCACAAGTTTTCTCCCTCTTCCCCTTTCAATTCTCATCCCATCACTGGGGGGGAAGGAGCAGTGAAACCCTGGGGTGAAAGCACAACAAACAAGCAGGGAGGAAAGCCTTGTGTCCATGACTTCTGAGGCTGGGTACCAGCCAAACCACCGACACGCCAAGGCCAGGAGGGCTCCAGTATCCAGACACCAGCTGCACCATTTAGCTTCAAGAGTTTACTTTTCCTCCTTTGTTAGGGCCTTAATGTCAGCAGTGCCACAGAGAGTCAGAGGAAAGACCCTGCAAGTTGGTGTGCAGCAAATCTGCAGAGAAGCAGCGGCTGTTGGAAGAAACCTGCTCTCTCTATTCCCCTGTAATTTTCCACCCAGGCAGACAAGGAGGAAAGTACTCAGCAAACCAGAAGAACTTTCAGGGCTGCCTCTGGGACACAGCATTCCAACAACAGAGCTGTAAACAGAACAGGTGGGGGCTCCTGCAGGTACAATTGCCAGCTGAGTGCCCAAAAAACACTTTAAAACAATCAGCTCTGCATTTGACCCAGTCTTCAACTTGTCAAAGAGACAGCACTGGTGTCTTTATGGCTTACTGGTTAGTTATTTTTCACTGTCAAAAAATTCACTGACTACACACTTGAGTCTCATCCCTCTACCTCTCTTGATACCTTGTTCAATTCTCTAAACATCTCAGAAGCTCAAGGTTTTGTTGTTTCAGTATAATGCTACAGTTGCTTATTCAAATACTGTTTATATCATGGCCCATAGACAAACCGCTCAACAGGGATTACTGCTCACAAATCTACCATGCTTTTTGGTAAAATTTGGCAGCCCAAGGTGTGTTCCATGATGCAGTAGTTATTTTGTTAGGGTTAACTGAGTTAGCTAATCTAAGCTTACCTTGGACATTTCTTAATTCCCTTTGTTACAGACTATTCTAAATGAAATATTGCCACCCTTGATATTTTCACTCTGTTGCTATTTACTGGCATTTCTCTCCTCATAACTGCACAGCTAAATAACTGCATTTATATAGAAATTGATTGTTCAAAAGTCAGACCAGCCCTGCAGTAAAACAGTTTATCTCACTTTTGTGCATGGAATTGATATATGAAAATATTTATACTATGACTGGAGTAATTACTCTACAAACTCATTATATGTTTACCTGCGCCTCTAATGAGGTTTTTCCCCCATCTGTATGTCATAAGTTCCTTTAAATGTCAGTACATAGATCAGAAAATAAAAAATGACCAGTCTTGCTTTTTCCAATAATACCAAATAACCTTTTCCTTCTTGGTTGTCTTTGCTGTCTTTCACATTTATTAGAAATGAGACACTCATTAATTTTATTTATTTTTACCAACTCAGTGTGTTTCTAAACAGAAGAGAACAGTTCTGAAAAATATCCTCATCATCTTTTGCTTATTGCTGAAATATGTTGGCTCTTCCTTTTAGAAATTGTTGCCCCTTTACTCCCCTCCACTACTTAAATGATCTACATGGTAAATTCAATTTGGATTTTATCCTGCTAAGATGATTTATAGTATATTTTTCATACAAAACAATACTTCCATTTTGAAAAATGGAAAAATAAAACCTGGTTTAGAGCTATGCTATTCCATTTTACAGAGAAAAAGTAAGATTCAGTAACAAAATGATGCCTTATTACATCCACTCGAAGAGGTGAAAGCCACAGTTCTCCAGCCCAAATATGTTCCTACCAAGTGCTTAGTGGGGAAGAAAACTTCTCAAAATATCTGGCTAATATTTGAATGAAACAATTAAGATAACCAGCAAAAAGTGAGGGAATTCATATACTTGTAGTTCAAAATACTCTTCATTTACTTCATACAAGTCTGAGTTCAAGATTCATAAAGAAAAAGACATCAACTGCACTTCAACTTGGTGTTGCCTTCAATTTATTTTGTGCTAAACAATCTGTCAGAATTCACATGGGACTTACAGTGAAATGGTTTAATTTGATTTGATATAAAATTTTTAAATGGAACCTGATGCAATAGAGATTAATACACTCATGCTACAAACTTGGAGTTAGCTTCATGTCTAAACATCTCAAGTCTTATAAATAACATTAAGGAAGATACACACTACTGTCCTTTTATACGCTTAATGAACTTTTTAAAGATTGTACTATTGATTTAAATCCATGAGATTTAAATCCATGTTCACATTAACTTGCTTCTATTATTTCTCTGGAGTCAAAAAACATCCACGAAATGAATGAAAACAGATATTTCTGGGGCAAAAGTCAAGTTAAACTTGGGCTAGAAATCAGCATTTTAAAGTCCCAGGTTAACATGCTCTAATGTAAAGCATAAAATTAATGACTTATGTTTGTTCTTATCCATTTTGACATGCCTGGTTTTATCATTTAATTTAGCCTAATTACAAGCTAAATGCTAAAAAACAAAAAAAGGAACCCAAAACCAAAACAAAACACAAGAAACTTAAACTTGGTGTCTGAATTAGCAAATTGACATTTTCCCACTGATTTTAGAATATATTTCTTGCATTACAAACCATATGGCTACTACACAAAAATAATAGAAATAAAAACATCTGCATTAATTTTAGCAGACAGGTAAACATATATTTTAATTCCAAACAATGCTTTTCAAGAGTTTCATCTTTTGATGGTAATCATAAACTCAAGAAAATTGTTCATCTTTATCATCTACAAAAATATCTTCCTGGTTTCATAAAAAATGGTTCTCCCAGATATTAAATATAAAATTATGCCTTATTTAAACAAACTCAATCTGCAAAGATTTACAATTTAATATAAAGGCTTCTGTCTCCAGAGCCATATCACAGAAAATTAAATCCATCAATTCTGAATTTTTTTTTTTTTCCTTTGAAACTTCAAAATCTACTCGAGTCAGGAAAAAAACATTTCAAGCAATTAGAAGAGTTTTGCATATCTATCACTGCTAATAGCCTGAGCCCCAGAGTGCTGTGGAGGGGAATCAGTGCAGTAAATAAGTAACAAGGGTGTGTCAGGGAAGAGCTGCTTTCTTCAGCACCTTCCTGGAGCTCGTTTTTGGACAGCCCCAGGCCCTTCTCTCTCCACAGAACACAGAAATAAACTCTCCCAGTGTTACCCAGTGAAAAGACAGAAGGCTCCATTTAAACACCTCTGGTTTACTGTGAGGGTTGCAAAATATTCTAACAGGTTGCCCAGATATCCATCTTTTGAAATATTCAAAACTCACGGGGAAAGTGCTGGACAGTCTGAAGTAACTGATCAGCTGACAGGGGGATGGATCAGATCATCTGTAGAGGTGTCTTCCTACCTTAACAATTCTCTCATCAATGAAAAGATCATTTCTCTGACAATTACAATAGTTCCCACTGCAAAAACAAACAAACATAGAACCAACCCCCACATGAACCCCTTCTCACCCAACCTAGAACAAAATGAAATCAATTCTAGAGAAGCCACCTTTAATGAAGCCCAATATATTTCCTCAAGTATAACTGTTAACAATCATTCAGCATCATGAGCCACAGATAAGAAGAAAACAGACTTCCAAATCTGAAAATAACATCCTCTGCTTTGTAAGTAAAGAGCTCACATGAATCATGGAAATCAATCAAAGAGGTTCCTTTACTTACTAAAGCAATCTAGGATCTGTCTCTCCCCCTCTCTATATATATATCTTGTTTTCTTCCTTCCATGCCCCAGAGCTTGAGGAGGTCTGGTTTCATCACCATTGCTTTCAAAGTAACTCACCTCACTTAGAGTCATAATACAATAAATAAATGACATAAATGAAATGCCACATATGAGGTGATTATATTAGTTCCATTTTTCCCACTTTTTATAAAAAAATTTGAAGACTTTTGACCTTTCTATCCTATTTTGATTGATACAGTACATTGCACCCTGAGGAGATAAAAAACAGGAAGCATGAGCTAAAGCAGAGACAGAGGCAAAGCAAAAGATTGCATACAGCTTGGAGAAAGCAATTTACAGCTAAGCAGATGGCTGGAAAAAAACGAGCCATTTTTCTTGAGTCTGGCTGATGTGATCTGTACTAATTCACTACTGGAAAGCAACTACCAAACCCATCAGCACAATAAAAGCATTTGTAAAACATTGCACCTATTTTTTTCAGCCACCTCAATCAGAGGCTTACTGAATTCTTCCTCAAGACCCTTATATTTCAACAATCACCCATAGCCTTTCTGCATGCTCCTGCTATCTCTATGTATGGAGCTGACGATTTCAGAAAAAGGAGGGCCTTTGATGATTCATAAAAGGGAAGCAGCACTAGTTAGATTACAAAGAAAGTGCAGCAAAACCACTTCTGAAGTTCACTGTGTATAACTGAGCTTATCCAAGCCTTGGGCCTTCCTTGGGAAGAAGGAATACGTATACAGAACAAAGGTTTCTCAGAGCAAGTGGAAATGAAAATAAGAATGTCTCAGGACTGCTTTTTTAATGTAGAGCCTTAGCTTCCTTCACCTCCACCTCAGTGTCCAGCCAGCATCCGACCATCACCTCAGTGAAACAGGGGGAGTCAAATTCACTGCACAGCCTTCCTAATGCCCCTGTATTCCCAGGAGAAAAGGAAGGATGCTCTGCTGTTTCCATTCCCAGGAAAGGGTCTGTGGATACCTGTGGATGGTATGTCCTGACACCTGGGTTTGGCTGGGCTCACACACCACCAGCTCACCCCCCAGAGCAGGACTAGAACTGCTCTTTTCTATCAAACTGAAGCTTGTCTAGCAATCAAATGCTCATATAATGCAAGGCTCACATGCTTTAAGCCCACAATCTGTTTTTTCATGCCCATCTCTCTACCACAACTATAAAACTTTTAAAACTCAAGCTGACTTCCAGGCACTGCAACTGAGACTACCTAACAGCTCAGCACAACCTTGCTTATCTTCATTCAGGAGGAAAAACAGCAGTGCTCCCAAAAGACTTTTTGCACTCTAATCCCCTTATCAATTTAGCACTTCCTCTTTCCTCTCCAACCCACCACCAATGTTCATGTAACCCCTAGATGTCCCAAAGTTTGCCTAATTCAATTTCAGAAGGACAATATTACCCCTTAAGCATTCTGCTCTTCCTTCAGATGCAGCCGCAAGAGCTGCTGTCTGGTGGTGGGATTGCAGTTAATTAAATCAATGTTTCAGCATTCCTGGCCATCTGCTGAGACCAAAACATTTCCTTGCTGCAGCAGAGAGGAAATGTGCCCAGCTGAGCTGTGCTCACCAGGGCAGTGCCTCCTGAGGGAAAGCAGCTCTTCCCTCCCAGCTTCCCTGGCAAGGGAGGAAGCAGCTCAGGCCAAGGCTACTCAGGGTACTGCCAAGCAGAACTCAGGCTATGGCCACCTCAAGGCTTTGGCACCCCAAGAACACTGTATTAACCTGAAAAGCCTGCAGATCATCTCTAAGTGGAATGAAATCTAAAATTAAAGCATACTGTGGACCCACACCTCTCATGGAAACATCAAGCTTCGGGAGGCCAATAAAAATGCAAGGATGCAGACAGCATCAGCAGAGCTATGGTTGGATTTTAATGTCTCCTCCTCCAGCCTATGCACTGTGCTGTGAGGCTGAGCACTTACACCACTCTCAACTCTCAGTAAATGCAAGAATTTCCTTATGGATGGGGGCAATGATTTCCTTACTGCAGGGTGGATCAGGCTCCCTTCCTACTTGGTGTGAGACAGAGCCCTCTCCATTAGCCAAAGAACAAGTTTAAAAAAGAAAACTACAACTGTAGAGAGAGCTAAATACTCACTCTTTGTTTTTCTGCTCTTTTTATGCTAGCACCGTGCTGGTTGTTTGGTACTTTATTACTTTTGTTTGCCTGTTTATGCACCTACTTGAGCTCTCAGTAAACACAGGTTTCACAAGCATAAATAAAACATACATGAAATATGTTGCTGTCTACAGTTTCAACTCCCTCTGCACCTTCCTAATCTCCTGCATTTTATGCAGCCTATGTTCTGTAAACACAGATCCTGGGGCAGTTCAATACTCTTGTGGATGCTCCAGCAGTAGAGGACTGCTGTCATCTCTAACTATTTTAAAACTCTGAACAGATGTTTGACTGCACAACATAACAAATAACTTCAGACGAGCAGGATGAGATGATTTTTTCCAAGACATTCATAAAATTCCAGTATGTTTTCTTAAAATCCTGTGACTGTTCCAAAGCCAAAATCTGAGTTTTTACAATAATGTGGATATTCTATAGCTTACCTGAATTTTTCATTGCCCCCAAAATACTATTCCTTAGTGACAGAGGCTGTAAGAATTACATAAACGCCTTTTTAAATATAGAATATCACTGACAGTTTCAAAGTTATTCATTTAAATCACAAAAGAAACACCAAGTCATGGTTACTTGTTTTAAATGAAATACTTGGTGTATTGATTGAAAATGGATAATATTTACATAACACTACCAGGCCTGAAATACAAATTTAAGTTACAGAAAGGATTTTAAATCTTGTGAACTAACTCAGTGAAACTGGTTTCAGTATGGGTATAGATGCTCAGAAATGTTCACTATTTTTGGGCTGTAAGAGAATTACCAAAGAACAGCTTTAGAGTAAATAACAACAAGCCCAGAGAATACTGAAAAGATTCCCAAGAATGCTACAACTTTATATATTTTTACTCACAAAACCTAATTTTTTTGGAGAATGCCAGCATCTTAACTTTTTGCATCTTCTGGTAATAGAGTGATTTGACCTGCTGTATATAATTTAAATTAAAATATCACATATCATAAGGGTCATGCCACTGTGGCTTCCAGGATATCAGAGGCCCAAGAATAATTATGAACATATTTTCTTCACCAAATCTGATATCCAGAAACAAGCTACAGTCTGTCACACATTAGACATACACATAAACACAGCAAGGATATTATAATACAAATACCTAGAATGAGGGTGGAAAGCACCATCAAACACTGGACTATCATTTTCACCTCTGATTGACCACAAGTTGCACATCTGGCTGACTTTTGTAAAACAGTAATTTAAAAACTAATTAAATAAAGTCTGAAGATGCCTGCAGCAGGCCCCAGTGATATCCTTATCACATCTGGAACAGTTCAAGGACATCACGTGCCAAGAACAGCTGGATAGGAACCAGCCACCCAAACACTTCCAATAATTCAAGCGTGCATTCATACTTTTTGGTTGCTTCTTAAAATATTTATTCATATCTTAAATGAAAAATAAAATCATGTCACAGACAGCTGGATTCCTCCCTCCGCCCCCACCCCAAATTTAAATCATTGAAAGATTTGCTGCTCTTTATTCCTTTTCAAATGCAATATAGCTACACAAAAGTGCGAATTTAGCACACAGAGGAAGTCATCTAAGCAGAAAAGCATGGTGGGAGACCTCCCTCTTCCAGATAAACCCAGGAAAAACTAATGATGAAGCTTTTTTCTCATTCTGATTTCAATTAATTCTATTAGCTGCTAGGAGCACTCTCAGTACAGCAATCCCCTTGCTCATTAAACCCCAAAACACCATCATCACCTTCAGCAGAATGAGACTCTCTGCTCTCTGTTTCAGCACTAACCTGGAATCACAATGGAAAATGCAGCACAGAGGGATTCTTCATTGCTACTCTGAAATTATCACTTGTCAATAAAGAAAACATACTTAGTCATTTACTCCCTTTCTTAGTAATGACAGTCGTAGTTTGAAATGCTTTCTGAGGAAAAAAAGAATCTCAACAATAAATCCTTTCATATGCTTCACAGTTTCCTTACAAACATTTTCAATCAGAAGTCTCCAACTCAGAAGTTCCACCTACATATTGGGCTGGAGAAAATCCTCTCCATTTTTAGCCCTGGCCAAATTATTGATTATTGACATTCTTGCTCTGTAAGAATTTGTAGAGAGTCACAAAATAAGACAACAGCAAACAGGTTGATTTGTGGATTCTTAAGTCTGGAGTTACCAATCTGGCCAGAAGAAGACAAAGACAAGAATCATCTCACTGGTAAACGCTGATGGCAGAAGGACTGATGTGGTCACAGAGCCAGCATCTTCTTTTCTCCTTTCCAGCATTGATTTCCTTGATTAAACTACTTGAACACCAGTTTTGCCAGTATCAGTGTTTTCACTCAGCCTCAGGCTTTTAAGTTGTGCAACAGTGTAACGGCCCCAATTATTTAAATAACACAGGTACCTCAATGTAGAGGATACAACCATTGTATCAATGCAATTTCCAGATGGATATACAGGCCAAGAAATGGAACTGTGTGCCTAGCTTGAATTCCATTCCCTTAAATATCTGGTAGATATGCCCTAAATTCTGACATTAATAAGAGAAATAAAATAAAATGTTGCATTTATACTTTTCTCTGAGCACCTTATCATTCGGTTACTTTAAATAAAAAAACCCAAACTTGTCTATATGAAAAGAAAGCAAAAGTAGGAAGTTCGTTCAGGCAAAATACAATTTTGCAATCGCAGTCCCATATTACTGGAGGCAAATTAAATGAAAACCAAGTACAAATCAAACTGGCAATAATGGAAGACTGACACCCAGGAATCAGGAGAAATCCCTTTTCCAAGGGTTCCCTAGAATTTCACCACAGACCCAAGGCAGCTGAGCCTCCTGTGCATTGCAGCAGGGCTCTGCATGCCTGGCTATGATGAGAATTACGTGGGAATTGCATCAAACACAGACAGCCTGCACAGTTCTGGCATTTTTGCCCATGGCAAAAGCAGCACCGTTTTCACCAGCAGTTTTAGCTGGAATTTAAACTGGCTGTCATATATATTTATGTATATTCATATATGCATATATATACACACACACTGGAATTTGAAAGCACATAACTCTTGCATCCATCTCACAAAGATTGGAAAAAGGAGAAAAATCCCTTGTGCAAAGGACTAACACATCTCTGCTTCCAAACCATCAACACGGTTGTAAATTATTTAAAGACTTCTGCAATTTTGCAGCAGGTGTGTAGGTTTACATACACAACATCCATAAAAAAACCCCAAAACCACTGAACTGAGAAATACTACCCTATCATTGTCTCCAATAACACATAAAAATACTTCATCCTATATTCCTTCTTCTTGAAGAAAACACTTTATAAGGAAAAAGTGCTCACAATTTACTCTGCTAAACAAAATTGTCAACAACCACCCTTCACTACCTTTTGTTAAATAAACTAACTACAGGTTCAAACAAGAAACCCCCATGATGGAAATATGCTTAATTGATTTCTCTAAGTCTGGTGCTATAGTGCTAATCATAGTTTACTTATAAGAAATACATTTGGTAGAAGCAGCATTCACCTGAACATGCTCCCAGCCTTTTGAGAAAAGGCAGAGAGGGACAGAAATCCTGGCAAGCAATGGGAATGTCATGTCAGTCAACCCACCCTGAGATTCATCTCATGGTGCCTGTTTCACTGTTTGCTTAATTTTCCAGAAGATTATTTTCCACCAGCTCCCACAAACATAAGAGAAATAAAGGATTTCATGATGTTGAATCCGTGTCACGGCACACGGATTGATTTCACTTTGGCATCTCTGCAACATGACACTGCTAAAAAGCAACTATGGCCTCAGAATAATTAATTAAACCAAAGACATGCATGGATAACTTCCTTCTTCACTGACAACATGCACACCCACAGAAATTCAGAGCATCTACAGCATCTACATCCTCAGCTTCAATCTGAAATAAATATTTAGCAACGACACAAAAGCAATAAATATTTGATTGGTTCGCCATTTCTGCTTTTATCAGTTTCTACTGGCTACCACTTGGATGTATCAATAAAACACACCACTGATCTGATGGTGGCTCTTGCTACACTTTTGTGCTTTTACCATGAGATGCTATTCCATACTCAGCACAGGCAGGGGTGCAACAGGAGCTGACTGAAATGACAGCAATGCCTGGAAGGTCGCCCACGTGGGGCTGGCTCCTGCCCTCACTCCCACCACGTTCAGCAGCAGCAGGAAAGAATGGGTGAAGTGACAAATGTAACTCCCCATGGGCAGAAAGGGCTCTAATCTTGCAAAGAATGGATTTTACAGTCAGAATAACAATATCCTGAAGTGAGAATGAATACCCCACTCTATTGTCCATGCACGTGATAAGGAAAAAAATGTCCTCAGGTGAAGTGAGTATTCAGACTTCTTTATATATCAGTGTTATTAACAGATTCAGAAGCTGCATTTTTTGGAGAGAAGATCCTTCATCCTGGCAGAATAATCCCTTTCAATATTACAGATCTACTTAATAAAGTTATTATTTATCTGGATTTCTACAAAGGATTTCATGTAATAGCCCCTGACATACTTATTAAAACTTTCCTTATGCGGAAGTGACTACTCACATATTAGCTCGATTAAGAGGTGCCTCACACTTTTGTGAGTAAAATCACTCAGGTCTTCTGCCTGACTGGCTGGCTCTTATTTTTGGAGCTTGTTTGGGGAAAGAAAAAGGCAGCTACTGAGGGGCTTTAAAAATAAATAAAAATAATACCCAAGATTTTGATAACGGAAAACAATCATGGCAGAACTAAAGCAGTTCTAAAACTGGAGCTAGCTTAATAGGAAATAATAAAAATTTTCAATTCTAATTGAGTAATAAGATTTTAATAAATTTCAATTCTACATAAAATTCAATTCTGATTAATGAACCCTTTTATATCTCTGAAGGAGAAAACAATAACATTAAAAAAAAAGCACGCTCTCCACATTGAAACTCCTATACTGAAATAAGAAAGAAATCACTTGCATAAAACCATGTAGACAATAATGGCAAAAACTGCAAGGGAACTCCATCTCTTCTTCCCAGTAAGCTTCTCTAAGGTACTGCACAAATTCATAAAACTGGTGCCAGGCTTACAAGACAGAATAATAATTATGTTTTATAGCAATGTTGGAAATAATCTATTGCTATATAAAGTGAAACAAATCTCACTGCAGTTTAGCTAGCGTTGTTTACAGTTACACAAACATTTAAAAGACATTTACTTGATGCATCTTATTCCAGTTCCAGATTACTCTTCTCACAGTGAGTTTCCATCCAGGAAAAAAATGCCAGAACTCCTGTCAGAATTAGTCCTTCAGACTGGGCTGATGGAAATGGCTGAGAAATTATTTGTTCATTATCACACTCTGAAGACATTACAGAAAATAGGCACTAAAGGGTTATAATTGAAGTTTTAGCTGTCAATGCCCTTAGACAAGAATTTTACAGAGACAAAAACTGTCACCAACTACCTCCAAAGCAGCTGATTCCACAAATTATATCTTAGTCTGAAAGCCAAATCTAATATGGAGAAATTTCAAGAGGGAGTCAAAGACTCAAAAAGTCTAATCTGTTAAGAAGAAAAGCCAGTGATGAGAGTGGATCACTACTGATCTGTCATGTCAATTAAAGCCTGAAAACATACTTAACCACTGTGAAATAATCCCATATCTTCAAAATAAATTGCTTTCCTGAGTGAATATAAATTCAAAGAGAAGAGTAATTTAAGATGATTTACTTTAGGATTCCTAGCACATTGATATTTTCTCTGTGCTTTTGGTAAATTCAGTCCTGTTAAAACACAGAAGAAAAAGGTTAACGCTCACATGTCAGTTGACAGATTAAATCAGCTTTGCATCAAATGGCAAAAGGAATAGTTCTGTGACATTTTGCAGTCCAGAGAAGGAAAAGTTTGAATAATCTGCTTCAGTGAGAGCAGTGGAAGTGGGAAAGGGAAGGCTAGGCATATGAGGAGGCACGGACCTTAGCAAATAATAGGAACTGTTAATAAAAAGAAACACAATTTTGCTTGAATCCTTTTCTGAGGGAAAGAAGATCAAGTGGTGGAAGATGTGTAAGGAGAAATGATGGTACAAGGAAAAAAAATTTGAACTTTAATGAAAAAAGAAGAAAAAGGAATCCATTGCAACACACAGAGGCAGTGAGAATCAATGAGAAGTCAATTTTCCAATATTTAGAACTGCAGATAGAATCCTTTCTTTTAGCTGAGAAGTATTGAGGACCAAACTCATTAAAACCAAAAAGAATTGTAAAGTGCTACATTAGTTCCACAGCTGTGACCTCCAAACAGACACAGCAAAACCTAAGCAGAAAAAATCTTTCATGAAGCACCTTGTTTTGTGTTCAGAATAGCTATATTTAGGAATCAATAAAAGCACAAGTTTTCTGAACGTGGATGGATCCCAGCTCCACCAGAATACAAAGTGCTGCAAGACCAATGTTTCAGTCTCCCAGAATCACAGCCTGGGTGAGCCTGGGAGGGACCCATGGCTCATCCCAGAGCACAGCAATCTGCACAGGAATCCCCATGGACCCACGCTCCTTGTTCCCTCCACTGCTATGCACAATGACTGAATTTCCAGAGGGTACGAAATCCATTTCCAAAACTGAGAGTTTAAGACCACCTTGTGCAGAAAGTTTTTTCCTTCCCAGTCATTACACATGACAGAGCTCAAGATTTTTCTACAAAAATAATAATAGCCTGGCTTCCACAGAGCCCATGCTGTTGCTTGGCTAAATTTGCCACAGAGGAATTTCTGTGCCCTTCAGTAATCCCAATAGATAGAGAAAGATGGACATGTGAGAGAATAGGGTTTTGTCGAGGTTTATTTCCCCTTTTCACTGACATTCAATAAAATGAGCAAGTGACATATACTGGATTAAATGTGCTAATTGTATTGCATGGCTATGACTAGTTTGGATTAAATGTGTTATAAGGATTTGACAAAACAAGATGTGTCCCACAAAAATGGGCCCATCTTACATCTTATTTTTATCATGAAAGCTCAAGAAAGTAATTATAGAAGATTTGGAAAATGTACTTTATAGTTCTCCAAATCCTTCTTATTTACAATCTCATGGTCTGAGTATGCAGTACCTTAAAAAGCAATATTGTCAATCCTTTTTTTCTTGTTTTTTAGCTCCATGCAATGTAGAGTACAAAATTTCTAGAAAAAAAAAACCAAAACAACTCAGCTCTAACTTTTAATTTTGTGGTTTGCATTAACTGACATCATCATTGATATTATTACCCTCTTACTGCATTTCTGTTGACAAAAACCAAGATTAATTTATAACTATGCTCAATCCCATAAAGAAAAAAAAGAGAAAAGGTTCTTAACTGAAGATGGGGTGACACTGACTGGAATATTTCAACAGATTTTCATACAGTTTTCCACATCTTTGTCACTCTAACAGGAAAATAGGAGTTGGGTGAAAATACAGTTGATTAAATACAACTGTACTCAGAAGAAAATTTTGTGAAATATTTATCATTTAAGCCCTACTTGACCCCAAGAAAAAGAGTTACTCTGCAGAATGAGTTTACTGTTAAACTGATCCAAATACCTCTACAATCCAGTGGGAGCAACCTGTTAATTGAACAAAAACAATTATATATATGTGATTTATAAACACCACCAGAATTCCCTGCCTGAGCCCACTCCAGCCAACTCAAGGAACAAAACACTGAAGCAGCCACAGGACTGAGGGAGAAGCACGTCTCCTTTGGCCAGACTGTGAACAAAATAATCCAACACTGATGTCTTCCAGTGCAACCTTCCATGACTAAGAGCCTGAACTATCAGCATTTACAAGCAAAATAGGTATTTTTTTTCTCTGTGAGCAATTTCATTAAGATTTCAGCCTTGACCCCTCTCTTGTTGAATGAACAAAGGGCAGACCATTTTAAAATGGAAAGACAAAGCGAATGAAGTAAAAACAAAGTAAATCTTTAATTAGGTAAGTCCTCTTTTGTTGCCTGGTTCGGTCAAAAGCACTAGACCATATGTTTGAAGTGTCTAAATCTGCCTTCAGGTTTCAGATGAATATGTCTCTGTGGGGCTGTTTCTGTCAACAGCAACATTTTTTTCATGGCTTAGAATTTGCTTGCTGGCAGCCACCTGCTAATAACACCAGTACAAATTAGTAGGGTGCCTGGGAATTTGGACACAGATTAAAAAGTAATTGAGAGGGTGGACTAAATCACATTTAGAAACCATTGTATCCACTTCAAGCTACCTCCTTCTTGTTTTGGAAATAATTTCTCTTTAGGACATCCAAGGCATCAATAATGAGTGGAAACATGGGCTGTGTTCAGCCCTGTAAGTGAGTAGTGATTTGCCATTCCCAGTTCGCTCTCCAACACCACCACACGCTGATTGTTTCAGGGTTGCACAGACACTGTAGTGACCTCAGAGTGAGGATATCAAACTACCATAAATTCTGATCTCCTCCACATCACTGCAATGCCACAGCACATCTAGAAGACGTAGAAATCTAACCATGACAGGATGCTCAGATAGCTATGGCTGAGCACAGCACAGGACCTCATCTGCCTCTGGAGACCCGAGATGCTCCCCAAACAAGCCTGTCTCTCCGGGCTGAAGTCTCTTTTCATCAGCTCCTGCCAGTTACTGCACTCCTTCCAAATCTGTTCTGACTTGTTCAGCCTTGCACTCAGCCAGGGAGCAGCGCTAACCAAAGGCACCATCACATCTCTGGGATTCACAGCTCCCAGCACTCAGCCAGTGTCCCCTCTCAAAGCTCTCTCAGCCTGAGACACCCTGTGCACATGTTCCTGCTTTGCCTTGAATCTTACCAAGCCTCATTCCTCACAGAGCAGATATGTCAGTGACTCAACACTTGGCAAAAAAGAAACTGTGAGACCTGTGGTCTGTTGAAAGACCATCAAAAAGCCTTGGGTTTTTTGTCTTAATAGTATTCCAAATAATATAGTGGCCTTGTAAATAACTGAAAAGGGCAGCTTCCACAGTATTTAAGTTTCATACAACTGCTACTAAGTGACTGTAGTTTGACAACTTATGTGAAGTTCAAAAAGCACCTCAGAAACCTACAAAGTTTGATGCCATGGGTTTTTTCCTTTTATTTTTTTTTCTTTTTCTGTTAAAATCTAAAGGGTTTATCCTCCTGTAATAGGCAATAATGAAAAAGAATTCTTTAAAGGTCAGCTGGAACTGGTCTGTTTTTACAGAGCCAATGAAATGTAGCAGGTTTTTTATAGCCATTGATCTTTGAGAACTGAGGTAGCTATGGATAATATTTATTTTTAGCCATATTTATGTAATCATTTGTGTAACACCTGCCCACAATAAGGAGGAAAAAACCCCACTATTTCTGCGGTTTATATTGTTGTAATGATTTGACAGAGTCTATTTGGGACAAAGGCAGTGGTTGCACCAGCTCACAGAGCACCAGGGTTTATTTTAGCAGATCACTTTGCCCCATGGTGCAGTAACCCCAAAGAACAGACACCATGGCTGCGTGTGACCCAGCCCTCATCCCTGCTGACTGTGACACTACTGCAGGGACGAGCCCTGATGAGACCAGTTTCCTTAAGCAGGGCATTACAACATTCCAGAATTCACAATTCCATCTAGAGTTTGCTCTTCCTACTTCCACCATGACAATTAACAAATTTGAGAGGAGCAAAGTGCAGTTTGCTGAAGCAGGAGCAAAGCCCTACACCCTCACATTGGGAGGAAACTGAGAGTACACTTCAGTTTGATTTGCTCTACCTGCATTACAGAAGGTATATGCCACTTCCAGAAGGGGGAGGAACATCTTGGGTCCTGTAAGAAGTGATGCCAATTGAATGTGCTTTCATCACTGTGTACACCAGTCTTTCTCTATTATTTTTTTCAGCATTTACTCTTTTTCACATTTGGAGACCTTGTGCACCCAAACACATCTGAAAAAGCAAATCTTACTTCCCAGAAGAGAGCATTTGGGTGGCTTTTTGTTTACCTCGGGAGAAAGAAATGCATCTCTGATAACTTCGACAAATTCTTTTCAGTGAAAAGACAATTTATAATTGACATGCAAAGAGCTGAGTTAAACACATGGATAAAAATGAGAACTCCACCTTACTGAAATGCAGATGGGTCACATTTAATGACACAACCCAGCTAGATGTAAATGATCATTTAGGAACAGTCTTTCCAACACAAGAATATTTTATCTCAGGCCCTAAAGGTTAAAAATGGGGTTTTGAAGCTCACATCCCAAACTGTCTTTGACTGAATTGTGTTCCACATGGGAAGTTTTAGAGGGAGTCAGAAACATGCCTTCATCTTCACACAACAGCATCAGAGACAAAGAAAGAAAACTTTGAATGCTGAAGTTCATTCCTATTATAAATCCTTGCACACAAAGGCTGATTCTTTGCTAATTATTGCCTTGGCAATGATGAAATGAATTCATTTGTAGTAGTAAAAAAATATTTCGGTAACATGGCATGATTAACATTTAACTCCTCAGATCAGTAAACAGTGAAAATTGGTGCTAGAGTTTAAGTGGGTACTTAGCTGAAAAGTAAATGAATACAGACCTTTCTCACTGCAGCACAACACATATTTCACTGCATTTGCACAATCATTATTCTTCAAAATACTGACATTAACAGCCATGCAAATGACACCATGATTTTCTGTCCCTTTACTGCTCTTTTCCTACATGATTTTCTTTGAATTAATAAATTAAACTTACAAATTCTGTAGAAATTTTCACTAAGAATGTCAAAGATCTTTACAGAGTGAATTAATCAAATAATCAGAGCATCACAGTGAGGTACTTTATGCAAAGCTATAGCAAAATATGAATGCAAATCTGGAATACACTTTATAAAAGGAATAAATTCAAATGTCATGATGAAAAATGTACATTGTAATTTGGGTGTAGTTGAGACTGAAAACTGGCGAGGACATAAAAATAGAAGTGCTTTAGTAGGTGCCTTTTTAAAAGAAAAAAAAAGGAAACTTCTACTTCAGCCACAGTACAAAATGAGAGAAAAATAAGGAAAACAGAGAGCTGTGAAAAGCCATTTCCATTCTTTATGTGATGGTCTTAAAGTAATCAGCAAAATCTATAACTTGAATAAAACCACTCCTGGGTATCTTGAACTGTGCAGCTGATGATGGACTCTGCTTTACTGTTCACTTATTTACCTTCTCTGAACCTCTGCAAGAGCCTGGCTGTGCCTGCAGCTGCCCTGCAGCAACACAAACTGGGGAGAGCTCCTCCAAAGCAGCGACTTCAGCTCTACTTGGGACTTGCAGGGCAGCCTAAGCACTTGGCACTCACTCAAATATAAACAGCAACCATGAAATGAATCAAAATATTACCAAAGGTCTCATAGCTATACTCATTATGTTAAGTACTGACCTGTCCAGAAAGCTGAAGTGGAATAAACACACCTATCCCAGCTGCAATCACAGAATACAAGGAGGCATGGAAGACATTCCATTGTATTATTTACAACACTCTAAAATGAAAATTGCTAATTAACTTCTCAAACATTCTCACAAGTGTTGATATTTAATTCACAACCCTGCCACAAACACCTGCTGGTTCAACATGAAAGAATAAGGCTTGTTAATGCTCAAATTCAGCATAGAAAATTAAGAGAACTTCAATTTTTTTTTTCAAGTTACATATTGAGAGGTATGAAAAAGAAGAAATTGACAAGTTTATGCTACTTTTTTTTTCAAAAAATTTTTTCATCCTAAATAATGCTTGGTTATTGCTGTAAGAAGACAGCAGAAGTTTTCCCTATCAGCAGAAAGGAATCAAACTTGAAGGAAACCTATAGAATCCATAATTCACCTTCTGATTCTGTACACCATTGTCTGGAAATTTTATGCAGCTGTAGAATTGACCAGGTAATGGGTTAAAGTCTGCCCCACAAAGATACTTCTGCCTCAAATTATAAATCAAGAGTTTTCTTTTGCTGCCAAGGTGGAGTCTATGGTAGCTCAAACTCAGCTTGTTCACGCTTGACAGATTTCTCACCACAGTTATTAGCAAAATATTTACCAAAAGTATTACAAGGTGAGAGGCCTCATTTCAACAAAACTTGGCAAAACGTGCAAACTTCAAGCTCCTGAATTCAAGAAAAGAACATTTTTTTTTAAATGGTTTCCTTAGATCAGGACCTAAACCCCAAATTTCAGCCCACAGCTTCAAAATACACTCATGGTAGACCTTTCTTTATTTCTGTGTGCTGTACACATCACAAACATATGCCTTCCTAACTTTTCTTTATTTTGGCTGAAAGCAAATGATCCAAAGTACTCCATTAAACATACTGCACAACATTGTTATTCTGGACAAGACAGAATGAAGTGTCTATCTCCACACAGAAACTTGTTCATTATCTTGTACCAGATAATGCTATCCATGTTCAAAAATATGCTTCTGATTCAGCAACCTCTATTTATCTACTCCCCAAACCAAAATTATTTAGAATCACATTCATTTTATGAGTGAGTTTGAGTGAGTCACCATTACTCCCCTCCTGCTTTTCTAGGAACAGGCAAACTACATCCAAAACATATTTACACTCTGCTGACCAAGAAAATCATTGATGGACAGCCACACAAAAAGTGGGATCTGCTGTTCTTCAGCACCATACCACACAAGTAAACATGTCACTCACAAAGACCTGACTAGATGTGCTCATCCAGAAGACTGCAGGAAGAGACAAAATGCTTCAGGACAAAATAGCAGGTTTCAGTCCTCTCTTATTGAGCACAGTTCCTGCCCTGCAAGGCAGGGGTGCAGGGAACGGGGCACGTTGGACCTGCCACTGTGATCTCCTATCAGATATGATATTATCTGGTGAAACAGCAAGAAGAAAATGTTGGTTGCAGTTCTATTTCACAAACCCGAAAACTGCAGAAATAATTTATTTCTGTTGCAAAGCTACTACCCACACAATCTTCCCCAGCTACAAATTTTGGCTGCCACAGAAACCCAGTCTCGCCCAGTGCTCTGAAACTCAACAGTGGCACCCAGCGGCTGCTCTCCATCACATCCAAGTACCTGCAAGACACCAGGGACGTTGGGAAGCACTTAAAAGCAATTTTTTTTGTTTAAATATATGTACAATTTATTCTCATTAAAAAAGGCTCTGCTATCTCTGCTCCCTTTTATGAAGTCAATTTTCTTCAGTTTTCTATTTACTTCAGGTTCCATTTTCTTTTGCTTGTTTAGTTTCTGGTTTTTGTTTTTTTTTTAAAGATTTTATTTTATACTACATACTTCTAATCAGCTGGGCAGTATTCTAGCAGCAAACAGCCCTTCTCTGCTCTGTACAACAGCAGGTGCTGATTAAGCCTTCCCCCCCATTTGAGAGTGTTTTTGATTGTTTAAAGGTCTCTAGTCAAAACACCTGAGGACTACAAGCAAATTCTGCATTTTAAAAATCAAATAGCAACATGAAAGCTAAGTAATACAGAGATGCACTTATTAGGTTGAAAAAGGAAAAATAGAGAGAGCTGCTAAACTCTTTTTCTATTAAATAATGTGCCAGATCTTTCCTAGAACCCAAATCTTAATTCTTGTCCATAGGAGTTTACAGGTAAGGCTGCAAGTGTGGGTCCTAAAATATGACAAAAATATATAAACCTGCACCAAGATGATGTACACATCACCTGCCTGAGCCTATTAATTTGCATTTAAATGCATATTTGTTCTAGGATTTAAAAATTTACCATCATCCTTGATATCAAGCTTTAAGCTCAGAACCCAACATGTCAGATGACAACAGTGCACACATCAAGGAAAATCTCTTCTGACAACCTCAGCTCTGAATTTACAGTACAAATTTGCATTTATTACTTCCATATGAAGATGCCAGGCATACTTTTGCTTTTCTTGCTTTGTATCTGATTCCCTGAAATATCCTGCAGTTGTTTCCAACAAACTCTTGCATTTAGAAGAGGACATAGTAAAATATCTCATTGTCATCATCAGTATGGTAACATGGCATTGGGGAAGGGCTCTGGAAAGCTGCTGAGGAGCATAAACTGGCAGGGGAAGTATGAGAGCGAACTCTTTCTTCCCTGAATTTTACACAGCATGAGAAGCTGCCCACATTTCCAGCTGGGCAGGACAATCCCCTGAGCATCAGAAATGGCCTGCTTGCAAGAAGTAGAAAATTCACCTGCCTGTTCTTCAGCAGGTCAGTGGCCAAACCTTTCCTCCTGGAAGCTGCACTTCACTGATAACCACACAAGAAAATAAAAATTGACCAAGGTTTCCATGGACACTGACTGAAAGGAAACAGTGCCTTGGTGACAGAGCCATTTCCTCACTGAGCCTTCTCAGTCTCATTGCAGGCATTGAGTGAGGGAAGCACCACACTATCATCTAAAAGCAATGAAGTAATAATTTACCTTCAGAATAAATATTCAAGTTCTCTGCTACACCACCCACTCCAGCATTCCCCACAAGCCTGACCAGTGAGCAAGGTGCAGCAGGTCAGAGTTCTGAGAACATCCCACTCTATTCCAAGTATACATGAGGACACGATAACAACTTATCATATTATTAAAAATACACAGCCATATATAGGACAGCAATCTAAGGAAACGCAGAGCAAGTGTGGTTTATGTAACTACCAAATGTTTTGGACATATGGCAAAATATTGGGCAAATACCTATCCATTTTTAAAATATTTTCCTGGAAAAAGATGCCTCTCAATCCTTTGCAACCCCTTCAAGCATGTACTAATCTTAATCAGAACTTCTGCACTGGGTGGAACACTCCTTGCAGAATAAAAATAGCCAAAGGAACCAAACACCAGAAACCAAAGATGATGTAGAACCTGGGGAGCTGGGACCTAAAATGACAGACTTTCTGGTGAAAGTTTGTATAATGTTGCTGGCCAACATTTCTTCCTGCCACATCAGTACTCATCTAATGCAGACAGCTGAGCAAAAATTATATCATTGCAAGAAGTCCTCAATTTTAGATATTAAATACCACAGAACAACAAAAGAAATTATTCCAAGCCCCAAGCAAAAAACTGGTATTTTCTCAGTTTTCAACTGAGAGTCTTAAATAAGACTTATGATGTTAAATGCCTCATTTAATCCAAATCCTAACACAGAATGGTGGCATAGCTCTTACCCATGAGAAGATGCTTCTCAGGACAGGAAAAGTAATTTTCAGATTGGCACTGGTTTTGTAGTCCCTTCCAGCTTCAAATCACACCCATTTGCAGTGAAATCCTGGTAATTATTTTAATACCAGGAAAGGTGAAGCAGGGATTCTTCTCCATCCTCTATTTCCAGCACTGTACCTCTTCCTAGTTGAGAACTAAGCCTTTCTTCCTCTCTGAAAATGTGCTTCAAAGGGGTTCACCAGATTTCTTTGGCAATAGGTGCCATCCTTCCAGAAGCTGGGATCTAAACTGGAAAGTATAAACTCATGTTCATGTTAAAAAGGATTAGCATTAACTTCCAGATATGTTTTCCATATGTGGCTCTGCTGAATCAAACAGTCCCTGAACTTCAGATCACTTCTGCAACCCCTGGAATACTGAAAACCCCTGAGGTCCAGCACACACCAGCAACCCCTGCCCTGGGTTTGGCTGGCTGAGGTGGTACAGAGAGATTCACTTAGCCAAACAGAGAAATAAATAATCTTCAGTGTTTCTGCACTGTCCGCAGTAGCTCTGAAGTGTAACTAAACTTCAGTCATGTAGGTCCTTCCTGCCCTAAAGTTATGCAGCAGCTGTTTTAGAAATGCAGATGTTTTGGAAAATCCTGTGCGTTTAGAATAATGATTCCAAATATTGACAGCAGTTCTTTGCTGTGTTTATAACAAAAAAAAAAATTATTATCTATTACTAGATATTTTTCCTTGAACAAGCTACATCACTTTTTCCTTTCCCAGCATGAAAATAACATTTCACAAACACCTCTCTAAAGTAGGCTTGTGGACTAGGCTGTCAACCCAAAGGAACTTAGCACACAATTCCCATTGAGAGGCTGTGGATTTTTCTGTAAAGCCACAGGATCCCATAAATACAAATGCATTTGTAAAGATACATACAGATCCCTGCTTTTCTTAAATAATAAGTGTTGACATCACAATTTCATTCAAATCATCGAATTTAATTTAGCTCTTGCTTTGCACCAAAGCATATATAAAGAAACCCTCCATCTGTCACTGCAGGAATGACTTCTCTCCCTAAAATACCTTACATATCCACAGAAAACCAGGCCTAAATAATGATTCATTGCTAGATTAACTGCACAAAAGCCTGCTTTAGTATCTGCATGTAAGTACTCAAAATACATAAAAAAGTCCAGTGTGCATTGGTAGGATTCCCAAAGGCATCCTGTTGGAAGTGGAAAATGCCTTCTATTAAAGCACTCCCCTTCCTAATTAAGAAGCAAATTCAAAATTCAGTAGGTGCCCAAGAAGTCAGAGAAGGCAAATAAAAGAGCTGTTTTTTGTTATGGTGATCAGTAGACAGCTATGGCTTAATCTGCTGGTTAGAAGTGAAATATCTTGCCCAAATTAACAGATCTAACACCTGTACCACATGCACCATTCCATTAGTGGGCAAACTGTGGGCACATCCAGAGAGCCACTCACACCCTATAATGTGCTCAGCAAAGCCATGCCCTCCAGCAGCTGCACTAAACTGAACTACAGAGATCTCAGACACCAGCAGTCTGCTCAGTGAAAGCCTCATTTGGTTTCCATGATGGTTTTATTGCATCTCAGAATGACTTGAGCTCTCAGGAATGTGATCCAGCCCATTCTCTCTCAGGCACAGCACCCACACTAGGTTCAATTCCAGCAGAGGAAGAGACAGGTGAAATATTAGTGGGGTGAGAACAATGCAACACCAAACCTCTAAAAACTTGTGACACTCGCTTAGGATTGTCTGTCCCCTGAAAAAGATTATTCAAAAGCTTCACAGTATTTGCTTTTGTCATGGTTGTTAGAAGCCTTATAACTGAACAACACATAGAGAGAGCACACAATGTTGTGGCAATCATGTGAACCTGCTCATCTGCTTTCCCAGCTCCTGTTTCTGCCTGCACTGTGTCCATGCCTGGATGGCTGAGGACAGCACCTCAAGGAAAGGCTGAACAGGCTGCACAAAGCTCTGAGCAGCTCCTCCTCGCCATGCCCTGCTAGCACAACTGCTGTGGCAAACCCACTTCACACAGTAAGGCCTCACTCATCAGAAATGCCACCATGGAACTCCCATTGGTGCTAAATTCACTTGCAAAAGGAAAGTCTTTAAATCTCCCGTGATGTAACTCTGTCTGTAAAAGATGTTGATTCAATATGATGGAAATGTTTCATACATTTGCATTCATATCATATTTTGAATGGCTCCACAGAATTATTTAATGTCAATTAAATGCTATTATAGTGTCAAAAGGAGTTCATTTTCAATAGATATTATTCTTCCTTAATATTCTGTTACAGTAGTTCTACACTTCTATTTCAATAATGGTACAGCGAAGTTAACTGCCTACAAATGAACTGAAATAATGAACAATATAATTTTGTTCCCAAAGCAAATTATACTGGCACTTGCCTGTTTGCCTCCCCAGTCTAAAACAGTCTTTTTGTTTTCCAATGCTGAACAAACCACGAGGAGTAGCTGCATTAAAAAAATGCAAAAATATATGAACTACTGTCTGAGTAGATGCTCTTCCTTCCCACATGATTTCTCATGATGCATTGTCTCTTTCCTGGCTTCTACATTCAGCTATTAAGGATAAACTCCTCCCTTTTTGCCTTTTTATTTATCAGTGCTTCCTTTTTCTACCCTTTTAGATTCTGTCTCATTTTAAGGATTCCTCAGGTATCTTCCTAGCGGTTTCTTGCTTTCTGCTTTAATTAACAAGCCACAACAGCAGTTTCCCTCAGTTTTTCTCCCATGATTTTACATCACACTCAAATGCAATTTTTTTAGCTATATCTGGTGTAATACCTCTTTCAGCCACTCCTTGCACTGACACCCTCTAAGAGACCTGTGCTCTGTGTAAATTTATTTAACTAAATCTGTGTTGTTTGTCAGCTTTGTCTCAATAGCAGGACATTGCTATAGGCCAGTACCTGTTAACCAGTCCCCAATGTGATGTGAGTTTACTTTATTATTTATTTATAAATGCTTTCAGATTCATCTCACATCTGTTCCATATGAATTGGCACAAAAATGACTGACCCTGTGCTGCAACAAACGTGATTGAAAAGCATGAAGTTCTTTCCAGGTTACAGCTGGTCTGATAGATGAAGGTTAGATTGACAGGGGTGAGAGAACAAGACTGAGCATTTATTTCTCTTTGCCTACAAGACCTAGAAAAGCCTGGTTAAGTGAGAATTTCACAATTTGCTGTCCTCTGTCACTGCTAAAAGACATGTTTCAAATACATTGTGAAATACATTCTCCTTATTTCATGTTTAGATGCACCTGCTTAACACAGAAATGCAGTTCTGGAGGGTGGCAGGGGAGCAGTTATTGAGGAGGGGTAGAAAGGGTCAGTTTTGCAGCAGAACACCTCTCTCACAGCACAACACTGCCCAGCATTGTTTTTTCCAGCAGAAATCACCAACCTTGGCAGGAGGGGAAAACTGAAAACTAAGGCTCATACTGACATACCAGACTACTCCTAAGCTTCAGGTTAATTAACCTCAAAGTTTGTGATTATCCTCTCTCCAAAATCTTAGAGCTGCTGTTACCTCTTTTACCTCAAGAATGTCACATATTTGAGGTTCCACCATATGTGTGAGCTATTGTGATGGGGTCTATGCTAATTAAGTCACAAGCAATTCTACGTAGTTTAGTTATGTAACCAGGACAATCACTGTGTTTCGTTTGACATCTTTCCCCAAATATTTTTTCCAAAAGCAACCTGTAATCCCAAGAACTGGCTTTCAGGAGAATTTTGCACAAGACTTAGTGAAGGCTGTGCTGTCTTCCAACAGCCCACATTCCCAGAGTCTCTGATGGGACTTCCAAGATGGTTTTTGTCTCTGCTGCTTTCCAACTTTTCTTTTAGTCTAGTACCTTGAAGTTCTACTCTTTTACTAATGTTGCCACTAACAAGGAGTTTAAACAGTGCTTTATGCTGAAAAAAGTGTGAATGGTAGCTAGATTGCTCAGTATCCTGAGGACAACTTGCGTCTGCCTGAAAACATCCCCAGTCATACATGTTCAATCACAGCAATATATAATTTCTGGAGATGATTCAAACTGTAACATTCCTGAACATCACAACACAGTAAAACAAAGACACGTTCAAGTGAGAAAAAGAATTACATTAAAGTATTTGTAAAACATCTGTGGAACTCAGTTCTGGATACAAAACTCTGATAAAAAGGAAATAAATCAAGAAGTCATTCTAAAATATTTATGCAGAAAAAACTGCCATGGCATTTTGTATTTGGCCTTGCAAACAGAGAGGCTGCCATTTTCCAGAGGTGATTAAGAGTGTATGGATACAGGAAGACTGCTCATGGTCCAGAATATAGCTAGAAAACTGTCCAAAATCTGAAATATGCAGGACTAGCAGTGAATATTTCAAGTATCATTTCACTAATTAAAAAAATGTTTTACAGTCACTTCTCAAGCAGGCCAGGATATACCAAGGTGCTCTACAACTCACCTTTATTTGGGCAATTATTCCTAAATCTGTGGTCTCACAACTGTGCACACAGAAACTTTGGCTCTGTATCTCAGGAGAGACTTGGTCCAACATCCACAGCATACAGACTTGAACAACCTGGACATCCTGGCTGCTACCATATCATAATAACTAACATTCAAAGCAAGTATTTTAAATTAAAGAACTGTGATCAGCCTTATGCTTTGCAGAGAGATTCAGCAGAAGTTAGTTGCCTTTTTTTTTTTTTTTTTAACAGCAAAGGTAAGTTAGTCAACTAAATGTAATATTTAATTTTGACACCTTTCATCCTCCTTTCAAACTGTTTATGTTATTATGTATTTGAATTATTACCTTGGCTTTCTTTAGTTTCATAATGAATTCCAAAAGTCCTCATTTAAGACACAAGGTATACTACAAAAATGACAAGAGTAACTTTAACAAGTAGTTTTTCACAAACTGGACAAAAAAAGCCTAACACTGTTTCTGGAACTAAAGACACAATTTTTCTCCCAACAATTCAGATTTCATTTCTCTACAAAGATCCAGACACGGGAAAGTTTGACCACAGTAAAGAGGGAACCCTTGTGAGCTTCAGCTTTAAAAGTAGCTTTCTCCATTTTAAATTTTTTTTTTAATCTAGCTTGCTGTCAACCATCAGACAGCCAAGTACTCTCAGTGCCTTCCTATTCTTCCTGAGTCAGTTGCAAAAATGTCCTATTAATATAAAAATGAAACTGGGAAGCAGGCTCTAATGCAGGCTGCCTTTGCACAGCTCTGTCAAGAGAACAGAGGAGTAGGACAATCTTCTGTGCAGTCACAGACCAGATGAAATAACTAAGAAAAACCTCCTCAGAAGAGCTCAAAGGGATTTGCTGAATAAAGACAGAAGCCATGCTGCTTCCCTGACATTTCATGAAAAGATGACCTCTCTGAAGATTTTATATCTTTCCTATGAACAATCACAATCGTTCCCACCAGAATCTGAAAAGTCATGATTGCAAAAAGGCATAAAGACAAAAGGTTTTAACTAACTGAGTCTGTATTTAATGCCTTAAAATACTTTCAGCAAAAATATCATTCCTCTTTGAGTCTTCACTAGGAAATATCATTCCTCTTTGAGTCTTCACTAGGAAAAAAAGCAGCACATTTTACTAAGCACACACAGACACAATACCAAGCTTATTGCAAATAAATATTTTTCTTTTAATAAACTCGCTGTATGTGTTCAAAACAATTCCTTAAGTGAATTTTTCAAAATTACAACTGAAATTCTACAAAGTTTGCTTATTTTCCCATATACTGAAGTACACTCCCACCTTTCCTGCTGCTTATAATTTTGGAAAGGGCAGTAATCATAGAATTGTGGAATGGTTTGGGTTGAAATGGACCTTAAAGACCATGTAGTTCCATTCTCTGCCCAGCCTTTATGGGGTTGGGATTCCCCTGGTGCTCATGAGGACCTTGCTCTTGCCCTGCTGGAATTCCTGAAGTTTGCCCAGGCCCACCTGTCCAGGTCCCAGTGATGGCATTCCTTCCCTCCTGTGCCATGCGCACTAGCACAGGTTCCAGGAGGATCTGCTCCATAATCTTGCTGGGCCCAGAGCTGGGGCTGACTGGCCTGGAGCTTCTCAAGTTATCCTTCCTTCCCTTTTTAAAAATGGGGGTTAATCATATATCATAATCATACAACTGGGCTTTCAAAACATAAGCTTTTCAAGAGTATCTTAAAGCTTCTGCTTATCTCAAAGCCCATTAGCCAAATCCTATCACACTGGGCAAAACTGTTGGGATTTGGTACTGCAGAACACAGTGCTACTATCAAGAAAGGTGATTCCATTATTTTTATTCACTTTCTACCAGAAGCTCAGGTTTCTGATGTATGGCGCATATGTTATTTTAATTTAAACTTATTACTACAGACTATCTGCTGCAACATTAATATTTTATTGTAATACACAGAGATCTCCAAATATCTCAGGTCAATGTGACTCAGAAGGCTCGAAGGAAAGTGGAAAAAAAATCCATGCCAAGAATCATAACAAGGGTTTCAGCATCTGTTGTTCTACTTGGTTTCCCATAGCAATATTTCATTATAAGATTGAAAATTACTCATGCATATTCTTTCTTCCCTATTATGGGCCTCAATTTTACAAAAGCCTTTCTAATTTTGAATGAACAGGTTACCTTTTATATTCAATGCAGAATGAATGACCCTTAAAGAATTAATCTCCTGTAGCTCAAATCTCTTCTAGCTGTATAATTTGACAGTAATATTATTTCAGGTATATTTCTGGTTTTATTCTTGTAAAAGGCAATACCAAAGAAAAAAAAAATCCAAAGAGACTGAGAAGCAGTATGTATATAGCACAGGTGAAATGAATACTGAAGAAAATACTGAATGCTGAAGAAAACAACAGCCCCATGAAACAATTGACCCAGCATATAGACATAGACTTCAAAAGGAAGGTCATGGACACATCTACCATGTTTTGGGGAGAAGCAAAAGCTTTGCTGCAATGGCTTTAACTCAGCCAGATAACAAATATGATGAAAAAAAAAAATTCAAGAGTAACTTACCATTTAAAGGATAGGCTTGACTCTACTTTGTTTTAAAGCATGTGCCATGTTTCAACATCACAGAGAGAGCTTCTCTACTAGACCTGGTACATCAAAATGTTCAAAGCTTTTAAGAAGTCTGGCTTCCTTTGATTTTCACATTGAAAAATATAACCGATGGCATGTGCAGAATACCTATGCTACTTATTATCCAATGTGTATTTTTGCATATTTTTATAAGTTGCAACTGCTGGATGAGCTTCTTTTAAATGCAAAGGAGAAGGTAAGGCTGCTTGTGTGTGTGAAAATGCATCCATCAGTAGGATGATTACAGTGTCTTTGGAGTATTAACTTTTTAGTTCCCCCTGAATTTGTACTGTGCTCCTAAAAATAAGGCTTTATTTCAAGATTTGGCTCCCCGAGGCCATCTCAGTGTTAAATAAGAAATCTGTGTTCACGCCTGTACCACACACTGTACAAAACTGTGTGATTGAAACTTACAGCAATTCCTCCCTGGAGTTTCTGCTTTAGCATTTTTTTTCTCTCCCTAGCATGAACATCTCTGAATCAGTTTGTGTTACAAGGCAGCAGATGAGTCAGGCACCTCAGAACCAACAAGAGCTCCAGTTCCAGCCATGCATCAAAGTCTGGAGCACGGGGGGACAGCAGGCTCACCCACCTGCACTGAGCCCAGCCAGAAAACACAGAACCACTACAGGACAGAGGCAACATTCTTCATAAAGTTACTGGCTGAATGCCTGAACCACTAGGATCCTTCCAAAAATGCAAATGGGCACATCTCTGCAAAGATTACAGATTCTCCACAAACTCTTCATAAGCTGTCTTCACTGGTAAGATTTGGGCAACTTTGCTGGCTCAGCCACACAGTTTTAATGAGGATAAGCACAGCAGAGACTGATGAACACAACAGTGAGACTGTGGTGACTAGGTAACTAAATTTCTGCTTTCCCTATGGTTGATCCTGCTTCAGGCTGCTGCCAAAATTCAGGGAAAACAAGAATGCAAAAAATTTGGAGCTTACATTTCTTTCTGCCTTTGCTTTCTGAACTTCAAATGGCATAGCTGTTCCTCATGCATTTTTGTTCTGAAGCAGTGAGGAAGCATTTCTAGGGCACCAAAAGCATACTCAAGCGCTGACATAAGCCGAGTGTTCCACATTGACATTTAGGGGATTGGAGAGTATCAGGCTAAAGCTCTTGTGTGTCTGGAGGGACTGATTTCAGCAGCACGGCTGTATCATGTGCTCACTGCATTAGTCCTACAGGGATCTTCTGGATGCACTCCTGAAACTGCCAGAGCACTCAGAACAGAGGAAGGCTGCTCTGCCTGCACAACTAATGGGTAATAGATTAATCAATTAGAACCATTATAGGACAGGTAATTATCAGGACCTTTAAGAAGAAACTAGAATATCCAGCATCGCCTTCCCATCCTTGACATCTGGAGTCACAGACTTAGAAATCCTGATAACAGCTACTACAGGTGAACCAATTTTAAGGAGTCTTTAACTATGAACCACAAATGGGCTAAAAACTACCCAAAAAGGAAGACTTGTTTTCCTTTTCATGGAATCATTATACTTCTGTCTTAAAAGATGATAAATTAATCTAATCAGGACATAAACGTAATGGAATTTTAGTGTTTTTGCAAATAATCTTTCTTGTAATAAGCAGTAATCATCTGCTACAATTATGTACAGCTAGAATTATTAAATATAAATGCGTAATGTCAATGTTTAATTTTGTCTGTTCCTTCTGTAAAACATGCACAAAGATTAATATTTTAGAGAACTCGTACTGTAGATACATGGCAGAAACACTCTTAAACTGTCAGATTAACACAGAAGAAAATCAGACTCTCATATTCTGGTCCTTTTTATTTCACACTCTTTTTATTTGGATTTAAGTAGCAGTGTGATGTTTCTGTTCCACCTACCTGTCATCTTTGAAGATGATTTTTAAATCCATTAACCTGATTAGCCAAAGTAACTGTAAGTTTGAATAGTAATTTAAGCCCAGTGTAATGTAATTTGGAGAATACAGAGTTCATTTTAAATGTGAGTTCATAGAAGTGTATATATCTCTTATACATACTAAAACAGGCACAAGCATTTCAAATTCTAAGGCCAGTTCTACATTTTAATTCAGTCCTAGTCAGAAATCATTAGGGAAGTTATATGCTCCAAAAATACATTCTAGGTAGTAACATAAAAATGTATTTATCAACTAAAAATATCCAAAAATCTCAACTGTATTAAAATTTTAAGATGATTGTGGGCAGATGACTGATTTTGGAGGAAAACTTTTCAAGAGACAAAGCAAGTCACTCAAATAATGCACAACATCCTCAAGTCTCCTTTACATGACCTAGGGACAGAGATACTATATCCACATGGACCTTGTGGTCCCTGGGATCTTTCTGCAAACCTGAGGTGACACGTGGTGACACCACATCAGTGGCTGCCTGAATCCTTTAGGAAATGCTGAACTTCCTTACTTTTAAGTCTCTGGCCATATGGAAGTCAGGATATAAGCCAAATGTATGTTAATTACAGTTTCGAGTGGAGAAAAGCTTTGTTTTTCTGCACAAACTCAAGGCAGTGTAAAAACCCACGTGTAAGGCGTTTTATTTTCAGCCATGTGGCCCTTTGTGGGCTCCTCTGCCCATTGTTTTATCTCTTCACCCCTGCACAGAGCCTCTCTCCACCAGGATGAGGGGTTATTTATAAAGCACTCCCAGGGACATTAGACAGCACCAGAGATGAGATTCTAGGACCATTTGCAAAATCTACTTTGGCAGCCTTGTGAATTCTGGAAGCAGAACCAGAAAAACACAGGACTAAAATTTTCTGCTACTTCTAAGTTCTTCATAAGGTCTCTCTTCAGAGGCCTTAAACTAGGCTACAAATAAAACTTAAACTGCAATTATTTCCCTTTGGATCGGGATATTGGCCAAAATACAAGAGAAACTACTCCCTAAAATGAGGTTTAAAGCTAAATTAAAAAAAAAAAAACAAAGCCAAACCCAAACTATTTTTTAGGCTGCATGATTGGCATATTTACACCACTCACAGGAGCAACATTTGCTAACTGCACTGCAAAGAATACTGTGCTTGAGTTGTTTGGGTTTTTTTCACTTTTGTAATAGTCATTGATTTGTATTAGAAACAGGTTTATTTTAGTCTTAAGAAATTGTATTGAGATTCTCCCAGCAGTGTAGCAGTTATCTTCCAAAGAGAAATAAATTGTCTTGTATAATGTCTTACACAACATTGAAAGCATATGATTTTTAAGAAAGATACTTAATCTTGTGTAAAACCTGATAATTTTAGCCACTGGTCTCTGAGGCCCTAATACGACTGTGATGCTCTTAACTATATTTCAGTCAGTCATAAAAACTCAGAAATAGATTAAAGCAAACAGTGGAGCTTTTAATAGCCAAAGGAAGTATGAAAGATAAAGAATTGCAAGGAATAAAGGATAACACTTGAGCCAAGATGCAATAGGAGACTTCTGACAAAAACAGAGAAAAGATTTTGTATAAAGCCTTTTCCAAGTATCCTGCAGAGCTGCTCAGGTTTTACAGAGAGGCCCTGCACTAGGGGATTCCTAATCCCTATCATCATCTTTGCTAGAAGAGGTAAGAATACTCATCGGGATTCTTCTGTCAAATGAGTCCTCAAGTGGTCTATTTCTTCCTAAGATACCAATTGTAAAGAGAGTGCTGTTTCTTTCCACTGTAAGATTGTTGGAGTCTCCAATCTGGATATTTTAAGAGCTCTATTGAATGGATTCGGTTATGAGCTGTAAGTGGATAAGAAAGGTCAAGTATGTCAGACGCAAGATATCATAAAATAAGTTACAGCTCAGAAACAGTTTCACTAAAAGAGTGATTAAATTACTACCACAGCTATATTCTCAAAGTCATTAAGAGGATGTTGGAGACAAACACATTTATTTGGTAGCACATACTAACATCCATATTCTACTAATTAAAAATATTTCCCATTAAAATCTTCAATGGGATGTATGTAAGGATGTAAACCTGAAATCCTGAGACATTGCTAGTGTGGGGGCTGACAAAGAAATAAAAGCTTTATGCTACACTTTGCTGAGCTCAGGTGGTCACACCTATGACCTGAGTTGTCTCATAAAGGCTTCCCTTTACCCAACATGGAAAAGCTCTCACAATAAAAAAGGCTCCACTGATAAAATGCTACTGGAAAAGGCACCAAAATCCAGATGATAATATGGGCCACAGGAAGCTTGTGAGGAAACAGAAACTCATCTGATTCCAGCAGGCTGCAAGTGGTGTCTTGGAACCACAAACCAGCCAGGAGACTGGAGAGACTCAGGCCACTCTTGCAGAGTACAGGGATTGAAAATCCCACGGAGCAAATGTCTGTGCCACAGTCACTGCCCTGCTGCTCCAGCTTTTGTGCCACCCAAGAGCCTGAGCCTGCTCCTGAGCACACATTCTACACAGCAGAAACAAAACTATCATGGCAAATAGGGCCCAGCCAGCAAGATTTTTACTTCCTGAAACATGAGGAGTTAATTTGCATCTTCCCAAATTACTTTTGAGGTAAATCAGTCTTTCTCCCTATTTTAATCTCACCTGGAAGCTAAGGAAGTTCCTGAAAGGAACATACAGTAAGTGTCTACTACAAAAAAGTACACAAATATCTGCCAGCTTCATTCAAACAGTCCCGCCTGGCCTTTTGCTTACTGCTTCCTCAACTCAGCAAGACAATTACAGAAGGCATAAAGATAATTTATATTACAGTTTTATAAATTACAGTATTGCCAAAGTCAGTTTAACTTACTTATCTGTGTGGAAGTGCACATGTAGGTACAGGTGATATCCACAGTGAGAAATTCATCTGATCCACCCTAGAAAGGGAGGTTTGAGTCTGGTGTTTAATGAAGGCATCTTTGTGTTTTCAGATGCTACAGAGAGATCTTTCCATTTTCATGGATCATTAAGAGTGTTCATGGGGCACAGCACTGGGACTTGCTGCTTGAGCCCTAACATTTGCTACTCAGCTGCTCTTCTCAGATGATTGCTATTATTAGCTTTTGCAGGATGTATGAGTGTCTATTTTATTTGTGACCCGTAGTGGGTCCAACTCTGTGTCCTGCAATATGAGAGCTGTTAAAATGATTCCCCTTAAACTGCTCCACTGAATAGCACTAATTGATTTTAGATGTGATGATCATAAGCTGTCAGACTCTTCCCTCTAGAGGTCTGCCTGATTTAACAGCAGAATGACCAGGCTACAATACACTCAATTTTTTCATAAGCTGATTAAGAAAACCTATAGTATACATAAAATAGCATCTTCCACAGCAACAGGATATACCAAAAAATGACAAGTAAATGTGTCAATTACTTGTTCACCTATTAAAAAATAACACTGCATAAAACTTAAACACAAATTGAGAAGAAAAACAATACAAAATCAATTCCCGGAGCATATACCACTGCTATTGCTTTTCAGGGAGTTTTCATGGACTAATGTTAATGCTAACATGAAATAACACAAGAATTGTGTAATGCTGACAACCATAATTAATGTACGTTTTGTCACTGAAAGAGAAAAAATAGGATCAGGAAAGAAATGAAAGGTAAAAAAGGAATCTGTGACTAATCACCAGAAATACACGCCTTTATACATTGTTTACTACCAGAAAAGGATCATCATGAGTGATCAATGTTATACCTGATATTTAGTAACTACCTTAAAATATCAAACACAAGAACATTTTCTCACTCTTCCTTTTTGCTTTTTTTTGGATGGTGGATCTTCTCCTAATATCCAAACATTTGAGCTAGTGCAAACAGACAATTTCTTTCCATCCCACACACAGCCTCTCAGAGAACAATCAATCACTTTACAAGACTATTCTGCATTTTTAAAGTTCTGCTCATATTCTATGAAGTCTTTTATATACAACAAAACAACTGTAATCCATTAAAATTTCCTTACTTTATTTAAATTGCCTGTTGGTGTTTCAATGGAATCTATTCAACTACCAGATTTTTCTTGAAAAAATGGGTTTAAAATCTGGACAAAGCCTTCTACCAAAATGCAAACCAGACTCTTGATGATGTATCCTTAGAAGGCAATCGCCTTAATTTACAACCATCACATTATTAACAAATTTGGGGAGGGGAGTCAGACATAACACATAAAGAACCATTTTCCTACTCAGAACTACTTACACTTTAGAGTTTGTCTTGCCAATTATAGCATTTTGTGTTTTCAGGGACTGCTGGTTCAATTTGCCAGAATTACTACCCCATACCCAAAAATGTTTACAACTCCCTCCATATTGGCATCATTCATATGCTTCACTATTGCCTTTGAAATAAAAATAAACCACTAGAACTAGATCAGGATGCTAATATGGGTGTAAAAGAAAACTGCTGACAATTACTCCTTGACACTCATTTCCCAACCACATGTGTGTTACCTTTTTCATGTTTCACCTTGAAACATTTCCTAATTTGCTTAAGAAAAGCGCACACATCCCTATCAATGCCTATGTTCTTCCAAGTTATACTTTAAATCGTATATTTCAGCATGGAAAAAGGGTTCGTCAATCTTCCCAGAAGCATCATTGTAACAAAGCCTCACCAAAAGAGCTGACAGCAACAGCACTGTCATCAGGGCTACGATGTTCAACTCAACAAAAGCAAAAATTTTTTTTATGCTAATAAAGAAATCCACTACAAGCAAACTGGTTTCCAGCATTCATTACATCTATATGAGCTATTGTCCTTTTTAGCAGAGAGAGTAAGCACAAATAAGAGAATACTTCTCAAATATTGCTCATTACCTGTATTTTACAGGCATTTTAACAACAGATAAGTATGATATACATTTCCAGCTATAAACTGGGCAGTCTTTTTATCAGCTGAAAGTTATACTTCATTTATTTTGGCTAAGTGTTACATTTCTGTCAATTAAAATGAAAAATATGACAATGGACAAGATTCTTGTGGGTGCCAAGGATGAATACAGTAATACATCAATGTAAAAATGGAAATAAACTACATTTGGCATGCTTCATGATCCCATTAAAAGAACTTCCCCCTCCACTAACAGGCACCTCAGTCCAAGTTTGTTCTTTTAAAAGAATAATCCCAGCATGTTTTTGCAAGCCAGGTTTTCACTTACTGCTTCTAATAAAATCCACCAACCAAAACAAAACTTGTGAGTGTCCTTTTGCCTTGAATTACTTCCCACTCCACAGGCAGACAACCAAATCTGACTCCGGATGGCTGCACAAATGTCACGCGGTGTAAGAACAAACACAAAGATGAGCAAGGAAGGATAAAACCTCAGAAACCCTTTCTGTGACTCCACAGTCTTTTCATCAGACAACACAAAACTAAAAAGGATGCTGAAGACCATTTAAAAATGCTGCTGGAATATCTGGTAAGGTAATTGTTCAGTTTCAGATGTGATCTACTAGTCTCGAGCTATCTTCTGCATTCTCCATAAGAACAGACTGCAATAGAAATTGCAACAGCGACTTAAATAAATATAATACTAGGTTTTTTAGATATTTCCAAGAAATGTATTAAAGAATTTCCAAGAAATGTATTGAAAGTCTCCTATGGTTTAGTCAAAGGAAGAAGTGTCTAAATTTCAAGTAAAAATTTTAGCTAACTCGCCCAGATCCAGGCCTTTACAGGCTGTAAGCTCAGCAATTCAGCTGCTTCCTCTGTTCTCTCTGGAATAATTCCTCAAGCTAACAGATCAAATCTGTCCTTACTTTCTGGGCAAGAACAACTTAGGATTTCTGCTGAAAAAAATAAATCAGAATTTCAGTAATGATAAAGCATGTTGGATTTCACAGTATAATTTGCTAGAATACAATTAAACAAAATTCCATAAGCCACTGAGATGCTACTCTTCTATTCAGTCTTCTCCACCAAGCCATATTTACTCTCACCAAGAGGGTTTGTTCCAAAGTAAAGCACTTGATATCCTGATCTCCCAAGCATATGCTAGGTGGATGAACAGTACCATGTGGCTAAAAAAAGCCTGCATGCAACACTTCTTCCACTTCAATGAGAGACGGGCAGCCTACCAAAACTCTGAAAATCTCTTCACAAAGAAGGATAATTTTTGTACAGAATTCTAAAGATAAAAATAGCAGATTGGGAGTATGTTTGTACAGCAAACCACTCTGCTTAAGGATCCCTGCAGCAGATCAGGCCCACAGCACAGGGGATATGCAGTATGAAATGGCTCTCCTGGCAACATATCCAAGAATGTCAAAGGCAAAGGCATTTCCAAAATGGGTCCCAGATGCACTGACATGAAGAGTTCAGTCAGTATCTGCAAAATTATGTCTGATTAAAACTGAGATGTCTCCCTAAGTCTGTGAAATCAAACCCATGTCTGGACCTGCAGGTCCCAGTAAGCATTTAGAGAGCACAGGGATGAGTCTCCTAATGAATGCCCCATCCCCTGGAGCTCTGGGTGCAGAGAGCAGGATGTGCACATCTCCCCCCTAGCTGCCCATAAAAACTGAGGTGGGTTTTCACATGACAGGAACAAGAAGAGGAGAGAACCACACAGACTTGGCACAGAAAGGGGTCAGAGATACTCCCTTTCACTATATTTTTTTAAGCACACAGTATCATAACTCAAAGAAACTCTCTGCTTTCTTGTCTGTCCTTCTCCCTGAAGTGCAAAACTACAAAGGGTGACACCAAGCTATGTTTGTGAACATTTAAAATGGGAATTTATAACAAGACAAATAGCTCAGAACACTCCAAATGTATGCTATATATGAACAGAAAGAAAAAGAATAGTTTCCTTGTCAACAGCATGAAACATACTGGATGAGATCAGGATTATGGCTGTCAAAACCTGTCAACAGCCTTTAGAATTCTCTGTGTTCCATTGCATATATTTCCCTGTATCACTGCAAATCCAAATAATATCCTCAATGACTGGAGACCAGATTAGGATTTACAGAAGTCAAAATCTGCTTTGTGCCATGATCATAAGTAAAAAGTTTTTAAACTGTGCATTGCAAATTACTGCACTGCTTTATAATTACTAAATTCAGAATTTTATAAAAATTTGAATCCTCAATTAAAAAAGAAAGGTCTCCTATTTCTTCTCTACTGTATAAATCAAAAGCAAATTGCATGTAGGAATGGAGCATGTGAATGCAGCTAATGAACAACCTGCCCTGCAATGATGATAAAGTTGATACAAAACTGTCTGTCAGTTTTGCAAGACTCCAATAATTTGGACCTCTAAGCAACTTTCAGGGCACAGCATTTCTGTCTTCTCTCAGGAGAATGACACAAGCAGTTTTGAGATAAAATTTTGGGGTTGGATCAGATCTTCCAACCTTTTCTGACAATGTACACTGCCTCAGAAATAATCTCAGAAACCAATGGCTTTTATCAGCATTTTAGGTACTGCAGAAGGATAAACAGCTCCTGTGTGAACCATGACTAACATTTCTAGCAAGAATGTGAGAGCTGAAATCAATTCATAGCCAAAAAGCAGTAATGTTAATAGGAAAACAATAATTCCTACTTTTTCTTTATCCATTAAGTGGATTTTCATATCCACTAAGTCCTACATCCATGACACTGAAAATAGACAGCAAGCATTTATCATCCCTTGCTACCATCAATACAGTGAGTAGCATCAAGAGAAATTTTAAAATCTGCCCTTCCCAGCACATGATGTTCTCTGTCTTTGTCCTGCTTTTTATGCCATCCCTTTATTATCAAAGATTATGCAGTGAAGTAAAGACTCCTGTCTGGACTTATCAGAGATATTTTCCTACTCTGAAGTTACGAGAGGTAGTTTTACATTGACAGGTACTTTTCACTTGAGGAAGAAATCACTATTTTCATGGAGAACCTCTTTCTCTCCTGAGGCCAAAGAAAATGCTTTCCTGTGCTGAACAAAAAGCTGATCCAGGAATACTCAGGCCATCGCCAGTGAGTCTGAAAAATCAGTTATTTTGACACATATAGGTCTATCAACTGAAAAAAGCTCAAGCTGGCTCTAACCTTGGGAAGGGACACAGCCCATTTATTACAGCTCTATAAGGAAGGATTAATGTTAACTCTGTGTGCTGCTATGTGATCAGGCAAGTGATTACAAGGGAGGAACATTTCAGTCAGAACAGTAGGGCAGGTACAAGCACAATAAAACAGCCAAGAATTTTCAGCACTGTTACCAGTCCAGTCCTGTGGTTTTGAAGGAAGCACACTGCAGGACGGCATAGATCACATACAAAGAGATTGTTATGGCAGAAAACCAGAAGTTTCTAGAAAGTGTCAGTTGGGGACAGCTTTTTAAAAAAAAAAATATACCTGCTTTCATTTCATATAGGAAGACATAATATGTTATGTCTTAGATATATGCCACTCAACAGAGCATCAGTAGGTCCTCCATAAACTCACGTATTAGTGAATGAGTTGTGAAGGTAACATTGAATACAACTGGATTTCTACATCTGAATGTATTTTGAGAGTGCAAGCTGAATATGCTTGGCCAAACACAGGTATGAGAACAGAAGCCCCATGCACAGAAAGGTAACCAATTAGCCACTGCAGCTGAACCAACAACATCTCAAGCCAAAAAGCTTGAGGTTTGTGCTTGTGGTGGGCTGACCTGGGCTGGTGCTCATCACCTTGCTCTGTCACTCCTCTCCTCAAGAGAGGCGAAAGGGAGGGAGAAAATAAGTTGGAAAAAGAGAGAGTGTCTAAATGTAAAAGAGGCATTTTCACAGACAGCTGCCCATCTGATACATGGTAACATTGTTATTTAAAAACAAAGCAAACACTTTTCCACTCTTTAGAGAAAAATTATTTCCCCGAATAAAATGCTGTCAAGTTTTGCCAGGATTCTGAAATGAAACGAGATTGTGTTTTTCTATATAATTATATCACACAATCCTAAATTCTTTAGAAAGTTTTAGACAGCTTTAAAATTCATAAATATATTCCATACTTATTTCAAGGACTGTTATAACAAGTACTGTTAATTTCTCTATTTTGATTAACAACTGTGAGGAAGATTAAAAAGCTTGGTTTTTTTTTTTTTTTCATTCCCAGGCACAATTCTACTTACTCAAGTAAGCTGCAGCACTTGAATAAAGTGGAGTTTTACATCCCAAGTTTCACAAGAGGAAAATTTGGAAGCATCTCACTCTTTGCATATGTTTAGCAGATTTCATTCTTTCCTGGTGTATTCTAGTACATGATTCTGTTTGTGTATGTCTGCATATATCCACATATATAAATGTGTGTATATATACAATTGTATACCAAATGTCACTTTTGTTTATTGTAACTTTACCACTTTATTAATCAAAATTAAGTGGAAAATACCCACGTAAGTCCAACACAGAAATGTTACTGCTACATATGCTGTTATCTAATATTTTTGTATTGTAACTTACTGTAACATTTTTTAGTGCTATTTCTTTATAAAGGAATCAAAGAGAATGCTGGGGCAGAACCTGGCAATTCAACAACTCAACAATATTCAAATTTACTATGAACCTATTATTTCTGAAGAGATTACTTGTTTCATCTATTTCACTTCCAACAAGACCTTTGTTCAAACCATTAAGAAATCTATTTTAGAGACAAAATTCTTCCACAGATGTTTCAGAAATCTGCTTACTCTCAAGATGAAGTAACTGAATGTGATTTCCATTGTACAGTTGTTCAGACTGGGGGCATTCATGAAACACTTAAACACCAGAAAACTGAAAAAACCTGTAACTGAGTAACCATTTTCAAATACAAGCTCAAAATTAAAAGAAGTCACCACTCAGTACCTTTCAGGGACTGGAAACTTCATGTGAATAAAAACTTATGGCAAGTTTAAAGGACCAAGAATATGAATTGAATCCCTTACCCACTAACTCCTTTTTTTATATGTGTTTAATAATAGGCAGAAAGAATTGAGAAACTTTGCATAAACCCCCTTTGGCCTAAGCTTTCATCAGCAGGAGGGGTTGCTTGGCTCATAAATCATACGAACTAGAATGTGATGAACAAGTCAGTGTTTTATTTTGCTATTGTGAATCATTAGTTTCACTGATTTCCACACCATTTCACTTGCAGTCTTAAAGGAAAATAAAAATTATTTTCAGTAAAAAACATGACACAAGATTCAGAATTCAGTGTGGAAACAGCAAAATAACAAAACTAGATTAAAAACCATTCAAAAATTGCTTGCACATGCAGGTAGTACAGTAAGAGACTGGGCATCAAACTCTCAATGCCTGAATCCTTATAATAAAAAAGCCCAAAAGCTACGAATTTTTAAAGTCCCATTGTACTGAATAACTCTAAAGAACTGAACTCCCCAAGAGAAGTGGGTAAAGACACAAGTGTTTCAGAAGATGCAATATTTGAGAAAAATATTCAGAAGTCAGGATTCAAAGGTAAATGCAAAACAGCATTCTTAAAATTTTGGAAAATAATGCATCAGAAATGACAGTGCATAGATAAAAAAGAAAGGATAATTATAAAAAAGGAAAAATTCTGATGGGCAGCCCTCTCACAGGCATTCTTTTAATAAATTTTCTAAAATGATGAAACTTCTGGGCACACACTCCCTATCCAAAAGATTATTGAAGAAGTGCTTTAAATTTATGAAGTCCACTTCCTCAGCAGCATTCTATCATTTCAGTACTGAAAACAAAATGCACCAAAAACTTCATCAGGGTGGGTGGTAAAGCTCTTATCTCATAGCAGGTTGCAAACTGAGGGGAAAAACAATACTACAGACCAAGTGAAGGTTGTGACCTGAAATATTCTGAATCCGTATTATAATAGAAGTATAACACTTCTTATGAACCTTATTGCAGCTTCTCTCCTCAATTAGCAGTAAAAACATAAATACACGGCCCAGTAGTACAAAATTTACTAGCCCATGTCAGCCATAGCTGTGTTGCAGCTTTAACAAGTTATCTCACCCTGAGGAAGTGCAATCTGATTCCAGAGCATCCCCAGCACGGGACCTGTGCCTGTCTGGCTCAGTGAAAGGTTTTCACTCACCCAAACCTTTCAAGCAGCTTTAAATAGACAGCCTCCAAAATCCCATACTTTCATATAATTAGAAAAATAAGAATGCTCCTTTTTCCATTAGGACGTGGCTCTTCCTTCTAACCCTATATAGGTCAGAACAAAATAATGAAACATTATTCAGGGAAAAAATTATTTTGAGAAGGTTATTTAAAGATCTCAGAATCACCTTAATTTTCCTTTCCCCTTCCTATCTCAGAAGCCTATGTAATTGATTCATGACACTAGAATACATTTTTTACAATAGAAAAAGCATTAAAAATTGTAAAAAAAACCATCCAACCAACCAAAAAAAAACCACAAACAAAAAAAAAGATACCTTTTTCAAATGCTAGAATACTTTCAGAAATTGAGCAGAGCTTTAAACAAAATTCATCTCCAAGGGCAAGAGACTGCTGGTGACAACTTAAGACAAAACCATCAAAAGCAAGTAATCATTGACTTCCTTTTCCATCTTTCCTGCTCTCTTCCATGCCCCAGCACTTCATCTGAATGCTGTAAAGCTGATGGCATACACCTGCTTCTATAGGGAAATGCAATGATGCACTGTTCCAGTTTCATCACAGCAGTGAGGTAAAACCCTGATAATTGGGAACACAGGAATGCGAGGATGAAACTGGGAGCAGCACTGCATTTGAATTAACTGTGATTTATGGTCATCTCTGTTAAAAAAAAAAGATAAAGAATGAGCTGACGAAAAGTCCATTTGCCAACTGCTTCATTTTCATGAAAATATCATGGAAAAGGTATAATGTAAAAATTATGGAAAATAAAATGTTTTCTATTCAAGGAAAAAAAATCTGTAGAGATAAAAAGACTATTCCATCTGGAACCTGTGCTACTCTAAAATAAACCACAAAATTTAGCTATTACGCATTCTGAGCTCACAGGCATTGGGTTTTGTTTGATTAAAGTGATAATAATAACTGTGTTTTCCAGAGATACTGGAAAACATATTATGCAATGGTAGCTTAGATTATTTCAACAGTGTGTAACGTAAGGGTAGCTAATTTAAGCTTCCCATAAGGGTTTCCATGAATGGAAAGCATTTTGTTGAAGGCTAAAGCTTTACTGTTTACTATATTTGCTGAAAAAGACATGACAAATATTTTGGGAACAAAAAAAAAAAAAAAAAAGGAGAAATGACAAGATTTAATCAGAGAAGGGAAGGAGGATTCATAACTCAGTAACTCATAACATTCCTCCACAACAGGTCAAGAATTAAAGCAAATAGTTCCTTGCATAAAGGGGAAAATAATTTTACTAGATATCTGACTGTGGACTTGCATTTCCCTCTACAGAAATGATTTTATACAAGCAAGAAATTATTTTACACAAGCAAAGAAACATTCTGAACAACTACTGTTTTGTTGCATTGGACTTAGTGAAAGCATGTCCCCTAATAACACTGCACAAGCAAATCCAACCACAACCATCATAGGTGATGTGGCATCTACTGTACACTTTTTTCCTCCAAATCACTTTAAGAAAACTTTCTTTAAGGTGTGTTAAGACATGCCATTGTTAATTGGGAGCCAAAACAGAAACTGGAAGTTAAGCCAGCACTGGAAAGGAATCAGTTGTCTATTTTTATTCCATTTGAATGATGTGAAATGAGTAGGTGTATCACCTTTCTGTTCTCAAACAGGTTTTTAAATAGACCTTTTAGGAATATGTTTATAGTTGACAAATGTGGCAGGGGATTTGTTTTGGGTTTTGAACTTTAAGTGGTGTTTCTTTCCCATTCACTTTCTAGATAGGTGTCTACAAGAGTACAGTGGTCAGCTGCAAGAAGTATTTTTTGTGGTTCAATACCTCTCCTCAAAACTTTTCAGTCTCATTCATTAAACAAGAAAGCTGTGGCAGTTTCCCAAGTTACTTGCTCTGAATAGGAACTGATGGGTGTTTCACACTTCTGCTCAAGGTGAACATTCTTAATGTCCATTGAATGTAAATACTCAGAAACGATTTCCAGAAATGAATAGACTATTATTCATTTGGCCTATCAGTCTGGAATGAATGCAGCATTCTTCCAAATTCTGCACAATCTGTAGAGTAGCCAGTCATAAAGACAGCAGGACTGTAATAGTTCCCTTACTGAGCACTGCAAGAGACAGCTGGCAGGTCAAACTGGGGCTTTTCTGGCTCCTGTACAAAAACATTATACGTGTGTGTATATATATATATATATATATGTATGTTGTTAAATGATTATTCAAAATCAGAATATTTGCAAAGAGGAGTTGTACATAAGAAAGGATCCATAATACCACCAGGTGAGGCTCTTTCAAATTCCAAAGATAGCACTCTATTTACTGCTAACAGAGTTTCAGTTTTTGTTACTGTTACTGGTTTCTTTCTCTTCTGACCTCCTCAGAACAACCTCTACTCTTGTTCTGACTTTTTGGGGTTTTTTAAAGTATCCACACAATATTGCCTTCATTGCCTCCTTGTCCTTTCTTCCCTACAATATAAGTCAACAGTAAACATGATTTAATATTGAACCATCATATCCTCCTTTACTCTCTCCTCTTCCAAAAGTCCAGCATTCCTGAGGGTTTCTCTGAATAATGACTCAGCCATCTCTGGAATTTGACCATGTTGCTTTAGCCAAAAGAAATTCACCATAAATTATTACCTACAGTGTGCCATCAGCAACGATCCCTCTAATCCAATGCATAACAGACAAGCATCATTAACTAGGAGATTATTTAATTAATCCTCAACTGGAGCTGATGCTAAATTCTCTTAGATCCTGTGGAACTGATATTCTGCACAGAGAGACATCTGAGAGGGACAACTTCTGAAAAACAACTTGTGTTTACTCACTTTTTGGTTTACTTTCTGTTTTTGAACTCCGCATTAAGATTCCCTTACTTTCCTCCCAGAGCAAGCAACAACACAAATAATGTATATCTAATCTCACACTGAGCCTTTTACCCTGCAGGAAGATTGTCCTGAAATATTCTCCTTACCCTTCCAATCTAACTCCACATAATCCCTTTGAAAAATTCTCCAGAGTTTGACTTAGTACACAGCATGAATAACAATTCATACTGTATATTAATATATCTAGGAAAAAAAAAATTCTACTCCTGATGGTCTTCAACATTCTGAAACAATAATTTTCCAAAGGAATAAAATAAGCAAGAGGGCAAAATGAGAAAATATGAAACAAGAGAATAAAATAACTTTGGAACCTACAGCAACAGCCTTAAATTCAGTCTTAAATATTAGCTGCTCTTCCACGTGAGACTAATGTAAAGATTAATAGTCTGAATATTATCTTAGCAAGTCTCACAGAAGCCCATTGACTTCACTGGAGTCATGTGCAGCAGAGCAAGAAAGAACAGTCATTCTCATTATGAATACATACTGTAACATGCCCTGAAGCAAAATGTTATGCTGTGGGAATGCATTAAAAAATAATGTACAAAAAATAAAATCTCAAACATTTAAAAAATAAGTATTCAGCAGTCTTTCCATGTGAGCATTTCTTTCTGTGTTTTTAGACTTCTTTGGAGTGGTCAGAGAGCCTGAGCTAAAGCAATTAAATGCAATGCAGGTGCAAACTCTGTAACTGAAAACAGAAGTAATGATAATTAAAAATGCTGCAGTGAAGCACTGAAGTTTGATCTTAACAGTTAACTAAGTAATTATAGCAAGGGCTAACCATAGGTTTGAAATTTCATAGTTGTAATGAAGAAGTTACAAGTTAAAAGAATGTCTGGCTTAGACAAGTGTACTTTGCCTACAAGCAAAATGAGATTTAGAATCTATGCACACACACACATATATATGCATAGTATACACAAAAATATTTCACCTCAGATTTAAGAAAGCCTGTGCACACACATTCTGACACAAACATCCAAGCTGACCTCTAAATTGTGTTTGCATGGAAAGAGATCTAAAATTAAAGAAATGCCTCTAATACATAAACACAGGGCAACAACAAAAGCAATTTTTTTGTTTCTAAGGTAGCAGAAAATAAATCAGATTAAAGGCTGATTCAATGTGGGTGCAGGTGGGAGGAAGAACCATTAAGATTGGAAAACACTAGTATGAATTTATAGGCAACTGAAGTCTTCTAGAAGCCTTTTTTTCTTTTTCCTGGACAAACATCTATAAGGCAGACAGCATTTATCAAATGGAAATTTTACAGATGAGTAAAGTAACCAATTCAAAAGAGGCTAAATATAATATTACCAGAATAGTGCTGCTCTGACTCACCTGTCATTGTAAACCTCAGATTTTTTTCCTACATTACTGGAACCCACCCCCTCATCTACTTCTCCAATCCACATAGTGCCGTTTAACATCATACCACACACTTAATAAAACTTATCTATCATTAAAACCATGAAATAATTCTGAGTTCATCAAGCAGATTTCTTTCTTCCTCAGAACCTGTAGGCCTGCTCAGTAATTTTGTGTCTAACGATTTCAACGAACAGTTGCAGTACCTATTTATAACTTTTGCATGAAAAGTACATATACATAGCACCTTAATTTTCTAAGTTGAAATTATATAGGACATGGTGGAACTTCCAGCTTGCATCTCTGATTGCAGCATTCTGACAGTAATCACTGGGTTTTCACATGCAAATCAGGGCGCCAATCTTACAAACCAGCTTTCCATGGGCATTAAGATCCACATGGATATTTTGTATCCATACAGCTGTATGGATCACATGCAAACAGCAGGACTGCAACCAAAATATGAAAAAAAAAATCCCACACAATTTTTAAAATGTATATTACTGTAACTACACATTTTCTATCTGGTCTATTTCCAACATCATTGTTTCTGTTACAAGAAGAATAACCGGAACTAATATTCACACATTATAGTATTTGGAGGAGTTTCTTTTATCATTCCCCTGATTCTCTGTTCCAAAAAGATGTCACAGCACCGAACTATTTTAATAGAAAGAGGAAAATTTACTCTTTGCTTTAACAGAAAACAAACAAACAAACCCAAACCATAAGGACAGTTCCACACTGAATTGCAGGACGATGCTGATAGAGAATGGCAATAAAGTACACTTTTTAAAACAAGACAAAAACACTCCATTTTCCTTTCAGTGAAAACTTGAAATTAGAGTTGCAGGCTTTCTGAAAAAATGTGTGTTAGCCCATTCACTTGGATGAGGAAGTCCTGCCCATTTTGCCAGCAGGTGGACTTTGGTTATTCTGCAGGTGATCAGAGTTGAGTTGGTGATTTAAAAATGTGGCCAAGTGCCAAACAAAGCACTTGCTCCAATTTCAGCCCCAGACCTGTCCACAGATCCTGTCACCATTTTCAGCTCAGTGGAAGAGTTTCCCTGTTCTCAGTAACTGACAGAGGTCAGATTCCTGCAATGGTGACAAGCTTACAGAGTACTCTGAGGCAATTTGGAGTCAGAAACACTACATGACTTGATTTAGTGTCATCCTTCTGCAATTTCTGTTCCAAGCTCAGTTTTACCACTTTAAGACTGTTCTTAAAGTTAGAATTTCAAACAGCATAATCAAGCCAGTAATTTCTGAAGTTAAGTGCAAAAAATGAAAGGTGGTCTAGTTATTCTACCATCACTTTTGGTATATAGCAGAAGTTGGCCATTTGTCATTTATATTATATTCAATGGAAATGAAAAACAAATATGCGGCCATTACTTCTTGTTCACTATGGGAGAAAATAAAAGTCTAATCCATTTCAGTTAGATGGACTGGATTCCTTGACACATGCTATAACTTATTGTCTTTTACACATCTTCTGCCCTGTGAATCCAGAGAGACCAAGTAAAGAAACTGAATGCAATAAGAACAGAGGTTTGGTGTGTTAAGAAATTAGAAGGCTGTTCTGACCATTAGTTAAATATCCAAGGGGATGGGGAAAAAAGCCCAACAAAATAGTAGTTTTAGTTTTCAGGAAGACCCTCAAAACACAAATGAGATTACTAGGAGGTCAGGAACAGTAGACTTGATTTGCATGTCAAAGCCAGCTAAATCAGGTGTTGGTTTCCCTAGGCTGGTACAAAGAGCACGAACATCAGGGAGTTTCTATCTGGTCATTTTTTGTAGCTATGTTTAAGAACACATGAGCAGATGTAGCAAGATAATTTGAGTATACCCACACCAGCTGTAATTACAAGAACTGAAAAATGTATGTATCCTGGTGGGGACAACATAATACTACTGATGAAGTGTACAGATGGGGTGAGCTTGAGGATAACTCCATGGTTACATAAATCCTGTAATTGCCTGGGTTGGAAGGGACCCCAAAGATCATCTCACTCCAACCCCCCTGCCATGGACAGGGACACCTCTCACTACACCAGGCTGCTCAGAGCTCCATCCAACCTGGCCCGAAACATTTTCATGGCACCAAGAACAAAACACACTCCTGCAGACCTCCCTCAGCTGATAAATACCAGTCTAGGGCCTTTCTTCCTAAATGGGTTCCATACATTAGTATAATTGAATAAAAATTAGATCTGAAGTATTAGAGGTCGTTTCTGAATTCTACATTCACCAGTAAATTAAATTTAGCCACCCTGTTCCCCTATAACAATTTAAACTACAAATGAAACAGTCACATTTTACTCCCATATGCTTCCAGCACAGAATTATCATGAAGATCTCATGCCAAGCTTCTCCTAGTGTTAGGAAAAAAATGAGGCAACACAGGACACTGAGTGACCAATAAATGCCAGTGGCCAATAAACAACAGATAAAGTAAATATAGATGTAGAGAAAGAAATGCAAGTGGGGAATTTTTAAAAATATATCAGTAGTTGTTCAGAAATGCAAATTAGAAGTTAGGAACTTTCAGGAAAACAACACAAAATTCATTTTGCTATTGTCCAAATCCATGGTTTGTCCACATCAATCCTGTGTGTCATCTTGGTCCCCTATCTCAAAATAGGATACAGCAGAACTAGAAATCATTTGTAGAAGGGAAACTTAAATTGGACAAAGTTAAAAGAACTTCTATAAAAAAAAAAAAAACCAAAAAAAACCCCAAACCCCTACATAAGGCAAAAAAAGCACTTCAGTCTCTTTCCAGAAAGACATTGCTCAGGGGAGAAATAACAAACGCCTATAAAAACACAGTCCTCAAGGTCAAGGTGATAAAAATTGATTCTTCACTCTGTCTTCCAAAATAAGGAGCAGGAGGCATCAAGTGAAACTAACAGGAAACAGCCTCAAACCCAGATGACGTGACTCATCACCCAGCCAAGAGTTGATCTGTGAACTTCCCTGCTAATGGATGTTGAGAGAGGCAAAGGTTATACCTAGATTTAAGGAAGACTGAGCACATTTGAGAAGAAGGAGGTTGTTAAAGATTAATAAGTACACAGAAACTACATCCAGCCCTGCAGCACTTCATATCAAGAAGGGCTGGAAAGGTAAAACAGATACTTCGGCCACTTTTCCCAGCCATCCCTGTGCACAGAGCAAGGGTTTAAATGGACCTCCACAGCGACCTGCTGGCCACCCTGATGCTGTGCTGGATATAAAACTGTAGTGTTACAGGAAAGATGTAACATCCTTCTGTACTGTCACAGGACACGTAGCAAACCAGAAACCTGCTGCATTTAATGTAGAATAGAACACTAAACTGAACAGCTTGATTAAAGCTCCAGCTGCAAAAGTATTTGGAAATGTCCAATCTTTGCCATGTATTTAAGAATTTTATATTGCTCTACTACTCCCCAGCCATTCTGACTGTAGAATTTTAGGGCCATTACTACATAGCTGAAGTAGTTTCTTAGGAAAAAAAACTACATATTTGCTCTTAAATTTTTTGTAAGCAACATCTGTCTATACTCTCACCACACTCCTACATTCTGTATTTTTGTGGATGTTTACATCAGTTCTCAACATAAAATACAACAGAATCTATCAGTTCCTATTAGATATTGTTGTTTTCTCTGTGATCATCTGTACAGTCTATATCCAGACCTTACAGTCTATCCAGATAAGAAGCTACAGATGTTGGGATGATGGGGTGGACAGGGAAGGTGCAACACAAAATAACATTTTTCAGTGAATTTTCCATGACCATGTACTGTACATACTTGTAGCTTCCACAGCAAAAATGAACAGTCTTTATAAATCATTGATTAAGGTAAAACCTTCAGAGAAACAAATCAAGATAGATGGAATGTACTACATCTCAAACCAATGTGTTGGGTTGTTGTTTTTTGTTTTGTTTTTTTTTGGTTTGGGTTTTTTTTTTTTGGTGGAGGAATGAAGAAACACAGAGAAATATCTCCTCCAAACCCATGTCTTCTGGCAGAAGACACTAAGATGCAAATGACGATAGCTTGTCTGCCTGTCCACACCTCAAGCATTTCACATTTTAATAAGTGCAAGACTGAATTCTGAAAAATATTCTTCAGAAGATGAAGCAATTTTTTACTGTTTTTTTTTTTTTCCCTCGTTTTTTGTTGCTATTTTCTCTACCTAACACTATCAGGCACATGACAGCTGGAAACATCCTGTTTTAGCCAGGAACACACATCTTGAAAGCAGATGGTAAATAAGCTTACTGCAGAATCATAACAGACTGATAGAAATAATCAGTCAGCAAAGCTACCTCAGAGCCAGACAAACAAAAAGAAATATTTTTATGGCAAAGTTTACAACTGAGAACATTTTCTTTGCATTACAGCCCAGATCCTACAGCAGTGATAAAACTGAGACATGCACCTGAAATTTTATTGTGGTTTTGAGCAGGCTGTGCCTGAGGCAGACACAAGCCTATGGAGATGAAGAGCAGGGATGAGCAGGATGGTGACTGCAGTCAGAGACCTTCTCAAGACCTTGGAAAAGCAAAAGTGGATATCTCTGTCTGGAGAAGCCTCTGCTGAGGCCAGGATAAGAGCTGTCCCTGCATGTGGTTGAGGAACACCTGCACAGCTGGGTAAATATGGCTGTGGAACACCTGCACAGCTGGTTAAATGTGGTTGAGAAACACCTGCACAGCTGGTTAAATGTGGTTGAGAAACACCTGCACAGCTGGTTAAATCTGGTTTATAGAACACCTTCCCAGCTGGTTAAATGTGGTTGTGGAACACCTGCACAGCTGGTTAAATCTGGTTTATAGAACACCTGCACAGCTGGGTAAATGTGGTTTATAGAACACCTGCCCAGCTGGTTAAATGTGGTTTATAGAACACCTGCCCAGCTGGGTAAATGTGACTGTAGAACACCTGCACAGCTGGTTAAGGTACTTGTAGAACACCTGCACAGCTGGTTAAATGTGGTGTGAAACACCTGGACAGCTGGGTAAATGCTCCATGCCCACCTCTGAGCACACTCAGTGTAGGAGCTCCTATTGAAGATCCCCTCACAGCCTAAAAGCCCAAATTGTTACAGCACACAGGAAGGAATGTTGGGCTTAGATTGGTAAAATTCTGCTAAACTGAATGTGCTTTAAATATCCATTTTACTTCTCTCAGTAGAAAAAAATGGCAGGATGTAACAATGCTTTTAAGAAACCAGCTGATGATTGAGATTAAAGAACTCCTCAGAAGGCTGTGAGGTTACTCCCTCTGTTAAAGGATCTGTCTGCCTACATAAAGTACTCTCAAAAGTGCAAAGATTCAGACAAAGCTTTTCACACTCTCAGAGAAATTTGATCTGTGCATCTCAGATAAATTAAGAGCTTGGTTTTTGTTAGCTGGAAATCTGAAATTTGTTCAGTGCAGCATTTGCCCATGGATCATTTGTTACAATTATGCTACTTAATGTATTCTAATAGCATTCATCTTCCTGAGGCATGTGAGTTGTTTATAAATAGCCTAGATAACATAATGACAAACAACACAGGTTTATGAAAAAAAATTTCATATTTCAGCTCAAGATACCTTATTATAACCTTATTATAAACATCCAAAGAAGTCCAAGTAAAGCACCACAAAAAATGTCTTATTTAAATTAATCCATATTGGTGATACTTCCTGGAGATAAGTTTTTAAATGTTGGAATTTTAAAGCACTAGCTAGACAGGTGTGTTTACCTATGCTACAAACAATTAACAACACAGAAAAATGAAACCCCAAAAAGCCCCTTTACTTCCAAGCCTTACTAATTTTCATTACTTGTGAATTCTAAAAAAATTCCTACACAAAGGGCTTTCTTCTGAAGCTCTCCTAAATTTTACTTGCTCTACCTTTTTTAAAAAAAAATAATATGATTGAGAACAATTTGGCTTTTGTCCTGAGATGGGGTTTTATGGGTTTGTTATTTAACAAGAGAAACCTATGGTTTCTTCTAGGGGAAAAAAAAGCAAGAGTAACAGAAAAATGGCAAGATGTGAATGCGAATAAAATATATAGAAATATACCAGGCCTATGAGACAGGGCAGATTTGGGCAGCATGGCAGACAGATGCAAAGTGAGTCTGTCAGACCCAATTAGAAGCTACTGCAGCAAAAATGATGAAATCCAAGCAATTGAAACAAAGCAAGGAAAACTGAAAACATTAGCCCAAACCAGCTACCTTTTCTTTTTCCTTTCAATTGCAATTCCTTACTTTAGAACCTGATATAAGGAAATTAGTTTGGCTGAAAGCCACCAAATAGTCAGATTGCTACAGCACATCACCTCTAAGGATGAGAGAGCTAGAAGCCTAAATTTCAAAGAAAACCCTATTTCTGCCTTCCAGCTGCATAGTGGGAGGGTACAGGTATGACTGTCCTCCATGGGGCAGAGTGACAGGATGAGAGACAAGGGACACAAGTGGGAACGTGGGCGATTCCAGATAAATGTATGAGAGTTTTGTTCCCCTTGAGGGCACTAACACACTGGAACAGTTTGCCCAGAGGCACTGTGGAGTTTTCATTTCTAGAGATATTCAACAGTCAGCTGGTCCTGATCCTTATAAATCTTAAGTTTCAAAAAACAAACCAAACCAAGCCAAGCCTGTCTGTGTTCAGGAAGTGTTTGGAGCACACTTTTGGGCACAGGGTATGACTCTTGGAGAGTCCTGTGCAGGGTGAGGACTTGGACTTGATGATTCTGATGAGTCCCTTACAACTCAGCATTTTCTAAAGAAAAACCAACGCACCTAAAAAACCAACGCTTTCCCAAAGAGTGAAATTCTTAACCTCCAGCATTTTAACGAGTGCTCATTAGTAACAATACAGTGTGCTTGGAATTTAACTGCAGTGGATGGTTACAAACTTCCAGCTGTTCAGGTATGTGTTAGAAAGCAAACAAATTGTGCTGATAACACAATTTAGGTTACTAATAACACTGGACAAGCAGTGACCAAGTTACACACCCTGTCAATAAATCACAACAGCATGAACGCATTTTCTCCCTACATTTTCCTAGGAAATTACTGTCACCTTTCTCAAAGATATGTCTAATAGAAATCAAAAGCTTCTTCCTGCCATTCAGAAGGGGAGATGTGACGAATTAACTGATTCCCAAGTCTCTGCAACTATCTTGCAAACTGTGATGATGACACTGTTCAGCCAGGCTCGAGTTTCTGTTCCCACCTGGTTTGTTTGCTCTGTCTCAGCTTTAGAATGATGGAAATCTAATCTGGAAAGCCAGTGAGCCACAGAACCACACCTACCCCCTGCTCCACTAAATTGTGTGCTGGGTGGATTGGAGGAAATGCTGTCTATCAGAATGAGTGGGAATCCAGCACCAAAACAAACTCACAGAAACCTCAAACATATGGACCAGCAGTTTACAAGTACATCACCCATTTCTACAGGATTCCTTAGAGAAAAAAAAACCAAAACAACCCACAACCAGCATGCAGAATTCCATATGGACACTAATAAAGCAGCAGAAGACACAGTCACACTAGCTTGTGTTTAAGCAAGAATTTTGTACTATAAACAACTTTCAGCGCCAAGTCCAAGAAAGTACAAGTTCAGACCTTAATATTTATAAAATTAGTCATATTTTCCCTACTTTTTCATTAAAATACAAAATAAAGTGAAAATACATTTTTTAGACAAAGGAACACCTGTAATATGCATTTCAAAAACACTCAAATGACCTAAAAAATTTTACAAAAATACCCCTGAAATATTCATGTGAATGAGTTAATACCAAGTTACATACTTCTATCACTTTCCAAAGAATTATGCTTGCCTAGCATGAAGAAAAAGCAGTTATCTAGAATGAAATTATCTCACGGTAAGCTCCCTAAAAAGTCAGTGTTAACCTCCTCTCCTTTGCCTTACACAGAATTGCCCATTAAATCTCCATTAAAAAAAAACAAACAAAAAAAAAACACAACTCAAAATAACCAACAAAAATAAAAAATCAACAAAACAAACCAAACCCTAAAGAAACCCCACTGAGGAAACAAACAAGAAATTCAAAACAAGACTAACACTAAACAGTGATCACAGCACGTTCACAGCCATAGGTACAGAAATGCTTTAGAGAGGTTACTTTTCTTTCTGTCTTACTGGATATGTAAAAAATTCAAAAGGATGCTTTAGCTTTTATGAGGAATATAAAACAGCAACCACTAGTTTTGCATGCTTGTCTAAATGTAAATGTAACGGCATGAAACTATTACTGTTATGCATTCAAAGCCATTTTCTAAACCATCCCAACTGCCAAATCACTGTGTTATTAATGTGTCATGTGTGATGTTTTTGAAAGGCTAAATATATCCAAAAAGTCTAAATTACTCTCTGTTTTACTGTTCACGTTTTTTATTATTATATATAATAGGTTTCAAGCTATTTCTAAGTAAGAACGTAAAGATCTTTCAAGAAGCACAACAAAGATGCTCTAGATGTAAAGTTCCTGGAATTGGTATGGATCTTGCATTTCAAAAAGCACAAAAAGAAAAGCAGGCAGGTTAATTCCCTATTGATCAAACTTGCAGCCCCCACCCACTGATCCACCTAAAGTTCCTTCAATGCACAAGACTAAGAGGATATTGAGTATTTTCAAGCTGAAAAATTCTTTTCCTTGTGGAAAACCACATTCAGTCCATTAGTAAAAAAGGACTTTTCCAGTGACTATATTATCCACTGAATATATGATAAAAGTTAAACAAGGAATATATAGTTACTAAAATGATTTTTTTTTGGCTGGCTGAATATCATTAATTGCCTTGCTCACATTTTGCACTCAGCAGTCATTACTGGAAGGTTGTTATTTTATAATTATAACTTTAATATTGTAATTCAATGTACTTGAAATACTAATTTCCTTCATTCTGACCCTTATGTCTTTTTGCTTTTGTGCCAAATATACATTTGAAGACTGGTATTAGATATGATAAATACATTTTTAAAAAGGAATTATATATTTCTCATTGTCAAAACCAGACACTAGCTATTAAAAAGACTCAATACATTAAATGCAAAAAAAAAAAAAAAGGCAAAAACTAATTAGAGTAGATGACATTCACAAAAAGAAAATAATTGTATGAAGACCTCAAAAAAGAAATTAACAAAATCATCCTATCTTTGATAGACTGATAGACTCATCTAGGATGAAAAGAAGTCACTGAAGAATTTAAGATGGGACCACGCAGTGTGATTCCACTCAATTAAACCTACAATTATTGCCAAAAGATTCTTTTCTGCTGAAGATAAAAATGATCTAATAGTATTGGCAAAACACAACACTCAGAAGGTTAAAACTTTAAGAAAAAAAATCATTCTGATTCTTCTTATATGTATCACCGACAAAAATACAACCCCATGTCATGGCTTGTCAGATTATTCAGCTATTTCTCAGTATGGCAAGATTTCCATACAAATACAGCTCTACAGAACAGGAGGAGGTTTGAGTGCAGAGGTAATGAAATCTTTTTTCCTTCTGCATTTTCTCCCAAACCTGAAGATATGTGAATTAAAACACTAGAGCCAACAAACAAGTTTGGCAGACTTGTATGAGGGATTAAAACTGACTCACATGTTATTTCAGTCAGAGGTACCTGAATACTTTACAGGCATTATTAAAATGCAAATTATTACATGTGAAATTCAAGGCCCTGCTGGGAAAATATCAAGGTTGCAAATATAATGCGTTGTTGCTCTGCAGTAACATCAAACCCCCTGAATACCAAGTTATGTGGCAGACAGTAGAAATAAGAGAGGGGACTTTGGAAGAACAACCTGATCAGCTTTTCCTTCCCTCCCCTTTTTTGGAAATGGTTTCTTTTGTGGGATTCCTTGAATACACTGATATTGGAATATTGAAAATGAAACTGGATAAAAATTGATTAGCAATTACTTGATTAGTAAACATAAGTATGGCTAATTAGTTCTGCTTGAGTTTGTCAAATATTCTTTTTATCTTTACAAGTCAGAGTAATGGTCAGAAAGTGATTCTTGAAGCATCTGAAATTCTAGATGTTGTCCTAGAAGATGGAAAATGTTATTCCCAACCCATCTCAAGCAAACTTCTGCCTGGAGTCAGCATCTTCTACCTTAAGCTACACAGTAAGCTGGAATACACAACAACCAAAACTCCCAGTGTTACTTTTGGAATATTTTAATTTTATGGGTTATATTGATCCATCCTTAGTTTATTTACCATAGATTTCTGACTTGTTTCACAACAGAGTAAGCAGAGCAATGGTAACAAAGGTATGAATTCTTTAAGTTTATGTAAGGATAAGCACCAAGCAGGATTTTTAAATTCATTACAAGCCATACAAAAAGGACATCGTCATCAATTAAAACCCCACATTATCTGTGGTCAAGGTGAAACAAAGGAAATTAACAGTGTTTAATTCTAAACTATGAAATCTGTGCGTACCCCAATGCCATGCTTATACTATTCTTAATCAATTTATGCACAAGAAAATGTCCTTTGAACAGGACAAAGCATTTGTGACCTTCTAAATAAGATTTTAAGACAACTCCCCACTGCTTACATCAAGTCACACACAAACCAACATTGCAGGTGACGCAGTAGCAATTCCTCCCCTACCCCACTCCCCCAAAGAAGATGGCTCTTTCAATAATGATTTATCTGGCCATAATTTCTCAAAAAAAGCACCTTAGTTTATATGCATCTTTTGACACTGTACTTTGTTCCCCTTTTTTCCACGGAGGGAGAAAGAATGCAGGAAAATAGATGTTTGCTCTGTTTCCTTTATGTGGGAGCAGAATTTTCTTATCAAGAGCCAATTTACCTCAGGGCAGCCTCTCAGATGGCCTAAATTCTGGGTATTTGTCTCTGATAGTCATTCTGGATTTCCTGAAGGGCTTCTGGATTTAACACTGCTGACACAAGCTCCTTTAAAAGAAACCTCTAATACTGACAAGCAAGTCAACAACTGTTTCTGTTTACCATCTCAAGCACCCAGCTCCTTCGAGGCTCACCCTGCAGTTCTTTCCCAGATTTAAGGACCTGTACATTGCTTTCATCCCATTTCAATCACCCTGTACGTGTGCACACTAATTTAATGAGAGCAGCTCCAGAAGGTGACACATTCCAGAGCTTAGCAGCTGCACTAAACAGCCAGTTTTGAAGCGAGAACTGCATTGTTCCTAGCTACAAAATTCAGCACATTATGACTACACTTAGGATTTAATTTTCCAATACATAGGATACACATCTCCTTTGGAAAATGCACAACTGGGAATGCAGGTAGAAATCTCTCTTCTTTAGGGCAAGACAAAAAGAAAAATATTTCATAAAGTGACCAAGCACTCAGACAGGGCATTCAGACCATGTGGTGTAATCTGCATCACTCAGTCACCAAAGTTACACCAAAAGGGTCACAAGAAATCTGATTTTAACCTTATATTTTGCCTTTGCTTTGAACAGGACATTGAACAACATGTCCCTGATGTGAGAATGCCAGTGAAGTTTCCCTAAGATCATCCCAGTGAAAAAGTAATTACACAAAGCATTTATATCAAGCTCTGCTTCCAGTGCAAACAATAAAAGATTTTGATTACAATTCCAGTAAATATCAGTATTTTCCAGAGCTTTATTTTGAACTACAGATCATATACTAAAACACTTCCTATTTGGAATGAAGAGATGTGCCCAATACTCCCTTGAAATGCTTTTCAGCCACAAATCTGCTAAATGCCAGCCCTGCCACTCTCACAGAGCTGGCTGTAATTAAATAGACAATATAATAGCTGTCACTATTGCACACAAAGCATCCACTTGGAACCATAATAATAGAAAAAGCAAAACTTTATGTTCTAAACTGACCAGAAAACAGAATGTTTTATATTCTGCAATCTCCCAAAGTAACCTACATGTCAATTTTTTTAAAAAAGTCAAATTCCTTCCCAAAGTAACATAGTTGCTTTAAAAAAAAAATCCAATCAAACAAACCAAAACCTTTCATTAAACAAAGGAAACAAATCTCTGATTAAATGTGCTTAATTTTCTTTTTGTTTAATTTCTTATTCTACTTCATGTTCCTTGGGTCCCCAATTCTAATTTTTCAATAGTGCTTCAGAAGTACAAGGTTCTGTTGATTCGATTTGGTACTTCAAAACCATAAGCATTTCTTTTCACTAAATCTATCTTCTAAAAGCAAACTAATCTGTTGGCCTGTCAATGACCATGGTAATGCTTTAGGAAAAAAATTAAAATGAAAAAAATATGCTAATAGATAGCTTACATATCTTTAAGAATCTAATAATTTTATGCCTTTGGCATTTAGCTTTCTTAATATAAAATTTTAATAAATATTTCATAAATAGAGAATTCCTATTCACAGGCAGAAAAAGTATTACTGTTTAATTTTGCATTTTTCAAAGGCAAAAGAAGCTTGCCAAGAGCTGGTTAGCCAACAGACTGAGAGCCCTCTTCCTCCTCACTCTGGTATTAATTCTCCAGTCACTTTGTATCCATGATTTATTCTTTCATCATGGTGAGGGGTGGCTGACAGTGCTTTGCAAAGTGGAACAATCAGAAGCAAGATGCTTCCCATTAAAACTACAACACTGCTCATTTCTGCTGCCCTCTATTAGCAAAGCAGCATTGGAAATTCTAATAAGAAAGTAGCTAGAAAGCAAAGTGGCATTTCACTGAGAGGTTCAAGAAGGCCAGCTCACATATTTAGGCTGTTTAGGAATGGAATTGCTGCATGGTCAGCACATAGAGCTGCCAGGGATTCAACTCCTGCCACTCACCAGCATTTTCAAATGACAGCCACAGGCCACAATGATTTTTGTTGTTTGTTTTACCAGAGACCACTTACTCAAAACCAGCTCACTTTACAAGGAATTTTTTCATTTTATTTGCTTCATTATTACTATTTTAGCCCCATATGAAGAACTTCTGTATAATTCTTTCCCTTTCACTGAGGCAGTACTGAATCCCAGCCATACAGTTATCTTGAAATCTGTAAAGCACAACCCTGGCTGGCACAGGTAAGCAGAGTTCTGCTCAGATTAACTTAAAGAAATGATTCAGTGGTGCTTACAATGTATTTTTTTTTAATTACTATCAAAAATGGCTTGAAATAGCAGAATAATTGAACAAAATAGTCTTTATAAAAAATCAAAGAAAATTAAACTCACTGCAGTGATAAATGTCAAAGTGCATGAAGGAAAACAAGGTAGCCAATTTGAATTTCTGTTATTACCTTGCAGGAAAGGAAGAGTTCCCAGCTATTTGCTGTTCAGTGCAGAGTTACACTGATACACTATGAACTTCAGAGGTAATTCGACTTTCTTCAAATATGAAAACAAAAAACCCCATGAACATTAATGCCACCCCTTGCAGAGAGGTAAATGAACATATCGTACTCAAGCTCTCCACAGAGAACACTGCCTAATTTTTTAGTTACTATCCAAAATGGCTTGAAATAGCTGAATAATTGAACAAAATAGTCTTTACAACTACAACTGGCAGCTCTCCACAGAGAACACTGCCCAAGGGCACCGTGCTGAACCTGTCTGTGGTCCTGGATCAGGCAGGGAAGGATGACAACCACCTGAATGGAATTCAGTTCTGAGGATCAAACAGGACTTTGGAACTGAACTTCATAATTGAAGTTAAGCACCCTGAGCTGCACTGGAGTTGGTCTTGCCAGGCTTTGTGCTCCCTGTTCAGAGGAACCAGCAGGGCCCAGAGCACAAAATCAGAGAGAGGACACAACTCCAGGTGTGGAGGTTTAGCCAGCAGCACATTCAGCTGATCAGGCTGCAGAAGGATCAACATCCTCAGAACCTGATTCCATAGAATTGCCCTGTGTGCATGGAGTCTGTACCTTCTATCTTCAACTCCAGCTCAACACTCTGGTGCTTCCCAAATGGGCTCAGAACTGAAATGGGCTCCCCTTCCCCCCAAATGAAGATATCTGTGAAGTCCTTGTTACCTCTGCACTGTAAACTACCTCAAATACTAACTACAGTCCTAATGCCACTCTAAGTAGGAACTATCCCTGAAATAAGGACAACACACCAAACTGTGGACACTGCAGCTCCAAAAGAATCTCCCAGAACACTGCCACCATATGGGGCATCAAAACACCAAATTTAAGATTCATGTATTCTTTTTAGATCTAATTTATACACTGCCAACTAATTGATCTTTAGCAAACCTTATGCATTAGGCAAAGCAGCACAGAAACATGCACAGAGGTCAGGTAACTTAGAAGAGGACTCAATATTTTGTTCTGCAATATACAGCATATTTATGATATGGAACATCTGCAGACACCTGCACATATAAAAAGTGCAAATATTTTCCTAGAATGCAGATCTGTAAAAAGCTTGAAATAATAGACGAAAGGCATTAAATCTAAAAGCAAGGAGGAAAAAAGAGAAAATTATTATGCAAGAGCAATTTTGGAACAAGGTGTCTTTAGAGCTCACTGGTTAAAGGCTTTGATGGCCCTAGATAACCTTTAACCCTCAAAGCTATACAAGAATAAAACTTCACTAAACTCCCAAGTGCAAATATATCCTAATCTAATTATTCTGGGTGCGTTCATAGAATTCTTATGCAGCCTAGAGCTTAAAATATTTTGTGTTTGTGGCAGCAGATGGGCTCTATTTCTTGATAAATTTGGTTTGGATGAAAGATAATGTCTAAAACTAGAACATTACAACACATACCTTTAAATGTAAAAATGTGAGATGACCTTTTATGTGTCATGTCTGCACAATACGCTGTCAAGATGTTTAAAAAAAAAAAGATGCAGAATACTGGGAATAGGGTAAAAAGCATAAGCAAACCAAAGGCACTCTGTTTTCTTAACACTTATAAAAGATACACTTACCAATTTTGAGATTCTCTGTCCACAGCAAGAGGTAACTTGCTATAGCATAAACCTTTGGTAAAAATCCACAGAGATACTATAGGTTTTCACAACAATTAAAAATGTAGCAAATAATGCAAAACACTTTTTTATTTTAAATCAGAGTTTAGTAGTGCTGATGCACATAAATTATGTAAGTGAACAGTGATTCTTGCAGTATACTAATAAATATAATTTGGAACTCTGCTCAAGAAGCATGAACTGCCAATTAAACCTATCCCCAAACTGTATCACCTCCAAAAAGAGGAAATTATGTGTATGGAAAAAGACTACCTACATGCTTTTGCTTCATGTGGCATAAGGACAGTTTTCAGGCTGTAGAGTTGTCAAAAATTGAATTTGTGACTGAAAAACGAAATTAATTCCTGAAGAGGCTGTGGGTAAGACATATAGACTGCAGAAGATAGGGGCTGTTAAACACTACAGAATTCTTGACTTTCTGGAACGATCCTACACATTGGAAAAGTTAGATGTGCTGTCTATCACATCCTGCTTCCCTGTGGCATAATTTTTTGCTCCCTGTAACCAAGTTACATGGAGCTCTACAGCAAGTCAAACTTCTTGCTATTCACAGCGTAAAATAAAATAAAAATCTCCACAATGACTTGCAATGCTAAAGCTACAAGAAACAAATGCCCGCAGGCAAGAAAGTCACAGCTCATTTTTTACCAGCACAGAACAAGCTAATAGTGTTTAAAGGGAGCCAACAGTCCATCAGAATTGCTGCTCTCAGCAGATGAGCTTGCTCACATCCCTGGTTGGGCAGCAGCCACTGAGAAACACTGAATTTAACCATAATCAGCACACACAAGCTTGATTTTAATCCATTAAAAAGTGCAAGGCTGCTGCACAACAGTAGCAGTGTCCTTGCCACATGGTTCATCAGAGGAATAAATTGAGTCAACTTTGGTAATAAAATGCGAAGTGTGAAGTAAAAGTTACAATTTACTGAAACTTATTGCTTAACCTATCTTCTTCTTGAAGCCAAAGTGGTTTAGTTTTGAGTCAGTGGTGTGTTCAGCAGAATTTCAACAGGGTACTTTTGACCTTAGGAACTTAAATCAGGCAGTCCTCACTAATTACTCTGTTCAGATTTGAGGAATAATGTGACCACAGGAGCCACTGTCCCTCAGAAACACCCCCAGGCCACAGGGTGTCACAGCTCAAACTGATAATGTCAACGTGCAATTCTCTTCATCCAGTTCTCTGTTAAATCATCACCTACCTTTGCTAAATTCACCTTCAGAAATTTCAAGCCAGCTTGGCTGATTTTGAACAGATAGGATTTTTCACACATTGCACCACAACCTCCAAACAAGGAGGCTTTTCACCTCAGGTGTTTTCAAAAAAACCTGCATGGTCAAGCCCTAAGTGACCAGGAAAGAATAAAAATCAAACATTCAGATATTCACAGAACCATAATCTGGGCAACAGCTCTAACTCAGGAGTTCAGACCCCACGAGCTCATAACCCAAGGTGATGGCAAGCCCTCTGACAGTCACACTAAAACACAAAACACAGAGGGGAAGGTTTGCTCCCTCTGACCTGAATGAAACACAAGCACTGAAAAAACTGATTGTTTGAAACACGTCAGCACTGCAGTCAAATCACAGCAACAAAACCTCAAAGAAAAGGCTGTCCCTGCAGTGGTGGAGCTCTGCAAGGCAAGGAGAAGCCATCAGCCGCAGAGTCACTGCTGAATTCACAGCTTCCCATGGTGTAAGAGCAGTGAATCAAACACAGGCAGGAGATGTCAGCCCCTGAGAGCCACACAGCTCCAGCAGGAGAGGCAGGGCAGGCTCCGTGCTGCTAATGAAGCTGGGTGCTGAGCCCTCCCTTAAGGAAGCAGAGGAAATCAATATAACTGAATTCTGCAGCTGTTTCCATGCTCTCAGAAATGAATCTGCTTGTGCTAGGGGCTCTCACATGGGGGATTACTGGAATTAAAACAGAAACCTTTTATTCATGAAATAAGTGGATAAGTGTTGAAATTATAACAGAAACCTTCGAGGTTGAGACCTAATAGTATGTCTGGAAGGAGCCCTTATCTTTTACAGTGTGAAGTAAGTCTAAATTAAAATGATTCTATAGTTCAGACAGCTCAAATCAAGTACCAAAGAGAATTGATCCCTCCTCCTACTTGCAGTAATTCAGATCAATGCCAGTGGATAAAAGCCTGAACATGCCTTCCACTGAATAAAGCACCATGGGCCAGGAGGACTGAAATGCATCGTGTCTGACACCTCAGCCTCTGATGAAAGGGTGGATTCTCGCACAAGGTATTCTCTTGACCCTTCACATCCCTTGTACGTGGCTGAAAATACAAGGCACCTAACCTGTTATTTCATCTCCAGAATTGTTTATGTGCTCTGAAAGAGAGGCAGGCACTTACCCAGCAGAGGCAAATTACCAGGCAGCAATAGATACAATACTGCACAGACACACAACAAACTGGCACACAGCCCAGAACCCTACAGAGAAAATAATAGTTTTGGGTCCGAAAGCCTCAGAAGACCATCAGGGTTTTGCACCAAAGAACAGCAACAGGAAACTAACTGTTCTCTAGTCTTGAACTTTTATTTGGCAGAGGAGGCTGGCTTATAGGTTACAAATTACACATTTACAACAGTTTATTAAAATTTGCCTACAAAATAATGAATGTAAATTCTTAAACTCTCCTGCTTATCCAAACAGCAGGTTCAAGCTCAGCCCTTGCCAACTGCATCATTTGCTTCCCCTACACAGTATGTACCAACAGGCTGGAAGCTGGGACTGAGGTATTCCAGGGATTAAAGACAGCCTGGGATGTTCAGACAAAGCTCTTGGCCACCATGGATGACAATTTATTAGTTCTGTTGGTAAGGGAACACAGAGGAGTGTTCTGATAAAATGTTGTGTACATCAATAGACAGTCAAAACAGAAACGTGTGCGATTCACGTTTTGTTTAACACACAAGGAAAGGCTCCCCAGGATGGAATTTTCCATGTGTGCCACTGCCTGCAGCTTCACACGCATTTGGAAATTATTATTTTTTTCTTAATGGAAGAAACACAAACAACACCCATGTGTATGGTACAGACCACTGAAATATATGATTTGCTTCTTTTTTGTTTAGTGCAGACATTTCTACTGCTGACTTAACAGGACAGTCAGAGCCTGATTTTCCAGAAACATGGACATTTGCCTTTAAGGGAGCTCAGAGCTTTTTTCCAGAAAGAAAAAAAAGCATAAAATAGGCATGGGCTCACACACAATCTTTTAATATAAATATGTATACATATATATATACACATATACATATATATATAAATATTTGTCGTGTTGTACACAAGAACACAAAAAATTCCAGAAGTAGATTACGATGACAAACTTTAGTGCAGGAAATAACCCAAAGGATTTCCTCTCTTAGTATTTCACATAATTGACTTCTTTGAGTAGTACATCCAAGTAAGAACTATTTGTGCAATAACAACGTTCAAAATTCAGGCACAGGTTCGTATCTGACACCTGAAGTCCATTTTCCATGTACATTTTCCATAATTTTAAAGAAAAATATGTCAAGAAATCTTTCCTGCCAAAATCCTCAGTACTACATGCAGTGGCAACATAACTGGTTATCACGTAGAGCATGATAAACAAAATAGTGACTTCTCAAAAAGGAGGAGAAACCCCCATCACTGAACTGGACAACCAAATGAGAGCAGAAAAAGTAATTTTAAAAAATGGGAGTATTTTCTACGTTAAAAGGCCTCACCCCTCGATTATCTCATATACTGCAGTGTCTAACTGAATTTACAAAAGTCAATTCCATGGAGAAGAAAGAAAAATATTGATGCAAATAAAACTCCTGACAAAGGTTTTTAAAGGCTCTTGCTAAACACACCCTAGAAAGAAGGCAGTGGTGAGATGAAGATCATTACAATTGCCAGAGTGACATCTCAAACAAGTGTGTGAAAAGGCTGAGATTGCACACAGGGAACTGAACACAAAGCATTCCCCATTCCCAAAGTCAAAAGGAAGAGAGGTGAAAACAGCTACAGATGTAAAACTACTGCATACAGAAAACCCCGCAATTAGATTGTGGAGGATTTAGGGATTTAGACTGTCACCTGCTGTCCCTCGAGCACATAAATGTACTCACATAACCTACGTTAAATCCTACGAATTCTTTGAGAAGGGCTAGAACTAACTTTGTTAGCATACTTAATTTCAAATTAAATGTTGCCTAAATGTCACCATGTGGTGATGACACTGTCAGAAATGCAAAAATATTATAATTTTTAAAAAAATCAAAATTAGGAACAAATTAAAACCATAAATCCACTTTATGAAGTCTATATGTTCTTTTCACAGTAAATCTAATTAAATGTGTAACTGCGGCCACCATTGTCACAGAGCATAATTCACCTTAAAAAGAAAAAAAATTATAATGCTTTTAAATTTAGACCCTGAATAATTAACAAGTTGCCTCTCTTTGATGAAGGGTGCTAGTAAAAGCAGAGGTGGTATTTTCCTGAAGTGAACATGGCCAAAGTTGGCTGCCACAGGTCTGGCCACACACAGCTGTCCTAGCATTGCCAGAGCAAGCAAGTGAACACAAAAACATCAGAAGTTGCATTTATTTCACAGGAAACTGCTCCTCCTTTATGAGTTTCTTCTGGGAGATTCACCTGATCAAATACACTCAAATTGTGAATGATGGAACTGAGCAGCAAGGCAGAAATTTTGTATTAATGCTCTCTTTGTTCTTTGTAAAAAGACTGGGGAAAATGTGGGAATCCGAATCTCTTTGACAGTAATTCCCATCCTTTCATCTTTTCAGTGACTATTATGAGTAATATTGATTTTTATATAAATATTCAGCTGCTCTGGACACTCTCTGCATAAGAGTGGCAATATATATTTGCAACTGTTCGCTCAGAGGACACCAAACTTCTGCCAGTTGTGATCAGAGTAAATTTATAATCCTACCCATTTCTTTCCAAAAAAAGGAAAAAAGGTAACCCTCCCTTCCCCCAAGCTAAACCTCCAGCACCAAAAAATAACAAAAAAGCTTTGGCAAAGTGGCAAGAGATTATAGACCTGCATCCCACTTCAAACCTTGACTCTTCTTCTGATATCACTTCCACCACTCATGTAAATTAATGAAATTAATTTAAATTAATGAAATTTAATCCTCTCAAGTAATAAAGACCTATGGTTTCTTAAAGTACCTTATGCAGAAAGGATTATGTTGGACATCATGAGTAAAAACTCTTCTACAAAATAACGTATTTGTTGTAAACCCAGCATAGATAGGAAGCTGTGCAGGGCTCTATAAAACTCCTCATTTCCATCTAAACACCATCAGGGGGCTGGACTCTGCTTTTATGACAAAACTCTCCAATGGTCCAAAAGGAAATTACTCTGGGGAGGTGTTGGACTCAGTCAAGTACAGAAGAGCACAACTACCTTTAAACACATGGTATTTTCAGTGATATAAGAGAAGCCAACTGTAGGAACTTACACAAATCATCAAATTATTTCCATTCTCCATTTTTCTTGAGTACTTGCCCTGCAAACAGCAGATGATCTCACCTATCATACTGAGACAGCTTCATAATTTCTGGACTATAGAACTGAAATTTCTAAAATTCATTTTAGATTACAAAGAGTTAGAACTCAATTTCAAATAAATGCTGCTCTCAAATTTACTAGCACTTCTTTCTGTTTCTTTTTTTGAAACCCCAGTAGTAATTCACAAAGAAAGAGTAATAGTAAGAGGTTAAATTAGCAATAAAGGCTACATTTCTTTAGGAGCCAGAGCAGGAAATAAAACCCAGGAGTCCTTCATGCTCATCAGCAGCCAATGTGTCTGACTGCTCAAAAAATAACAAGGGAAAAAAATCAAAGTAAATGTAAATTACTTTGCCTCAAATTAGATACACATACTGTATTTTTTTTCCAAGACAGGAAATAGAAAAAATAACAAATTTTCTTCTCAGCAAACTCAACAGTACTACTCCTGGATGACATTATCTCACTGTACTCCTCTCCACAAGTGTTTTCTACATAGACACAACTCCATATCAAAAATAACAGCTGAATATAATGTCAAATGTTTGCTCTCCGTTTTCTTTCACTTCATACTATACCCAGATGAAATATACATACACACAGAAAGGTACAGTATGCAACTAACTTTGTATCTTGTATCAAATAATTAATGAGCATAAAAATATCAGTGTTTAATTTTTAGATTCAAAGGGGAATTTTTTCCATTTTAAAATACTGCTGTATTTTACAATACTACTCCCAGCAGGTGCACAAGCACAGTCCTAATTCTCACATGGGCACCTCATTCTTTGTGCTCACTTCCTTACTTTCCTGAAGAAAAATGATCATTTTTAATTTCTCCATAAGAACCTAAAACTAAGCTCAATACCTTACACAGAAAGCTGCTCAAAAGCCGGGGAATCTCCCCCGGCTCCAATTTTAAGTGTTAGGTTTGAAATTACACAAATATTAAAAATTGTGTCCCCTTTTCTTGCTATTGGCAACAGTTTTTTATGTCTAAAAGCTTAAATTGGCTTCTTTTGACCTAAAAGTCATGGATTAAACAACTAATAGGTAAAATCAGATTAGATGCACTGCATCTACCTTGCTAATTGACAAAACCTGGATTAGAGATTGAGAATGCAATGGTCAAATCCTTTGTTATCCTCTCACAGCATTTGGCTTTAAAGCCAGATTACCTGATGTGTATCTAAAGGAACAACATTGATACCAATCTGTCTATTGTAAGGTTTATTTATGTTTCCCTGGGAGATTCAGGTGGGGCTGTTGAGGAAATAGAGTTGGGAAGCATTGAAGCAGTGTGATTTTGGAATCAGTAATTGAAAATATATATTAGCATTTTATACGGAAGAATTACTTAATTTTACAAACGTAACAAAAATAGCAGGAAATCTCCTTAGGCAAAGGGAGAACTTGTTTGACTGCAGAAGAAAGGACAGAACAGGCTGTTCAAGTACCCCAGAAAAAACTCTGCTGCCAAGGAAAAGCTGCAAACTGTTTTTGACACCTCATAACACTTCCCTCATACCTCTGCTTTTTACAACAAATGATTCCTCCAATCTCCAGGGACAAGCTATTGAATATAGACAGGGCCAAGCCTACTTGTGCTGCAATCTTTCTCTCCCAAACCAGAAACCTGATGTGTGATTCTGCTACAATGTCAGAAGGTAGAAACAGCTCTGCTACTCATTTATGGGAAGTGGAAGCTTTTAATGTTTGTAGGGCAATGCCACAGCATGCACTGGCCACGAGTGCTGAGAACTTCACATGAACACATGTGCACAAAAAGTCTAATATTGCTTTATGAGAGACAGAGATTAAACTTGTTCATGGCCTGAAAACCAGCTAGTGTCAGTCCAACATTTCACTTCTTCAAGACAATGAACTTCTTAATTTAAACACTGAAAAACTTTGTTTATTCTCAAGTAGAAGCTTCAATCTAATGGAATTTAGATAAATGGATAAACTTGTTCTCTGGTGTAGTGTGAACCTAGCCACAACATCCCTACTGCTCAACCCTCCTTTTTTCTTTTTTTTTTTGGTGTTAATGAAGACAAGGTAATCATACAGTCTGAAGAGAAGTTCTGCAATCGTATTTTCACTAGTGTCCACATTTTCTATGAACACTTGCTAGCTTTGTCAATTTTTAGGTTAAAATCTGAGAGATAAAACTCAAAAAAGGATGTAAATACCTATCTACAAAACATTCACGTCCAGCCTCCCAGTATTCTGGCTGAATTGATATGCAATTTCCACTTCCATTTCTTTTTGCTTTTTAGAGAAAAGCATGCAGTTAATCCTCTTCTAAAGTTCAGTATATCCACGTGTTAACACAGGTAATTCCCAATGGACCTGAGATTTTATTAGCAGCTGTTTAAATACTTATTCAACAAACTGCATACACTTAACTTACAGAAATGTTCCCTAAATGGTGATTGGATTTTTGTCTCTCAGTCACTCTATTAATTGCAGAAAACCACTGCAGTTGTGAAGATTAATGAAAAAAGGGAGTTAGAAAATTCTTGGCACCAGACATATATGGCTGTGTATCACCAGCACATTGAGCCTCATTGATTATTTGACAAAGTGGGATAATAAAAGTCACCATGCATAGGACATGAGAGGGCTGCTTGGGAAGGGTAGGAAAATCACATACTTGCCAGTAACATGTGCAAAATGACCTTCCAAACCACATTTGTTAATACAATTCCAGAGAGAAGATGGAATACTTCTCAACAGATATGAAAAACTGTGGGAAAAACCTCACATCAGAAACCTGAAGGCTATTTTCACACAGAAATTCAGCAAATACTAACTTAGTATGCCATGGTTTTTAAGGTACATTGCTGGTATTTTTCTAAGAACAAATATTTAAAGTCACAAAGATACAAAACTAATGGGACTCCAAATGTAACAGGAAAGTACAGAATTTTTGTTATTTCAACTTCATTTTTTAAAGTCTCTTTTGCTATTATTAACATCATATTCTTTTGAAATATAGATTCTAAACTAAACACAAGCTAAATTTTAAATATACACGAACACATTGATGTGGATGTTGATAGCAAATTGATAAAAGATACTGGTTAAGTGATCATAAAATCAATAATATAAAAAGAAAATTCACTTCAGGGTTTGCAAATTCCTCCCCAAAATTTCTACTTTGTTTCAAAAGTTATTTATCTGTTCTTATTTTTCATAAATAACATGCTTGGGAAAGAGTTACCTTGTTTTGTCTTAGCAAGGAAGACAGGAAGAATTTAGTAGCATAAGCTCCACGCTAGGATTATCACAAAGTGTTAATTTGGCAAAATCAGCTCACCATAAAATCACAAACAATTTATTCTGCTATGTAAAGATACAATTTTCACAAATCTGAACAAGAAGTTCTTTAAAGGACTTTTTCACTGACAGAACCAAGAGGTCACATGAGCCCATTATAGGTACAACCACATGATCCCTTTAGAGGTAGAATTCCAGTGTCACATGCATCTTTGTCACTCTGTTTTGAACTTTGTTACAAAGTCAGGAAGACACACACTGAATCCTTAAGTGAGTTTATGGCTGATTTGTTTCATTCAGACAGAATTGTGTCCCAGAAAAGAAATTATGCTAACTCCTTGGTTGGATAGATTTGCTGCAAAAATCAGATAAATGGAAATAACTTGCATTTATTGTCATTCTGGTTTCATTCAAATCTGAAATTCTGTGAAAAAAAATTCATATGGATAGGTGCTTTACAATACATAAATAATCAAACAGTACAAAACTAAGAGCCCTATTATTAACCCATAAAGCCCTGTTTAACTAAATTATTTCAACAAGACCCCCCTTGTCCTGCACCCTGGTCACAAGCATTTTCTCACTGGTTCAGCACGAGCAGAAATCTGTTGATTCCATCACTCCACTGAGCTGCTGCCACAGCTGAACAACCTGTGCTAGGGGCTGGATTCTCTGGAAACTGCAGCAGCTGCAGGCTGTGTGTGACAGCCCCAAGGGTGACACTGATCCTGCACACATCAGCTGTTTTCCACCCTGATTTTAGTTACAAGCTGCAGGACCCCAGGTCCTTCCAGCCAACCACAAACTTCTCCCACTTAACCTTCCAGTCAGCTGGGACCTCCCCAGCTAATCAGGATTGCTAGCAAATTTAAAAACTTTTGTCTTACTTAATTGTTTTGTGCCTCTATGGGCGTCTTGAAAGCAGAATTTATGGGATGAACAAACAGTGTGCAATGGTGTTACAATTTACAGCACGTGCAGAAATCTTGCTCAGTTTCAGATCTCTGTAGCTGTGATTCAGACATTAAATTGCTTCCAGTCAAAACCAAACACTGGGTTCTCAGAGAAGTCTTTCAATACAAGCCAAGTGACTAAAGCATTTCAGACTGTGTGCTGACCATCTGGAAACACAGGCAAAAGCAATTCACACTTATTCAATACTGTCCTAAAAATAGGGTTTGAAGTTAACTCAAGGTATCAATGGGTTGGATTTTCAGGCTCCCTTACTTTCACACTCAAACTGAAAAGCAAAGATTTTACTCTAATAAAAGTTTACCTTCTCAACAGAAGTAGCCTATTTAACTCATTCAAGCAAGACATGAAACACTATCACAAACTAATAATTATGGCAACAATCAAGGCGAAATATTTGTAAAACTATGGCCTGCAATAAAGTTCTCTGTGCTGCTCCATGTCCCTCTTTAATGCCTTTTGGGCAGCACCATCCTGCCACTTTTCAGGGCTAGACCAGACACATTTTTCAAATGCTGCCCAGACCCACAAACTTCAAAACAAAACAAGGACATCCAATGCAAATTCTAAAACCAGCTGTCAAAAAGCTTTCCAAAATGATAAACTATGAAGAAAGTTGCTTTACTCGTGAGTAGATATTCCCAATCAGGAGCAGATCAGTTCATTATACAGAATCAGCATTGTTCTGCCTGTTTGATACAGCCAGAATTACTCTTGAAAACATCTCAGAGTTTTATGGGTATCTGTTGTGTTCTCTTTTGTCCTGAAATGAAGATCTGTGTGCAGGTCATGTTTTACTGCTTCAGGGATATCTGTTTTCTTATTGATTGAAAATTAAAATGGTAATTTATGCTTCCATACTGGACCACTGCAATGTTTTATTTCATTGATTTTGTGGCAGTTCTTTGCATGCATTTAACAGCTTATGTGAAACCCTGACAGCAAGGTCATTTCAAACAAGCCATTCCCAATTCTGCTCTCTTCAGCTCCCCACAAAGCCAAATCATTAGATTCTAATTAAATTTTGTACATTTGGGTATTTTATAATCTTTAAAGGTTCTTAAATATCAAGTCAAAATTTGTCTTTGTCCTCTGGTGTGTGCCCTGCTTCCCTCATACACCTGAGCCCAACAAAGCTTTTCTTTAAAGGATTTTCCCATTGATTGAGTGATATTTTTCCCTTCTAAGCTTTTAGCTGCTGTTAACCTTATGTGTCAGACCAACAATTTGTTACAATTAGGCTGACAAACTTTCAGCTTTTAACTTCACTCTCAGAGCTCATTTATTTGATCTAATGTAAGCTTAATTACCTGAGCTGCTAATTCTGTTAAAAAAAATAAAAATAAACCAAACCAAAACAAAAACCACCAACCCTGAAATATTGTACCTGCCATGAAAAATCTTGCAAAAGTACCCTGTGATAGCCTGATAATTGACAAGGCTTTGATTCTTCTGAGCATGTACTGATTTTGGACTCACAGGACCAAGATTAAATGATTCTCTTTTCAACAGCACAGAGGGTGCTTGCAGGGCCATCCCCTGCAAATGGCTTGGACAAAACCAGCTGGGAAAATAAAAGCATGAGTGTAAACAGTAAATAGCATGTGTGGAGTGAGCACATGGAATTGTCTGCAGGAGGTTCACCTAAAACTGAAGCTGCCCTGAGCCCCCCTGTCCAGAAGGCAGCTGTGAGACACAGAAATGCACATGCACAGACACTCTGCCATTTCTGACACAGGAATGCACATGCACACACACTTGGCCATTTCTGTGACACAGAAACACACATGCACTTGGCCATTTCTGTGACTCAGAAATGCACATGCACACTGACACTGCCACACTTTGCCAGCCATCTTTCACAAGATCTGCTTCAGCATTCTCCCTATTGCTAAGAGAAAGTATAATATTAAAACATCTGCCATATGCAAAATTAAACCACTGGAAAACCTAATCTTTCATGGTAAGACATTCAGTAATTACTGAAATTATGTCGCTTCACTACAGAGTTTGAAGTGTGAAATTTAGGGATTACTTTTCACATAAGGAACTCTGGACAGAGAAAGTGTGATAAAAAAGAGTAACTGGATCACTTTTGCATGGCTATAGAGCTACTGGATGAAATTTTCTCCAGCACATGAGATCTTGTTGCTACTCCACATATGTACTTCAGAAAAGGGAAATGCTCTTATATGAAATATATTTTAATACCTTGTTTTTCATTGGCCATTTATTGATTATATTTTAAAGTTTCTTTATGCTATCTACATAAATGCTAAATCAGCAGAAACTTATTGCTATGTATTGTGTCCAGGTTCTGCATCTCAAAATACAGCAGCTAATCTTTGAAAGCTTCTAAGTACTGTAAACTTTAGCACCACATCAAGAAAAAGCCCCTCTTGATTCTTTGTCACAGTTTGTCAATTCCTGGGTTTCAAAAACTTTAACAAATATCATTAGTAATGTGACGCCCACTCCAATGAAATTTTTCTGATGGTTTCAGGAGATCAGCGGACATAATACAGACAAATGTGCTGAATTACTCTTTTGGCTCCTCATTGCTGATGATAAGGAAAGTAAGTTTATCTGTTTTGAAACACGAGCTGAGGTTTTAGGATTGCTGCTCAGATAGTATTCACTATTTGAACAACAGTAATTACTATGTTTATTCAGGAGGGCATATCAACAAAGAGATGATATCTCAAGACTTCATTACTGGGAGTCTAAAATGACAAGAGTCCAAAGAACATCCTCAAAATGCATTTTCCACTGGATGGCTCTTTCAGCTCTGCAGGAGGCTCTGTCCTGTCTCTAGTCAAATAACTGAAAATACAAATGCTATTTGTACATTAACAATTTCTCATGTACATGAGGTGAATTTGAGTTTTCTATAAAATGTCAGTCAGCTCCTCTCTCCATGGACTTCCAAGAAAATCAATATCATAGTTAAATTTAAGACTAACATATTAAAGTATATTTTAAATAATTAATATATTTAATGGGGTTACATAACATTTTAACATACATAGCATTTACAGCTTTCTGTTCTATACATATTCTTCACTTCATGCTTTCATTCACTGGCTTCACCCAATATTTATGGGTCACAGTTCTAATTGTTGTTTCAAATAAATGTTCTATTGCTGAAATGGCATCTAAACTAAAGACTTTGCACACTGATGTGGAATTGTGCATTTGTGCAAAAAATCAAGGGCAGTACTTGGAAATTCCTTCGTAGATACAAATCTAGGTTAAAACATAGAATCATATGCAATATCTTAAATTAAAAAGGGAAGAGAAATAGGTGAGGAGATAAGTTCACTAATTCATCATGACTTGTCACAGGGAATATAAAGAGCTATTATTTAATTACAGTAAAACCCAAAAAGCCCATTTGCAAGTAATGAATGGTTGCAATAGTAATTAGTAAGTGTTGACAGCAGCAGAAAGCAAGTATTTCATAAATAGTGGGTCGTACTGGTTTGTGTGCCTGGTTTTATAAGAGGCACCAACACTCAGTAGTTACTGTTGGGTCTGTTCATGGCTGCACAATTCCACCCTCATTACTGCATCACAGTGTAGGGAACAACAAGCCATGCAGAGAACTCGGGAATGTGGAACCCTGGTGCTTGAGCTGCACTAAGTACTCATGCTCCTGGAACAGCAAATCCAAGTGGGGCCATGTGGAATACAAGTTTGAGAATGTTCTCAGCACTACTGACCCAAGACTAACCAGCACTGACATACAGCACATTCACTGATCAACAAAACCGTTTCAGATGGACTTCTCCCAGTCGTAACAAAAAAAAAAAACAAAAACAAAAACAACTCATAAAACCCCCTCAGGCTTAAAAGAGGCCATAAGTAACCCATTTCCCTGTTTTCATTTGCTTGTTCTTAAGAGCAGATCCTGAAAGAGACAAATGCCATAGCAGAAAATTGATTTGGTGTTTGTTTATATGCATAAAGGATGGGGTTTTTTGCTTGATCCTATCTAAGACAAGGAAATGGCAATCACAAAGGATTCAGTTCCAGCAGGAGGTAAAAGAAGATAATACCTGTAAACAGAAGTATCTATAAAATCTGAAGTCAAGAGACAATGCAGTCTTCAGTCATGAAGATTTACATCTGACCTTGCTGGTTTGACAGATTGGTTTATAAGGCTAGGAAAAGGAAACTAACAGATAAATGGCAACAGGCTACAAGACCAACTCCCAAAATATTAGTGTCCAAGATAAGACTGTAGGCAAAATTTCAGTGAGTGGTACACATACATACAGAATCTATTCCATTAAAAGCCACTTCTCATTACTTATTTAGCTACTGCTGTGATTAGAGAGTATTTAAGACACTGATCAGGCCCAGATTAATGTAACATCAGAGGAAGCTGCAATCACTGCAGCAACCTGCAGTGCAGCCTGTGCATTCCCCCTTGTGAGAGCACAGAGAGCAGAGAGCTCCCCCAGCAGACCTGCACAGCATCACCCCTTAACAAACAACACCCCACAAGACCAAGACCCACCTCATAACCATTTATCAGGTCAAACTGCAGATAATAAACTTGGCTGCCAAAACAGATATCGGATGGCTCCTCCAAATTTTGTCCATCAGACAAAACTGAAATACGTTTCAATGTCACAGTAATCTTTTCATGAAAATCCTTTCCTTAAGATTTTTTCTTGCTGAGAAGCTTCAGGAATAAAATGTAAACAATGGTTATCTGCTGCTGTGGAATGCAACAGGTGGATCTGTGATTTAGTCTCATGTGGTTGTTTGTAATTAATCGCCAATCGCAGCAAAACTTGGACAGAGAGTCTGAGGCAGCTGCCTTTGTTATTATTCTTTTCTTTTCTATTCTTAGCTTAGCTAGCCTTCTGAGCTGGAACTTTTCCTTTTATTTTTTAGTATAGTTTTAATGTAATATACATAACAAAATAATAAATCAAGCCTTCTGAAATGGAGTCAACATTCTCCTCTCTTCCCTCAATCCAAGAACCCCCTGTGAACACCATCACATTTCAGTCATCAATTTTCAACACTATTGTCTTCGTCAATAAGCCCACTTACAAAGTCACTGGAGCTGTGTGTTTGAGAGGTAATAATACAAAATATTCTATTTTATAAGGAAGTTGTTATGGCATAAAGATATTCTAAGCACACAGAGAAGTCAAAAATGGGTTGGAGTGCATGGAAATCTCTGACTGTGACAGTGTTTTTTTGATCTACAAATTCCCTGAGATCAAGATGTCCCCATGGCAAGTGCAAACTTCTACCAGAAGGGGTTCAAAGTCTGAGATTTGCTGCAGTCTAAATGCCAAGACAGGCAAAAAGGCAAAACAAGTGTTTCAGATGAACTTTGACTCTGCATTCCAAGAGGACAGACAAAGTATAAATGTCAGCTGGTCAATAATCATTAGAGGTTAAAAGCTGTTGCCTATTTTAGGAGCAGATGATTATTCCTGAAAAGTTCAGGATTAAGTCACTGCTGAGAAGAAGGAAGCAAACCAGTGAGATTTAAAACATATCACAGATTCTTCCAACAGCTATCCCAGAATGTACCTCTGGATTCTGACAAAAGATCAAGAATTCTCCAGCACAATGAAACACAGCACAGTGCTAACTCCAGAAACTCCTAAGAAAATAGATATACTTTCATTGTTACACTTGTACACCTTTTAAAAAGAAATAATGATAAAGTACCTAATTATTATAAAGCATAATACAGTTCCTATTAGCTACATACACACTGCCTAATCATTTAGGACTCATAACTGTAAATTCTTCATATGACTATTAGACCTCCCTGTTATTCCAGCTGAGCATAAATTGAAAGGAAAATAGCACTTGCATATCCAGGCTTTTTGGATTATAATAAAGATATTTATTGACACTTTAGTGTAACAGAAATGTAATGCAAACTAACACCTATGCTCTACGGATGATCTAAAGAAAAATACATCTATCTCCTTATTCCCCACAAAACATTAATAAAGCATTAAAAACAGTTGCAAAAGGTTACATGCTTCAGTAATTAATATGAAAACTACAATGGTAAACTGAGAGTCCACTCAACTCAGTTTTTCAACAGCTCTAACTTGTACAAAACTTAGGCTATAAAGGCTTTTACATTTTATTTACAAAGGGGAAAAAAGTTTACATTTATTTTTCACATATTACTTGCCTGTTTTCAGAAATGTCAGCAGATTAAGCTTGTGAGAAACACTGATGAGTGCTCCATCTTGCTGGGTTTTACTATAAGAATAGCTGCATTTCAAGGCAAGCAATATTGGAAAAGCTCATCTGGAATTCTGCCCACTTACAGACACTAAGCCTTCTTCCTGGCTACTCTGCAAACATTTTCAAGTAGTGAAAGGCTGAGATTGTGGTTTTTCTTTTCTACTACATAATTATGTAACTCTGATCCTTTGGTGAACAATGATTCATTAGGCATGAATCCATGTTTTCTTCCAAATGATCTAAGCCCATTCTGTCATGTAATGCTGCAGAGTTCTCTCTACACCTAAAAACTGTGTCCCAGAATTACCATAATTCTTTTCAGGTTACACCACCTAATTTGTAGGCAAAATTAATCTTGATTGATTTTCTCTGCTGGAGAAATAATTCCACCAAGAGAGGAGTAGAACACTGTTCCCTGCCATGCAGCATCAACTCAGGATGAGAATATTTGGGGTGAAACTGGGTTGCAGTGACCATTTTCCCAAGCAGGACCCTGGGGACTCTGTGGCTCTCAGGACACACTGCCAGGATCTAGTTCAGAAAGGGATTTAACTGAACAAATAATTAAAAGATTAAGAGCAACTCTGTTTATGCTGTGGTGAGCCTCAGATTACTGCGAGACATCTATGACAAAATGCCAGACAAACAAGCCAAAATGAACATTTTAACAGAATGAATGCACTTGGGATGGCTGAGACAGATCTGTGATCTGAATGGTTTCATATAAATGTGTGGTGTGATTACAGATTATTGAAAATAACTTCAGGAAGACAAAATCCAGAAAAGAGACATTTATCTTTGGAAACCATGAAAAAGCTACCAGATGCAGCTACAGACACAGCAGTGTCTCCCTTCTACCTAACCCAGCAAAACACAACACTTGGGATAATTCTGTAAAGGTATTTTCTAAAAAATAAAAAAATAATTCCAGTTCTGTCAATATGCAGCATCTTGTTTTCTGATTTATGTTTACATCATGAGCAGATCCAACTACACAAAGAAAGCAAGTCACTCTGGACAAGAGCACAATCATCTTGATTCAGCAAATAATAATATTTACTAGAAATTTCATCCTGGAAACTATTATAGTTATCCATCATGCATAATGAATCAACTTTGTGCTTTATTTAAAATTCATACAGTCTATTTTTTGCTACCATGTTGCACATATTGCCACTATCTTGTCCATTTTCTTCTCTTAGGAAATATTCTACCGTGCACTACTGACAAAAATGAGATAGATGTAAAAACTTTAGTGCAGTGTACCAAACATTTCCACTGCTGTAAATCATTATTATTCAAACACAGACTGGTCAGAGTTTTACAAGAGTGAGCATTATAAAAGCACCGCTACGAGAACCTGCTAGTTCTTTCCAAAAGAGAGAAGAAAAAAAGAAAAGCAAACAAAAAAAACCCCACCAAACAATAACAAAAAACCAACCCCCATCAAATTTTAGTTGTTGCTGCTATTTCCTTTCTGAATTTCAGGAAATTGATGGGTTTTAACAGAAATTTGTTTTGCTGCATTAGAAACTCCTGGTTCCAGGACAATTTTAAAGTTCCAATGTAAAGAGGTAATCCCTCAGCCCCACTCTTAAAAACAAATAATAAACCCAATAAACTTATCACCTTTATAGATAACCACGAGAAAAATATCTCTTTCCCAAATGGAATGATCAAAATGGTCAAAGTAAGAGAGAAAAGCAAAACTACTACAGTCCTTTTTGACAACATCTTGTATGATTTGAACCAACACTGCAAGATGGAAATCATGCTGTGCTGTTTGAGCCCACCTTGGCAAAGCCTGTCTGTATCACACAAGATCAGTATCTGACACTGGCACTGCTAGAGCAGCTCCAACATCAAATTCTGCTGCTGCTCCCTAAGAGACACTCATTTGGTGCACAGAGCTGGGAGCTTTGGTAACATGCGGGATGCTCTAAAAAACAAAAGGACCATTGCTCTAAATAACACAAAAAAAATTATGTACACCCTGGATAATGCAGCAACACGAAGTCCCAATGATTTCTGCACTGGTTTTGAGTTAGTAAGTCACATGGAAACAGCAGCAATTTAGCATGGAAGCAGAACCACAGATTTATGAACAGCATTCCTTTCCATGTAATTTTCCTCAGTCCACAAAGACTTTGATGGTGCCTGAATAGAAAAACCTCTATATTTAAGCAGTTGGTTTTATTTAATTGTTGCGGACTTATTAATCCATCAAATTATCATTTTATTTTTCCATGTCCTGTCTATACTAAATCATCAGAGTTCTCATTGTCCACCTTTTCCTCCAGAGTCCTCAAAGACAATCAGCACACGGTCACCCTGCTGCCCTAACCTCAGCCTTACAACTGGGTATGTTACCCACCTTACAAATTTATTAAAATCATGTTTGAAATAAGCTTTTCCAATTGAAGGGACCAGGGGGTGAAAGTCTGTTTCAGGCTTCTGCTAGTATTCCCCTAATAAGATTAGCAAAAACCTCAATTTTTAGGATTTGGTTATCCTCACAAACTCTCCTAGGAGCTCCAGTCACAATGAGAAATTTAAGCAGAAAGGTGAAATCTCCTCCAGAAGTCCACTGGGAATAGCCATCCAGGACTGGTATTGTACAAGGACTTTACACTGTCCTCCTGATTTCTGATGGGCTTGGACCCCTGAAGTCAGAACCTCACTATCACCTGAACAGTGCTAGAGGGGGATCTAAAGATAGAACAGAAATTAAAATAACTGGACATAAAAGGAAGGGCAGAATTAAAGGGCAGCCCGACTCAAGTGCAGCTCCCACACCAAACTCCATTCAGTAGCCTCAATGAGTCTGCCTGTGATCCCATCAACTTCAGCTCCCTGTCACTTCAGATATTTTATTCATTAATCTGGTTTTTACTTTTCAAAATAGCCAACACAAGAAAAACCCCAAAACCCTGAAAAAACCAAAACGCCACGCATTTTTGTGCAAAATGCGGCCAAAGGAATGTGGTCTGTCTGTGAGGATCTTCCTGAGACCAGTAAGATCTAATTGAGGCTTTATTTCATTTCTAAATGTTTTCCCCCTGTCCCCAACAAACTTTTAATAAAAACTAGCAAACGAAAAATTATTAGTGTCCAGATGTTCTTTTGTAAGATGCTTTTAAAAAATAAAATAAATATGCCTCACGAAGTCAGGATAAAGCATCATAATATAGGAAAGGTTCAGACAAAATGCTTGCTGCAAAGATTGCATGATTGCATGCATTCACCAAAAGACCAAGAACTGCTGTTTTTAAAGAAATATTCAGCATCTGATGCAAAGTTTATAAATTTATATACCTTCACAGCTGATGCTTCCCTTCCAGAAGTAGTTCCACAGATAATCTCTGACTTTGCATTCCCCTGTCAAATATTCTTTGCATTTAATTAATTAAGGCATCATTGGGATATTAAAACTATCTTAAGTGCTTGGAGTTAGACGTCAGATCTGTGTGCTGATCCAAGTGAGAGTGCAGTTATTACCCAAACCTTCTCACAGAGGCTTCTTCAACAGCACAATTGTTGTGAAATCTGCAGTTTTCTACCCAACAAAGTGGCTGATGAGGCACAAACACAGCCCAAAAGGTGTTTCACTACACTCCTGGCATTATCTCTGAGCACACTTTATCTAAATCTGCTGCTTATTATATACTGCTGGCATGCTGCCCAAAGAGTTCACCCCTCTGCACTGGGATAACTTCAAGGAATACATTTAAAATTCAAACACTACATTTATGGGTACAGGATAAGGACCAGAATATTTATCTTTTCAACACAACTCACAGAAAAAAGTTTACCTGCCAGTCTAATCTCAGATGCCACTTCACACAACATTAGAGAATCCACATGTTTTTGCCTCACTTCCCCCTCTTCCTCTCTGAGAAGGTAGGAAGGGCTTTCTTAGAAGTAAAGGATAGAGCAAACAGGTGGTTGGTTTTGTTTGTTCTCATTTAGATGGATCTGGAGTGCTGATGGATTAAAGTTCTGGTATTTAGCATTTTGATATAGTCGGCATATATTTCTATTTAAAGGACTCAATTGTCCAGAGCTTATTTCTTCTTCTAGCGAGATTTCTTTCCAGATCTTCTGGGAGAATGTCTGCAGATAGGATTAGATTGGAAATGCTATTGCTTTCAGTATACTTAAGACACTGGCAGGGATGAGAATTTAAATGAGAGATTTCAGATGTCTGCATTATGCACTTCACAAATTCCTTCTTGCCTAAGGGAGGTAAGAACAACAACAAACCTAACTCATTTCCAAGTTAATTTAAAAGCAGAGTTTGATGGCAGAATATTTGCATATGCTAGCTTCAAGACAGATGCAATATATGCCATCAATATTTGCACCCATACATTTTAAGGTATGGTTTCTTTTTCTACAAATTCTTTGTGGGTACTATAAAAGCTTCACAAATCTTTTTCCACTGGGGTCTTGGAAAATAAGGAGGGGGAAAATACCCAATCCTTATAATTTGACAGAACATATCTTTGCAGTGGAAGGACTTAACCAATTTGTGGTTTTCCAATTTTCAGGATATACTCCTTCACCCTGTATTTAGTTTCAGACAGCATGTACTGAGTAATAGCTTTTCATATGTGTCATGGCTTTATTTTGCTTTAGAATTAGGAAACATGAGGCAGCTTGGAGGCAATTTATCCTATTAAGAGATCAATGTGCTTACTAGAAGTTTGTACTTTGTATAGAATGGATTTGACTCATTTCTAGAAGTGAAAATGTGCTACACAACCAGGATGCCTTGCTGAACTATGATGGCAAGATACAGCTTCAGAAACATGTAGGAACAAGAAAAATGGTGATAAAACTGAAAGGTTCCACCAAATTTAGGTTTTCTTGATATTGAGACACAGAAATAAATGTTAGCACAGCACTGGTTCCTGATCTCCCACTTCAGTACCAAATGAAGAAATCCAAGCATTATTAGCAGCCTCAAGAAAAAGCATCTCAGCTCCTGAGCTGGCAACTACATTTATCACTTCTCCCTACTGAAATTCCAGGTTACAGCCCAGCTCTTGATTCAACCAGCTGAAGGAATCTTGCCAAATTCCAAGGGAGCTGAATTTGGCCTCTTTCTCTTCCAGAATTCCAGGAAGAAATGACAGTTTACTTAAAGCTTCCAGAAATATTTTTGTTTCACTCACATTACTGGTTGTTCTAAAAAAGGATATGTATCTATCTCTTATGTCTGGGAAGTAACTCTGTACATACATAAATGAAAGCATTAACTGCTTAATTTCATGCTATTATCTCTGAACTACAGATGTGTGGCTTTAAAAGAACAAATAAGCAGGGGGATGTGTTAAGCCTGGAACTATATTTTCCCATACTTCACATTAACTTAAAACATTAACATTAGTCTTTAGTATTCTGGGAGAGAGAAATTAATTCCATGTTTTTTCAGTACTTCATGCTGACACAGGTTTAAAACACATTCATTTCCTTAAGCACCAACATTAACTTTGGATGCACATCTACACAATTTCTCCTTTATTTCCTCAAACTCTTCCAAAAAATATTAATTTGAATAAGCATTTCAAACAAGACAAAATGGAACTAAGCTTTTTATGTTGCTTTCATAGACATTGGTTAAATTGACTGAAACACAGGTGAATTGTTAAATTACAGTGTAATTTAATTATCGGAGCATGCATTTTATCTGTACAGTATTATGACTTTTACCTTATTGTTCCCACTGGAAAAATGCATCTTCACCATAACCTTAAGCAGGTGCATAAATTTCATGACTTCAAAAGATGGAAATAGAACCAGGAAATCCCACTGGTTAGTAATCAATTTTTTTCCAAAGAAAAAGCATTAGAATATCTAGCCTAAGGTGCCCAGCAGAAAGCAAATAAGACCTGAAATGCTGTGAATACAGGCTCTAGAAACTTAAAACTATCATTAAGTACAAAGCTTTCTCTCATTCTGTGTTTTGTTTTACTGCTAAATTAATTTATCCTCCCCCAAGCAATAAAACTAACACGAAACTATTTTCAGAAGATGTTTTAGGGGGATAAATGGATAATAGATGTTTTGTCAGTGACCTCTGTGTGCAGAACTGCTTGAAGGAGCAATGCCACGTGAACAGCAACAACCATAATAAACACTGGCTTACTGCAAAACCTTCAGTGTGTAAAAGGGGAACTTCTATAAACACATCAAGGAAAATATCTGTCAGGAGATTTGGTATGAAAACCATTACACTGCTGCATTAAAACCCTTAGTTTTGCAGATACTTGAAAGTAACTGGCTTTCACAAGACCTAAATTGGCATATGTATTCTGCAAGCTCAAAGTATTTTCTACCATAGGAGTTACAGCAGAAGCTGCATGCAAGAATCTGGGGGAAAATCTGTAAATAAAATGCACTGTAAAATGGAGTGTTGATACTGTCAACATTAATCAATAATTAAAGTACTTTGACAAGAAGATTTCTCAAGAGCCTCTATCTGCTGAATGTTAAATTTTGAAAGCATGAATCAGATGTTCTTGTGTTTCATGTGAATATCGTATCATGTGTTCCTGCACTATTGCATCTGGGGAGGTTTTAAAAGACTCAATTTACATTTAAAAACCTGTTTGTTATTTATTGAGTTCTTATACCATAATATGAGACTTGATGGGGCTTGATTTCAGAGGACTGTTAGAAAAAGAATAGGGATAACTGAAAAAGTACTGATTTTATATAGGTGAAATTTGGTATTTGGATCAGTTAATTTTGTTTTTATTCTAAATAACTGCATCCAATTAAAAGAACAAGGCTTACATTTTGATTGAAAAAATTCAGACCAAATGATAAAAATTATATAAGACTGGATAATATGAAAAGAGTTAGGATACCTAGGTAACAAGTAAGAGTCCTACAGATACCTTGGACTTTACACCATTTCACCTTGAGGTGTATGAACCATTTTTCTTCACAGTTCATATCTAAAAAGGTTTAAAGCAAGAGACCAGGTATATGACAACAAAGCCATGCAACCTCTTCCTGTTATTTCAGGGGGCAGGAGCTTGAAAGGGAGCACACAGAAATGCTTTGGATTTGGGGAGTGTGTTCTGGTTTGGTCTTTGTTTGGGGGTTTTTATTTACTTGTTTTCTAAAGGAGAAGAAATATCTAAAATGATACAAGAAAAGATGGTTTCCAATAAAAAAAAGAAAGAAATAGTCACATTGTAGAGGATATTACTATTACTCAAGGCAGTAAAGGTTTTAACTTATTATGAGTGCTACCTGGAGTAAATGAACATGGGCAAGCTGATGCTACCCTGGGAAGTTGCACTCCCTGTACCAGACTGCTCAGGAATTCCAGCTTCCTGACTTCTGACAGACTGAGTTTTGAAAGGGATGAACCAAGCACAACGCTCAAGCACAGTGGCCATTCCATTCCAGCTAAAGAAGCTATCAATCACAATGCTGAAAGCAACCACAGCCTGTGAGAGCACTGCGGAATAAACAGGCAATGGACTAATAACACAAAGAAGTATCTATATAAAAGTTACTAAAGAGTTGCTTAACAACAGCTTGTAGATACCTAACTTTGTATTTTTACTTTGCTTCAAGCTTTACAAAGTAAACATGAAAGTAAAGGCGTCCCAGAAAATGGTGCATGCAACTACACAAACATAATATAGATAAGTGCTACAGCAATGCTCATAAGGCAATAATTTTCATAACAGGAGCTCTGCTGATTGCCCCTAACATGGAAAATATCCTAAATTCCAAGCACAGCCTTCTTCTTCCTTTAAAAGTCTGTAGCTGTATGTTACATTGTCATCTTTATACAATGGATTATTTTGATGAGACTATGCTTGGAATATTATGACATGAGTGAGATTTTTTAATATATTCAATGCTTTTCAATAGTGAATTATTTCCTGGGCTCGCATTCTTGAAAAGTGTCAGCATAATACAAGATGGGGGAACGCACAAAATGGAGTAGCTGGTATTTTAAAACACCTAGGTCAGACTGCCAAAGCCTAGAATACAAGCCATGTAACTGAATCAGGGAAATGATATTCTTAGTTTTTTAGATTTTTAACTTATGGTTAAGTGCACGTATCATATGCCAAGCTCAGAACTGTCCTGAAGTCCCATCTGTTTGATCCCTTTCTCCTGCTTTTACTGACAGCAAGGGCTATGCCTGGATTCCAGTTACTATTATGCAGAAGACTCACAATAAAGCCTGACAGTATATAAACATTTATCCAAACTAGATTTTCATTAAATGGGGATTCAATCCTTCTGCTCTCATGACAGATTTTAAACAAAGCTGAGAAAACTGGTATAATTTTTTTAATCAACTAAATGTAAAAATGGAAAATTTATGCATAAATATGAGCAAGATCACCAAACTCAGAATTCACCAGAACAGCATGTATGCATCAAAAACAGACTGTCCAATGAAATCTGAAAACTCTGGGATTGTAACCACAGTAGCACACTTCAGATGCTGATGTATGACCTGCTGTAATTTGGTCAACTGGAAATTATGTTTTGTTTACTGTACATTTGTGAGTCTATTCTTTCCTTGTCCATTGACAAAACTTACTCAGGCTTTCTACTGCTTGAAGGAGAGATGAAGGACAGGAAGACAGGATGAAAGGTATATCTCATCCAACTGCTCAAATCTATAAAGAGTACATCAGAGTTCATCACCAACGCCAAGACTTCCTGTGCATACACAATTCTCTTAATGGCTTCTTCCAGAGGAGCAATTTAAATGTACAATCCTCTTTTCCCCTCAAAAGTTTTTAGCCACTTACTCAACCAATGTTTTCCAGTCTTAAATGTGTTATCTAAAGAAAATCCAGGGACTAAAAAGGAAAAAAAATATGTAGAAGGAACGACAAAAAGAGCCCAAAACCCACAACCCCACAAGCCAAACTCAAAAAAAATAACCCCAACCCAGAATGACTTGAGATGGGGTATTTTAAATAAAATTGTGCAAAGAAAACTTGAACAGGTCTTTTTAAAGCCTGGATTACATAATGCTCCATTAAACACTGATGTGTCAGAGTTGACTGTGTACTTGATTTTTTTGGTGTAAATTACAAATTAAGGCACCCTCACCATTCAGCTGAAATTCTCAAGGTGGCAACATTGAAAAAATTTAAGCATATGGAGAAGCTAAATATGAAGTTTCCCTGCCGATGACCTTAAAACAAGCTCATGTTAAACCATTCACAAAAATAAACACTGAAGTCACAGCTTCAAAATAGCACAAAACATCCAGTGGATCTTGTTTGTTACCTAACCACGCAGGAGAACTCTTGCCAGTTTACATCCCAGGCAATTTTTCACCAAGAGATAGTGAGTAAAATGCAGAAGTTTGGATAAAAAATTGAATTTCAAAATTTGAATTCAATTTAGAATAAAAGGAATTTAAATTAATAAAAAAATTAAATGGGTGTGACTTCAGGACACTCCTCTGTAGGTGAACAGGAATGGAAGATCCATGATCAGGGCTCCTTCTGAGCTGTTCCCAGTGGCCTCCTGCAACACAGCCTCCCCCCTGCCCTTGGCCAAGGGGGCACCTTGGTCCCACTCCCACAGCTGTGGGGTCAAAGGAGGATCCCATAGGACAGGAATGGGCCAGAGCCAGAGCCCTACAACACCCCAGTGCCAACAGGACCCCAACAGCCAGAGGCAGGAAGTGGGCACGTCCCAACCCTCCAACAACACCACCATGGAGGTTGGGCCATGAGGATACAGAAAAAGCCCAAAGGGTAACTCAAACATGTATTAATTGCTACCAAATCTCTCTTTCTGTCCCTTTATAATTAGCATATTTATCCTTAGAAATGCACACACAACAAGAACTGCACAACTCCCCAAGAATATCATCTACTAACACCCTTCAAACCTGACCAAGTGGGATAAGAGTTTTTTGCTCATCCAAGGTCCTCTGTCTGCAGCTGTTCCACATGGCAAACTCCCATTTCAGTAAATTGGTGCTCTGCTCCCAGAACAGATGCAAAATCACTCTCACAGTGAGAATATACAATGCAGCCTGATTCCAAGAACAAAGTACCATTTTAAGCCTTCGTAATTCTGTATTCAAATTATTCTTTTTGATTGCAGTGGGAATTCCATAACTCTTGTAAAAAAAAATTGCTTTTTTACTAGTTAGAGGACAATTACAGTATATCACTACTGTATTTTTCTATATGTGTACATTCTGGCTGTTATTTCTGAGCACTGTTATAGGGAACAGACAGAAAAACACCCGCATCCCACTCATTACAGCACTGTGATAAAGACACACTCAGTCCACCCAGGTAGAGATACAACACATAAGGGTCAAATTTAAATGTCTCTCTCCATTAATGACATACCTATCAGCATAAAAGTGATCCTGAACAAGTTGCTGCTTGCAGTGTCCAAGGTCCTTACAAAACTAAACAAAGTACTACAACTAATCACCCTTTAAAATTTAAAATTTATCTTTTGCTATATGAAAATCATTGCCTTGTATGGGTCTTTTGGTGTTGTACCGTTCAAAGTACCCACCATAAAAAAGATGTTTAATTCCCAGAGGAAGTGCCAGTGCCTGGAACTTGTACAGGCAACAAAAACCTCAAACACATGGGAGCCAAGGGACTCCCAGAGATACTGCTGCTTCCCTATGGGAGGATAACACAAGGAAGGTGCTGGAAAAATTTCACTCTGCTGGAAAGAATGAAAAGTCAACATTCTGGCTTGCTGAGTTGACAGGGGAAAGCTTGGGTGGAAAACTTCTAACCATTAGCCAGGCTGCACTAGCAGAATCACAGGAAATAAATGAGAATTTGGCAAAGATGATAGGAAAGATCCTTAAAGTCAAACAAACCAACCAAGAAAAAAAAAAATGCAGCTCTTAGGAGATATCTCCTGCCAATTTTTTTAAATGTAACCCACAGTTTACAAAACCAGTCTGTTTAAAGAGGTTAGCTACTAAATTTATCAGCCAATTTAAAAATCCTCATATACATCCATTTTTCTCTGCTATTTTTTGGCATTTTTGTTCAGTTTGAATACACTGACTATGAGAAACAGTTAAATAATTGAGTGATATAATTCCCTTAACAGCTCATGACATTTCTAAGAAAGACCAAAAAACCTCATCTGCCTTGAGAAAAAAAAAATCTGTATGGTATCATGATGGAAGTACTAAAAGACATCCATTTTACACAATAAATGAATAATAATATTTAATTTAAGCATGCCATACAAAAACATAAAGAAGGGAAATGAATGATCACTGAACCATACACAACTGAATGGGAAAAATCACCAGTATTGTATAAAAAAGCAAAAATCTTGGAAATATTCTTCTGATGATAGGCAGAATTTCACCAATCTTAAAATTCATCAATTTCCATTTTCAAGCCAAGCACATGTGACTTTGTAACTTTTTCTTTTCTGCTTTTATTGGGACTTAGCAACTCAAGTCCCAAATCCGTCAGGAAATCTTCTGTCCTTGACAGTTTTTATTATTTTTGTTAGAGTTCTCCATACATTTAGGTGTTCAGATTAGAATTGGGGCATATGAATGCCCAAGTGATACAAGTGTATCTCAGATACACCTTTTGTGTCCCATACACCGTACCATAGGAGTAAATTAGGTCACAAGTAGTCTTCTGTCTAAAAGATTGCTTAAATAATTGTGGTCTGGTTGAAATGTGTACTAAAATCCTCATCTTTAGCAATATACTGCAGTGTTCCTTCTGCATATCACTCCTCTTTACTGGCATCCATGGCTAAATAATAATAATACTAATAAGTGATCTGGCTTTCTTTTCTCATATTCTTTTCAATACATTAAAGATGGCCTTGCATAATAGCAGAAGTTCAGGAGTATAAAAGTGTACAACAGATATAGAGCAGGTTCAGATGGCTATCATAGTCCATTTCAGCCTTTAGTAATTAAACTTAAGAAACACTAATTCCTAAAACTACTAGCCCTTCCTCTCTCAATTAACAGTACATACAGCTATTGTCAAATACTTCAGCTGGAATACCCAAAAAAAAGGAATGCTTCTGGTATGTAGGGGAATATAGGACTTTCATATGTAAAAAACCCAACAAAATGAAACAGGAATCCTTACATGATTAGAAGGCAGAATATTGAAGATTTTTCTCATCTATGGAAAGATCAAAATGTTGCTTCTTGTATCTACATATTCCTATTTATGATGACCACAGACTAGTAAAAAACCCACCAGCTGCGAGGGACGCAGTTGAACTGGAGGGAAAAAAATTCCACTGCTTTCCAACATTCTACACCTGAATGTTTGGGGTTTTCTTTTCCCCCCAATGCTTCCTCCCTGAGGCAGAAGGCCTTTGTGGCACTTTGTGGCAGGTGACTTACCGGCAGTGTTTGTGGGATCCCGTCAGGGTTTCGATCACAAAGCATTCCCCCTCGTTGAGACAATACGCCAGGTCCTTGTCCTTGCATGGCTTAAAGTGCTCCGAGCGCTCCGTGGAATACGTCGTGGTGTCTGAGGGGAAACAGGCAGAGCAAAGAAAGGCTGTGAGGATGGACACTGGCTGTTCCTGCAGTACATGGGAAATTAATTCAATCACACTGAGCTCAGGGACATCAAACACACACTAAAAGAAAGGGAAAGCACAGGGCATGCCAACCTCCCTTTGACTGCAGCATTATTTGCAATATCAGGTTTCTTAAAAGATTCACAAGAAATACCTGCAGAAAAACAAACCAGACTGCAGCCAAGTTCGAGTATGATCTCAACCCATCTCAACCACAACCAATTTCCTAGGTTTCCCTGCTAAAATGTAAAGACACCTACTTTGAGTACTTTAACCAGAACAATATTTTCATATTACTACACTAAAATATGGTTTGAAATGAGATACAATTTTTTCATAAAAACCAACCAAAGTAGTTAATACAATGTAAATTAAAATTAAAACAAAACAAAACAAACCCCACCCAAAACCCACTACAATGAAAGAGGGAAAAACAAAGCCAAACACCCAAGGTCAACGCTAATTTGAATCACCAATCAGAAAGAACAGGCTAAAACTCAAACACAAGCAATGTACCAGTGATTGTGCAATTTCACACAGATCGTCTGTAGGTGTACATAAGCCCACCCCCAAAACACAGATAAAGGCTTGATTACATGTAGAACTGCTGGCTACACCTTTGCAATATTTAGTTAGATAATTAGATTTGGAATAGACTGACAGTTGGATGTCAGTGTGAACTACCACTCCTGTCTTCTAATAAAACTCTTTAACCTTTCCAATCCAGTTGGATTAATCAACAATAAAGTGAAATTTTCAGAGGAAGATGCGTGACTGACACACATTTTAATTTTCTTCACTCTGACAAGGTTTTGTCTAACGAAGTGTGATTTTCAAAGTAGATTATTATCTCCACAGAGCCATGGTTAAATCTTTATATTCAATCTTAATTCAAAAAGTTTAAATTTCTAATCACTTTGCAGGACCTGATATACACTGAAGTGGTAAGAGAACATTTCATTGTATATCATACAGCCTATCACAAAATATTACTTTGACTGCTGTCAAATAAATGAAGCAATGCTCAACAGACACAGAACCTCAGAAACTCAAAGTTATACACTTTAACTTGGTTTTGCTCATAACTGAATACAAGGTAAATATCCACCAAACTAACACCAAAGTTGAAAATCAAGATACTGAACCTGCAACAACATACCTGTAACTACAGTTCTGCCAGAAAATTCAGATAATCCCAAAAGAAGTCAAAGTAACTATTTTTTCTCAGTATATTTTTAATAAAACACCCCTACAAGTTTTCCTTATATGCAGACTAAATGACAGAAGATAAATTAGGATAATAAAACACATTTGAAAACAATAAAAAAATCTACACCCTATTCTTTATATGCAACACTTCTTTAGTTTTCCTCTCCAAATAGAAAATGTTGTAGTTCAGTGTTTTCAGTGGAGAGAAAAAATAACCTGGGAAGAAACTCTAACAGTCTGTCCTCAAATGTTTTTACAGGTTCAGAACAAAAGCCTGTGCCACTGTCCCCAGTAGCAGCATTTTAAAAAAGATGCTAAATAGAAACTATGTTTTTAATGTTTGCAAGCAAACCCTGAACTGAAACGTATCAAGTTGAATTTTGGAGATGTACAAGATGTATAATACAAGATGTTTATATATGCAAACATTATAAGTGAGACTAGCATCTCACTGTTGGCATTTCAAGACTGATGAGCTTTAATGTAAAAAAAAAATAAATCCTCACATAGAAAATAAGTAGCTCAGTTATTTTTAAGGTCAGTTTTACTCAGGAGCACTAAAATGACCATTTAAAACTTGATTAGGCAAAAAATAACTACAAAACTGAGCAACCAGTTATATTTCTACCCCTTTTAAATATGGAAAACTGAAGGTAACACTATCTGAAAGCACTCCTGGTAATTACAAAAGCTAAGAAGAACTGTTTGATGAGCAGAAACTGTGCTTGATCCAGCTTTAGGGAACAGAACCGTTGCATTTGTGAGCCGGCTCTGAGGAAGCCATCTGTGCAAACACCTTTCTGAAGGTGCACAATGCACAGACCAAAGGAATGCGAGGTGCTCCCCAAGGACAGGAGCAGACGAGGGGGATCCAGCACAGCTCAGGCAGTGACGCAGGGAATTCTCAGAGCACAGCTTTGAAGTGCAGGAGCCTCCTCTGCACCATCATTAAACCAACAACACCTTGCCAAGGTCAGCATTTTAAAGTTTTAGATGAAATAGATTCTTTAGAAGTTTTGTTCTGCTTTATTTTAATTATTCCTGTGTTTAATATTAGTCAACCCTTGTGTTTTATTTATAAATGGGTGTAAACTGTAATACTTCATTTTCCCCACTCAGACACAATCTCAAGCTTTTTTGTGTGTGTGTTTCATCTCTCACCTTTCAAATTAAGTACAACGTTTGTAGGTAACAATGACGCTGGCAGCTCCTTATGGCAGCCTTGGATTGAACTCCTAATGTTGAAAATTACTCAAAAATTGGTAACTTTTTTCTGTTTTTAATAAATAATCCCATTAAAAGTCACTTTTCAGTTAAAGTCTTTTCCAGTTTGGAATATTTGTGCAAGTCTCAGCAGGTTGATGCACATGGACTCTTCAGAGATCCCTTGCTGCAGAGATCAGGTGTGTGATTCCAAAGCTGTGCCACTAACTGATATATCCTGGATATCCCTGGAGCTACTGGGAACTTTCTGCTGGAGACAACTCCCATATCCCATATATGAGTTTCATAAAAGTTACAGTCCTGCTGTTGTTTTATGTTGCATTCACAAACTCTGCTGCAGCTTTATTAAATATTGATAAAAACAAAACATAAAAACTGGTTCTAAACCTAACTACAGAAAGTACAAAACAACATAAAACACTGTAGGGACTACACAGTTTTCCTAATCCTTTGTCGAATAAATAATAAATCCTATTGTCTCTTGTTTTATTTTACTCCTAACCGAATACTGAATTGTCTTTTCCATGGTGGAACTGTCTTTCATAGCTTCAGAAGCCTGGTAAAGAAACACCATTGTATTGTATTGTTTGATTTTTTTATTATTTTTTTAAAAGAAGTAATAACACCTAGGCATTCAAAAAATTGAATAATACAGCCCCTTAATTTACTTTTAGCCTTTGAATGTGGTAATAGTCCCAAATGCTTATAAGTAATGAAGGGGAATTTCTTTTAAGTATACAGATGTCCCTGAATTCAGTGCATATTCCTTAAGGTATTTTTCATTTTTTTTATTGCCATGTGTCCAGGTGTTTCATGCAAAAGCAACAGGGGATATTGATTTCTGCTGGAATCTTTCCAACTAAGTTGGAATAAAAAAATTCTAGGCATTCTTGTTCTAATTTTTCTTGCCTTACTATATCAGCAAAGGTTTACACATGATTCCCATACTCCAAAAACTCATCGATCACTGCCAACCCTCAGTTACCACTGTGTAATCAAATGAACCAGAATTTCATTCACATTTCAAGATCTTTTATAAACATAGAGTTGGTTTCTAAAAACATTCAGTCTTTGGGACTGTTGAAAAAAATCAGTAGGAAGTTCACAGATATTGTTTTATTTTTTTTAGGTCTAAAACAGTATAAAAAAGTGTTAGTGAAGTTGTATTCTTGCCTCATTAATGTACGCCATCCTGTTTATATAAGCACAGGATGGCTCATTATAGCTGATTTTTGAGTGATCTTCAAGGCATGATATGGTTACTAGAAATGCTATTTGCTCCTTCAAGGCTACCACATTCAGTGTTTCCAGTGCTGATACTGTGTGTTTTCAGTGCCCTGATACTGCTAAATCTGTAACTGCCAGGGAAAAATGCAGGAAAAGAAAGAATGCAAGATGGAAACAGCAGCATTCAGGGCAGCTGCTGCTGCACAGATTGCAGGAGCAGCCATCCCCATCCATCACACCTGTCCTGCAGCATTCCATCTTCAGAAACAGATTTTACTGGTTACATCTCAAACAAAGCACCTTTCCTATGCTAGCTGTAAATGATACACCCATTTTTTTCTGGGCAGACAGCATTAGCTACTGCAGGGAGAAAAATGACGCAGGAGAACAAGAGAGGGAAAGGCCCTGTATAACTTCTGTGAACTATCAGAGACGCACCCAAACTCTGCAGCTAGAGTCACTGACACAGGTAAGGCAAATGTTGGGTGCATTTCCACCAAGGAATATTAAGACATTGTTCATTTTAACACCAGTACTCACACACTAAAAGAGTTTTTAAATAATGCATATTTTGACTACCACTGGGTATTACCAGCTTTACAGATTCAGTATCAACATGCAAACTGGCTTTTCCTTTATCTCTTTATCCATTTATAACCGATCATGGCCCAGAGAACCATTACTGAGGCACCAAAAAAGCAAGATGCTTATTTCAAATCCCTGATCCCATTTCTAAACACACTGCAAAAAAATAAGCCAGACACAGGCAACTGAATTGCCTCTGAAAGTGTAACTCTAGTTATCAAAAAAATACCTTCTTAAGAAACCCCAACATTTTTAACAATATATTCCTGTATCACTACTGCATTCTACCAATGAGGCAGCACAAAAAGTCAGTTAATAGCATATAGGGAGTTAAATTTTGTGTTTGTTGAAGTCAATGGCAAAATATTTACAATGATTCAGTATAAGCAGGGTTCTCTGAAGTTCCTGTAGGGTCATCTAGTGCTTCTCTCCTGATATCTCCGAATTATTCATGGCATCCCTAACTAGAAAAAATCTTGCACAAAAAAATGAAATTTACACACAGAATATAGATGTGATTTTGTTTATTCACTTACTGAACCTTAAAAACCATAGAACTTAAAATTTTTATCCCTGTGCTTCTAGAAGTACACTGGTTTAGGAAGGTTATTTCCCAGTTTAGTGCTTCCCCTATTCCCTCTCCAGTGAGAAACACAAAAGGCAAAGATCACAGGCGGAGATAAGAGCGATTTACTGGAAACAGCGAGGAGAAAAGTAAAGGAATAGTAACGGCAACAATATTGATTGCAAAATGTACAATGAGAGGGCGATTCACGTGTGAAATGTTGACCAAGCCCAGGACAATGACAAACGAGGAGGTCAGACCCTCTGGCACCCTGATCCCCCATTGGAGAAAAACTCCTTCCTTCTCAGATGTGAGAGTCCCTTTCCTGCCCCTGGAAAACAGGAGGTGGCCAGGGAAAGAAAATACCAAGTCCTACGAAGATATTCATTAAGGCAGAAGGAAGGGAAATCATAAATATTTAGTGTTTATTTTGATTTAGTCTTAGCTGATGGCAGCTCTTTCTCAAGTTGTTGGTATTTACAAAGAAAACATACTAGACATTGCCATTTTTAATGCAGAGATTTTGCTTTGTCAGTGCTATCTGAACACTAGCTGGCCTTAGCCATGGTATAATTAAATTTAAAAATTCTAGTAAGAAATGATGACAATTAAAAAAAAATAAAAAGAAAAAAGAAAACTTCATGTTTTTAAAATAATAAGACTTCTTGTTCTGAACTTACTTGAACTCTTCTGCATATATTTATATATTATTAAAACCGAAAGCTTAATTAAAACCAGGAGAAGTATTTTTTTGCATTTAGAGAGGCAGTTTTGTATAAACAAGCAATAGAGTTCTGGATGTTGATTATTCAAGAAGCTACCCCTTAGCCATTTTTGTGCCAGGGAAAATTGTATTTAATCCAATCACGCTTTCAAAACTTTGATTGCAGCATGGTACAAAACAAAGTTGTGCTACAGATATGGGACTCGTTGAAGATTTTCTATTATCTTCCAGATTCAAATGAACAAACCTGTATAATTTAGCAACAAACTGAAAACTCAGCCAATGCATCACAACAATGCCATTTTCAGGTGTTGGCTTCCCAGCCAGACTGGGGGGAGCTGGAATTGTTACAGAGACAGCCCCGGTGTCTTCCCTTGGCATTTCCCTGAGAGGATTACAAAAGAAAGCTCCTGTGGTACAAACTCAACCAGCACATCCTCACAGACTGCTGTTCTCCCACCTCACCAGAGCACAGCATCACCTGCACAACCGCAGAGACAGCACACAATGCTTCCAGGAGGAGAGATTACAGACAGGCATCTCTCCAAAAACCACACATGCTCTCTCATCAGCAACTCCTAAAATAATTCTTTAAGTGTGACCTTGCTGCTCATATTTTCTAAATGTTTTTGCAGGTTGAAATCACTATACACAAGTGCTAATACATATCTTGAAAAGCATATGGAAGCATTTTCAAGCTACTAGTGCATTATTAGCAAATATAATGTGTTATTTACTTGATGCAAAAAGCTCTGAAATATAAAATAATCCCTTTACTTTCATGACTTAAAAAAACCCAAACTAATCAAGCGTTCGTTTTAGAATGTACAAAAACATGCCCACCTAATGCTTTGTCATAACAAACTCAAAAGCAGAAAAGGAAATAATGCCAGTATCACTTTGAAATGTACTATCTGTCAGAACTTAAATACTGAACCCTAAACACCTCTGAAATTCATCTCTGTATGGGTAATTTGCACATCAGAGCCTGCATTCTCCTGTGCTGCTCCAACTGAAACCAGGGAAAGCTGAACAAATGGGAAATGACTCAGGAGAGATCCCTGTGAGACACAAAGGGCCACAAGTTCCATGTCCAGGAGCCAAAGAAACAAGAGTGACTAAGACTCTAAAAGGTTTTAGTGTTCAAAGTGAAGAATTACTGTGAAATTGAGTTATGACAGCTCTGATGGGCTCTCTGGGTGCAGAGTGCTTTTATCAATCAAATGCATTCAGTTGTCCTTCAGCAGGACTTATTAATTGATCTAGAAGATGCTAATAGAGGAAATCAGTGAAAAAGCAGCATACAGAGATTGTGCCAGAAGAAGATCCATCCCCTACACCAGAATTTTTCTGTTCTTTGGCCACTGCAGTCCCACCCATCCCAGCATATTGACAGCTCTGGAGACACCAAAAGCCCTTGAGACTGGATGGCACCACTGCACCAAAAAGGGACATCCTTGTGATGATGTGAAAATAGCTCTACAAAATAATCTCCAATAGATGTAGAAATGGGGAAAAACTGTTAAATTTAGAGCATAAAAGCAAAACAGTAAATTAATTTTAAAAATAAAATACAGACTTCAAGATGTGCAAGCATAATGTAGGAGGGACACCTCAAACCAGAAAACTCTATGTAGGTGAAAAGATGCTAGAAGAAGGCAGATGTAGCACACATCTGTGATATCTGCAATCACCAGCACTCTGAAATAAAAAAAAAAAAAAAGAAACCACCTCACATAAAATCCAGTGAATCAAATCAAGAAGAAGAAAATACAAAATACTAAATGACCTAAATAATTCAGTACTGCTACAACATAAGTATAGTAAGTGGTGTTACAATTATTGTTACATGTAGTAAAAAACCAAATTAACAGTCCTCCAAATCTTTTTATTTCTTATATGACAGCTGTCTTCTTTCTCCCTCTGCCTGTGAAATCTTGTGTGGGGGTGGGAATTTAGGTGCAAGGACCAGAGGAGAGTAAGGGAATGACAGAAACCTTAGATCTGGAAGGCAAATATTTCTGTTTAGAACATGCAGGGACTTCAGCTTGCCCAGCTCTTGTAAAAGAAAGAAATGCTGGAATTGATAGAGGGAGTCCCATGGCTAATGGCAGCTGGGAAATGTCCTTGCTGAGCAGCAACACTTTTCCAACTACAGATCTGGAACAATCTGCATTTGCACATCTTTCCATAGGATGGTCTAGGAAAGTTCTTCTGGAAACAGAGCATTGTGTGATTTTATACATTTTCATGGCAAGCAGTAGCAAAGGGAAAAAAGCAGAGGCCAATGGCCCCAGTGGGCAGGGACACTGGCCTGGTCAATGTTCTAAGGTTTATTGTTTTTAGTAACCATTTCCTTAAAGCTGTACAGGAACGACCCAGCACTACCCAGTGTTTTCAACATTTAATAAATCATTTCTTATCATCACCACCAAGGCACTGTAGGCTTAGAGAGAGATACCTAATGGAATAAAAGAATTCTTCTACTTATATGGGGAAATACTTAACACTTTAATGTAAAAATACTAATTATCAAGCAGATATGAGTAGGCTGTTTGACTGGCAGTGATGGTCTTTCTCCAAGGAATTGAAATAGGTCAAACAATGCATTGACTAGAAACAAGGGAAATAAAAAAAGCTATTTTAACGCTAAGCTTCTGCATATTTCCAAGGCATGCAATCTAAAATTTATTCATTACTTCATTTATAATTCTGATATCCTTGTTGTGTGGACATGCAAAGTCAGGCTATGAAGCATTAACATTACTCTCCACATTTCCTCTCACAAAGAAACCCATATATTCTAAATTATGCATTATTTTTTAAATCTCTTTTCCTCACTTTATTCCTTTTAATTCATTCTTCCAGAACAGAAAGGGGAAGGGCATAACAAGGTAAAGTGCCTTTGCAACAGTTCTCTCAATCTGCACTGCTCTGTCCTTGTGTATGGATTACCTCAGAGGATTTCTCTTTTTCTCAGGTAAGGAGAACAATTTTCCATCTGTTTTTGATGTGGCACTGTCAGAAGTTCGCTCACTGCAAATCCCCTTGTTTTTGCTACCAGCACACAAAAACTGCTCAGCTTTATTGGCCAGCATTTTCCAACACCAGTAATTAGGTAAATCACATAGAGCTGTTTAATTTACACACACACTGGCTCAGCACAGCCAAGAGTCAGTCAGCTGTGCTAAGGAAGAGCTGGGTGATGATGCTCTGGGTGGGCTGCCACAGCTTCAGAAACCAGACTGCAGTCAACAAAACTTACGCTGGGCTCTGTTTGACCAGAGATGTCAAAGGTACATCTAATATCCCCACATCTGTACAAATATCCTGCAATATTTCACAGAATAATATAAACACGATTTTTTCTGTTTCATGGATCTCTGGCCTTTGGCTCATATTCAAATCAATTTAGTTGCATCCCCCTCTGATCTTCAATTTAACACAAAATTATGAGTTCAACACCCGTGATACAAATCTAAGTCATTGCCTATTAAGTGAAACTGATTTTTCTGCTAAATTCCCTGCAACTGAGACTGTTATATTGGTACAAAAGTTTAGAAACTGAAACTCTTGGCTGGCTGCTTATTATTAAAGAATTCACAGCCTTAGTGCAATAAGCCAGTATTCATATTCTTGTTAATGGTAAAGCAAGGAACAAAGGGAAGAGAAGAGAGTTCGGGGCTATAAGGAAAGACACTTTGATGAAGACAGAGTATAATGCAGTCTGAGATTTCTCTTGGGAACAGCACCACTACAAGTAATATTCTGGTAGGACTCCTATTTTTCACCTCAGTCTCCACAAGCCACAGCACAGTAAAGTTGCATTTAGAAGCACATAAATGCTCCTACATCCAATGTGCTCCACACTTCTAATTTTATAGCCTGTCACCATACTCACCCTGAGCCAAGCATCACAGGGTCTCACATGTGATCAACTAAGTGCTTGATTATCAAGTTTCAGAATATGTAATTATTAGTTAAAATCAGCATTTCCCATTGCAGTGCATTTAATTAATTAATTTCAGTGTTAAATTCAAAGTTAATATATATTTTCTTCCTATGGTGTTGGTGGTTTAGAGCATGGCTCACTGGCAGGTAACGGGAAACATACACACAGCTCTTTTATATAATGCTACCAAGCAGATTATGAAGCATCAGAAACTTAATTAACACCAAAGCTAGCCACCAAAAGAAATCTAACCTATTTGCCTTCCACATTTAATAATCTCTACAGCAGTTATATCTTTTCACAACCATCAAGAGAGTACATATAATTCAGTCTTTTAACAGTGACAGCAAACTAGCAAGTGAATTATTGTCCCTCTTGTCTACATCTTTAAAGTTCTTCCAACTCCTTCTGAGACCTGAGCACCAAAAGCACACAAAGCACTCAAGCCTTAGCATCTGCATTTATTCAGTGACTTATTACAAAAAAAAAAAAAAAAAAATAAAAACAATCTAACACCCCACCATCTACCCCTTTTCTAACAATTTCTGCTGCACACCCAGAGCCCACAGCATTGCAGACACACATCAGGGCAAAACAGCCTTGCCTGCTGCTGGGGTCTGGTCACCATCAGCCACAGAAGCTCTCTCTCACTGCCAGGCACCTGTGGGCTCACACAGTGGCACCCTGAGGTGCATCTCACCAGCAATGCCACAGCTTTTTGGGGTTATGGGCATCTCTGGACACGGCAGAGTTCATCCTTGATCATTTTTAAGTGACTGAAGCATTACCGCAGGCAAGCAGAGTGCTGTGCAGTAAACACACTCTGCTTTTTCCAGTAGAATCCGCTTCTTTTGGTGTGAGTTGTGGTGTTCTGGTTTTACATAACTGAATCAACCTGTACTGTGCATCCTTCAATAAAATAGTTGCAAAAGCTATGATTAAAAACATTCCAGTAATTACTTAACTCCACTAGAAATCATGAGGACAAAATACATCCCTGAGAACTAAGACTAACTAGAATTTTTAAGTTCTCAAAAACACTCAGGTTAATTTTCTATTCATTCATGACTAAATTAAAGACTTTGTAGGTCTTATGCTCTGCCTTCCCACCTTTAAACTTCTTTTAGGAAAATTATCATATATTCTTCTAAACTAGAGCTTACAAAAAAAAAACAAATCAAAGCAATGCAGAAAAAGCTACAAACTCTCTAATTTTATGTACTTGAGAAAGCAGTGTAATTGTAGGACAAAGAAATTCCATGGTCAGTGTTCCTCTCCAGCGCTGCACAAACTCACAGAACACGAGGTCTGCAGGGTGGGCTTCTAGCAGTGTAAATTCAGTGCTACACAAACCTCAGTCTTCCTTCACACTTCAAGTTACAACAAAAACAGCACCACAGAACAAAGCCACCACTACTTGAATGTCAGAAAGGATAAAGGCAATGTTAAAATAGCATCAACAAATTTGCACTGTAGCAACATTTTATAATACTTGTGATTTTCCCCTATTTCACATTAGGAAAGGAGAAGAATGAAACATCTGTAGCAGCTTTTCTTCTTGCTCTGAGAAGCTTTAAGATGCATTCTCCCCCTTCAGTCCTCTCCACTCTGCAATTAATTGATTTAGATAATAGACTAAGCACAATTGTAGCATTCATCCTGCAACAAAACTAGCCTTGAAATAGAAAACAGAAGTATTGCTTTGCTTTCCTACACTCCTGAATCAAATCAAATCCCTGTTAACCTATGTTATCTACAACATGAAATTTCACATACTGAAGTTGCATCCTTGTTTCATTACTGAGATTAAGCCAATATATAATTGAAACTGAAACATCTCCTACCTTTACCCATGAGAAATTTGGGCAACACCACAAGCACTTTGTTCTCACTGTACCGGTGTGATGGTCGCAAAGCAGTCAGCTTTGCACTGCTAAACAAAACAGCTTGAGGTTCAACAAATCAGCAGTGTTGGCATCTGATATAGCTCAACTAAGGGGGAGGAGAGTCATTGTGAGATGTCACCGACAACTCCATTTCCACTTCTGTGCAAATTAAATGTAGGCTGGGGCACAGAAATGGAACATAATTAGACATAAAAAGTAGGACTGCAGGCTCTGGTTGACTGAAGATACCAGTACAGGAAGGAAAAAGCCAATTAAACCAGTAGTTTAACTCACAAACTGCAGCATTAATAATCCTAATAGAGCTACAGAACAACAACCACCAAAGTCCAGTTCTGGAAATGCAACACTGAGCACCTCCAATGGCAGCCTAATTCCATTGTAAAATCTCTCCATTGGAAGATGCATCATATACATACTGCTCTAGTGCCACCACATTGGAGAAAAACATATATACAAGCAACAGATGTGATCACTGAAATATGAGAATATAATATGAACAATTAACAATTGGGTGAGAAAAGATAACAGGAAAACTACATTATCCTCTTTTGATGGCTTCTGATTTTTAAAGCTGCTATATGCAACAACTGAATAACTGTTCTAACTTAGACCACTTATACATCTTTCAATCTGCTAACCAGAAAAATCAGCACAGTATTTCACAACCATTATGGTGTTAGGCCATTTTTAATGACATTTTATAACTAGTAGGGGATTTATTGTCTACTCAGAATCTGCCCACTAGGCAGCAAACTTATCACTACTGCAGCTGCCTCTGAATTTGTCATGTTACAAAGCTGACTCAGACAGCGATTTTGTGCCAGAAGATCTTTGGCAGCAGCAGCAAAAATCCTAGTAATATCCTCTGGAAAGCACAACTGCTACTCTTGGAAGGGTGGAAAAGACCAAGAAAAAAAATGAGCTGATAAATCAGATAAACCAGTTTCAAAATGCTTCAGTAATCATTGTCAGAAGTTCACATGAAATGAACCCTATCACTAACCAACTCTTCTAACACCATCCCATTTCAGGTTTGTGGAAAGAATCCAGGCAGAAGTACTCTTCACAGTATTTTGCTCCCTCCTCTTCCAAAGAATGGTTAACTTTAGACTGTTTCTCCAGTCATCTTGCCTTTTAAAATATTCTCCTGTAATGCTGCCCAGGTCACACCAACAGGTACATACATACTTAAATTTGTGAGGCTTTAAATAATGGGTAAAGTGGATTCAAACAGCAGTTTTTGACACAAATAGTTCACCCAGTTATCCAGGTTCAAATTCAGGGCTTAACTGGGGGAGCCAAGACACAATTCTGTGCTCACACTGAGATATACTTGCTTCTAGCCATTCCTACGAAAAACACAAAGATCATTTCCTCTACAATCTACCCTACTGTTCTAAGTAGATCTTCCCAGAGCAAAGATTCCTTTACTGGTGCAAGTTCTGACCAAAGACACCACGAAAGGAAGTGGAATGAGAGCCCGAGTAAAATAAAATGAAGGAAGAATAAATCAATCAATCTTGTGCTAAAGCATAATTTCCTCAAATATAAATGACATAGGCTAGCAGGTTGTAAAAGGTCAAAAAATACAAGACAGGATAAGGAAAGTGAAAAAGACAACTAACAAAAATGCTGGAAATTCAGGATGTCAAGAAAACACAACAAAAATCTGCTCACACAAACAGCTAATGGGTCCCTTCAGGAAAAAGACTGAGAATGTTAAAAAAACTACATAAGACTATATTTTACATAGCTGAGATGTAACTTGGATGAACTCAGGGCTGAAGAAGTAGGACTCATGAAACAGTGGGGTACTTTAAGTTTGTAAACAGTAGGTGTAAGTTAATAATCCAGTATTTATTTACATATTTCATCCATTAAATATCACAAATGAGTTGAAATTTTTACTTAATCTGCTTTAAAATGTGGTGCAAGCATACCAGTGCTTCTTCTCCAGTTAGACCAATATTAAATCAAGGTTACTGACATCACTTTCTAAAAAGGGGAAAGTCCCCAACATCTAAGCCTGGTTTGGAAGTACTCATTCAGATTGAAATGACAAGGTAGCTCATTTAGAATCTGGGATATTTTTTTTCTCCTTTAAAAGAGTTATTTTTACATTGCTTCAGCTTTCAATTTGTTTTTGCCAACAGTAAATTTAGACTGACTGCTCTAAAAAGCAGTGGGAAATGTGTGATGGTTTGGACCTAATTAAAACCTGAGCAAAAGCACGGAAAATTTGGGGGCAGGGGAAAGCACACCATCAGAAGTTCTGTACCATGCAGAGAAAGTGGAAATCTTTGGCTTCAGTCATGGTTAGGCTGAATTAGCCATCTTTTGCATAGGGAAAAGTTCAATAAATGAAAAGGGTATTTAAACAGATCCCATGCCAGCCCCCTTGAATAGGCACTGGCACATATGAGAAAGACACACACCCACATCTAGGAGAAGGAGAGAGTCAGAATTTCTTTCCTTAAAGCTGATCTCATTTTTGCTGCAACAGCCTCTGTGGGGCACTGGAGGTTGGAGTGAGCTAGAACAAGCTAGAACAATTTTCAGACTGTCTAGTTTGCATAAGCAATAAGGTTGGCATCTGGTGGCTCTAAAAATAAATATAACTCAAAAAAAAAAAAATCAGTCCTGAGATGGTAGAATTAATGCTTCACATCCCTTTTGGCAGCTTGTATCTTTGCTTTTGCCAGCTACTCTATTTTCTTGCTGTTCTCTCCAGTTGAGTATGCTTCATGGTTATTCAGAAGATTTATGTATTTTCTTATGCTACTGCCTTAGTAATGTCAAACATGCAGGATGATACTTTCTGCCAGCTAATTCTCTTCCCACTAGATGACAAGGACTTCAAAGACAGAACAAACATCTTGAGTCTTGATAACCCAACTTCCCACTTGCACACACGCTGCATGCAGAGTTTGTCTGAGGTGGCAGCTTGATAGCAAAGCAAGACACAGAGCACATCAGTTCTGCTCATCTTGTCGCTGCAGATGAGCTGCTGGAGCTCAGCATCAGACAAAGGCAGCAGCACACCCTGCCACACACTTAATCATAAGGCTTGCAGGCTTATCTCTGAGCACCCACGAGATACGGATATTGCTGAAAACCTCGGCGTGTTTTTGTGGTAAATCAAAGTTCAAATCAGAAGGAAGTGGCTTTTGAGTACTGAGATCTGTACCATACCTGAACTGACTATTAGAAATGAAAAACTTACAGAATCACCAAGAGCCAGTGTGGAAGAAAATCAGGTCTTTCAGACATCCACTATGGCTGGATAAAGTCTCAGCTGGTATCAGCAAAGCCCACAGATCTGTTCCACACACCATGGCTACTCGATCAATATCTGAATAGTGCTAATGCCTGGGATGTTCCAAGAAACAAATACATGTCCCCGAATCCATGTATTGTATCCATAATCATCCTAACACGGCCAATTAGTGCTGCTAATGATTGTTCCAGAAAATAAGCAGATCCCTGATGCTGCACATTTCCATGCCAGCACAACTGCAGGTGCATCACGAGGCCGTGGGGCTGACAAAGCTCACTGACACACTCAGAGACTGCAGTGCCCTTCCATGTGCAGCAGAGCACCCTAACCACTGCTGGTGATTTTCCCAGGCCCTCATTTCATCAGCATTATCAAACAGATGTGAGACTTCTGAGGAGAGTGAACAACCAGGCAAACAGCTGAGCGCTTGTTCATTTATAAAACTCTGGCTGAAATTCAGCCTTCCAACAGCTGCAGCCATGTTCATGACATTTTGGGAAAAAACTGAACTTCACTCCTATAAAGATTTTGCTTTTGTGTGCAAGTTTTTGCTGCCCTATTTTAGGATTCAGGAAGGATTCGACACTTCACATCTCTCTCTCTAAGGGTAAAGTTAATTTTTAATGAATTGTAATTAAGGACTGAAGCCCCACCCTCTGTCCACCCCCACAGAGCTCATAACTCCAGCAGCCATCTCTTCTATTTCTTTCTCTCCCTCTTCAGCACTTCAGGCAGAATGTACAGAGAGTGGGACCCTCCCATCTCTTCACAGAATTAGACAGATGAATACACTGGGAGCACACCAGGAAGCAATTCAGATTATGGCATTATTTCAAAAGCTGTGTACTTTGAACATTCCTTGAAATGCCAGAAGCAATCTGAGGATCTGTAATTTTTTCACTTTTCGTATCTGGGACACATTTTACATCGGGAGAACTTTCAGGGTTCTGAGCTATCCTAAAAATCAGAGTATAGCAAAAACCAGGACAGAATCTGCCCTAAAACCAGGAACAGTTACAAGTCTCACTTGGTAGATGTTAATATTCTCCATATTGCTATGAGCTATAGCTGATATTATTTGTCTAGCATCAGAGCTATGCACAGTACTTCACAAAGTGCAGGAAATGGAGATTTACTCCTAGGAAATTTGTCTCCCGAGTTTTAAGGAAAAACACACCATGTAAAGGGTCACAAACTACAGAACTACTGAGGTAACCTTCCTCTCTGATTGCTATTCGAGTTTCCTTACAGATGGCTTTCAATAAAGGCCTTAAGGCTGAAGAATTACATATGCAGTCATTGCTTAAATCCAGGCTTTTAGTACAGTGTTCATAATTATGACATAGTAATGATCTTGAGAAAAATAACACCCAAACAAACAACAACTTCCCCTACGCCCCTTTATTTTTTCCTGCAGCTCCACAAAAGGACTTAAAAACTTCTTTCCCTCCTCAGCTTTTAATTCCATCATTTCCATACTGTTTTGATCCAGGCTTGTTGACAGACATGTACTTCCCAACCCCGTTCTGAACTAGGTGCCTAATTTTGCAGATATACTTCATTGCTTTATGTTCATTACTGAGTCTCTTCCTCATATAATTATGGCATCCAGGAGCCTGTACATGTACAAACACTGTTTAGTTTCACCAGGACAGAGGCCAGAGCTAATAACATGCATGAGTTGTTGGCAGCAGTGAAAAAATGCAGGCTGGTGAGTGCTCCTATCTGTGTCTGATTGTTTATGGAACCAGGCAGGTGCCACCAGGGATAACTTTTGATGATTATGTGCAGGATTAATGCTTGATAAGATGATGCCATTTATCTGATAATCTCACCATTCACCTGGCTTTAAATGAAAACGCATTCTTGTACATGAATGCATAGATGTGGCTACACAGATGCACTCTAGCTTGCTTGTTTATAAAAGTATCAGTGTTTCGGTGAAAGATTCATGGGGTGGATTGCTGGTAAACAACTTCGCCATCTCATCTCAGTTTTATCTGGGGAGAGGCTATAACATGAGAAAGACTAAGAAATTCTTCTGTGCTTCAGCAAGAATCTTTAAACTCTAATACAGAGCAGCTCCCTGCCCCTGGAGCCTTGGGTACCCTGGTGACATTGGTATTGCAGCAACCACCAGTTCACTTGGACAGGGGCTCTGCAAGAAACAGCAGAGCTACTTTGTTATTTTCAAACCCTGAAATAACCATGGGATGTTAAAGGCTTCAGCACATTAGTTACTGATCTTAAATCTTTTTAATGATATGAAACATTTTAAGATCCACTGTTTGCCACAGATAGAATATTCTCTGTGTTTATTTTCTATGATCTAAAGCATCATATTCAAGCAAAGCTTATAAAACACTGTTGATAGCAGTTAAGATTCTCGACTCATTCCAGTTTAAGCAGAGGATGCAAACCTCCCCTAGGTTAGCACTACAGAAAGTTTTATTCCACTAGATACAAGTTTACTTAGAGATTCAGTGGGGAAAAAGCATCCTGAATAAACCTCTCTATCAAAACAGCTTTGGCCTCATGGCTGATACACTACAGGACTATGAAAGGAATGGAAAACAAAGAGGAAAAAATCCCTCTATTCAGCCCAAGACCATTTAGAAAAGCATGAATATAAATACCATCATTTTTCTGCCTTCTCCATCTTCACTTCGCCCTGCTTCTAGGGAAAGCCTTCAAAATGGTAAAGATGGAATATCATCTTTTAACACATCTTTTACAGAGGCTTCTGTTGCTCCAAACCCAAAACTAAACTTCTGCCATCCCAAAGGCACAGAAAAAACCCCGCAAAGCAGGAGTGGGGGAGAAGGAAGTGCAGCCTATTTTTGAAGAGCAGTTTTCCAAAAGCACCCTCTTTGCTCAAACAGGATCCCTTTTGAACAGGCACAGCACTGACAATGGCTCCTGGCAACCCTCAGCACAGCTAGTATGAAATCACAACAAAAGTAGTTGTCTGGGTTTCTTTTTCCTTTCTTGAGGAAAGTACACAGAGACAAACCTTGTCCTGAAAAAAAGCAATCTAAAACAAAAAAAAAGGTTAAATTTATTAACCTTAAACAGAAATAGAAGTAAGCCACAGAGAAACAGAGTGACCCACTGGGTGGGACACACACCATTTACAGCAGAGCCAGGAAATAAACTAAGTACACTTGAACCATTCTGCATCCACTGTCTGAAAAGTAATTTTCATTTTTACCAAACTTTTCACAAATGAGGATGTGCACCCAAAACACCAGACTTAAATGCAGCAGCTTATAAAGTGCAAATGTAATTAATCAGCTATTTCTCATTCCAAATCACAAAGTCACAGAATCCAGGCTGGAAGGGACCTTGGGAGGTTGCCAGTGCAGCATCCTTCTCAAAGCTGGGTCAAACACTGAATTTAGATTGAGTTGCTCAAGGCTTTGTGTTGAGAAGCCTAGAAAACCTCCAAGGACCTGTGTCTTCAATATGAAATTTAAATGAAATATGTCAAGAAGAAAATATCCTGAAGAGATATCCTATCACTCACCTTTTGAAGAAAGCAAGCATGAGAATTCTGGTCATAAATAATGCTATTTCATAGTACCTCTTTAAAATAGAAGTGTGCAGCAAGTGAGGGCAAGCAGAGGCCAAAAAGGCAACACAGAACTTCAAGTTATAAATCCAACCTGTCTTCATCAGGTCTGAATTTGTTTTTTTTAATTCTAATTTAATGTAATGACAAACTGTGTTTAAAATACAAAAACCACCACAGATCCTCCAACAAAAAGGTTCAAACCAACGTGGCTCTTGGACAGAGTCAGATGCTCTGTGTAAGTGTGCACATGAGCACCTCTTGTCCTTTATGTCCCAAAACCATTTTAGGGTACTTGTACTACATAAGTTTTTCCAACCATTCTGTTTGGAAGCATCTGGAAAAGCAACCTGCCAAAATAATAACAAGGGTGCAGAGTACTGTAAGGAAACTACTATGAAAAAATAGTTTCTTTAACTCAAAACACTTTAAGCCTATCTATGATCATTTAATATATTCAAGATGGTGTACTCTGTGATATTTTGTGAGACAAAGTTTTTCTACTACAAGACCTGCATCCATATTCTTTCCTCCCTTCTATTAAAAAAAAAAAACTATTTTAAGAAACTTATTTTCCAAGAAGAACAGTCTTGAAATAAATCACTCTAATGGTGGTGGACTGTAAATCTTAAAACAAATGACGTATTTATTTCTGACAACACTCTCTAGCAATCATTGTCATTTACGTCTTTTAAAGAGCACACGATGTTGCCTGTGTAAACATGATTTTTTCCCTCTGATTGGTTTCAATAAAGTAATTTTTCCAGGCAGAACATTTGAATTACCATACATTGAAAAGCAGAATGTCGTATACACATCTGGTTTGGATTTGTGAAGTGGGTTGTTGTTCATATATTTTCAGCTGTGAGGAATAAAATTGTATTGATGAAGCAGTAAATATTTTTTTATTGAACAAAATGAAAGATGAATTCCGAGAATAGTCCACTCTTAATTACTGCAGGTACTCTGCCAAATATTTACTTCAAAAATCATCAACAAACCAAGCTAACAGAGCAGAACAGACACTCGCACAGTGACCCATGGGGTCCAAGCACATCAGACAGTTTTAGTTACCATCTGCAACAGGAACATCATCCTGCTTTTTTTGGCTTCTGTCAGTCTAGCCTTCAGGCACCTGAGATGAAATCTATCCCTGGTATCCTTTGGACATGCCCTGGAAGGTGTGCTGACTAGCATGGCCTCTGCTGAGGTCCCAGTGTACAGAGTCTCAAAAAAACTCTGCCAAACCCCTGGGTAAGAAGTGCTCTGCAATTCAGTCAGAAGCAAAGCAAACCAGCCAGTGTAGCCCACAAACCTCAACCTCTAGCTCAAGGAATAAAAATAATAAACTTAATCAGAAGAAATGCAACAAGGTTATATGATAATGAAAGAGAAGGGTGGGGAAAAATAGCCAAATCAAAAAA
>JAHXMQ010000566.1:24060102-24094537 GCA_020466415.1 Ammodramus savannarum pratensis | reverse complement strand
TCCTGCATCCTCTGCTGGCATGGATTACAGAGGATGTCAGCCTCTCCAAAACCCCCAGCACGAGCCCCCCGAGTGTCCCCTCAAATTCAGGGCACAATACTTGGAGGATTACCCACTGTCTGAAAAACATTCCCTTGGAAAGCTGCTGAACTGCACAGAGGTTATTATTCAGGAACTTAGGTCTGCACATGTTCATTTAAATGTTCTCATTTTAAAAATAAAATCACATGACATTCTATTCCAATGCATCTGTAGAGTCAGTGATTCATCTAATCAGTTTGCTCTTGTGAAGTCTGATTTACTGAGTCTCTCCAAGTACAAATAGCTCTTAAATTGTTTTACTGAATTATTTCATGGCAGTTACATGAGGATGAGTTGAAAATTTTTTTCTCCTGTTCAAAGGCAGAGCTCCTGAAAGTGCCATTTGTGTTAGGCCATGACCTAACTTTCATTGATCCACTACCAACATTGAAATCTTAACCTTGAAAGATCTCTGGATTTGGGGAAACAGTATGTTAATGTTGGCTTTCTGGAAAAGGGATAAAGAAAAATCTATATCAGTGCTCCTAAAAATAGCTACATGGTAAGTTCCTGACCTAGCATTCTGCCTTTGCACAACCAATGTTCAGGGAAGGTTTTGAACAACAAAATATAATTAAGCTATGTTAGTGTTCATATTTATTCATTTTCTGCTTCTGTCACCTCCTCATCAGTTTGCTGCCTGGGATTTAGGCATTCAAGGTTTGCAGCATCTCCACCCAGACCGCTCACAGGCTGGAAGACACAGGGAAGACTGGAACAGACTAAACAGTTCCAGGGCTGGGTCCAGCCTGCAGATGATGCCTCTGCCTGCTCCCACTGCAGTGAGCTCTAAACTAATTAGTACATGATCTGCTGGCACCTTCTACTCTCAGAAGCACGAAGCTCTCCTCAGCTAAGTGTGAAACTATTTACTCAGTTCTCAGGTTACTGCAGCCTGTGATGAGCTGCTGTGGTTAACAGCGAGCTGTAAATGCAAGCCAGTTAAATTCATTCCTGTTTTCCTCTGCCATGAGAAGATGGCAGAGCTGATTTCAATCAGCATTTTTAGATGCAGGCTGTTTACGTGACATACCTACAATTTCTAATGGCAACCCAGCATTTTAGCATACAGCCCTCTTTCCCTTCTCATCAAGAGTTTTCATGTAAAAAAGATTAAAAAGAGCAGGAACTGTGCAAGGTTTGTGATTTATTCAAGGCTGCAGAGTGAGAAGTGCACTTATTTCATGTAGCACCCAGCCATCGAATTAGTGGGGTTAAGATCCCACATTTCAGCATGAAATCTATTCATGAATTATGTTCTTTATGTTTGGTTAGAAACTACAAGAGGAAAAATCCCACAACACTGCTGGGGGGAAGTAAAATTGGCCATGGAAATACAATTAAAAGCTTCCCAGCCTGTCCCAGTCTTCAAAGATATATATTCTGCAAGACTGTTCCCATGATGCAAAGGAATCCTTGGCCTTAATGGTAAATTAATGTCAAGGCATCAGAATGACTTGACAGAATACATTTCGTTCTAACTAGGGTTTAAATGGCAAGTAAATAGTAGGGCCTGCCCTTATTTTAATGGGCCAATTACATAATGGAGATCTTTCAACTTCACATTCCAACGACTATGGCTTCTTCCAGTAATAACAGAATTTTCATGCAAAATATTTTAAAAACTCACTTTTCCAGAAATTGAATTACTTCTTATGAAATAAACGCAATAAACCGATATCAACCAACATTTAATGAAATGTCAGACAATTGTGTCAGTCCATAACAGAAGTGCATGTCTGCAGGGAAGTGATACTCAGTTCAAACTTGCTGGTTTAGCATAATAGCCTAACAAAATTCTATGTGTCAAAATCACTGATTTATCTTGTTTGGATTTTTCGAAAAGTTTATATTTTAGAACAATTTTTGTACTTTGTTTCACATTTGAGCAATTCAGATAAACTATTAGTCTTCCTGTGAAAGGAACACTAAAAAACATTATGCAAAAACCAACCTACCCCATGAGCACAGGCAGCAACCCAGACAACATTTTTTGAAATCTACAATGTCAATTGACATAATGCCAACAGTTCAAAATAATGCCCACAGTTCCAAGTGAGTCAATTTACAAAGGTAGATTCTGGAAAGCACCCAAGATACCTCAATTTTATTTCCACTACTCAAAAGATTTTTTCCCCTTTTAAAAAGCATGTACCAAGCCTTTGTTACTAAATAAGTGAATTTAGAAGTCAAATTCTCTCACTACAATTGACTGCACTTGCAAATTTTTTAGGATCCAAAACTTGGTCCAAAAAAGGATTCAGGCATATATTTTTAATGGTTAAGCACTTCACCATGATCCTTTCCTAGGAGCTGCATACATGACTGAACACAAAGCAGAATTCCGTACACCCACTCAGAAACACCAAACATCCAAGTAGCTCCTTCATGCTGGAAGGAAGATTCCCAAAACACCAATGTGCTGAGCTGAAAGTCTTCCAAGCTTCTTTTGAGCTTATTTAGACTGTTTTAGACCCATTTCAGAGGTGAGATTCAATTTCAGCCAGCCAGGACTGCAGATCTGCATTCCTGACCCCAACACTGGATGCAGGCATCCCTAACACGACCAGGAGCTGGCAGCCAGGCTGGTGTCACTGCACAGGGCAAAACAAAGCATCATGACACACATTAAATCAGGAACCCCGAAGGGAGAAGTCCCATGAAATCCAGACACCACCTGTAGCCTTAAATGCCCCTTCAGGAACAACAGAGCAAGCACTGAAATAATTCTATGCCTCTTAAAAATATTTATTTGCTCATGCGGACTCTCACTGACTTAATTCTGAACGCTCATCTGAAGGTTTTTTCACATGAATAAGATCCAAATAAATGTATAAGTCCATAATAAATTCAGCAGAAAGTGTAGCTAAGACAGACATTGCATTAGTCGAATAACTTCATTAGGATCTAAGATTCACTGTTCACATCCTTTAACTCAACAGAAGTTACATAAAAATCAGCTAAGAAAGAATCATTAAGGCCTCTCTTTTGTCTTAAGAAGATTTTTATTCAAAAAGCAAATTTATGAAAGCAGAGTGATGGCTTCCTGATTTGTATTAGCAAAACTAAAATAAATAAGCCAATAAATTGCTAAAGAGTTACATAAAAAAAATAAATTCAGACTCTACTAGTCACTCAAAAAAAACCTTTAGTGGCTGGACATCTATTTGGTAATACTTCATTAGTTGCTTAGGAAGAAGACAAAATAGAATGCTTGTTAAAGAAATTACAAACCTATTTTCAAAATAATTATTAATTTCTACCCCAGAATTATTAATTTCTTTCCACTTGTAAAACCAAGTACTATTTTGATTTACTACTACTTACTACTTAGTGTTAAGCCAGCCTGTCCCCAAATTTTGCTACGTCATTGGGCTATTTAAAATACATTTGACCACTGTAAAATTTACCTGTTTGCAAAATTCTCATCTCCACATTTTTCAGCCTCCTTCTCCAGTGTTACAGCACATGTTGCAGTTGAGATGGACACCATACACAGAATATTATCGTACAATTTCAGAAGGCTTCAACCCATACACAGTAACACCATGCCAGTTCAGAAGGCTGCAAGTATCTGCCCCTCTGGTTCTTTAGCCCAGCCTTTTATCCCCTCCTGTTGATGCATTGCACCTGTGTGCCCTCTGCTCCCTTTGGTGGTTGGCCAGTGCTCCCATGGCTCATCAGCTCCAATGGGATTCACCTGCTGCTCACAGCTGTGCCCACTGGGGATGAGGCTCAGCCCAGCCCCACCCCAATTACCCCAAACTACCCACACCTGCAGGACCTGCACCTCCTCACCCAGCGTCTCCCTCCACAAAAGTATTCACTCCACAATTTCACATTTGCTGCGCAGCTCAGCGTCTCTTGCTTTCCCTCAATGCTTTCAAGGAGATAAACTTGCAGGCACTGTCCTTTCTGCTGAGAGATGGGTAAAACAGACCATTTCTTTTGTTAGAAAAGCCTGGCCTCAGTGATCCACACACACTGACACCACCACTCAGCTCTGCTTGTTTGGGAAGGCAGCCAAACAGCTGAAGAGGCAGAAAGAAAAACCCACAGACCATCAGTGCGTGCAGAACACAGCAGCTATTTATTGCTCAGCAGCCAGGTCGCTCTAACAACACTGTGATTCTCCTGCACACAAATCTGTGCTCAAGTACTGATGCAGAGCTTGCCTCTTTCTTTCAGGGGTCTTTCTAAACCCAGCAGAAAAGTTCCCTGAGTTAGCAGAGCCATTGCCTCTGCAGCTCCTGGGCTCATTTCCCAGCACTCCCAGAACAATGGCCAAGGATGCAACAGCAGGAGCCTCATGACAAAGGTCACCTGCAAATGCTCAACAGGTAATAACAGCTTAATGATGGGGGGAAAAAAAGGTCAAATTAATTCCTTTGACTTAGCTTCTCCACATAACCTATGGACAGCAAAGGAATCTGATGGCTTATAAAAGTAGTTAGAGTCACACTGAAACATATGTAATCTGTGAATATAAACTGACAGCTTTCTAGCAAAACAGAGATGCAGTTATGGCCATAAAAATGCACTTGTGACTCTAGATTTTGAGACTGAATTATTGATGTTGAGAAGTCCAAACTCCTGCTTAAACAGAGACAGCTTTGAACCTCAACAGGTTGCTCAGGAATTTGCTTGAGCACATCTCAAACTTTAAGTGAGTGAGAATCCACAAGCTCCTTGAAAACCTGTTCCAATGCTTAGTTACCTTCAGAGTAAAGATATTTTCTTTAGAGTCCATCATAGCCTCCCTGCTCGCATTTCTGACCAGAGTACCTTGTTCTGCTGTGCACATCTGCCAGAAGTTAGCCCTTCACACACAGAACTCATTTGTCCTCACTGATTTTTGTCAGATTTCTGTTGGCCCAATCCTTCAGCCAGACTAGGTCTCAGTGAAGAACACTGACAAAGGTAATTCCAAAGGACACAGATGGTAGGACAAACAAGATAGAAGACTCTATACAACTTCTGAATACTTTAGGGTTTGGGGCAGTTTTGTTGGGATTTTTTTCACCATTCCCAATAGTTTGCAGTAAGTTTTTTTCCCTTACCTCTGGAGCAATAATCTCTGGATAGAGCATCTAAAATAACAATTAATGCATGTGGCACAGCTACTTTTCAATTATATTGTTGCTAAAACTGAATTTAAAAAAAAAAACAAACAAAAAACAACCTGCTTTCAAAATTCTGGCCTATTTAATTTACTTTCCAGAAAAAACACAATGAAAATTTAGAAGTACTTTTTAATAGATTCATTTTGACAATAAATGGGATACTCTATTTGACTTATTTTCCAATCCATTCTCTTCAGCTGAGGTCTTCATTAATTATTTTTAGCAATTAGAAAATCCATTAGCAAGCTATTTATTCAAACTCCTAAGTGAAATAAATTCAAGTTCAAGTAGTTTTAAATAGTCCTTGAAGTATTTTTTTAGATGCTACAAGTATAAGTGTTTGCCTGTATTTTACCCTACATAGGGACTACATGTTATTACTTTTGTACTATTTATTGAGTATACAAATGAAACTACATGGAAGTGGGGAAAAAAAAACCAAGGCTAGAGATGAGCAGCGAGTGGTGTGTGATGAACAGCCAGCTTGGAAAAGCTGCAGTTTGACTGTTCTTTTCAATGACCTGCAGGTATTCTTTCAGCTGTTCTTTGTTTACCTAGAAAGAACTCATCCAAGCCCAGAAAAAATTTTGCCTTTGAAGTTTTCATCCAAGCTAGGGACATGAGAATTACAAGTAGGAGGAAAACTTTTCATTTTCATAGGAAACTAGCGCTGCCCTCAGATGTACCAAAAACATGGCACACCCTGCTGCTCGCACCAAACTGATTTTGGTAAGCAGCAGATTGGATCCATGTGTTCTGGAACAGCAGAAGGCATCACATGTGGCTTGAGGAGCAGCTTTGGCTAACATGCCACATGTGGCACAGTGACCAGCAAATTTAATCTTATTCAGCTGCAACCAGGACTTGTGGAGATCCCATCTCTAGAGACAGCTACTCACAAATATACCTGTCTGAATAATATTCTAAAGTATTATTTCTTCATAATTTTGGCCTCTTCCCCTATCATTCTGTACACACAGGGATATTTAAAAAAATTAATTTAAAACACGTTTCAAGTAAATGAAAATTTTATACACAAAATTTTGGGTTTTCCTTCTTAGCATTACAAAATTAACAGATCAGATGTAATTTCATTCTCAACTGCAACACCATACTTGTTTTTAATTCAGAAAACATTAAACTTGTAATGTTGCTCTATATTTAACAGTACTTACTCCATTTACTTTTTTCTAATGTAATTCCCTGTATTTATTTCTTCCAGTTTCATAATGCATAGGCATATCTCCTCTGAACATTTAATAACAGCATAAACTCACATGCAGTAAGAAAGCCTATTTTATAAAAAACTACAAATGGTCTACTTAAAGGAACAATGATTTATTACTCAGCAGTGTAAGTGGAGATATTTCAGAGGGTATTTATGATCATGCATTTGCTGTGAGTGCTCTTGTAGCTGTGCAGCAGCAGAGCCTGCATGATGCCAGTGGCTTGCTGAGTCCTGTTGGGAGGACTCACTGAGCTCCCTGGAATGGGTTTCCCCTTCTCCTTTCACACACATTGAACCTTCAGTAAAAAGAATGATATAATAAGAACAAAGCACTCTGGAGAACATCAGAGAAGGATCTGTGAGACTGAGATGGCAGAGAGCCATGCTGCATCCAGAACGTCTTTAAGGAAAAATGAACAAAGCGAGACTGTGGTTAAAAAGAAATAGATACTCCTATCCTGCAGTAGCTGATCTTTAATTATTAGACACAGTAATTTATTGCTGGGTGAGATTTACTTTATCACTGCACTACCATGTTTAAAGGATGGAAAGAAGATGGAAATCTCTTGTTTACAATGAATGACAGGGAAATAATGAGGAGCATGGGGTACAAGTTTATCCTGGGGAGATTGCAAAGGGAACATTTTTCAGAATAAGAACCATTATCCATTGGAATAATCTCCTGAATAGATTCCCCAGCTCGGGGCATTTTCAAAATTTGGCTGGACAGAGTTATGGTCCATCTTGTCCAGACCCTGCTTTTGCCAAGAAATATTGGACCAGATGATCACGGAGGTTTCTTCTAACCTGGTGCTCTATAATTAAAGGCAAGTAAATACTTCTGCTAATTAATGGTCTTCATTGTGAACACAAGTCCCTATCTCCTCCAAAATCTTCACTTCAAATCCAAAGTTTCTCTGATGACCTGAAATGCCTCAATAGGAGACTTAATAATTTTGTGGCTTTTACACCAGTGGTTCAATGACAAGTATTTAATGTGCAGAGAATACACATGCCATTGGGATGTGTGCTAGAATTGAATACCAAGATTTCTTCTTCCAACAGAGAAGATTTCATACTTCTTCCAACTCCTTCTTCCTGACCTACTGGTGATTGATGCAGAGCCTGAAGGCACCAAATTCAATTTTATTTCCTAAAATATCTACAAATACATTGCATATTGCTTCTCTCCTTTTCAAGGAAGACAAGATCTGCCTTGGTTAGCTTCAGATGCATGCACTGGTTTGTAATCAATATAAAAGACCCCATTACTAATTCATTACAACTGCAGTTCTGGGACAGGCATCCATGTTAGAAGATGCTGGAAGCGTGTTATCAAAAGTTCTAAAAAGTTTTCTCCTCAAACTGCTCTGACTCTGGCAAAGGAAGGACTGGTGAACATACATTCCCCTCACACACTTTGTACCTGCCCATGCCAAGCCACTGACCTTTCCCACACATTTGATGAGATCACCAAATGCCAGTCTTCCTGCACATCTCACGGATACAAGATGGAAGGGGTTAATTAACATTAAGTATATGATATTAAGCAACAGAATGCATGTCAGAGTCCATATAAATACTTAATCTGAAGAATAACTTAGAAAGTACATTTCTGCAGTGGTAAATAATTAATCCTCTCTGATCAATACAGAAATGACAGTAATTAGAGAAAATAAGACAGCACTGAAACCATTAAGACACTTTTTTGAAGTTGGGATGTTTTTGATGCAGTTATGTTCTTTGTTTACTGTAAAGTTATTCCAACAGGGACAGAAAACCACATATTTTGAAGTGCTAAAACAGTCCAATGTTTATCTTAAGCAACACTTCCAGAACTTATGCAAGTTGAAAAAGAAATTGCACTAAATTTCCCACAATTTATGCAGCCCCTCGTTTCCTAGGGAAGCATTCCCCATTACTACAGATCATCACAGTTTAAAATATTTGTGCATTTGCCAATGTGTCACAAAATGCATTTTTTCTTTTTTATTCCTTAGAATTGAACAGCAATCTGTTTAGCTAGGGCCTCTTGGTTTATAATTTCTTCTTGTAACAAATAAGATGCACACAAGCAAACTATTTCAGCCCAAATGACAACAAAACCAAAAAAATGCTACCATTGAAATGGCATTTATCAGCTGTCAGACTGATGTGAGAAACTGAGTTAGTATTTGAAATACCAGTCTGTACAAATAAAAAAGTGTTCTGATCCCCTCACCATGGTTTTTTCTGTAAATACCAATTTACATTCTGAAAATTTGCAGCGACAAAAGATGCAGTTAAGCTTTTCTCTTGAAGTTTGCATAAACATGCCAGCAAACTAAATATAAATACTAAATCTGTTATTACAAGTACAGCCTTTAAAAACAAACCAAATCCTTTAAATTTTCCCTGAATGTATTTGTGCACGTAAAGAATTATTTCAATTTAATCAAGAGGAGTTTAAGAACTTTCAATTTGCAGTTAAGTTTCAGCATATACAAAGAGAAAAAGAACCTAAGATATGAAGCTGGGTAAGCAATAGGACAGTAGAGGAGTCAGTGTATAGAGAAAGCAATGTAACAGTATTAAAAGGCAAAGCATTTTAAAAAAATCTAAGAAAATTTTAGTCTATTTTGAGATCTCATCCTCATGGTCCCATTGCATAGGTTTCTGTTCTCCAGCTACAAAATAAAGTGCTTACAATCCCACAAAAACTTAAATTTGGACTTAGGATTTCACTGGTGTACAAAGCAAACAAAAGGCAGCATGTTGTGCACATCCTACATACCAATGCAGTTTGAGATCCAGTATTACATTTATGCTTGAAATTTAGGAGCTAGTCCAGCAATATCCTGACACCTGATGATACTAAGACAGCCAATGATTAAACACATTTTTAAAGGAGAAAACCAGCAAAACCCAAGCCTCATTCAAATTTAATGCATATTATATAATACATTTAGGATAAGAAATCAATAAGTATATTATATAGTGTTAGTAAAAACGAAATATTTATTACAGTTAATTGCTGCATATGTTAACAGAAGTCATACATGATTTTTACAGGTTAGCCTTTGGAATTGCCTGTATCAACAGCCACACCAAAAATTACTCTGAAGCAGTAAAGAATCTGAATTCTAAGTGAACTGCTATGTTACAGTTATATACTTCAATACCATGATGTCATCTGCATATTTTTCAAAGTGGAAAATAAATGGAAGATGATAATCAACCACAAAACAACTTGAGCCAAAGATTGCACTGCTCTTTGTGTGGAACACCATAGGAAGAGACCATGAAACTGCATGTTTCTACTACCACTACTGTATTTGCCATCACAGCTCTTATGGAGGTGTAATATTAACACAAAGAGCAATGAAAATATTTGCAGAGTAACCAGCGCCAGAGATGTCAATGATAAAGAATTTCAACACAGACTGTTCTGAAAAATATGAATAAACAGACAAGTAGAAAGACTGGTTTAAACAGTAATGGGGAGAAAATGGGCAGATAACATGCCTGTCTGAGTTGCAGCTCTCTGCAGGTACAGGGCTTCATTCAGCACATCTCCAAGAATAGGGTTTGGGATCCTGTTGGTTCACTGCACAACACAGCAACACCTGAGATAAACAGCACAACTGAAAGGCTGCAGCACAAAAATGAAACACCTCACATGGAAGTATTTTCATCAAACATCAACATATCATCCACTATGTTTCATAATGAAAATCTCCCTCCAAAAAAATCCCCTCCAGCCTTACTACCCTGCACAGATACAGTGCTTATACTCTCCTGAAGTATTGCAGTGGTATCTACCTTTCCAGCATAGAGACACTGCCACTTTTCCACTATGCACCACTACAAGGCCATCTCTTCATCATCAAGGGAAAAATCCCTTTTTTTAAAAACAAATTTATGCGAAAGGAAAATTAATGATTAAAAACACAGATTAAGTATATTAAAGCATAGTAAGGGCAACCAAGAATCCCTCCCTTTCCAGCACCTAATTTCTTCATGCAGATTCCCCCCTCCTCCAGTCATACAGGGGAATCTATTTGGATTTTGCTGCTGCAAAATTGAATGAAAAGTCTAGCAATACAAGTTATTTAAGTTGCTAATTAATTACTACTCTATGCATGCTATATTCTTTGTTTCCAGTATTGTTGTGCAGCTCTGTTTACTCCTTGAACCCATGTATCAACAATTATTGTTAATTTGAGGTAGGACATGAAAAGGTTCATCTTCCCTGCTCGGCAGTTTTTCCTGTTTACTTTTACCGGGGTTGCTGCAGGGATTCGGAGCTCTCCAAAGTCCTGAAACAGCAACGCTGAAGCAGTGGAAAATGCAAATGTGTGCAAAAGAGAGGCAGCAGCACAGGGACTTAAACCCAGTCACATTTTGCCTGTTGTGACCCAGCAGAAAGAACAGCACAGTGCAGGTGACAAATGAGAGGAGCCTGTGCTGCCGGTGTAATCCAAGACATATCTGTTAGAAACACAAAACACAGCAGGAGTGGTGTTGTCTGTGAGATATGGCTCCTCCAGAAAAAGGTCAATACTGATGAGGATGGAGATACAGGGGCAGCACAATGCAGGGGGATATCTGGCTCCACACTATCAGCACTGACAATCTGACAGGCCCAGTGAGGGGTGGCTTTATCAAAAGCAGACAGATTGATTCAAAAGCACTTGGAAAATGGAAGAATTTTTTCAAGCTAACAATGTTATTCTAATCTCTGAAGCGACTTCTAGGCCATTGGTGCTTTCACTGTACTGCTGAACTAAAAGCAATTCAAAGTGCTTTTAATCTTGTCATTCCACTAACATGTTTAAATACAAATTTTAAAAAGAATATGGGTCAAAAAGAAGAAGTGCTACACTATGTTAAAATAAAAAAGCTATTCATAGGTGAATAGCAAAGAGAGAATGCCAAAAAGGGTTGAAATATGCAAACCTGGGTCTCAATACAATGTTCAAATATTTGATTAGAACAATCTCAGTAAAGGTAGGAAATATTTATCTTCATCTTGTTCAAGTGTTTACTTTTGTATTTTCACATACATGCTAACAACAACAAAAAAACATCCCAACAATCTACTAATATTAATAAATTGCAAATCTTCAGATTGTTCCAGCAATGTAATAGGTGTTAAAACATAATTAGGAATATATATTTCCATCTCTTCTGTAGGCTTGCCCACAGTGCTATAGTATATTCACAAGTAATTGTAAGTTGAAAGTATTTCAGTCAGACATTCATAAGAACAAGACCTGGAAAGAAGCACCAGAGGACAATAAACACACTTTTTCCCCAAGAAATTGAACAATGCTCAAGTTATTTTTGACAAATGTGTGTCTAGATTTCTTCAGACACATTATTGTGGTGTTGTTACCACTCTGAAGTTCTGGGCTCCCACAGAGCTGTTGCCCAGCTTGTTTCTCTCCCATCTCTATTTGAAGACAGACACAATTTGACATTTGTCCCTGATTCAACTGCACTTCATTGCTCTCCAACCATTTCCCTGTGGAAATGTGCCCCTTGTCTGTGCCCCTTTGAATTGCAGTCCTGTCTTGTACAGCACATCGTCCAGCCCTGCTATTAGATGTAACAAATAATACTGGAGCCTGGTTAGATCTCTAATCTTAGTACAAATTTAATTTTGATAACAAATTAATAACTATGCTACAGTGTTTTTCCAGTCAGTCTCATACCCATCTGCAAGTCATTTCACTTGTACCATATTGACTACTGTGGTTACTAGGACTAGAACACCCTCTCCAAACAGAAGTAGGAGTTAAAAAAATGAAAAATAATTAATTACTCTGATACAATATCATCAGATAGATCTCTTCAGAGAAAATTGCTCTGTTAAGGGAAATAAGGATGACAAATGTTAGGTGAATAATGCTCCTTGGACTACTTATCCTAGCACTTTGGTCTGTATGTATTTGTTTTCTGTGCCACAAAACAGTAACCTCTCTCTTGAGTTTAAAATACAGTAATTAAAAAAATAAAAGTATTTTTTTAGAACAATCTTCCCTCCTATACTGAAAGTGAGCACATACAAAGAGTGACAAGAACAGTGAGGTCAGCTTTTAATCTGTCTTTGACTTCTACTGTTTGTATCTGTGTACATGTTTTGTATTTTACACTTTGTCTGCTGCTTTATTTTCAAACTATGAAGTTCTCATACAAGTGCTGGTGGCTGAGAGCTGGAGCTGCCAGTGCTGCAGGAGCACCTGCCCATAACTGAGCAGGGTAAAGCTGGAGAGGAACACTGCAAACACTGATTCTGGCTCAAGGCAGCAGCAGAAACTGCAGTAGAAGGATGCTGTCAGTAATTCAAGGGAGTGGATGATGTTTCTGCCTTCCTGAGCTGAAGGAAGGGCTGTACACAGCTCTGTGTGTCACAGGAGCAACAATCAGGGACTTGTGCTGTTAAACAGCCAACAGGACCTTCTGCTTCTCCAAGTCTGTTCCCCGACCCTGCAAGGCTCATTCATCACCTCCTCCATTCGAGTGGGAATTTTGAGGCCAACTGGAATTGTGCTGACAGAGGAAATGTGCTTTTTCCACAGCAAAAATGTGCCTTGCATGGCTGCTGTGCCTGCATGGGTGTCTCAAGCAACACAGGTACCACGTTCATTCTCATCTTAGTCTGTCACTGCACATGTTCCTCTGACACAGGAAAGGCAAAGTAAAGCAATGGGGCTCCCCTGAAGAAGAATAACCTTTTTCTTCCTTACAACAATGCTATGCTTTTTTTCTTATAAGCCCATTTTATTAGCTATTTCTACTGTATTTCTTTTCAATGGTGTTCTGAGCTGTGCAGATACTCCATTCTTCTCTGCACCAACTGAAAATTCAGGGAAAATTTGCCCACATAAAAAGAAGCACATTAAAAAAATGAAATACAGGTAAGTATTTTAACCTACAGTATATACATCTTATTTTTCTAGTGCTTGCTGTGTTCATGTTTTTTTTAAAAAGAAAACAAACAGATTCTGCTACATTATCTTGTGCTTCATTCAGAAGGCAGCACTTCCATACAAGAATAGCAGATTTCTCCTCTGATAATAGGATTTCTTTATACCCATAAATGACATCAGAAGATCAGAGACATGATTTGTCACAAATATTCCATTTGGCTTTGAGCTAGATTTTAAAACTGTCTGTGTCACCCCTCCACAAGGTTAAACAGGGGAAGTAAAGCTGAAACCCAGTGGCTCAGAAGCAAGAACTAAAATACCCCAGCATACAAGTTCACAAAATCAAACTGAATAATCATTTATTGCTGCAGAAATATGCCCACAGTCAAGATCAAAAAGAATTTAGAAAACAGGAAACTTATCCAATTTTCTAAGCTTCAGGCTTGGATTGAATCTGTAACCTGGAAAATGCATTATGCAGTGCTTGCATCAAATGAGAATGTGACACCTCATCTGCAACCTTATTATCTTAACATCATATTGTATAAAGTGAATTAACAGAAATTACTCTGCAGATATCTTTGAAAGTCAGCTTTTTTTCCTACCCTGTCCCTTTTGAGAAGTATCAAAACTCTTTCTTAAAGATAACCAGAAAACTCAATATTCAAGGGGGGAAAAAAAATCCACAACAAAAACCAACCAAAAAACCCACTGCAAGTCCCTAATAAGCATTTCAATTCAATGGCAACTTTTTGCTTTTTTGAACACAGAACACCCAAACTTCTCATAAATGTTGAAACACAACCTTTTAAAGCTTTTTAAAAAGTGTTCTCCATTGTCCTTCCTCCCCATCAAAACCCAGTATAATTTAATGAAACATTAAGGCTCTAGAGGAATGGCTTTTTCTGAGCATAACAGGAGTACAATTTGCAACCAGCTCTAACAAAAGACAGTAATCTCTTCCCTCCTGTTGGCACTGTAATAGCAACAAAGAAAAACATGGCTTTTGTAACTAGACATCAAATACAGCTTGTCAAAAATCTACTCATCTCTCTTCCTTTTAAAGAAGCACCAGCTTCTCAAATCATCTGTTATTACAAAAATTAAATGCTTGTTTGGCCATAAAAATGCTCTATTTGACACACCAAGTGTGCTGTTAGGTTACTACTGTTTCTGTTTTATTATACTTATTACTATTTATCACTTGAATTCACTCACCTACATCGACACCAAGAGACAACGCGAGCTCAGGACTCGGTTCAGTGCCAGCTGATAACAAATGGTGCTGCCTGCATACAAGTTCAGGAATATGTACCCAGCATTTGCCACACAGTTGACATAAATACATTATCTTTAGATAAACATGTGCAGCAGAAAGCCTAGTGCTCAATTAAGACAAGTAAATCAGCATCTGAAATTCACTGTATTTTATGAAGGCATAAGCCCCTTGGAAAGTCAGAGAATTGGGGTAACATCCAGCACCTGGCAAGCCAAGGTGAACAACACTGAGAATGCTTCACCTCACACACTGTCTGAGCAGCCTTCAAAACTCACTTTGTGTCAAAACAGAGAAAGGAGATTAAATCAGACAAGACTTTATAGAACAGCAAAATTACAGACTAATATAGAACAGCTTCAGTCCCAGTGAGGGATCTGGGAGGAATATTTGAGTTTCCTATTGCAGGCACATCAAGAACCAAACATTAAATCTTTCAGGCTATATGATTTATTACTTCAAGCCATGCAGACCCATGGAAAGGCACAGACTTCCTGTTTTCTCATTATCTATAAATTTCCTCACCACTGCAGAGAAGCGATCAGACAAAGAGTCAATTACATTGTTGAACAGAATATGAAGGGTTAGGTAAGAACTGTAGATGACTTAAACCTAACTTCAATATTTCAAGCATCTCATCAAGGAAAACAAACCAGATGCCAATTTCACAAGTGAGAAAAAAGTAGAAGGGAGTCTCACAAACGCCAATAAATAATAATATACTACAAAGACTGAGGAAAACAAAATCAAATCCCCTGCAGAAAAGGAAACTGAATTCAGAGGAAATGGACAAAATTACAAAACTGAAGGACATGATGAAAAGGACACATTACAGCTGGAGAGAAAGAAAAGATATCTGTGCCTATGACCATGCCAGTAATGAGCTCCAACAAGGCTAAACCACACCTGAGCTGTATCCAAAGGCAGCTGCTCCCTTTAGGGATACACAATGACCTCTCTGTGTGGTTCATGGGGCTGTGACATGCTAAAAATTATATGGAACACTGAGGAAACAGACTTTGAGAAGGTAATATTTTTTTTTTAATAAACCAGCTCTTTCAGTTAGTTGGCAGTCAGCTCTCCTCAAGTCATGACTTAACCATGTCTAACTGGAAAGAAATGGTAAAGTGCTTTCCCTACAATGACATTTATCAGTTTTTCAGCAGAGGATTAGCAGCAACAAAACCACGAGCTAGGGACAGAAATAAAAGTGTCTGAGTAGCCTATACCCAAGCAAATACTGCCATCAACCACTTCTGTCCTGGTAAAGGGGTCCAATATTTATATATTGACATTTAGAGATAAATGCTTGTGTGGCTTAAGAAAGAATTTTGAAGCAATATGGACTTCTTTGGCCTAAGTCCTAACCTTTCGCATAAGAAATATTCTCCTTTAAAAGTTACACATCTAAGGCAAGGGGACATTCAATTTTTTCCTCACAAATCTCAAACATAATCTGTCAGTAAATAAAGCAATTTCAGCACATATTATTCAGCTCCATGTCTTAGAGCAATTGAGGAAATTTGCTATCATTACATAAAATCCTTTCACAGCTATTCATGACTACACAGTACTGCAGAAAAGTTGAAAGATCATGATAAATCATCACTGCTATCACAACAAACAACATGAAGAACTCTTTACAAGTTGTTAAGGGACAAAAGAAAAAAAATAAAGATCTGCATGCAAATTTAAAATATCCCATCATAGTAATTTCTATGGCATTCCATTTAACAGAAATCCGTATCCATGGCCAGATTCTACCAGTCATTATCATTGTTTAAAATACACAAATAAGCTCAAAAAAATAAATTGGTGCAATGAAAAGAAAGCATAATTATTTACAACCTTATAAATTATTTAAAAAATTTGTCTGACTCCACCTTTCAGAGCAAACAGCAATGAGTAACATTGCAGCAGATGCAGAAGCCCTGCCAATAGCACCATCTTAACCTGCAGCCCATGCCACACCTCACTGATGATTTTAATGGGAGCTAGACTCAGACTTTCATATATGAAGCATAAAAGAGAGTGCATTTAATTGTCTAAATACAGACTTAACACGTGCATATGTTTGAATTTAGTGTTTTGCTATATTAAGTGACAGTTTTCTCCTGACCCTACTGTTCATTATCTTCAAAAAACATCAAAATTTTATTCATTTATTCATAAATTTTTTCCTTCATTTTGGTGTTTATCTGTTTTACATCCTGTTACTTCAGTTTTTCTTTGCTCCTTTGTGCTTTCCTTCTCAAACACAAGCTGAATAAGGCATCTGTCATAGGGTTTTGAACTTGAGCCAAATTGACACCTCAGTATTCATACTAAAACCACAGAAAATTTCCACATCATTCAAATTAATATTTCACAGACAAACTGGATGACTTGACAGTTCTTACTGCTACAGCTTTAGTTCCATGTGACAGTGAAAACTGAGATGCTGAATGACAACTTTCAATTCTTAATTCTTTGTACTTAATAAATTTTACACTAGCCTTTTCTGTCCATTTCAGCAAGTCATCACTGGATTACACGCAATATCATTTATGAATCTTCTTTAGGACATACATACAGAAATCACATCATGTGAACAAACTTAGTTTGCCCAAGTGACCACAGAAGAGTGACCCCAGAGCTCACAGAACAAAGGTGCTGCCCATTGTCCCAAAGAGGTATCTGCACTGCAAAGATTTAGATTTGCAGTACAAATTAACATTATTCTTCTGTGTCTGAGCTCTAGCCAGAATCTTCAGGGTTTGGTTCCAACTGCTTCCAGCTTGGTAGCCTGTTTTAGATCCTGTGTCTCTGTGTGTTTGACCCAGGACACAGCAGTTTGTATTCCTGCTCTGCAGCTGTGGTGGGTCCTGTGTTGATGCTCTAGAACTCACCTGAAAATGCTTTCCTGAAAGACTATACCACACGTCTGGCAGTTCCCTGTATGTCTTCTGGGTTTTTTCCCCCTCCACTTCTGCCTTTTCAATTTCACTTTTATTCTTCCATACACTTTAATTAAAATCAGTGAGCTTTTGAAGTTTTCTATTAAATAAAGGCATATCTTGCACACCAGGTGGGCAATTACAAGCACTCACTGCTTGGGCTGCTGGTGAATTTTTCAGATTAACTCACCTAGCTCTTAGAAGAGTAGAAACACATCATTAGACAACATTCACATTCAAAGGAGGCATTAGGAAAAGTGAGACAACTGACTGCATTTCACTTATTTTTAACATGTAAACAAAACTGATGATACAGATACTTATGAGGGAACAAGCAGAAGAGGCAAATACCAGTAAGATATGTGGAGGAAGTTCTCAGGACTGCAGGATTTGGGCTGTTACATTTAAAGACTTATTGCTTTCCTGTTTCTTGCCAGAATTTTTTGGCAATTCTATGACAGAGTAAAATGTGACATGACCAAAACCAGGTAACTCAAATGAAACCACTATTTTGAGCTAGCTATTTTTATTTACACTCTGCATATTATGAGAGCATTCATTTACTATTGCATAGGTAATAAACCAGGAATAAAGCAACCAAATAATAACAAATACTGTATAATATCCGTCATTTGTTGGGTCAACATGACAGGCAGAAAATCTGCTTGAATAGACTCCACTGAACAACATTAAGCTGCAAGCTGCTCAATGCAAGTTTGTCCAAGCAAAAGGAAGAAACGAATTGCAGCATTTTTCCCTAGATGTCTTATTAAACCCAGTACAAGTCTATTGATATTGAGCATTGACCAATACACAACTGATGTAGCTTCTGGAAGAGCAACAAAATTCATAGTGGTTCATACAAGCACAGTGATTAAATCTGTTTCTTTACCCTGCCAGACTGATGACACCATGCATAAGACTTGGAAACCAAGTGCAGGAGTCCAGAGCCATGGCAACCACCATCCCTGGACAAGCTCCCAAAACATGCCAAGAAATGGTGAAAGTTGACCATTGATAGAAACATATTGCAGCTCCCTGAGACCTGCAATCCTGCACAGATGTACATTTCTGCTGAGGCTGGGCAGAAACACAGCAATCTCAGTGAAACAACTGGCCTCTTGGCTGCTCTGAACAATCACTTTCAAACTCAAATGAATACACAACTGCCAAGATGTGTGGAATATAAGGATATTTTACTAAGGGCAATTTAGCCAGAGAAAAAGAAGATGGGCAAGTACTAAATTAACCCAGCCAGCTGTACAGAGCTCAAAAGCAGAAGAGGGCCAAGATGATGATGATGCAGCAATGGTGCTGTTCCCCATCTGCACCTCTGGAGATTTGCTGAGCCTTGCTACTGGGTGAAGCCACAACCTGGCAAGAGAACCAAAAGTCTGCAAATCAGAGTCTACTGAGACCAACCAATGATCTGTACCTGGAAACAGCTTCTCAAATGGCATGGCAGAACCTTCTGCCCTCCCTTCCTGCTGCCTTCAGAGACTGCATAATCAATGAAATATGACGATCAACACTGATTGCAATGGCAAAATTGGCTTTTAATGGCAATCAACCTGAGTTATAACTGGCTGCTCTGAATTAAGCAGAGTGACACAGAACAGCTCTAGTTTCTCCACACACACTGACTTTTATTAGCAATGTTACATCCTTTAAGTGGAGAGCAGTCTTTCCCAAGCTACTGCTGTTATTTTAAATGCCTCTCACACTGTGAACAAATTTACTTACCAATGCTCTCAAAGCAGTTCTCTAAATCTCAGATCACTAAATTAAGCAGTCATTCAAGCAGCTTATCTCATTAATCATGAGGAGGCAAAGATCTTATGATTTACAGTCAAAACCAAAACTAATTTTCTCTCAAAGGCCAAAACAATTCACTTGAACATCCTTAAAGGAAACATAAGAATGAGACAGTTCATAATAACTTCAGACAAACCTTGTGGGGTTCAAATGATCACATCTGGCTCATGTGATTGCCTTTGTTTTTCTTTTCCAACTTCTTCTTAATTGGAAAATTAAGGAACAAATCTTGCCAAAGCATAGATTTTTGGTGTGTTTTGTGATTCTCCTGGTTGAACAGAATACACCTCTCCCCTGCCCACCTCCCATACCTTGTTTTGTTTTTTCCTTTAAAAAGGCTTCCATACATGCAAAAAAGTCCTCAAAAAAACCCCAGAATTTCATCTTGAATGCTCATCACAAACCTTGAATCTGGTGTAAATATGAGTTCCAGGAATTGGCGAGAAGTTAAAAACTATCTACAAATCATTCCACACCTACTAATAATTTCCTGGTAGACACCACCCCAGAGTTAGATTCTAAAAATTGTGTGACCTGTTTAGGACATGTTAAAGATCTGTAAACCTTCTACATCACTGAATTCTCTCAAGAGAAATATGATGTACTCAAAACATCTTTTTTTGCTCATGCCATCTAGATTACCTTCAACATCTATCATGTGATCTGGATTACTTTCAATACCAATCCTGATACATTTCAAAAGAAGTTACCTTGCCTTTGCTGCATACCCTCGTGTGAGCAAAATAAAACAAACTAATGTAATATTTATAGGGTAATAAGCACAAAGAATCTCATCAGAATGCGTTAACTGGGATACAGATGATCCATGATCCCCTAAAACTGTATTATACTCACATGTGATTTACAGCAAGCATTTCTAAAGTAAAATGCATTTTATCTAAACATTTGTCTCTTTGAAAAACCTACTTAGAAATAGCAACACCGATAAATATTTCATAACATTATGCATAATGCTAATAAAAGTCTTCTAAACTAACATACAGAAAAATCAAAATTCAAAATAACTTTTCAAAAGAGAGTTTAACAAGTTAGGAGTCACATGATTTTTTGTGAAATAGGCACATTCATAAAATGTCCGCATCCACAAAATCTGTTTTTAAACCACTGGCAATCCAGCCATGGTGTGCTGCTACAACAGGTTTATTTCCCCTTTCAGAGCAGCAACAGCAGCTTGTACCATATTTCACATCAGGGATTTTGTAAAGCCAACTGCCCTATGAGCTTTGCTGAACCTTTTAATTCCCAGTCTCAGTGACTTCAGAGTAACATCAGCTGCTCCCAGGGGAACTTTTGGGAGCTACACTGATCCTGCTCAATTTCCCCAAACTGACAAAGGGTGATGTGTCGCCTCAGCACTAATCCTTAAATCTCCAAAGTGCAGCAAGGGCCCTCAAAGGAAGGTGAGGCAGCACAGGGACACGCTCCAGTCCCAGAGCTGGGCTGAATTCCTGCCATGACAGGAAAACACAGCTTTATGTGTGTGTACCTGTGGGGACACACATGCAGACACCAAATCACTTGTGTTAGCAGAAAGGTGTCATTTCAACAGTGTTTCTTACTATATTTAGAGTGTGAAATTTTATTGATTCACAAAGAAGCAAGGAATTAATGGATCATGCCAAAGGGATTGGTTTATTTTTAATCAGCTCTAGTAAGAGCCTAAACTCAAACTTAATTATTTCCTGCGTGATTTGCTAGAATTTTTGTCAGCATATGCATTAGTGCTGAGTTCTCAGTTTCAATTCTAATCCTTTTTGCTCTGTTTCACAATTATGTGCAAATAGAATTTTAGCCATGTTTCCTTCATGATTGCAGCCACTGATTCCAGAAAAGGACTAAATTACTGAACTCCACTAGGTATATTTCTATTTTATATGAAAAAACTTCTGGGAAATACTTGTGACTTACTTCATACACTGCAAGATTTATGATTTTCCACCCTTACCCATTATATCTAAGCACAAAAAATTGAAGATTGCCTTGATCTATTGTACAGTGACCATAGAAGAATGTTCACGTGACATATCTGGAGTAATGAACCCAGAACCAACACACTTTAAGGGACAAAAAAAGTGTAAAAACAAACAGCCTTTTACAATTAGAAACCCTCTTCAGTGGAAATTATTCCGGAAGCCTCACTTATGTGATGAGATCAAGGGTAGAAACAACTCCCATTGCGAGACAGAATGGAGAGGTCACTTGGTCTTGAAGGCACCTTTGTACAAAGATTTGAGTTTTATAGAACAGGATTTTCATAATTCTGGAAATCAAGGTTATATTTGATTGTCACTAAATAAAATCAAATCACTGCTGAAACGAGTTTTCATGGGGGCATTACAAAGAGCAAATCACCCCTGAAAACTTCCTCCAGCTCTTATTCTTAATATATTTCAAAAGACAATCAAAACAAGCATATCTAAAAAGAAGTCCAACATTACTTGGAAGCAGCTTAGAGGTTTCTCTCAGAGAACATACACAAGGCCAGAGAAAACCCTTTGCCTCATATTTACTGCAGAGTTTAGAGACTTAAAGTACTTTATGCTGCTTTCAGGAGCATGTAACCCAAAACTTTCATCTAGCTGCAGTCCTTAGGCTACACACTGTGGTAAGATTAAAAGAAAGGTGGTCTGGATGAAAATGGATTCCGTTTGCTTGCAGCCATATTTATTGTATCATTCATTATAGTGAATGAAAGCTAGAACATATTGACATTTCTGGCAGAAAGCTTAAGAAAAAAAAGAGCTGAAGAAAATGGAGACTTTTCCCACTATTAGCTGAGGACAGCACATAGAGAAACAAGAAATCTTTACTAAAGCAAAACACAATGAAGCAATTTTAAGGTATTAACTTTGCACCAGGACAATATGCCTTGTTGTGCAAGAAATCCAAGGTGGGCATGTTCCTTCCCTCACTGGAGAAGATAAACAAGATCCTGCGAATTAATGAAGTAAAATCAGTGTGACACTAGGAGAAGGAATTCTGTACACTTCATAACTAGGTAGGAGCAAATAACTGTATCTGAATCTGCCAGGAAACAGGATTGAATGTTTCTACAGGCTGCCTTTCCTGCAAGCTACAACACAACTGGAAATTGATTCTTCCTCAGTTAAACAATGTCAGTTCTACTCCCTTTGAGCAGCTGAGCTCTCTTGCACTGCAGATGACATGAAACTACAGGAGCAGGTGGTGCACTGACGAGGCAGCACACTCAACTCTGACATGCCACTAAGGTAATTGAAAATTCAGCAATACTGCACAGGGTAATTGAAAGACACAAACAGCTTTGATCTAATATTGCCATTATCTAATATTGCCAACATCCATCTCTCAATCACATACACGGTTGTTTTAAGATCATAAAAACAATTTCAATATAATTATAATGAATGTTCAAGTCTTCTAATTTAATAAGGCTATATCTGGTTTTACTACATCAATTTTTTTCTAATGTTTTATTATATAAAAGCAATTAAGACTCTGAGCAATACAGCAGGGGGAAATTTTTTTATCAGAAAAGATCTATTTGGTTAGAAGTCTTCTTACAGTAAGACCACTCATCATTGAGCAACACCTGCCTTTGCCAGCTTTTAGGACAGGCATAATCACTTCTGCTTGATAATAACAGGAGAGAGACAATGATCATGGAATATTTTGAAAATTGAGTACCTACGTTACAAGCCCTCAAACTGAGCACAAAGAAGTTACCAGCAAAGCTGTAGGGTAAGACATCCTTCACCATAAAAATACAAGGAGAACAGCTCTACTCATGAAGTCTGCCATACAGGTAGGGGATGACATGGACACTGAAGAGGAATGCATAGGGATTGGCTGGAATGTTCTTCCCAGGTAAGCTGTAGATAATTCCAAGCTCAAACTGTATTGAGTACTAAAAAAGTCCCTTGGCCCATTAGGATGCAGAAGTGCCCGTGCCTACACACAGCACCTTCTGGGATGACCATGGCCATTGCTCAAGCTTTGCCCTTTTCCCTTTGGACTTGGAGTGGAGGTGCCCAAGGCCATTTAACAGGATCTCTCACTTCCAGACACATCCTGTTGGGAGTTCTGCCGCTCCACTCCTGTGGCTGAGGTGATTTTTCTCTGCACACACCCAGGCAAACAAGCAGCTCTGGCTGTAAACTCCATCCCAGTGCCACAGATTGGGACACAATGGCATTGAGCACTCTTTGCTTTAACCTTCCTTCTCAGCCCTGCCCCATCTAACAGGGTGATCCACAACCAGGACACGCTCAACATCCTACACCAGCTGTCTCATCTTCCTGAGGCTGTTGTGACTCAGGCAATCAGGATTTTGGCTGGCTGTGCCCAGGACTGACATACAGGCTGGTTCTAACCTGAAATGGGACTGTCAACACAGGAGGTAACGTGACCCCACTGGTAAGTCCAACTGGCTTCCTTGCTGATGACAAACATTTGAAATTCAGGCTGCATTGGATTTAACAGCCACTCTAAACCCAGGCTGCCAAGAACCTCAAGACTTTGTGTTGTAAAGCAAATACTAAGCTACAGGAAGAAAGTTTCATTGTTCTAAAAACCACTAAACACTAACTCAGGAGTCAGGCCAGAGCAGATTTTGCAAAAAGTAATCCCAAGCTTCAAAGTTAAAGAAGCAGCTCCTACTGCTTGAGCAGGCCGTGGGATTTAAGAGGTGGCTTCTCCATGAGAGGGAGACAAAGGAGCACAATTCCTGATCTAAAAGGCATGGTCACTGTGCAAGGGAGACCCAAATGACAGACATTGCCACCATCTGTAGAGGCTCTGAGGGAAAGAGGACTGAAAAATATAAGAGGCCATTGTATAAATTACTTCCCTGATCCCTGCCTCTATCACTGTCTTATTCCAATAAAACATGCACATTGCAATACTGAAAAGAATTGCCTCTACATGTGTTTCTTTCATCAGCCTGGCACACACTGCAAGATAATAAGGAGAATGAATACGTTTCCCTCCTGCCAGATGTGATCTGGAGTCAGAAACACCCCAGCTATAAATGAGTTCTACCAGCTCCACAGGAATCCTTTATTTTATTTTTAAGTGACTTAAATAATCTAAAAATTATTTGCATCCACAAATTTTCAATCACTGAATGGTTGGAGGCTAATTGGAGAATTATCTTTCCAGCAGGGAAGTATTCACACTTATTTTGCATGGCAGGTTCTGCTCACTGTTAAAATAATATTTGCTTATTTGTTCTAACAACGTATGTTAATAAATGCATGGGTTTTGGAAGAGTACTTAAAACCCCTTGGAAACAGAATCTTTCCAGTGGTGCACCTAACATCCTCATGGCACCAAATCCCTGCAGTGGAAATGTTGGGACACATTCAGTTTGCCATGCCTACAAATTACCCTGTCCTTCCCCACAACCTTCAGGCACACAGACCTGGAGGTTTTTTAAATATGCTTTCTTAGCTTTGTCCCAGACAGACATTTTTATTCTTTGCAAGCATTCTCTAATTACACATTCATATTGGCAAAATTTTCGCTTATTTGATTAAAACTCCATAAAGATAATATGCTGTGGTTCTAAGACACCTGATTTGTCAGGCAAAACAAAAACTGCGGCCCAAAAAGCATTAAGAACACCTCAGTTTCAGGGGAACCCAGAAAGGGTGGCAAGACCTTGCCCAGGTCACCCTTGCAGATCTCCAGTTCCTAACACAGCAGCTGCAGGAGAATTGCAATAGCATGGAATTTGCTACAGACATGAAGTTTCTTAGCCATGACCTGAGTGGGAACTGGCCCCAATAGAGAGCCTGAAACTGTTTAGCCAAGTTGTACTTGAAACCTGAGCCAGGTCATGTTTACACTCGCACTTGTCAGCAGCACAGACAGACCTCAGGATGTTCTCATTAGCCACTGCGTTTTAACAACACAAAACACATTCCCCCACCAAACAAACCAAACAAATCCCCACAACCCCACAGCATAACCTGTTATTCTCCAAGTCAGACTTCCAAGACACAAGCTCAGAAAAGCATTCAATTTTATCTTTTGAGATAATTTCAGAGAGCTTGGCTTCACTCTGCCCAAGAAAGAGCTTTATGTGATCTAAGATGGCATAGTCAAATAAGAGAAAATGATAGAATTCATTTCATGTACCTTCTCTCATAAATGCAAATCAAAAATTATGAGGAAGATGATCACAATGGGGAATTGCAAGATTTTAAATAAGGTAACATTTGGTTGCATTTAGCAAATAGAAAAGAAATCTGTAAAAACACGGACAACATCATAGTAGAGTAATAGAAAAAAAAAAATTGATACTGACCCAAATTATCTCAGAACATAATGATAAGAAACTGTTGTGTTTTTCTGTGCTTGTCTGAAGCCACAGCAATTAGTAGCACTGTTAATGGTATGAGAACACCACTTTCAGCTGAGATGCCAGTGCACTGTTAAAAACACACTCAGCCCAAGGAAAAGTCCTGAACCCACCCTAGTCAGGACAGGTGTGTTTAGCGCTGAATGGAGTGGATGTCTCACTGCTTTGGATGTGCTGTCCCTCTGTACTGGGCCAGAGGGAAATATTTAGAACACACCAAACATGAGGCAGGCCCACAGTGCAGCTATGCACAAAGATTTGCAAAAGCTCCATACAACATATCTAACAAAACATACCCTGCCTACTAAGGCAGGCTGACAAATAATTGTAATTCAATTATTGCTTTTAACGACACAACTATTAAAAATATGCATGGCAATATCAATATTAGCCATCACAAACTTTGTGTCAGCACTTTTACAGCTTGATTTGTGCAACATGTATCAGTCCTGAGGTATTGTTGTGTCTACTTGATTTCCTTATGACACTCTTTGAATGAAAGGCTATACCTTATTAGGTTGAAAAAATGACCAAAAGGAGTGAAACTTCAGCTGAGTTTCACTCGATGGAGTAGAGACAAGATGATGAATGAACTCACCCATTTAATAGTCTGTAATCCAGTGACTGACTACACTGCTTGCTGCCTCCTGCAACCACAGCACATGGCAGAAAAACACAAGGCTTTTTGCCAATGGCCAAAAGCAAGTGTCACTGCTTTCACATAGGACAGCATTTAAGCAGGAATATCTAGCCTATGCCAACGTGATAAATGACCTTGTTTTTCATGGATGCTTTGTACCAACATGTAAACTATTAACCTATAGAGGGACAAACCAGAATTTGATGGATTTTTAAATATTGTTTGCACATAGAAACTCTGTAATGATTTTAAAACAAACTAAAATAAATAATTGAAGGGCTTCCATTAGACTCAGCAATTTACAGCACATAGTGCATTCTCCATTCCAGAACAATTTAACTTTTTTTAACAGTTATTTTCATTATATTCACATTTTTATTGAGTGTAGGGAGAAATAGATGTGCCATGGCTCCTACTGTAAAATTAAAAAATATCAGTTTATCTGTTTGTAGCATATAAGAAAACAAGTCAAAGTTAATGATGCCTAAAGGCTATTGCCTATTTTCTGCTTTACTACAAAAAGCCTTAGAAATCAGTAGGGTCCATAAATCACTTGACTATTCTGCAAATCTTGTCATTACACTTAGAATTTCTTGCCCCTCTCTGGGGTTTGAGAATCTGCTTATTACTGCAAATGCTTTGCATACATTACAGACATAAGATTGTGTGAGACAAAAAAACCACAGGCAGTAAAAAGCAAACTCCCTTCAGCCTCATTGTCTAAAGTTAGTAACACTATTTAGTCGTTCCTTGCTTTTATGAAGAGTAAGTTTTGCTTCTCCACCACTTTCCAGGTTCTCATTTAAAAATCAATGAGACTTCAAAAGAAATGAATACATTTTCTTGGAGGTGTGCACAGTTCTTCCAGAGCATGGATCAAAGCTGGAGTAAATTTCTGTAAACACTTCTCATTATCTTTGGAGGATTCACCAACTCTTTCAAGCATACTGGGGATTTCAAATTGGCCAGTAGGATAGGTCATTAGATCCAATTTCTATGGTTTCACAGACAGATTTACCTTTTTTCAAGTAAATGACTATGCAAGAGCAGTCTGTCATCAGCCCCTGCTCCCTACTTTTTAATTGTAAATGCATACATTGCAAATCAAAGACACTCAAGTTTTGAGCTAATCAGACTGAACTACAATAAGCATTTAAAAAGTATAAATTAGGCCAGTACTTCCCAAATACACATTTCCACAGACTAGTGCTTCACAGCTTTGTGCCCATTAAGTGAGGCCACAGAAGAGAAAGACATCAATGAGTAGAGGTAATTCCAACAGTCAAAGAGATCAAACTCCAGTTAAGATTAATACTAATTGCCCATTAGTCAATCATTCTAGAATAGTGAAAAATATGACAGCATATCTCAAGTTACTGGATTGACAGGAGTTGTAGATAGGCCTTTCCCTTTTTCATTTTTAAATAAGGCTAGACAGGAAATTCTTAATAAACATACTTGCACAGGCATCCCTTCTACAGAATCCAAAACAGTCAAAGAGAATTCAGACTAGTCACTCATGTACAATTCCCCTGCACAAAAGGAATTCAGTGGCTCCAATCATTTCTTCAGATGAGGCAGCTGATTGTAACTTCAGAAAGCAATGCCAAGTGGCTAACAGGAAGATCAAAGCATTTTACTGTCTGCATTGAGAAGATTACACTGTTAGACTAAAAGCAATTCAGACAAAGACTGATGAGAGATGAATCCATTTTCTTTTGGAACTGAGCAGTTTGGACATTAAAGTATTTGGACAATTTTACATTAGAACTCCATAGCAGAACCAGCAGTCTCAGTTCTAACATTTATGGTCTTTGTTCAGAAAAAGACTTTGAAATGAATGGATGCAGTATTATTGCATAGCCAAAAATAAATTTGTAGCAGAACTAGTTAATTGTTTTTTGCACTGTTAGACCATTCTGTCAAGACATACAGGATGGAACCAAATGCTCTCTACTTTTCCCACACAAAATAGGAAGCAGATTATCATTGGTTGGTCCAGATTGCACCCTTTGCCCAAGAAATGGAGCAATTTGACAGAATGGAATCGAGTTTGTCACATCTATGAACAGAAATCCTTATCCTAACCTTAGAAAGCTGGCCAGTTCACTGGACAATAAACACTGCACTTGCTGGTACTTGCATACATTTACAATATAAGCACTGAAGATGAAAAACAAAAAGCTTTAAATAACAGGCTTTACAGAAGATGGTCAGCTAAGCAGGAAAAGTGAGATGTTCCTGCAGTTTCACACCAAAAGCACTGAAGGAAAGGTGAAAGATACCTGAATTGCCCAAACTTTTCAATATTAAAAGCTTATTCTTGCATCTCTGACCAGGTTCAAAATGCACACATCCTTATAGAAGCTCATTTATAAGTCTTAAAAGAATTCTTAACCTCCTTTTTGCCAAAGCTCAGCTGAAAATATTTCTGTGCTTCGTTGTTACGTGGTGGAATGAAACCTCACAAAAGTGAAAGTAACAATATTCTTGCTCCATAAAACATGGTTTGGAAACTGTGCTGAAAGAGATTCTGTAAATGCATGCAGGCTGCCTGTTCTAACCAACTGACGACAGTACAATTCACACATAATTGCCTAGCTCATTACATCAAATCTTGTAAATATTTTATTACACTGCTTTACAGAAAATGCTCTTTGAATGTGCCACTGCTGCACATTCTACACCTACTCAGCCATTGTACTGGAAAGAGGTGAGTGCCATCATGCACAGCAGAGAACAAGGTATCAGAAGCTGTACAGCAAAGAAAAAGCGAGCAAATACAGAGGATTTATACTGGCTACTTTCTCTGCATGACAGCCTAAAAATTTAAGTATGTCTCATTAAAGTTTTGCTTGTCAGTAGTTCATTCCTTTAGCAGAACCCCTGCCTCAAAAAAGGATGTGTAAAAATGGGCAACAGATATAGCACAGAAGCAGCTATAACAGAAGCCTGCCACATAAGCCATATGTTTTAGGTGGAAAAATAATACTTTATTGGGATTTTGCCTAAAAATACCAGTACTTCCATTCCACACAGTAAATAACATCCTCAGCTTCCTTGGCTTCTGAAGTCTCCTATGGAAAGCAAACTTCACATGAGGCATTGCCCAGAGAAACTTAATCCTTTTGTGTTTGATTTCAGTCCACTCACTACAGTATGAGGCAGTCAGAATTTATGCCAGACTATCTTTGCACACTTAATTCACAACCTTGCTTCATTAACTTGTCTTCTCTCCCTCTCTCTCCCAGTTAGCTAAAAACCTATTACAAATTTGTAGCTAAAAATGATTAAGGTGTTCCTTTTCTATGCACATTGAATGACACAATCTGTTGGAAAAAGACAACTGTCAGATTTATCAAGAACCATTGACTGTCATGCTGTGCTTTTGTTAACTAGCAATGGAAACTTGGGTGGGTTTAATTTGTAACCACTCAAGTCAAAGTAGGATAATGAGAATTAAAAACAAGTCTTAAAAGTACCTTTTACCCCACCCATCCCTCTTCTTTCCAGGCCTGACTTCATTCCCTGATCCTCTGCCTCCAGCCCTAAGCAATGCAGGGGAATGCCACCTCTGAAGTCCACCCACTACCAAAACCTTGGCATGCAAACCCATTTCACAGCTGAAGAAGCCAATATTTCAGGTTTCATTTGCATTTACTGACAAACTGTTTGTACTGCTTACATGCAAAATACCGCTATAATTTTTATATAAGTGTTTTAAATATAGAACTGGTCTTTGAAAATGAGTACTTGTGGAAAAATAATAAATGTAATAAATAGCTGTGATATTCAAAATGAGGACAGAGCTATGAAACTAAATCAAGAATCTAGGCATCCATATTTCTTAGAAGCATAATTTTTCAGTGGAGAAGTAAGATGTAGCTATAATGTATAGCTTTCTATAAAGAAAAGCTATACATTAAACCACTAAACCCTTTAGAAGAAAAAAAAAAAACAACTCACCATCTATGGTAAGTATACAATCATTACTGCTCACAGGATAAGGAATCTACAAGCAGAAATGTTACCCCCTCACTTACTACTGGAAAAGAGATTGGTCTTTGCTTTATTAAATCAATGACAGTGGCTGCTACAAGAAGATCTAGCATAGTTAGTAAGCTGTTTTCTGAATATACTGAATAAAAATTCTTATTTGTCTTAGTTGGCCTTTATCCCCTGAAAGTTACTGGGATACTTCTAAAAGCAATAGAAGTTTTCTATTGCTCACCTGTTCTCTTGGGGCAGATTTATTAATGGGAATAATACCTGGGGAAAAAAAATTGTCAGTAGCAGAAATAACTGAACAGCACAGCTGGTATTAGAGAGATTGCACAAGAACTTCCATTTCAGAAGTAGAAAGGCAGAACTCTCAGCCTAAAATCAAACCAGATCCCAGAGCACACATTTGGTGCCACTGCTTGATTATTTCCTTGATTTGAGATGTATCTTCTTGCATTTTGATGTTTTTGTGACTGAAGTGCGACCATATTTTTAGCATCACTATTTGTGGCACAGAAACCCTGTTTATGGCACTAATTTAAATTTACTATCACTGTGGGTGATGTTTAACCTATTACATGTGATCACTTAACATCACCCAACTAGTGGTGAGCAAGATATGGAAGATTCTTCTGCCTTCCTCGTGTTTCCATAGGTTTTTCTAAGTGTGCACCTTGGTAGCTAATGGAATAGCCAGTCCACATGTTTATTAGCAAAACACAGCACTCTATTGTTTAAGAAAAATGTTTTGAACTGGGAATATTAACTTTCATACATTCTGTTACTCTCATAATCTCAACTGTGTATTTACAAAATGTAAAAATGTAGAGACCACCCACTTATTTCACCCAGCACTGTATCTGTCTTCCTTCTTTAGTATCAGGAATAAAAAGCTCCTACATCTTCTACAGTCCCTTGTAACAGGCCATTTACAACCACATATGTCAATTATACATATATATTCGATATTCTCATAAGATCTTTGGGGCACTTTTATGCCTACTGAAATAAATAGAGGGAGGATTATTTTTAAGAGGAAATCATAGGAATAGCTATGAAGCTCAGAAAGACGTGGCAAAACCAGCTCAGCTCTAGTTGAGGGTACAGAGAGTATGCATATAAGCTTCAGCAGCATGGGCCAGCTTCCAAACTATTTTGATGAAAAATTAATTTTAAACAAAGAACCTGATTTGTTCTATTTATTTGGTGTTGACAGCTCCACAAAAGTGATGCTGCTTTTCAGTAACATTTACCAGTGCAGGTTTGTTTTTTCTTTTAAATAATGCAAGAAAGCTGGATGACCTTTTTCACTGGTGTCTAACCTGTCACACAAGCAGTTCCCTCGTTCTCTGCTTACCAGAGAAAACCAACTTAGAGACAGCCTGACCTGAACCAACACAGGCTGAGTGCTAGAGGACACAACTCATTTCACACAGGCAACACCTCAGACTTCAACCTGTGTCAGTGCTGACATGCACCAGCTTGGTCAGAAAACACCTCTGGGCTCCAGGTAAGTCATACCCCATTTCAGAAAAAGCACATGTGAGTATAAGTGAGCTGTTCCTTGTGGTGTCCAAACACCTGTACAGCTCCTCCAGGCTGTGCTTGACAGCACAGACACTACTGTAGATCATGAGAAAAGCCCTCCATCATAAACAAGAAGTAACACTAACAGGTACTTGCTAGCACTGAATCACCTCTCTTTATTGCAATGTTTCTCTTTATTGCAGTATCATTTTAATTAGCACTTACAAGACAGGCCTGTGAGATCTTGTGAAGCATGGGGCACACATGATGGGTTCCTAAAGCATCATTTCTGTCTGTTTAATAATTATGGTGATATGCTGAACACTACCCAGGATATTAGACATTCATTAGGATGTTATCTTTGCTCTCTAGGAGGGATTTTATGTTTTCATATTACTTAAATATATGCTGTGGTGTTAACCAATTTTAAATACTCATAAACACAGGGAAGATGAAGTTTTATCAGTGTTTGAGTTTCATAAGCTTATACTGTTTGAAAAACTCCAAACTTCAGGTAAAACTGGGGCTTTTTATTGATGCTCTCTGTGCCTGCTTGATCCCCAAAAACCTCCCCAAACACAGCTAGTGGTCAAACCACCAGTTCAAATAAGGGAGAGTGGAGAAGGACAAATCATTATCAACTGATTTTCTTTTGTAAACTCTGAATCCTAGGAAAAGGAGACAAACACCAATCGGTTTCTGTCACTGCAGATAATAAAGCAGATCTTACAAAGGCTTTTGCTGGTAAGAGAGGCTCCATAATTTATTCCCAACAGTATTTTAATTTAGCCAACCTCAAAAGAAACAAGCACAGAAGGAATTGCAATCCTGAAATATTTTTCTCCAAGTGTTTCCCAGGATTACTCTGCTGTAACTACCCTTGCTGAAGGTTGCACCTCACATCAAAACCTTCTCTTAGTTTGCCAGTTTGATCCTCTAAAGCTTTTCCAATTACTCATTTCCCCTGACTTCTCAACTATCAGAGGAATAAAGAGGGCTGCACAGAGCAGGAAAGCAAAAAGAGAGGACAGAGAATTTCAGTTTAGCAAACCTACTTCTACAAAATGAGAGCATTAGCACAGCACTGCATCAGACATTTCAGTAGCTTCTTGTTAGAAGCTTTAACATAAACATGTTTTCAAAAATGCCTTAAAAAGAATATTTATAAAACTATTCATCAATTTTTCTACTTCATCCCTCAAAGCACACATATTTTTATAGCAGAGTATTCAAAGCACAGAAAATCTTGAATCATGTAGAGTGAAACTTGTACTACAAACATTTTTCCAGATTTTAATTCTCAGCTAAGCAAAATAAATTTTAAATTCACACTCTGATGATGAAGAAAAATGAACAAGACCAAATAACTTGCTGAGCCTCATATTTTTCTCTACAAGCATAGGCAATTTGTTCTGCTCAGGATTAAATGCATACCTGAAAAATTGTCACATCTGAAGAAGCTACCTTGAGAAGAAAAATAGAAGGGCACAAACTTCTTACAGGAAAATGTAAAAACATTCTCTTTTCTCTCTAACATTGGAACTTTACTTTGTTTGAACAAAGGATAGCTTTTCTCTAGCATTCAGTTCCACTGGAGAAATGATTTTATCCCTGTTACACAGCATTATGTGAAGAAATGGAGATTCTTTAAATTCAGAAAAAGCTGCAGCTCAAAATACAACAAACAAATCTATTTCCCAGGATTACTCCAGTCCAAGTACTTCAGCTGAGGAGTGCATACAGATTAAAAGCTAGCCCTTAGCTTGCAAGCTTGATCCATACATCTTTATTTGCTTTTCCTTAGTTTCCAGGTGTCCATGCACAAAGCTGTAGCCTTGATCCACATACAAGAGTTTCCTCTTATTTTGAGTTATGTGAAGCTGCATTACAAACATGTTACAGAGCTGTGCTGAAGCAGGAATGGCACAGCTTATTCCACAGCCACAAGGGATGCCTAAAATGCTGAGCACATATGGCAGCAGTGGTGCAACACCTTTACATTCATTGATCGTGCTTAAACTGAAGCACACACTGGGCAGAAGCCACAGGAAGAGTCCCAGAGATGGAAGACTCTGGTTCATGAAAGTTAAAGCAGCTGCACAGCTTTCACCAACACCACACAGAGATTCAGGCTCTGTACAGAAAACTTCTTCACTATTTTAGATACTTTGAAAAGGGGCACTATGGTAATATTTTAATATTTATGAAGAATTCAACACAATGAAGAGATTAAAATATTTTCTTAGCAGTTTACTAAGTTTTATAAATACCAACACCCACAAGTTTCTATATTTTACAAACATCAATATTTTGCCACCATCGTAAGAATAATTCAGTCTTGGTGAGCTCATGAGCCACATTTAGCTGATATTACACAAGTTACAACCAGCCCTCTGCACCAGCTCCCAGCAGGACAAAAGAGATCCCACATTTTCCCAGCCTGCTACCAAAAGCAGGCCTGCAGGAGCTCTGCAATGTCCCCCAGCCATGTCTGACATTTTAACAGCTTCTCTGCCACTGCTCATATCT
>JAHXMQ010000566.1:24012054-24060002 GCA_020466415.1 Ammodramus savannarum pratensis | reverse complement strand
AGGCACGCCCTGATTCCTCCATTTTGTCCCCATAACCCCTATACCAAAAAACCTTAAAATCTATATTTTCACCCCGTAAATACATCATTCCTGCACCATTCAAACCCATGTGACTCTCATGTCCTCATACACAGGTGGCAAATTGCTAGAGGGATCAAAGTCAAGCCACCAGGTATTCCTGGCAACATTCCAGGACTTACGAGCTCCCCCAAGAGGGTTCTGGGCAATTCTGGACATCCAGAGGGATGTGCTGAGTTACCACATTCATACAGCCAGAGCAGAGGGACAGGTACAAAGGCAGAACACAGCCATCAGTCTTTGATCCACCTGAAACCTTGGGAGTAAAGCCAGAGGGGGCACCTTCCTCTGCTCAGGCATCACACACATACATACATATGCTGGAAGCATATTCACCACGTTACATACAAAGAATGAACACCTACTGCCATTCCAACAATTCATTCAGACCTCATTCCAGCATAAAAGATTCACAAGGAAAAAAGACTGAAGGCCAAATAAAGCATCATAAAATGTAGTCTGTGGGTCACTGCATGAGCACAGCCATAAGAAGAGAATAAATCACAATACCACAACACAAAATAGCACTTACTTACAGCAGGATCCACACACTGCTCTTCTTTCCTCCTCGCATTGCAATGGAGCTAGGCCTGCCATAGCAGCTCCAAGACCATCAGGAATCTCACAGGTACCTTGAAATCACCCTTCTGAGGCTGAAAGTACCCAGATGACATTGCCCATCCTCAGCCTTTCCCTAGGGTCAAGATTTGAGTCATCCTTAGTCATAAAACTTTTAACTTTTCCTGAAGAGAAGCCAAAACTCCCCATGGCACTCCTCCTTCAGAGGCAAGGCAGCAACTGCCCCACACCTGCCTTGCCCTTAGGTGTTCTCAATCTCCTGGCTCTGCCCCTGGGCCAGGGAACAAAGTTAATTAAGGTCATTAACAGCTTCAGCTGGGCTGGCCACAGCTGCCTCAGATCCTCACTATAAATGATCATACATTGAGCACACCTGGGTGGGCAGGGTTAGCACTCACTGAGGTTACAGGAGAAATCACTTTGAGCTCAAAGAAAGGGATTTTAATTTGGAATAGGTGACTTACACTTCAAGGTTACACCGTACAGTTAGACAGCAGACAGGAAGGAAATGTATCTGCATAATAATATTTTATTAATGATAGTAGCTGAAACACATCAAAGCCTTCCTTCCTAGAGCCTTAGTGTGCTCTTACACATCCAAGCAGGCAGGAAAAGCTGTGTCAGGGAGGAGAAGCTACTCCATGCTCAGCCTTCTTGCTCAAAAAAAACCAACCAAACAAACCCAGATATCATTATTATTATTATTATTAAAACTTTTGTCTCACTAGATATCCTGGAGAAGAACCTATAGAGCAAAGCTTTGATGAGTCCCACTGATTGCTCATGTTTTCAGCCCATCTTAAATGCAGAAACAACATTCTGTTTAGAAACTTTTCCTCTGTTCAGAGGACAAGTATAGGAAAGAAGCAGCAGCAAGAACCCAAGTAGGCTCCTGTAGGGATTAATTACCTGTGAGGAATGCACAGGGACTCAGCTCTGGGGGCACTTCAGGACAGGTTATCCTTACCCAACAACAGCCTCCCTGTGCTGGGAGAGCAAAGCAGCTCCTACCATGGACTGCACTCCAAAGGAGAGTGCAACAACTTCATGGGGCTCACTCAGAGCAAATAAATGCCAAAAAATTAAAAAATTGTATAAATGAAGAATTAAAAGTAACACATTCAGACCCAATTGTTTACTATTCAGTAAACAACTTCAAAAATACTTAAATATTTTTATCTAAAAAAACAAATTTAAATATGATCTTTCATTTTAAATCATGTGAGTCCACCACATCCATGAAGTTGGAAACAAATTTCAAAGGGAATATATGTATCAGCAGGCAGCACTTGATTTTCTCTTTCTAATTAATGGGTTGACAAATTTAATATATTCCTTCCCTCTATTAGCCAAAAATTTAAAGGACATAGTTAAGATATTCTTGCTCATCAGAAACAAGCAGGATTAAAAGATTTTTCCTGCTGAAAAACTAACATGAAATTCAAAAGATCATGTTGTTTTTCTAAATATTGGGGGGACTATTAAAGTTATACACAAATATTTCTTCAAAGAAAATAGATTTAACCTCCTCTCAAGACAGGATATTCTGTAAAAAAATTACTGATGGTTGTAACAGCCAATCTGATTGTTTTCCAGAATACCAAAGCTGCAAATGCCCGATAATGTTTTGGGAGATTTTCAAGTGAAAGGGAAAGCCCCTCCTGAGCCTTCATGTTACTGCTCTGACCTGCCTGCTCTCAGGAGCCATTCTATCTTCAAGCATGTTTAGAATTACAATTTTTTCCTCACTGCATATCATGTCCTTTACAGAGTACAATATCTGGGGACTTCAATGCTCTTACACCCTTCAATCCCTTCAAAAATAGGATGAGCTCCTTTTTAAAGTTTCAGTAAGAGACATCCTTGGAACAGTCTGCATGACAATTTGCCTCCTTTCTGCTTCAAATCACCAGACCATATCACCCTTCATAGGACAGAGAAAAAAAAAGCATAAAAAAATAAAGATATGAGAACTTTAAAATACTGCCCTCATAAACAGTCTCGTGGGATCTGTAAGCTTGCAAGTTTCCAACATGAAATTCTGCCAATGAGTCTGTGGGAGTAAAGGATTTAAATTTTATTCTAGTGCTATTACCTCAATGATAAATAAGATCCAACAATTAATGACTATTTGTGTGCTGCTCATCAAAAATGTTACATGGATCGAAAATGAGCAAATATTTCATACCCTAAAAGTGCTCAACAGAGGTGGGAGAAGGAAGTAAAGAAAACCATGAGCAAAGATATTAACATAGAATCAAACCATTATCATCTGTTGGGATTATTTATGTACTCATGTTAAATTGAATTCTACCAGAGTTCTAGAAAATTAAATTTTAGAAATGCACATAAAAATCTTGGCTGTAGCCATTATTCAAGCTTCAAAAATTAATAAAAGTTCTTAATTAATATTCATGCCTCCAGATTTCTATATTCATATAAGTATTGGAATGAATTTATTCATCAGAAATGTTGTAATATTTGGTCATTTAATAATAGTTGATTAATTCTGGCACAGCAGTTTTCAAATGGGCTGATTTCACTTAAAGTTATATGTCTGACTCATGTTTATGATGTACATAACAGTTAATGTTGCAAGTAGTGCAACTAAACATTAATAACATGACTGGTTACAAAATCTGCAGGATAATTAGTCTTTATATATTTTAAACCCATTAAGCAGTGCTACATTTAAACTAGATGTTACTATTTGTAAATGAAATTGCTCTTTGGTCTGTACTTCCCATGTTAGCTCAGTAAATTAATGCTTTCAGGGCAATTAAAAATCTAAAATAATCTGGAAGCACAAAGTCCTGCTGAAAATGCAGCAATATACTAAATAGGTGGGGTTTTTTCCAAGGAACCAAATAGTGAAATTGATGTTTTGCAGTTCAGGCAGGACTTTTTTGTCATCTCTGATAGACTCAGCAAACATAGCTTTGCCTTCAGCATTTGGGGTTTACATGGACCTCCTGATAAAAAGTAGGGAAATGTCAGGTGAGCACTGAAATGACTAATGTTACATTTCAGTGTTATTAATACTATTATTTTCCACACTTTTTCAGAACACATGACAGAAAACCCATTCACATCAGAAGGTGAGAATATTAAACAAGTTATGTGTTTCTTTATAAAAATATAGACTGTAAAGTACATTTGCTTCAAAGTACATTTACTTCATAGGTCCAGATAAGCAGAATCTGGAAATACTGAGATGTAAGGGACACAGAAATATAATCTGTGGAAACAGAAACATAATTTGGGAATAAAAGCTTATGCAGGTAAGTATTTTTGCAGTGAAACAGCAGTTTAGAAGAAGGAGCTAAGCAGAGAGATGCAGTGGAGTTTTGCATGTGTTAAGCAAACACACTCAGCAGTGGTAGCAGGCCAGGTGAGGATTTCAAACCGTGCTCTGTTCCCCAGTTAGAAAGGGAAATAAGCACTGCCCTGCTGCAGTATCCATGAGGAATACACTGGAGGCAGCTGTGTACACCAAGGTGCACAGCTAATGAGCACACCACTCTAACTGCACAGGGAGGGAGAGCATCTGCACACCCACAGCAACGCTGTACATCACTGATTCTTCTCCTCTCCAAAGGGCTCACGTTCATCTCTGCATGTAATGGACACGTACATCTGAACTTATTTTATTCAACCTCCTGAAGCAGGAGAATATTTTAAAAAATAATTTAGGTTACAAGTTGCAGAATGTTTTACCACACAGAGGACTTGCCAAGCAAAATGTAAGCAAAGAAATGTGAAACTGTTTTGCTTTAAATATAGTATTTGATAACAAGAGCTGCAATTACTAATCAAGGACATCAAAGACAAAACACATACACTCCAAGAGAGTTTAAATGTAAATTACTCCTTGAAAAAGACACAGCTTCATGCAATGTAATTAGATTCCTACCAATTAGAGCATTAGAAGATTAACAGTAAAATACAAAACAAAAGTAGAACTGGGAACACATAGGACACAACAGGAACATTTTTTTTATTTCCCCAGAAATATTTTTTTAAAATTTATGTTAATCATTAAACAGGCAGACCAAAAAAAGAAAGACAAGCTGGGGCTATAAGACTGAGATTATGTTCTTCATCACTTCTCTTTGTTTCTGAAATGCCATCTTCCTGATATCAAAACCTGTTTCTCAAGGTTATCTTCCAGCCCTTGCTCTTTCTCAGCCCCATCTTCCTCTTCTCTAACTTGATGTAATTCAATTTAATTCAATTTAAGGAAATTCTTCCTTAAATTAAATAATGTTGTTTGGCTTTACAGGTTACATGCTCCTGCAGCAGTTTTACAGCTTTAAACACATCACAGAGGGAATCCTGTCAGAACTTTCCTGTAGTGGGTATGGGGGAGATTGAGCTAAAATGAATACAAATAAATGAAGTCCAAGCCCTAGGAGTCTCTATTACAGCATTTTTCCATTCATAGGCAAAATGTAAGACAATCTTAATTAATGACTTTTCTTCTTCATATATCACATTACACTTCAATTAAAGATAGATTTTGAAGTTTGTGGCTTGACAGTACAGTAAATCTGGCTTTAAATTTGAAAGAGCTGGATCAAAATCAATACAGCCATAGAGGATCAAAACGCTGATCCAGCACAGGCCCCACCTGCTCGCTCCAAATCATGCCAAGCATTCACAGAGTAATTTCATACCAACCTCTTTTCTGCTGAATAAGATGTCTCAGTAACACTTTTCTACAAGGAGACATCACAGAATTAATCTCATGACTAACGATGGGGACAGGAACTCCACAGATCCCTTGTTCTGTAATCTGCCAGATGATTTGATTTCCCCCTCCATCACACTGAGACCAGCTTTGTACAGGAGGGATGACTGAATCACATGGAGCAGCCTGTGCCCAGGTTAGACAGACACACAGATGCTTCTGGGGTGAGAAAGCAGCACCCAGGGCTTCAGGGGCCAGCAGTGCAAATAAACTGTGACTGTGGCTTAGGAGCCAAGAGCTGCATCAACTCCTATTGTCCCATTCCTGACAGGTCCCTTTTTGGGGTAAATACCTGTTTCCAGTAACTTCTGCGCTCTCTTCCCCAGAGGAGCTGGGGCACACCTTAATTCCCCCCTCTGGAAGTGGGCTGAAGGGATGTGTGCCTCCAAGGTACAGGAGGACAAATGAGCCCAATGGCTCTTGTTCTTTGAAAGGTTCAAGAAATACTCAACTAAAAGCTGTTTCTGTAACGACCCCAAGAGAACAGACACCACGTTTACACAGCCCCACAACCAACAGGACACAAGAAAGGCACAAAGAAATCTGCGCAAAAATAAACAAGAAACCTAAAAAGCAAGTTTATTTGAGAGAGAATCTGAATAAAATTTTAAGTGTTGGAATATGAAGCTTCATTTGGACAGTGGCGACACTATGGAAATCGAACACTGTAAAAAGTATGAATTTTGCTTTTAAATTGCTTTCTACTGTCTCAGCTTATAAACACTTAGAATCTACAGCTTGGCAACATAATTCAGTTTTATCTAATATGGTTTTCCCATCATCTGTCACCAAATAAATATCTCCAATAACGTGTAAGCAGTTTTACCTAGAATAAAAGTCTGTAACATTATAATAAAAGTCTGTAATACTGTTACAACATGGAAGTGGCATTTAGTAAATGCAACCAGAAAACACAATGTGATTCAGTAAGAATTAATAACCTAAACTGATGCACAATGAAAACACATTTTCCATCAAAACTGTTTAATGCAGCCTGTTTTCTCCAGCACACCAAGGCAGCAGAGGTGGCTGGGTTCCTGTGGGGAAACATCCCACAAAGCTATTACAGATTTTTGCCTATCATACTGCAGCATAAGGAATTAAAAATACTGTTGTTTGGTTTTTTTTTAATTTTTATAAAGATGATCAGATGCCTTCAAAATTTGCACTTTCTCCTTCCTTGACTTCCACCTTCTGCCTGACTAGGCAGGAGACAGAGGATGCCTCTGAAGCCTAAAGTCAGACCTGGGGAAGGGCTGGCAGGGATTTCAGGTTGGTGGAATACAATAGACTCTACTACTGGTGCTGGGCCAGTGGGAATTCTCAGTGTTCAATCAGGGAGCTCTAGTCCCTTGTTCCATCTCAGCCATGCAAAAAAATCCTTTGGGGATCTGTTTTGCATTTATTGTCAAAAAAGAGATTTTTTTTTTTAGGACTGAGAGCAGAATTGTTCATAAACAGCTGTTCATAAAGAAAGATAAGTAAAAATGCAAAACTCAAGATTATCATACCCTTTTGGGTATGTTGGTGTTAAGATCTAGGCTTTGAAGAAAATTCACACATCGATTCCAGAAATTCCTTGTTTGGCTTTAAGTTTCTCTTTAATCCCCACAGTTTATAACCTGTGTCTTTCAGATTAAACTAGATGCATGTCAAGAACGAAAACAAACAAAAATTATAGCTCTCCCACCATTCTATTTCTTTCCTCACCATACATGGATAAAAAGTGCTCCATGTAATAAATATTACATAAGGTGCAATACATTTCAATAAAGCAAACTGATACATTTTTGAAGATCAGGTGTAAGACTGACCACATTTCACTTAAATCTTCAAAGAAGCAAAGAAATTATTATTAACAAGCTAGTAATAAGCCTGACATGCAAAGAAAAAGTGCTGAATTATTTAATGAAATATGTTGAAAATTTCATATAAGACATCAATTAATTCCTTGCTTTCTAAACATAAAAAAGATTGTAACTCAAAGCTCAAAGTGATTTTAAGCCGTACCTTTCCTGAATTCTTCCCTCTTACCCATAAAAAAGTGTGTGCTTTTTTACAACCAAAAGGAAGCACCAATCATATTTTCAAAAAGTCCTTACTGGGAAAAAAAAAAATTGGTGGGAAATGTTTTAGTTAGTTATACTATTACAGGGTCAGGTTCTGAGTCTAGGACCTGGATGTTAACAAGCCCAATTCTTCCTCATCAACACTTTGGATTTCTATGGGCAGACTGCAAATACACTTTTCAAAATCCAGACCAAAACAAACAGGTAAGAGAATTAAGAATAATGTATTCAAACCTCACACATACACAACATTTTTAAATCAGTGTTAAACATTTTTTTAAGAATCTGATAGCTAATTCTGGAATACACAGTAATGTGAGGTGACCCAGAGCACTAAAGCATTTGGTAATTTCGTTCCTCTTCAAGAAAGCATACAAACATGTGTTTAACTTTAATCACAGACCATCTTACTGCCTTCATCTGGACGAAATCATTAAAGATAAACACGTGCTCAAATGCCTCACTGGAAAGGGATGAGATTACTCACACTGCTATGGCTGATTTTGTGTTTCTGGCAGGCCGAGCTGTGAGTGCTGACAGCAGACACGAGCTGCAGTGCCCTGCAGCAGAGGCTGCACCGTGCCTCCTGCCCTCCCAACAACTCATGCCAGACCAGGCTCTCCAAAACTCATAAACAACTACAGCCAGTGAGTCCAGCCAGTTCCAAGAAACTTTCTAACACTGACATTAATTCTTTTTTCAGTAAAACCACTGATAAAGTTAATAGTTATTGCCAAGTCCACTTGCTAGGTACTAAGATTAAAGTCTAGCCATTAACAAGCCTAAATTAGAAGTGGTGAAGGCTGCAGAACAACACCTTTGGTATATGAGGAGTATCTTCTGTAAAATATAGAGCTCATTCCTGGACAGAGCCTCAAGCTATGGTGCTGGAGATGCATTCTGTGTGTCATCCCTCCCTCTCTTAACACACCATATTTATGGCCCTTACGACTGCAATGTCTAACTGCCTTCCTAGAAATTGGAGGATGAAAGTAAACCAGACAGAGCTCAGAGCAAGCTGAAATCCATTTCCAGGGAATTAAATTCAGTTCAGAGCACGTATCAAATATCCAGCCCTTCTTCTTGGAATAAAAACAGTGCTACAAAAGGCCCACACAAATTCCTTCCAAATTGCCCACAATTTCAAACACAGTCATTTCAAATTGTTTAATCCAGTAAAAAGCTGGTAGCCAGCACCGAGACAGACAAACAAGCATATGAGCACTTTAAGAAACTGGGATCTGTGAAACTAATAGAGATCAACACTGTAACCCAGCTGTTTGGTCTGCAGCCACTCACAGAGCAGTGCATTTAGCATAGAAACCACTTGTCACAGCTGGTCTTGCATAGAACTGAGCCACTCCTCCCAACTGGATTGCTGTAGTGGATTGCCATGCCACACTGACTGTCAGGATGGGGTTTTTCACATCTGGGCAAGGAAAGTGCCTTTGATAAATGCCACCACTTGTTATGGAAACGAGAATCACCTGTCCCAAGGGAACAATGACTCTGGACTATGTCCATCACTTGGAAAAGACTTCACCTACCGCCTGCCATTCTTCTGCCACAGCTCCTGAAAAATCCTCATAATATATCTGCAATTAAAGCACCTGCCATTCTGCAGTCTTAAAGCTCAAAACAAGAATTTAAGTTTGCACCTTAAAAATAATGCATCTCAAGCTGATTTACTTACACTTTTTGGCATCTACATTGACATGACTGGTTTTGTTCCTGTAGTTAACATCATTCCTAAAATCAATTCTATTTTTTATAGAGCAAGCTAACTGGAAAATGGATATTCAAGTTAAAACAAGATAGCAATCCAGAATTAGATTTGTCACTTGCTTGTTTCTCAGCATTTAAGAAATATACAAAACCAAACTGCCAGTTTTTGTCCACACAATTCTTTAGTCAGCTGAATTCCACCCAGACTGACATAGAAAAAACTCAGGCATCTGCATGGTTACACATTTGTGCTTTTCCAGAGAAACCCTGTGACACAATAAAGTATTTTGGTAACACTAAAACCAGTAAGAGATATTAGTTAAATATTTTTAGATTCTTTTGCTCATAATGTGTGAGGATGCAAACATTCAGTGAAAGTCGGGATAATACGAACCAACAAAGTGGCGGGGGTAACAAATCAAAACACAGACCTCCTCCCACCCCTAAATTTTGAGGCAGCAATACAATGACTTTTGAAGTTACCTATATATACCTATATCTCTAAAGCTGAGAAAAAAGATTGCATCCCTACTCTGGGCAGTATATTGTCTATATTTAAACTTGTTTTAAAAATAACTGAATAGGTTCACACATGTCACAAGATTACATTTTGTTACTTTCCAGCTCCGGTGCCCCAGCCCCTTTGGCAATTCCAGTAGGGAGACTGAACAATGGACAAACACACAGAATTGCAGCATCCTTTTGGATTTTTAACATCCCAGACTTTTAAGGAACATTGGTATGATGGTGAGGGAAAACCTGAATTGCCTTTAGCTTCATTGTATTTAGCACAGCAGTTGTTTGTAAATAGGATCTCAGGAGAAAGCAGGATGTGTTAGGTTCTAAAAATAAAGGAAGGATTTAATTGAGGGAAGGGGAAATATTATCTTTTTGAATGGTTGCAGGTGATAAAAAGGAGGGAGTACAATTTAAATGCAGAGACAGACTCCTGTTAGGGAGTAACTGCTACCAAAAGAAGTCTTAGGTGTGCAGTGAACAATGCAAAATAATAATGAGGTTCATTCTGTTAGAAACACTCAAAAATTTTATGCTGCTAAAAAGAGATTAAAGACATCCATGACCCTATTTCTTTCATATTAGTCTGTGAGAGGACAGCTGTGGCACTGCTTCCCAAGAGTACTTTTCAAGAAAGGCAAAAAGTTCACTATCCAAAATTCCTTCTTCCGATTTTTTTTTTGGTAGAAATAATTCTTGCTTCATAGACATGTGCAGATACCTTAACCTCCCTAAAAATACTTTTTATTTAAATAGTGTGATTATTTGCAATAAATATAGGTATTTTAATAAATCAGTAAAGAAATTAATTATTTTTCTGAAATTATCTGAAATGGCCCAGATCCGCTGACAGGGACATAACTTACTTATTGTAAATTTTAAGATCTAGAATGAATCTAATGTAACTTGTCATTACCAAATGTGTTAAACCTGTCAGGAACAGAAGATACTTTTTCCCACTAAGTTCATGAAACAAAAATATTTGTTAATGTTTGGGACAAAAATAAGAAGAGCAGATAGATTCACTGGCATAAAATAACAGCTCTGTGACTCCAGGCTCTCTTAGGAGATTTTAAAGCCTTAAACTAAAGCACAGATTGATCATCATGAAAATTAAACAATTTACTTTGACTAGCATCTCAACTCCTATAAAATACTTGCACTGATTTCTAATTTTCTAAATAGATTTGCTGTATTTGCTGCCTTACAAACAGCCAATATTTCTTCTGAAAATATACAGGTTCCTCCAGATCTGTCCAAACTTATTTCTAAAAGCTATTAAAAATCGAGGGAAGTGATTGTAAAAGCTGTCTTATAAGACTAGAAATCCAGAAAAGAGCCAAGTTCTATCTTGGAAGAGGAAAGGTGAATCCTGGTTGTTCCTGTCAAAGGTTGGATTTGCTCTTGGAGGAGTTTTCCGACCTTAACAATTCTGTGATTCTGGGATAAGCATTATTTCAGTTCTGAATCGCCTGTTGGGTGGCAAAGGGAATATATAGTGTTGTCTTGAACTTCCATTCCAGATAACAAGATTAAGGATGAAAAACTAGTTGTGTTTCATGTTTTAAAAAAATGAATGCTTCAGAGGAATAAAAAAAATAATTTTGATAAAAAGCTGCAACTGAACAGCAAGAAAAAGATACTTTGATGAGGGTAGGGAACCGAGAGAAAACTACTGGAAGGGAAACACCCAACCCAAAACCAGCCCTTTGATGAAGGGTACATGTTGGAAAAAGGCAATAGTCATCCTTCTGTTCATTACCATCTAATCCTCACCTTTACAGAGCAGCCCACACCCCCATCCCCAGCGCACGGTGCTGGCTGATTGCTGCTGTATTACAGCTTGAGGTTTAGCAGCCTGATTGCTTCATGTCATCTCCTGCATTTTTTAACAAAGTGCACAGATCCTCATGGAATAGTGATAGCATTTGCTGTACACAGCTGTTTTCAGGAGACAGAACAGCTATCTATTTGTCAGTCACACTGCATCTTCCTCGTACCACCATTCACAATATTGCTATTTCCAAATGCTTTCCTCATGTTTTCCTTCTCCTGCTGTTTAAAAATGCAAGTGATGAAAGAGCACTGCCACATTTCAGACATCTCTTCAAACACAGTGGGATAACAAAGTGTGTGTCTCTTCATGATGACAATCCCAGGTGGACTGCAGCTCCAGGTTCAGGTAAGATGCTTTTGTAGCACATCCACATAATAACTCTATTGCCACCATCCTTTGCTTCAGTCAAACAAACTCTTTGGGCATGTAAGAGAAAAGCCCTGCTCCAGTCTTTCGGCCTTTCTCATCAAGTAATCCAGGAAGATAGAACATGAAATATTCACCAGAATTATTCAAGTCTGGCTGACTTTGATGAGCAGGGAAATTCAAATTTCCAGACAGAATGTATTATGTTCTTTTAGTTTAACTCCAACTTTGAATTCTGTTTACTTGATAAACAGGGCCATTTGGAGGTCCACAGCTCTGTTATAGGTTTTATTCATTCTCCAGTGACACCCCAAACCACGGAATGTGGAGGGAGGGATGTTGCCAGTCAAGGGAGTGCTACAAACTTTTCATTTTCCTCCCAAGCATCAATAATTGTGAATAAAAATAAAGACACACAATGACCATAATCTCCTCTGCAGCCTCTGCCCTTATTTTCTAACATAATTTTTCCACAACAAATTAAGCACCAAGATGCTGAAACCTTCATCCCTCTCATTTCATAAACAAACTCTTTCAGGAAATGTGGTTTGTTCTCAAATTAGATACCGCATTCTTACTAATTAGCTGCTTTACTCAACTCATGCTTTTGTATGAGATACTCACAGTCTACAAGATGAGGATTTTTGTAGATGATAAGAATAAAACCAGGGGACTTTGATCTCCAGCTAGCAGTCACAAGGATCAGACCATGCCTGCATGGAGAGCAATTACTCAGAAGCAGGTGCTATCAAGTTCTTTTCTTTCTCTAAATAAAAGCCTTCATGGGTAGAATCAGCAAATTACATCTGATAAACAGGACACAAAACAATTTCCCCTGAAATACCTTAGGTTTATATTCTAAACAACTCCTGGATAATTTGACAGCCAACATATATAAAAAAGCAAAGCCTACAGAAAAGCAATGATGACTTTTTTTCTTGTACTTTTGAATTCCAGCATCTTCAAGTACAAAGGAAGGATTTTAAATGTTATGTAAGTGTATGCTGGCTGAAACAGTTTATACAAAATACAAACAGCTAAAGAAAAAATAACAAGCCTGTCAAAATCTTAAAAGCAGATAAAGGTACAAGATTGATTACCCACACGGAAGAAATCTTGAACTTTTATATTTATCTGGGGATCAAAAAAAAAATTATATATTTATACCTTTTCTAACATCAAAAACATTCCCAGACTTCAAAAATCTTTGTCCCTGAGGGAAGGAGGCTGCAGGGCAGGGGGTGACACTGAGGGCACAGCTCTGCCTGAGCCCTGAACTCCGCCTGGGACAGAGCAGATGGGCAAACAACCACAAAAGCAAACTCACAGAGTGAAAGTGGTGTCACAGGGATTCAAAACCCATTTCCTCTCAATGCAGGGAATTATAAAGAGCCTTTATTGGATGGAGAAACACACAGCTCTAGTTTCTGTGCAATCCTTCTCTTTCCTTAGTGCTTCAAGTGTTCCCCACTGGGGAAACAGGTTAGAAGGGTAAGTCCATCACAATGTTAATTCATGGGAACTCCTGCGAGGAAGAGCCTGATTTCTCATTGTTTACATAAAGTAATGGAAACGTGTGAAATAATTTATGAGAGGCTACTTTTAATTCAGTCTGTAAAAGGTATCAGCTAACCTGAATAATGAAATCATTTTTAGAAACTAAAAAAAACCAGTTAAGGTAAGACTGTGAAAGCGGTAAAAGAGCTATTTCCTCCAGAGCTGAGAGATCACTGTAAGCAATTTTCTTTGGTTAAATAATTACAAGAAAACAAAACCACAACAACAAAACAAGAGAACATATGTTTAACTTTCAGGTGCAGGAAAAAGGCAGATTAATTTGGCATGACAGAAACATAAATCTCAAGAAAAGCACAATTTACTTGATAATTCTATTATTCCAGTTGACAGAGCTTTTGAACATGGTAAATAGTTCTTAACAGGTTTGCAAATCTCTGAGAAATTATTCAAATAAAGGGAAAGAAGGCTATTTAAGTCTCTCATGTCACCTCTTTTTGAGAAGTTTTTGCTCTTTTTCTTTTAATATGGTAAATTATACTTGGTGCAATGACCTGTTTAGCACTTGTTTGCTATAGCATAAATTGAATCTTATGTGCTATCTTGTGCAGTGCATGACACTGGAAGTGCAGTCAAAATTCAGATCTCTGAATGAATTTTTCACTTAAAAATGTCTTTCAGCTCAGATGATTGGGAACACAAATATGTGCTCTCTGTCACTTTGCTGCACTAAGCACTCCTCTTTAATGCTGGTGTCAGCACTATCGCAGTTTTACTGCTTGCTTATTTCTTTTGTATGCAAATCTTCAGAATAATGAACCAGGAGCTATCACGTTGCTTGAAAAAGTCTCTGGCAGATATTAATTGTGTTTATCCTGACTTGGCATGTTTTGTCAAGACTTGGAAGGTGGCAGGTACTGCCTTAACTTAGTTCAGACAAAAAACTCAGGAGTGTTTTAAAATAGATGAAGATTCACAAGAACTGTCCTATGTTAGACATTGCAGAGGGTAGCAGACAAACCTAGGCATAAAATGCAGCACCTGGAGTGAACAGATATTTTTATATTTTTCTTGAAGCCACCAGTCTGATTCTGTAGCTTGATTAGAAATGCCTGTGCTTGTCATCATATCTGGCCTGGCGATATGAACCTTGGCTGCACACAGGAATATCCTCCCTCCCACAGGCAGACAGCCCCATTGCTGTCTCCATGAATTTTTGAAATTAATGATCCATTTTTAGAGCTGAAGTAATTTTTGGCTCATCTCTTCAAGGCCTACCTCCACAGAAAACAGGTAAGACACTAATGTTCTGTGGGACTGAGCTGGAACTACCTCAAATGGGTTTGTCAAACTCTAGAGATGCTTCATGTTCTACTGATAAATCACAGTTTACTTGAAAACCTACTTGTTTAAATACTACCACTGCTCATGGACTCTTTCCCCTGCTAACACAGCCCTTTTCTTTCCCCCAGTTCATTATAGCAAGCCCTGCAATGCAAGTGCTCTCCTGAGCTGCTCCTGATTGTGTTCATTCCCCAAGTGTTCCAGTGGATTTAGAAAGCGTGCATGGGAATTGCTAACCCCCGGCTGAAATGCAAAAATCTCTCAGGTGAAACAAAGCAATTACTTAGGAGTGTCCAACTCACTCAATTTATCAAAGCTAATTATTTCAAGTATTAACTGATGTTTCACCAGGTAATCCATAGATCTTTCAGAGGTGTAATTAAAACTGGAGCTCTGAGCTGGGTGAGAACACCAAGGCCATGCCCTGCCCTTGTCCCTGTGCTCTCCAGGCAAGCAAGCAGCCCCATTAAAATGCAGTAACACACTGCATCTGTGGAATGTTATTTTCCAAAGGCTGGATCGATAGCTTCTTGAATCCATTCATGGTTTGCTTATCCCAAAGAAAATTAAGGTGCTGTTAGGAAAACAAACAAGAATTTTCAGCTTATTTACTTAAACAATAAGGGAGTCCATTCTTAGGGAGGTTTCCACAGGAACCACCACTATCAAAGACTGAGGAGAAAGGTGCTGGCTAGGCTCCCTCCCTAACAAACTGGAATTATCCACACTCCCATTCCCACCAGGAGACTGCTCAGCCCTGCTGGCTTTCTCATTGATGCTCTGCTGAGAGCCCACCTGGAACTGCACCTAAAGGAAGGGCTGCTGCCTCAGGAGCACGTACAAACATGAAAATTCACTATGATTAGGGTGGTTTTTTTGTGGAGAAGGTTCATCCTGACAGTAAAGAATGATCAACAGCCAAGTACTAGATTGAGAATCCACAGCTGATCTGAGCAGAGAGCAAGAGATTAGAGTGGTGCTCAATATTTCCCAGCTGGACTGGGGTATTATACACATTAGCTCTTGTTGTTCAATACTACTAAAGCCCATGCAGCATTATATTATTTCTGATTTGTTGTATCTAAGCTTGAGCACAGTCTCTGATAATAAAAGGACAAGTCGCTAATCTCTGCATCACACAGTTGCTATCATCTGACAATTTTATATTCATACTTTATTGATTCCTGTGAAAGAAATATTCTCTGCTGCTTTTGAAATTACATACATACAAGAAATGGCTCAGCCTTATCTCTGCCTTTGGCTGGATACAGGAAAAGTATCAAGATTTTTTTTAAAAGAATGATAGTACAAAGCAGTGTGCTGACAATGTGATTTAGCTGTGCTTACAACCAGAGAGTAAATCCAGTTTATGACAAAATTGAAGTAATAAATTCATCTTATCTACTAGCATAAAGAGGAAGAGAAGCCACACTTCGGGAAGGACCTGATGTTGGAGAATGATACAGCATATTACTTAAGATTTTATTATTTCTTAAAGACATACTCTTATTTGTTCTTTCATCAACATTTCAAAAAAAAGTCAATCTTCAATATTAAACATATGCCTGTGCCTCAAGAACAAATGAAACAAAAAGCAGGAGAAGTTAACTGTGAAGCACTAACTTCCTCTGTTACACCAACACTGTGTGAGATGTCAAGAAGAAGAGCACTGAAACCATTTTACCATAGTCACAGAGAAGAGATTCCAGCCTCATGCAATACAGTGTTTTTCTATAGAAAAATGCCTGATCCTGCAAAGTGTCCTGTAAATGGCCTGTATCTTTGTTAGCATCTCCATATCTCCTGGAAGACAAATTCCAAACCACCCTCAGTACCACAACAGTCAAGTTTCCCAATAAGCTTACAAGTGAAATATCCAGAATTTAAAACCCCTGAGTGCCCCAGCTGCCTTCCATCAGTGTGCTGGAAAATACTGCACAAATCCACCCTGGCACAGCTTTAAACATCAGCTAATAGCTCCTCATGCATCTTCCTCTTGAATCCCTTTTCATTTGTTCTCCTGACAGAAACAGGCACAGCATCCTCTGGGCACACAGGCACTTCCAGGACTGTAAAAGGATTCAGCCCTGTCAAGCTACCTCTGCAATTATACTGTAAATCTCCTCTTGTATCATTATACAGAGATCAAGCACTCCAAGGAACAACCCTCTTACTATAGGTCGTACATTAACATCCAGATCCTGTTCTAATTACTGTGATGGTAACCCAATGTATAATTCATGCAGTGAAGGAGCAAGAGTCTGGCCAAGGCAGTGGTACTCTTCCCTTGCTGATATTCAGAATGACCTCCAGAGTGGTTCTTTCATTTGTGCTCATCAAGACTCGGGGAAGTTCAGGGCCAAATCAATAAAAAAACATGTCCTGCCTCCACAGCCTGGGCAGAAATAGCCACATCGATACAGAAAATCAATTCATTTTCTGTAGTGCATAGGATTAGTACCAAGGAAGACAAGACACATTTGACTTTTAAAATAAGTTTAAAAAAGGCTCAAAGAACCACCTATAAATTTATCATCTATGAAAAAAAAATTAGCATGTCTCCACTCAGAGCTAAGTTTTTCTAAGTACTAGACAATAGTAGTTTTTAGAGATACTTTACTTGAAAAGCTCTTCATTTTTGTTACTTTGATGTGTTTTTATTATTACGACCATATAAAATCCAAAACAATTTCCATACCATCCCTGTTTACTGAAGACAACAGCAATCAGCACCTTTGTGCTTCACAGACATCCAAGTCAACCCCACCTGCAAGCCAACCCAAAGGTAAAACAGCACTCAGAGAACACACATCACCTCCAGTGACCTGATGCAGGCACAGGACACTGTGTGTAAGCAGAGCCACCTCCCTGCAGGGGCTGTGACAGAGCTGTGCCTGCTGCCAGCTCACAGACCCTTCCTTCCAGCTCCTCAGCCCCTCCTGCAGCCAGCTCAGAGCCTGGGACTCTGGGGCAGGAGCTTCCAGGTGACTGAGGGAGCCCCTCCTGCCACAAAGCCTGCTGGTTTCACTGCTTGTTTCCATCTCTCTGCAGCACTGCTCAAGCAGGAGAGAGAAAGCTGGAAGCTTTCCAGTGGAAACAGGTAAACAGTGAAACTGCTGGTAATGTACCATCTCTAAAAAAGCAATGCTCTGTCTGAATTAAGCAGCCCTGCTCATCTGGCTAGGAAACACTAAGGAGAATTTCTGGCATGGCAAGGAAAAACACTAACAGGAGGAGAAAAATACTCTTCAGCTTTTAAATGCTCCCATTTCAGCAAGAAGTTCTTAACTTTACTCGACTCCATTCTAGGCACAGAGCAGAATATTTCACCAACAGGAAAGCTTGAGCAGTAGAGAACAATCAGCATATGGCAACAAGGCTGGAGATGGCAGATGCCACACTCCAGGCTGGGCTGTGAATGGGACATACCAACACAAACTGAGCTCACACACAGCCCAGCCCTTCTGGGCACCACCAGGGCAGAAATGAGGCTCAGCCCATCCAGGCTTCTTCCAAACTATTGAATAACTAACTGACTGCCACAGCACACCACATTTCAATTAGATGCAGTGTCTTACTCTTTTGGGTTGGATTTTTTCCTTTCCCTCCACAGAAAAGTTCCAAGGTCCTTCACTTTTCTCTCCCAACTCAGTTTGTATTTTCAGGGATTTCTCACACACATCCAAAATCCTCCCCTCCATTCATCCCCTCCACAAGAAGATTATTTTAATTAATATTTACTTTATACTATAACACAGTCACCCTGCAGAGTATCTATTTTGTGAACATTCCTGGAAAAATTATCATATTTGTTAACTGGAGGATCTTAATTAGCACTGTTCTCTAGAAGTACTCTGTCCAGTGCTATGTCCAAAGATGTGAATAGCAGTTGCCACTGAAACCCTCTATCTCTGAAAATTCTGCTTGATGATCTTTCAAAGCATCTAAATTATACATATACATGCACCATGGGATCATTAAATATAAAATGCATTAGAAAGTATGCTCTAATGCTAATTTGAAATTATAGCAAAATATATGTAATTTGATCTAATGTGCTTTACTGCACCTTGGAGGTGTGACCTACTACACAGTTTGAACTATCCAGGCCAAAAGCAAAATACAGCTTTCAATGCATACTAATCTGATGTGTTGCCTTTTTTACAAATGTTGCATACAACTAAAAAAATACCCACCAAAACACCAATATTGGTGTTAAGGATTTCTCAGTGTTAGCAGAATGTCACGAGTTTTGTCATCCTGCACTGCAATGGGAGATATTGTTATTTAGTCACATTGCAGCTCCCAGAATAACCTGGTCATGTGCTTGCTAAGCAAGAATAAGCAAAGCAGACCTTGTAACAAAGGATGTGTTCTTTCATTTCACCAATTTCAGTGGTAACATGAACTAGATTCAGGCATCAGAAGACTGCAATAAATTGAGAAAAATGTGAGTCAGCAGGCTGTGGTAGACACTGGCTGGACAGGACAATAATTAGTTCAATGCAGGGACTTAAAAGTTTATGGAATCAAAGGTCACAGGAGGTTAAAAAAGAAATGGTCCTAACCTGAAGACAAGAAGTAACACAAGGACCCAAGAAACAACATAACATAATCCTCAAGATCTGATAATCCCACTTAATTGCGGGTTAGTCTGTGATTTGTAGTAGAAATTTGAATTAATGTAGGTGTTCTGCAATTGGTGATCAAGTCACACATTAAACACATTTGTGTTTTGAAGCATCACAGTAAACTGAAATAGTTCTTTGCCATCTCTGGAGTTATTTCCTTGCCCTCTTCCTTAAAACCAAGTAGTGAGTGGGTTGAAAGCATCCTGACAGCTGGCTGGCCAGACTGACCAGTGCAGTGGCCCCTGGCTGGTGTGCAGTGTGTAAATCCCCACACAAGACAGGGCAATAATGCACAAACCTGCCCTGGTTCTCAGCAAGCAGCACACCTCACAATACAGACAGTGCTACTTTATGCTCTAAAGATTTTCAAATAGGTTCACCCTTGGATTCAACCCTGGGCAAAGAATATAAAAGACAAACTTCAAATAAGTCAGTGCAGCTTGATGGAAATAAACCCAAAGACCTAATTTTAAATATTTAAATAAAATTACACCAGAAACACCAGCAAAGATAATCTATCACCATTTTCCACTTAAAGAAAAATAACAGAAATTACAGATGTCTAACACTCCTAATAGGAAAGCAAGAATTGCATTTTTAGCAGTAGGAAATAAAATGTATCTATTCACCACTGCTTTTATATTTTTAAATAAACTATAGTTTCTTTAGCCATCTCTTCAGCTTTTTTCTTACTTGCTCACAGCATCTTTCACTTTGAATAAGAGCTAAGATCAACTACCCATAGGCAACTATTCCCAGCAATTTCAGAACAATTTTTAAAATTGTTGGAGGATGTTCATGAAGCACAGCATTCACAAAATACCTTTCCTACAATTTTCCTCTAATCTGTAAATGTAATCAACAGAATTCAAATTAATTAATATTTCGTGCAGGGCTTTGTTTGTTAAAGAAACTACTCTCCTAAGCTGCTCTTCTCATTATTCTCAGAAAGGGCTTGTAGCTTCAATATTTAATGTCAGGGAGAAAGAGATGGAGTTATAAAATAACCACCACTTCATTAGTCATTCCATGAGTATTTGAAATGAAGGCACAGCACTGTACATGGTAAATTATGAACAGAACAACTGTATTGCATCCCCTGCATTAAAATGGTTTCTGCTGTAAAAATGAGTTTGTTTTCACCTCTGGCAAGCACACTTCAAAACTGGCTGGGATCAAAGTAAAAGGTGTGTACAGCAGTGGTAGCTTGTCTCCCCAACCTCCCACAGGTAACAACAAAGCAGAACAAATGCTAAACCTTTCTGATATTTTTGTTTTATAGAAATAAAATAATAGGCCTCAAAACCCTTATCATATTGCTTAAAAAGGTAATAAATAACAAAAAGAAGATGGACAAGTATGAGTTCCAGGTTAAATTTCTAGAAATACAAAACCAGCACATTGTAGCATTTCCTATTTTAACTATTTTACCTTTCTTACACGCTGATGTATTTTGAATGAATGCTGAAGGTTTTTTGGAAAGGTTACAGATGCTCCACAGGCTATGAATAAAAGAGACAGGCTTCTACAAAGCCACTGATGCATGAATGGTCAAACTAATTCTCAATGAACTGAAGCTACAGCAACTCTTCCAAGGAAATCCCATTGGTAATATCAGCCTGCCCCAAACCAGTAGCATCAAGGAGCTCTAAGAAGGCCAAAATGCACTTACTTTTTATCTACAAGTCATTTAACCACAGAGAGCCTTTCCAAATGCTGTGATACTGAGGAGTGAGGCTGACTCAAAGGATGGTTCATGCATGGAACACAGGGCCTAGTTATTCCTGTGTTAAGTCTACTAAAACTCAGGTCATCCAAACCTTGTACAGATGCTACTACTCAAAGTCAACTTACTTCTTTTCAGAATATTTGAAATTGTGATGAAACAATTGACTGTAGATGGATCAGCTAAGCAAAATGGCTTTGAGAATAACAATATTTATTTAGATTGATAGCAGTAGGCTTGAAAGGTATATGGTCCAATTACTGCCTACTCAATTTATGCAGCTGTAACTCTTGCCCACATTTTAACTTGGCACATACAAAATCCAAAATTCAGTGTTTTCACTGGTAGCAAACATTTTGCCAGATGGTTACTTAATCAAATGTATTTCCTTGGTAATACAGAAACTTTGAACTACTGGCATATTTTTAAAACATCGATGTATTTATAAATCTAAAAGCAGTTGCAGCTCTTTTTATAAATTTATGAAGTCCTATACATGTATAATAAATGTTGAACAGAATTCCCAATTTCAAAGAGTAGATCTAATACATTTTTGTTTAGAATTTCTCCCTCTGTGCTGGAGGATTTGCAAGCCTGAGAACATTAGAAAGAAGTAGTTTTCATTCTGTTGCCATTGGAACACAACTAAGGACATAATAATTGTCTACAGACGTAATTTCAATATGTAGAGCTTGGGAGTACACAAAAATCTACACAATTTTTGCACCAGAGAAATTCATAAAAGTAAAAAAGAAACTCCACACAGTAACCTGCCAGCCATAAGGCCTTCTGCTCCCTGCTGCTTACACCACAGTCAGCTCCCATCCCAAAAGTCTCAAATGTAGGATTGGAAATTAATTTTTAGCTGAATACTCCAGGTGGACCTTCTCTGACAGAGTGTGATCTAGTCAAAACTGAACTCATCCATCTCATTAGGTTTGTCTGACACAGCTCACGCTGAGACACTGAAAAGCTGAAAAACATAAGGCTCATCATAAAAATTACCAGGCTGCCAAGACAAAGGATTTGCCATGACCAGACACGTCCATTCATTTGTAATAGCTTCTCAGAGCTTTTAAAGTCATTTTCTTCTCTGCAGAGCTCAGAATCATCATATACTCAAAGGACAGGAATAGAGTGGATTATCAGTGAAGCCACTTTGATGCATATTATCCGTACATAATGTTTTGGGGTTTTTTTTTCCAAATCTAGGATTCTCTGTGCAGTGTGATTAATTAAACAGAGCCAAGCTCTAGTCTCTAGTCTAGTTTAAAAAGGCATGAATTCATAGGATGGATATGTATCAACATATTTGTCCCACCAGCTTAAAATCTGTCCTTTTATTGCTATCATGCACTCCACCTTCAGGTATTGAGAAAAATTGTAGAAAAAAAAGGGTTTAAAAACCCTGAAAAGATGATTTCCATACTGGACCAGTGAAGGCTAATTACACAGGCAAGGATAAGCAGCATCACCTGGACTCTGTGTGTCAGTTTGAGAAGACATAGCTCAGAAAAAACAGGAGCCACCCAACAACAACAGGCTGAAAGCATTAATGTTCCTTCTAACAGTGTCAGCAGGTTTCAGGTCACAGTTTGAAAGCATGAAACCCCCATTAAACAGAATTTGTACACTTGCTTGCCACAACAGAGCTTTAAGTCAACCTCCAAGACACTCTTTATTGTGCTCTAGGAAGGAAATCTAATTTTCCATTTCAGTCTGCATATCAATACTATCTTCCTGTGGTAAGCCTAGGTCCCTTATTCCCATGCCATATGGCAAATCAAATTCACAACTGAAAGTCAAGCAATCACAATCGACTGACTGTAGGCAGACTCTAAAACAGGAAATTCCTGTTTTCCTATACAGACCTCTGCATTCTCTCTGCTAAAATATTTATTAATTTCAGCTAATATTAATTATTAATTTAGCTCCAAATGTGTTCCTTTTCCAGTAACGGCAGAGCTTCAGTTTAAACTGTATTTGTAAATGTTTTATTGATCAGATACTTGTTCTCTTTAGGAACATCCTCACTGATATGACAGAAACAAAAGTTCAGAAAATCCTTTGGGATGCCAAAATTTGAAACAACTTCTTTTAACTACAAACTTTTCAGCATGATGTCTGAAATAAGAATAGAGAAACAATTTACAGGTACATTAAGCCAATGAAACTGTTCTTCTCAGCACCTGAATCAAAAGGCATATCATAATATTCAAGACAGACTTTTGATTGCCCTTTGTTTACCTTAAAATTGTATATAAAAAAGGATTACCTATATTTAATTGTTCTGCTTTGTATCTTCATTCTCTCTTTTTCCTGGAAGCACAGAAACAGGACAAATGTACAGGAAGAAGCAGCTAATGTTTCTTTCATCTTTATGTTTCTCTTTCTGCTCTCTCCTCATCTTCTGTGTGCTAAGAGACATTTGTATCCAGAAGAGAATAACAGGGAGATACCCAAATATTTTTTGGGTGGCTGTCAGTATTGACTGCTATCACCAAGTGATGTAGCTTTACTTACAATGACTTAAAAATATTGCTGATGGCAAGGAAAGAATGTTTTTTTTGTCTCTGCTTATGAACACACAAACTTTCACTTTTTCTTAAGGTAAATTCCCTTATCTCAAACTTCAAGCTTTGTTCCATTTCATTTTCTCTCCCCTGTCCAGCTGTGAAGGCTTGGTGGGCACCTGGCTTCCAGCCAAGTAAACCAACCACATTCTCTAACTCACAGATATCACTATTACTGATATTACTGTTCTTTATAGCAAGGCAGAATTTAAGAGATCAAAATATTTTGCTAAGAGATTTAGAAAAACATAATTGAAAATATTATCACCTATGACATGGACATGTGCAATGAATACCTTGGTCATTCATTCTAAGTTAAAATGCCCTATTCCCCCATAACTGTTATTTCCCTCTAAATATGCCTGAATTTCTTCCAATGTGGGATGATAGTCAGATATAAGAGAGCAGTTATCAAGGTCTTCAGGTTTCTAGAAGCATTTGGAAGGATCCTGTGCCTGCAAGGTACAATCTTCAGAGCCAGCACACACCAAAACAGAGCTTGGGCACTGGAAATTTGTGCTTGCAAGGGGCACACCCACATGACTGAGTCCAGGCCATGGTGAGAAATACAATTTTTCCACTGATATATTAATTTGTATTTTTGAATACAAGTCTCTCAGTTTGTTATGTTAATAGTACAAGTCTCACTTTTTTTCCTGATGACAAATTACAGTCAAACATCTCTCAGTTTCAATTTCATTCTAATGATATATCTGCAGCCAAACAAAGCAATTTTTACAGTTTCCTCATAGCTGTGTCCAGTCCTTTCTTATCTTTGCAGTATACTGAATGATAAATGCTGTATTTACCAAATGCTACTATGGAAATTAGAGAGAGAATCTCCTAGAGTTGAAAGGGAATACGAATATTAAAGTCTGATGATTCTGTGCAGGAATCTAAATCATTAGGCCTCAAGAGCTAATGGCCTTAGGAACACAAAACAGCTTATTTATGCATTAAAGATGCAATGTATTTACATTTTTCCAGTTCATGAGTTTTATGATGATTTCCTTGCCTGCACTTTGTTTCTTTTATAGTCTATACAAAATGGACATGTTTTTCCTATGTGGGTAAGTATGAAAAAGAAAACACACTAGCATGAAAAAATGTTTTCCTATACATCCACATATTTTGGTAGTATAGAAAATCTGAATTTGACAAATTGGTTTTACAGTATTTTTATGAAAAACCCTACTTCTGTAAACTAAAAGGCTGAAGTGATATTATTCTGAGCTGAGCTTTTTTCATACAAACATTTCCAATATTTCAAAATGCAATGCAAAATGATGGCCTACTTTGTTGCCTTTTTCTGTGAAGGTTTTTAAAATAACAAATTATAACTTTTTTTCAGGATTCTTCCTAAAAGTTGATATTTTTCTTTTTCCTCTTCAAAGCTTAGAGTGTTTTGATGGCAGAGGCAGGACAGAAGGCTTACAAATATCACACTATTTATTTCAATGGAAGTTAGTAATGCATTTACAGTAAGTATAAATGCAAATCTGACAGCAACAATTGCACAACTACAGAATTGAATAGAGTGATGTTCAAAATGACATCTGTTACATAGGACAGATGAAAAATTCACCTGGATTCTAGTCAGATACATTGTTTGGGGTTGTTTTTTAAAAACTCAGAGTTGTTTTTCTAGATGACAGGTAGTCATTTGGAAAAATAGCATTCTTACACACAGAAGAAACATCCATCACCTTCAAACAGTGGTGGCACTCCAGAAAATTTCATAGGTTAATTTCAGGCCTTGTAGGAGATAAAGCTCTGTTTTTTTCCTTGGGCTTAAAGCACTGTCACAGTTTACCATGTATTATTTCATTAATGCATTATTATTGGAAAAGAGAGCTTTAAGTACAAAACCACATGGCTTATCCACAGATAAAATGGAATGAAACCCAATGGAAGAGCTAATGCTTTCCCCAAATGCATTTAAACCAGCTACGATTGCACTGGCAATTTAGGGAGGTTGCATTAAGAAAGATTTATGACTATGACCTGATCAAATCACCAGGAATTTTCTGTGGACTCTGTCTTTATGTACATTGAACAGGATGGTTTGCAGGAGAAATTAAAAACTGCAACAACGGTTCTACAATGATTTCCTTTTAGCCCATGATTCCAGCTGCTCAACACTTCCTAAAATTTCAGCTTTCTAGGTGCAATTTCAACAAACTGGGTGCAAAAACCAAACAGATCTAGTGTTTGGCTTGTTGTAGAGTTAAAAGAGAACAGAAAAGATGAACAAAGTAGAAAAAAGCAATTCCCTCCCATGTTTGCTTTTAAGAAGAGAAAACACCTCTGTCTTTTAAGAAGTCTGGAGATTTTAAACTGAAAGGTGATAACACCACATAGGAATTAAGTTTTGGAGGAAATGGCTGTCTAGTCAATGCTGTGGCTGCTGATCTGAAAACTCTCAGCAAATTTTCAAGACATTATTCACTGTGTTCCTGATACAATCAGCTGTAATTATACTACTGCAGTTTCTGTAGCTGGATACCTTCATAGGTAACTGGAGGTGATGAGGTTCAGCAGCTCAGGGAAAGACAATCATTGTTTTTAAAGGACAATTGTTGTATCTCACAAGTTTAAATACAAGCTCCTGGCAGTTGGTGAAAGAAATACAATCTGATCATGGCAAGGGAAAAATCTTCTCATCCAAGAGTTGTAGAGCTGCAGCGGCTCCACTAGATAACCAGTAAAAAATCAAGTCATTCACCAAAACAAAAGGAAGAAACACCTTGCTTGTTAACTTCAACTAAAAACTCCGAAGTTTTATGCTTCTAGTAGAGAACTTTAAATTACTGAATGCATCTTCAGTTCAGTTACTCTTCTGCCACAAAAGACAAAGTCACAGAGGCAGAAAATGTGCTCAACTCCCTTTGCACCACCCTTGTGACATGCTGTAGTTCCCAAACGTGATTCTTATTTGTGTAAGCAAACTGTAATTGTTTTCTTTTCCCTTCCAATGGGAATAGAATTAGACCCAAAGCCACTCAATTATATATGCTCCCCATGCTTTCCTTTTCCACTTACCATTTGTGATGACCTGCCAGTGTGCAAGTGCCCCATCTGTGCCTGAAGTCATTTCAGATCACAGGAATCCTGCACAGAAACAACTTCAGGCTTCCAAGGGAAAGCTTGCTGCTTTCATTATTTTACCTTTTCCACAGAAGAGGTCTCGTGGCAATTAAATCCTGCAATGATTCTGCAGGCAGCCAAAGATGTATCTCCCCATACAAAACAGACATAGGCTTCCAGGAAATAAATATTTTTTTGTGTAAAATACAAGTATAAAATCCTTTTTTTCCCACTACAGGTATGCCTCTGAAAAGCCCTATTACCTGCTTCACTGTTGGCAATGGAGAAGAAAGTCCATTATTAGTGGTTTCCAAAATGCTGTTAACAAGACTGGAGTATTATTCATGCAAATCATTTTCATTTCTGAAAATTTTTTTACTCCATTAAGAGTATTTTCCCATTTAGTTCCCCTGATGGCAAAAGCCACTAGTAAAAGATGGAACCAGTCAAGGAAGAAGCAATTGCTTCTCTCTTGCTGATCAGAAAACAAATTGGAGCCAGTCAAGTTTCCACTGAAGCATCAGACTGCTGACATAAAGAACAGCACTGTTAACCACTGATTCTTGTCAATCATGAGACAACTCTTCCTGAAAATCTGATTGAGGCTTCACTTCACTAAACCACAGAAATGCTACAGGCGTGTTTAGAAAGGTACACAACGTTCGGCCTGGAATGATATGCAGATTTATTTTTATCTGAAATATGCAAGTGAACAGTCCATGATGAGAGAATCAAATTTCACAGCTAATAGGTTCACTGATTACCATGAATTGTCAGTATTTAGTTAAAACACCTCCACTCAGCCAAGAATGTCATTATTTCTGATGGAAGTTGGAACATTTCATTGCACATTGTCTCAGTTGTCATCACATCTTTGGCACAGCAATTTTTTCTCTTAAATGAACTGCGTTTGCACTGGAATTCTGTTGTGCACGTAAAAATATTAGAAAATTTACAGAAGTATTAACCTGCAAAATTTGGTTCTGCAATTTTAAGAATCCATAAGGGATAATTCCTTAAATGACTTCCCTTTTCCAAACATCTGGTGGTGTCTGGCAAGTAGGCTTCATTTATTAGGCAGCTCCTGCTACCAGAGTCTTCCAATAGGTTTCAAACAAATGCACAACTAACAGAAAACACTTGCATCTACACAAATCCCACAATTACTCAGAATGGCAATTTTTTATTAAATATTTCCATCTCTCTGAAACATCTATGCTTACTTTATCTGATGGCAACACTAAAAACTAAAATTGAAGATGGCACAAAAATCTTTGGTTTAACTGCAAAAAGAATTTAAATGGATAACCAGTTAGTGTGACTGGTCTTAAAAAAAAAATGAAAATCCCCATTTTTAGCATGTTTTTGCCTAATATCAGCAACTGAGAAATTTCAAATGCTATGTATTATTCAAACCATTGAGAAATGACAGTTGCTAGGCCAGGTTGTACAGTATGAACCCTGCCACTGCTGCTCAGAAAGCACTCTCTATAAAACCATGCAGACTTTTAGATTTCCTGTCCAGCTAACATAGGGATTTCTATATCCAAAATCCTCACCTGCTCTCTTTCAAACTGAAATAAACCAGCTGAAATAAACATAAACATCCATGGTCACAATTCCTTCTCTAAAGGAGATTAAATCTGCACCTGGAATTGAGGATTTTTTAATGTAAAATAACAGGTGATCAGTGCCTGAAGTCAACAGGAGGGGAAGGTGCAGCACTGAAAGTGCACTGGGATTTGAAGAAAGATGTGCAGGATGAAAAAAGCACAAAACTCTGCTCTACTTGCTACATAAACCTCGTAAATCTGACCCTGCATTCACATGTTCTTGCTGACAGCTCTCCTGCATCCATTGACAGATAGATACTCTCTCTAGTGTGCTGTAGCCAGCCCACTGTAAGGTACAAAATCTGTACACGCTTATCATGACTATTAAATGGAATCAAATAGTGCATCAAGACAGCTCAACAGTAAAAGTAAGTTGATGGGAAATAGGAATTCAGGTTTTTTTATGAGTATGAATTTTAGATTAAAATGTATATGGAAAAAAGTAAAAAGAAAACAAACGAGGAGGCTACAACAACTCATCCTAGAATTTGAGAATTACAATTTTCTAATCTAAACTGAGCTTTCATTTAAATTAGAAGATCAGCGATGAGAATTATTAGAAGGTTCTTTCTCAACATTTACAGGCCAGCTGCAGATGGGGACTGTTTTTCATTCACGCAGTCACAAACCCTTTAACATCGCCGCCGTAACTCCTGAACATTTGTCTGTTTGCTTTATTAAGTTAGAAGTTACTGTCTGCGATATAACCAAACAAATAGCTACTGAAGCTGGAACAGCTCTTTCAATTAGTATTGTCACACAAACAAGAACATTTGCGCTGTGAATGAGTAAGAGGCTGGTGCAGGCAAGAGGAGCGGCTGCTGTCTGGGGGAGACTGAAGAACGACTGCGACATTAGGATGCCGCGGCTCATGCCAGCTCCCCCCACTCACACACCCTTCTCCAAGACTGCATTGCGTCTGCTTTCACAAATCAGCCCGACGCCGCCAGCCGGGAGCAGGCGAGCACGCCTGGCGGGCTGCGAGCGCCTGGCTCGCCTCCCTCGGCACGGCGAGGAGCGCACGGCCCGGCCGGGGAGCGGGGAGGCGCCGCACACGCACGGCCAGCCGCAGCACACACCCCGCACAGACCCCTCACAGACCCCGCACACACCCTGCATAGCCCAGCACACACCGCGAATAGACCCGCACAGACCCCTCACAGAGACCCCGCAGACGCCTCCGGCACAGCCCTGCCAACCAGCCCCAGCCCCGCAGCCTCCCCTGCACCGGGACAGGCTGTGGGCTCTCACTCTGCTGCCCAGGGGTGACATCGGCACACAGCATCAGCACCTGAGCGCTCCCCAGCCGCTGGCCCCATCAGGAATCCCCAGACTGGGATGCCCAGCCCGTGTGGCACTCAGAGAGAGCTGAGTGCCGGGCAGGGCCTACAGCCAGCCTGTGAGGAACGCCAGCCTGGCAGAGTGGGAAAGTAGGGTGTTTATTCCTGAGGGGTGAGCGCAGTCTTCCCTTCTCTGAGTCCCAAAGGGCTAAGGAGACTTGCCAGTCTGACCATCCCCGAGTCTCCCTGGCAGTCACTCTCCCAGCTGCAGGGACTGTCACTGCCAGGACCCACCCAAGCCCCTTCGCACAGAGCCCCAGTGACTCAAAGTCCCCACTGGACTCCCTGCACTCCCCCCACACACAGGGCAGGATTCCTCACCAGCTCTATCCCATAGCAGAGTCCGAGACATCCTTGTTGCATAAAGCCAATTATTTAGAGTGCAGGAACAGAGAAAGAGCTCGAGCTGCTGCCTCTGAGGATGGACCCCAGGAAAGGAACCCCTGGGCCTTTATCCCCCCACAGTCCAAGCAGGCCCAAGTCCTGCTCTTCTTCCCAAGTCCTGGGCTCCTGCAGCTGTGTCATTGGCTCCTGCAGCTGTGTCACTCACCTGGCTGTGCCACAGGTCCCTGTGCCTCTGCCATGCAAAGGGCTGGCAGTTCAGGGACTCTTGCCTTGGGTTCTCACCAGCCAGAGCTCCACCTGCAGCCTGCAAACAGAGCCACCTGCACCAAACATATCCCTCAGCAGGAGGGGCAAGGCACGTACAAAAAACCCCCACACAAATCATAGTGGAAAACCATAAAATCTTCCCCAGGCATGGATTTAGAACTGCCTGTAAACTGGAATGCTAAACCTACTTTTGGTGCACCCAGGGAAACAGCCTCAATAACTAGATTACTGATTTATGAGAGGACAAATTTGAAGCTGGCATAATTTAGAGCCCCCAGCTAGGATACTTCAGGTGACTTAGTAAGCAAATGAAACCAGATCTGATTATGAGGTAGTAACACTGGACAAGCTGTGCAAGAATGATGGTGTTTTCTAGTGCCATGCCTCAGAGCACTGTACATTTACTTGCAGCAATAACAGGACCACATTTTCCCTTCCTATTGTCTGTATTATCATCATGCTGGGATACCACTGGTATGGTCCCAGAAAGTTGTCCACAAACTGGTCCCACTCATTTTTAAGCTATTAAATACAATGAATTTTTTGTAAGATCCTGTTATCATTGAGTTTCTTACTAAAGACTAACTTCACAGCATAAATTCATGTACCAAACTAACCTCCACAGCTTTCATGCTATTCAGATTATCCAATATTTATTATTGGAGACCTTTCAGTGTGCATGTAAAGTAGTTTTCTACCCAAACAATTTTTCTGTCGCAATACAATTGCTTCTATTTCAATTTTTGTATTGCTTTTCTCCCTTGAATTTCTCAAAAAATTCAGCAGAATCCAAATCACCTCAATAGCACATGAAGGAACCAGGACCACTGTCTGCAAGCTTTAGAAGCTGGACGATTTAGTTTGGTCTGAAGTTGAACTTTTTGGCTCTGTTCTGTTTTCACTTCTTTTTCTTTTGTTTGTTTGCAGCAATGAGAAAATTAGCACAGATACAGCATTTGCAAATGTTATTTTCTTAGACTGGATTCTAGGATTGCCTCTTAAGACTGAGCACAGAGCTATCCTAAATCTTTTCCAAGAGGAAATTAATATATTTGCTACAGCGAATGCAATTCAACATATTTTGTTAAGTCTTGAGGCTATTTTCCTGTAACATCTTGTTTGTCAGCAACACAGGCAAAACTCCAGTGGCACAGCTTTGAATCTCTTTCTAAATAATGACACTGAGGAAAAGCAACTACATTGAGTTTCAATGAAAGCAGACTTTGCTTATCAAAGAGGAAAAAAAAGAGGAAAAAAGTTTTTGTTCCACTATACATGAGAATTGATTAGAGAAGCAGAAGTCTGTGTTAAGACTGTGCAAATGCAAAGTTTTCATTAATATGATTATATCCCTCACTATGAGAAGAAACAGGCTCATTTAAGAGAAGCCAATATGTGTTTTTCACTGGAGACTGTACAAAGCCCACGTGGCATCAGCCCACTGCTCTGGGCTCTGCGTGACTTCTGGAACATTTCAAGTTGTCCTGAACAGCCTACTGAAGTGAGCCCACAGTCATTGGATTTAACACCAACTTCCACTTCTTTAGTAAACTGTGCAGTGTAAAACCACACACTGCCAATTAGTGACAACAGATGTGACTAGAATTTAAAAAAAGCTTACAAGAAGTGGCCTTTAGATAATAAAAATGGTTTGAAATATCTGAGTCAGATATAACAGATGAGATGACTTTTCTGTACCTCCTTTCTGCCCACTTGCTGTACATGCATTACTGAGCTGCCATCATTAATTCAATCTGTACCTACAAGAACAAAAATCAAAAAATCCTAATTATTAGCAAATTCTCTGCTCAAAAACTTAGATCTTCTTTCCACATGCCAAAAAATTACCTAAGAGTGTATCCTTCAGTAACTGTTCTTCCTGCCTACAAAAATATTCTTGTGCTTTCAACAAAGAAGTTCCAGTGCATTTTCCAGTCAGGTGTCTAATGAGAACACGGACAGAGAAATTAAATTCTGCAAGGCATGGAACAGACTCATCCTATCCACCACATCTTCCTCCACTAAACTTCACTGGCAATGGGACAAGTAGACCTCTAAATGCAAAATACATGAAAAGAGCATGTTCCCATTTTCCAGAACAGGATGTGTGCCTGGGTCTCCCTTACTAACACCAGGCTGATAGAACTCTGTCTGTACAAACACAGGCTGTTAGCTCTAGCTGTAAATATTCTTACTAGCTGGAAGAGTCTGGCCTAGTGCAAGAAAAGCTATTTGTTGTTTCTTCACCTAGCCTGGCAGCTCTGCCAAATTACTTGCACTCAGGGTATCTGCAGATAGGTGTGAAAGCAATTACACAGATACCTAGTCTATTTTTGCCTCTTTTCTCTCCTCCAAATTCACCCATTTCAAAAACCTAAGTAAAGGCTTGGAACAAGGAATATTCTGGGCTTCAAAACACATCTCATTTTCCCTATCAGTAACACAGAAGTTGCAAGAAATCTGGTGCTCCTCAGGAATAGCAACAGATAAAACTATAATTTTTGCCACATTTCATCCCATCGTTATTCCTTTCTCAAGAATGACAAGAAGAAAGGGATTTCCTTCTGGTTTGTCAGAAGATTGCTTCTTGCAGTCTTTAGAAAACCAGCAGATATTTTGTTAAAAACACTCGGTGCAGAGCAGACCTGAGGACCATATGGTTTATTGCAAAAGATTCTCTCTGACACATCCTCCTCAAATGTCAGTCCTGTTGCTCTGTGGCAGGGATCAATAATCCCTGTGTGGAGGGAGATATCTTCCCAGAGAGGCCCAAGTGCTTAAGAATCCGTGATTAGCTGCAATGAGAACAAGGACTGGACAAAGCTGTTCTGGCAGATTTGCAATCCAATGGTGAAAGCTGCCCCAGGAGCAGCCGGCAGCCCTCTAATGAAACTCACAACAGTGACTCCTGAGCTGAGACATGCACAGTGCCTCCATACCCACTGAGATTACAGGTGCCACAACTGGGAAGCATCCCTAAGTTCTTCCTGCAGGTCATCACCCAGATTTTAGAGAGAAATTTCTGAATCTGAACCTGCAAATGGGGCGTCTGTAGCTCTGCTGGATACCTGACAGCCTTGAAGTGAGCACAAGTTCTGCATTATGGGAGAGATGATTCTCCTCATCACACCTTTCCTTCTTGACATGAAGATTATCTTATCCTCCCTTCAGCTCTATTTTCTTACTTGCAAATGAGGATAGGGTAACTCCAAACATCATAATTAAACAACACTGACTGCAAAATCCAAATATTTCCAACTGTTTCAGATGTCAGTTTTCCTTCTCAGCCTACAAAGTCTGGGTTTGCTAGAGGTGTAAATTTTTTCATGTATTTCTTGACAAACATTTTTCACTAGGAAGAATTAATTTGATTAAATGAACTCTTTTATGGTATAAGGTTGATTTGGTAAATAGCTTGCTTCTGCATTTTCAAAGTAAAGCTAGACTACATGAATTCTGAACTTAATTCAAACTTCAAAGCCTTTCACATTTTAAGGAAAAAGAAGAATATTTTAAATTTAAATAAGAAATACAAAATTTATATTCATACAAGCAAACACACCAACTGCATTTTTAAGACTATTATTTTTTTCTCTATAATGTTCAGGAATATAAATTTTTCAGGATTGAGCCTTCATGAAAATACAATGTCCTGAAATACTGAGAATTCACTTGAAGTGAGAATACCATTCCTTACTCAAGTCCTATTAATACAAGTTAATATCGAAATACAATCATGACTGTCAGTAACATGTGAATGTTAACTTTTATGTGGCTGGTGATAGCTATAAACATTTAAATACTTATCTCCTTCAGTGCCTCTGAAAAGCAGTACTTGTCCTGCTTACAACTCTATTAATCTGAAATTATACCCCCTATATTTAACATTGACTGTTAGCTTGTATTTCTGCCTGCACTTTTCTGTGTAACACTTCAAGGTAAAATGAAAGCTTTGTGCAGGCATCATCTTGCTATGAAAAACAAACAACAAAAAACAAACTCACCAAAAGCACATCATTTCCAATATTCAATCCAATAATGCAACGTGTTTTCCTTGAGAGCAAGGCACATCCCAGCAAAAAGCCCAGAGTGCAGGCAAGGAAGACAAAAGGAACGCTCCCCTCAGATCTGCGGATTGAATTACTTTGTTTCATATCTCAGTAATAAAATAAGCCCCGAAAATTATCTCTCTCTTGATTAATATCCTCCTCCATTTCTCTTGTAAATGAAATGAGACAGTTCATCTTCTGAGGATGAATTAGATGAAGCAATTCCTGCTCTACCATCAAGCCATGCACTTTAAAACCCCTTGTATGCAACAATTATTATCTCCTAGATCACTGGGACTCATGGAGATGATTTAGTAATGTCTTCAATAATACTTCCTTTAACTGACAATCATGTTATAAAAATCCATTTTAGACCCGTTTACTAACTGAGCAAATCTGTTTATTACATGAGTCTAAACAAAAACACCCACAGTAAAATATTCAAGATTATTATTATGAAAAATTATTATTATTATGAAGATTACTATTATGAAAAAAATATTTTAAAATAGCACCTGACTGGTATTTCTCTCTGACTCCACATTGCATGAGAATTGGCAAAACACTCACAGTAACACAGCCTGACCTCACAAACCTTGGGGAATTAAGAGAAATTTGCCTGCCCAAGCAAGTGTCTGACATTCAAAAAGAACCTCCTGAAACATAACCAGTGTGCAACAGTTCAGCCAACTAATGGGTTTTAACTAGGCAAAATCAGGCCATCCTTATGGTGAGATTGACAGCTTTGGCTCCACACTTCATCTTTTAAATGCCACCTACACCTCAGCTGGGGCACATCAATAGCACCATTGATTTTTTTCTCACTTCAGTGAAATTACTCATTTTCTGTAGTTGCAATGTTACTGCAAAATAAAGCAACTATCTGAACACTTGAGAGCTCAGCCCTCTTTACAGTGCATGCCAGACCACACTTCTGTGTGTGGCTAAAGCTTTAATCATATCTGTGTATGGCTCCATTCCTTGTCTCCCAATGAAATTATCCTTCAGAAAAAACCCAATATGGCAAATAACAATTATCTTCTTTAAAAATTGAGGAGAACATTTCTAAATGACTGGGGTTTTTTTCTTTTTTTTTCCTTTCTGAACATTTTTTTAAACAGCAGAGAAAACACTGGATAAAAGAAAATAACATGTGGGGCTTTAGGTTACTTTAGTTAGTGTGTTTGAAACTTGGACTGGAATCTGCAGGGCATTTTGTAAAGCACAGCTCATATCAGTACAGTTGTTTCTTGTGTGCCTTCCATAACATAAGCAAAATAAATCTTAAATTATTTCTTCTTTGGTTTTACTAGATGACAGGAATCTCTAAGTCATACTTACAACAGTAAGAAATAACTTAGGATTCCAATATCAGTATCAGCTTTTTAGGATTAATCCTTATCTTATCTGCAGTGCTTAATTGCTAAAGTGTGACTGATCCTTAACAACTGCATCTGCATTAAATTCAACTCTCCTGTGATCCACAGGTCAACCTCACTTCTGCCTTTTCTTACAAGAAGAAATAAAATTGCCAGTCCTTATTATTACAACATTTGGACTCTACCCATACTTCCTCCATAGACTTTTTATGGTGTTTTTGATAAGATGTTGCAGACTAATTTTACACAGGACCAAAATATTCATAATTGTCAAAAGTACTGCTATTGAAAGCTTATACTGTACACAATAAAGAATATATACCCTAGCAATGTCTTATGAACCATTATCTCATTTATTTTTTGTTTGAAAAAATACCTTCTAAATTTTATTTTTTTTTTTTAGCCAGGAGTTTTTTTTAGATCAATGTCAAATCAAAAATGGATATTTACTTAATTCAAGCAGGACACAGATAAACGCAGAAAATTTTGCAGGAAAAGAAAAATTGCATCAAGCTGCACATAAATAAATGGGCTTATCAGCACTCACAGCAATTGCAAAGAAGGAATTGCCTAACATGTATGACCTGAAAAAGAAAATTCATTTATAAAGGCTTTGCACATTTTTACATGGTACAAAACTTTCTCCCTAAAGCTAACAGTAACAGTTGGAAGGGAATTACAGGATATAACAGAAGTCTTAAGAACACAGGAAATTTTTCAAATGCTGCCTTTGGAAATAAAACCTTGTGCATATAATTACTTACAGCTGGAATACCACAAGTTCACATAGCTTTTTTTTCTTTTCAAAAAAAAATGCATCTATTCATTTTTCTCATACCACCATTAACATGACAGCATTCCTTCTTTCTTGGGTCTGCAGGACAGACCCCCCCTTAGTGTCCCAGCACATGCTGCTCCCAGGGACAGCAATCCTTCACGGGGACTCCAGAGCAGATGCAGGAGGCAGCTCCATTCTCTCTCTGACCTCACCTCTGCCTCAAGGAAAACTTCCCAGCCTGTATGGCTGCTAATATGACAAGGTCTTGTCATTGCTTTGAAATTAGTCTCAAACTCTCTATATTGAGAAACTGATTATTAACAATCTCATGTAACAATTTTTAGGTAATTTCAACCATTCTTTTCAAAAGAAAACTGCATTCCAGACCGATTCTAGTATGAGGCTGTCTCAATACTTTCATCCAAACCCTCTCCCTTATTAATTACTCGTCCTGTGAACTGTTTACAATTCACCTGCACTGAAGGCATCCCCTGCTGTACATTCCCAACCCAGCACTGAGAAAAGCAGCACCAGAGCCTTTCTAGCCCTTAGTGACGTTTCAGTTGTTTACACAATGCAAAGGTAGTTATTTAGATGAGTCAGGAGACAAACAAATTGCTGGCTGTACACATACAGATTTCCGCAAGCCATATACACAGAGATTTCTATCTGTCTGTACAAATACGAGGGATTTGCTTGTTCCAAAAGCTTGCAAATCTTGATTACCCTGACTCTGCCACAGAGGCTGGACATGTGTGAGGATTTGCAGTCTATCCTCAGTGAACACGAAGCTAACTAAAGCAGCTTAGACAAGATCTTTTATTTGATGGCAGAGCAGTAATCTTGGATGCAGTACAATGTATACAAGCTGGAATCACTGCAGGGATCTCATCCCCCTACTCCTTTCATCATCTGCATGTTTTAACTGCAGCCAGCCTGTAACCCCCTCCCTCCTCCACTGCAGTGTCCTGTCATCTCACAGCCCCCAGAGCCAGCATCACTGCTGGGAAAGGCACGGTCAGATCTCTCACTCAGCTCTGCCTCCTCAAACAAAGCTGTGGAAATCATCCCTCTAAATCCTCCCTGATCTCCTTGTGCTGATCTCGCTTCCAGGGCTGTTCAAACATATGGGCATATGCTTGCCTGTAATTTCCATCTATACATGTCATTCCCTTGAGACATTATTACCCTGCTGAAGTGGAAATTCGTGTCTGTATACATTAGAAAAATAACACTGTGACAGAAAATGTGAAAATCCCTGCATGATAAATCTTCCATGTCGCTTACAAAAAGTACTGTAACTCACAGAACAAAATGAAAATATATTATGTTGAAGCAAAAAAAAGTACCTATACAATTAAAACGGAGACTCTCAGGTTTCAGGTGCTTTCATTAAGGAACAGTGTTTCATGAACTAAACAGATATATAGCATTTTTAATGCGTTTCTGAGACATTTTCAGTGTATGATCAGGATACTTGAAAACACATTTAAGAAAAAATACCTTGTAGAAAAAGTGATTTCTGATTTGGTCGCTTCTAGAAGCTGCAGCACTTGTTCTAATTGAATTCCACTAACTTTACTGCCAGTCAATGAGAACTGGAAGACAGAATTTGAAGAGAAAACCGTAGTGCTGACAGAGCAGAGTAATTAGTGACTGAAACCAAGTTAGGCAGGATCCTTATGCTGTCACTATTCAAGCTCAAGGAATATCTACACAGGATGTCTATCAGAGAATAAACGCACACATGACCAATTATTGCTGTATTTCCCAGTGAACACATACAAGAGATACTCAGCATGGGTTACAACACAAGGAAAGCTTGTGAGAGAGCAGCAGCTTCAAAGGAATACAGCAGAAATTAAGTTTATTAGTTATGGTAAAAGTTTAACATTGCATGCAAAATACCTTAGACCCACTACTAATTCCCTGATTTTATTGGGAAATACTACTGGAAGGTTATATTATAGTTAGTGAATACAAAGCCTAATTCTGGACTTAGGATTTAAAGACCTGATTGGAAGATAACTAAATTATTTCTAGGAGGAAAAGAATTCTGTTAGTTTTGCTGAAATAACAGCTAGCCTGATAGATATAAAAGTATACATATATATAGTATAAATATATATACTTATATTTATCTATATATATGCAGACTGCAAAATGGTCAAAAACATCTGGATATTTACTCTGTATTAGGTATACGAATATATACGCTTATCTACACACAATAAAAAGTTAGTCCTGATAAGCAGTACTATTTCTTCTTTAGGCCTATTAGCCTATTTTCAATTACAGCTCAAGCATTAATCTAACTATAAAATACATAGCAGCAAAAAGAATAAAGGTGTTTTAGCCTAAACCAATATAAGTACTCTGAGTTATCCTAGAAACACTTCATCCACTGTCCCACCAACACGGCAATCTGTGTTGTACTGTGGACTCCTCATTAGACATTTGTGAATTCATGAAAATACAAAAGCCTACTTGTAACTCGTGAGCAATGGTGAAAATATTATTTTTACACTGCCATTTCTATTTATTCTTATTGCTTTTAATTTCTATGAGTATCTAAATTTACTCTGCATTTCCCATACAAGCAGGAATCGCCAAGCAAACCTTATCTGTTCTACAGGTTTTAATATTCATATTTCTAACTTAATATGACAACTTCTATCTATTTTCAAGTTGCATACTGGTTTTTGTATCTTATCTGCATGTGTGATACAGATTCATTTTACCTTTCAAATAGAAGCAATATAAACTTGTCTTCCTCATATATATGGATACTCAAATAGAGGCAAGATAGCTTCAAGTGCTGGTAGTGTCAATAAATCCTGCTATGTTACCAAGAGCAGTTGTTCAGAATACAAGGATCTCTAAGGTCTCTATTTATTTCTCCAACAAAATGCATTTTGTCTTCCTTAACTTTCAAAATGAAACTTCAAGCTATATACTGATAAAGATTTCAAACCTTAAATGTTACAGGGTTAAAGGTGCCCAAAATTAAGTGAAACTTCTCGACTGTCATCATTTATTGTGATATCTCTAATCACACTATGTGTGCATTAATTGGATTCAGCAAAATCAGTCCAGCTTTTAGTGCTCTGAAAGCCTGAACAAATGGATTAGTACGAAAAAATCTGCACAAAAAAAAAAAATAAAAAATAGAGTATTTTTAATTACTTTTGTTTAGCCCAATAAGGGGATTAAAATTATATTTGTTAGCTGGAATTACAGAAGGATCCCAGACAGTTAACTCTGAGAAAACACAGTCTCAGAGGAATATTCCAGACAAACAAGAAACTATAAAATACATATATTCCCTTTAGCTATATAGGAAGAACATATGCAACAGATTCTACATCAACTCCAATTCTGTCAAATTACTGCTATGCCACAACTTCCAACCTAAGTTCTAATTTAAATGTGTTAGAACCAAATGAAAAAAAAAATTACCACTGATTTGTGCCCTATTGAGATCTTTTCAATAAAAATTCACACCTACATTTTTTATCACACAATTCATATATCTAATAATTCCTTTTAAAAAAGGTGTAAGAGTAAAAGGTTCCGTGTAACCCTAGGCCTAGAAATGCTAATTTTCAATTTCACACAAAGTGAATGAGAAGCAAAAAAATTATCTAAATGGAAAAAGCAGAAGCATCCCAAGGTGCTTAGGGCACCACAGGAGCCAGGGAGCCCTCCATCAGCTCACCCAGCCAGAGGGAATTGCATCTCCCTGGGGCAGGGGAGCACCTGGCTGCTCCTGGGGGCACAGCCTGGGCACAAGGGGAGCTAAGGCCTGCAGGATGTTGGGTATTGCAGACAGTCCTGAGGTGTGCATTTCACCTGGCAGGGATAATGCTGATTATCAAACATCACCCCTTTAGCTGCTGGAGTCCAGGCTGGTCTGGAGTAAGGTAATTGACACAGATCCAAAAACATCGCCTCACCACGCACAGGAGAAATGATGTTTGCTATTTTCCTGCACAGATGAAAGACAGCTTGAATGATTCATCCTCGAGCAGGTAAACACAAGTGGGTTCTGAACGGATTGCAACATGATTTCCCTTAAAAGCTTGTTGAGAAGGTACAGCTACACTGTATTGTGGCGAGGACTGCGAACAGGACAAACACCGTGTCCCAGGGCTGGAAACACAAACACACAGCTCTGAGTCAATGCTGACGATGGGAAAAGCACAAGCAAGAAGAAATTTCTGGTTTTGTAGTATCAATTGAACCCTTTGAAAGTATAATTGCTTTGCAGCAGCCACACTGCACTCCCTGAAGCCACCATCAAGATTTCTTCAGCCAGGACTTTGGCCAGTGAAGAAAATTTACTCAGAACAAAACTGTTAATAAACTGAAAATAAACACATTAATTGACAGCAAGGAGAGGGATTCAGGAAGACACAATATAAATTCTGCTGGCCTTTTTTTTTAAGCTAATACTTTTGAGAGAAGCCACGTCAATTTTTGAAATAATTTTCTCTTTAATTATGTTCTCAAATTAGAAAAAAGTACGGTAGCAGCTTAGTATAATTTCTGTTTTAGGAACAACCCGCATTCAGAGCACATCTGCACATTGTATATCTCATTCGGTGTTTAGAAGCCATATTGTACAGAAGAAAAATAGCTAATTTATTCAGTGCTTTTCAGATTAGATTTCATACTGAAAACTTCTGAAAAGCATAAACTCCTCCAGCTCCCATAGGCTTCAATGATGCCTGAAATGCAGAATTGAAATAATCTTTGTAACTTGACATATATAGATTAAGATCTCCATATCTGAACTTTTTCATGCAGATAAATGAAGAGGCTGTTTACAAACCAAGGCTCATACAGAAAAAACCTTCAAAAATAGTGTTCATTCAGCAAGAGAAATAAATGTATGTCTACTTGCAGAGGTTAATAAATCTACTTATGTCAATAAACACTAATGAAATGAATGGAACTAACAATTGATTTCAGGGCAGCCAGGACTTTGGCCAGTGTATTTACTCTGAACAAAACTGTATAAACACATTAATTGACAGCAAGGAGAGGGATTCAGAAAGATACAATATAAATTCTGCTGGCCTTTTTTTTAAACTAATACTTTTGAGAGAAGCCACATCAATTTTTGAAATAATTTTCTCTTTAAGTTCTATATTTTTGAAACAAATCAATAAACTATTATTACCAAGTTCATGATTACGAAAATCAAACTGTACTTTACTCAGTAAAAATGCAGGTGCTTCTGTTCATTCATAGCACATGACCAGCCATGAATTCAACATATTTTGATTTTTATCACTTAATAATCTTTATTTTATCAATTATTCATTTTAATAATAATTGTAATTATAATTTTAATAATAATTCCCAGGGAGGGAACTCAAGGGTGCTCTGCAGCTGACAGCCCCGAGCACCTGGGCAGGGAGGCAGAGGAGCTGCTGTCCTGAGCCAGCAGCTGGGGCACACTGCTCTCCTCAGGTGAACCTGGCTCATCTGAAGAGGGACAAGGTAAAGACAGCATTTGGGCATTGTTAGGAGCCTAAAGCTCCTTAAGATCCTTTCCTCCTGTGCATGGGGGGAAACCAAGGATTCCTTTGCTTCCGAAAGGATTTCTGAACTGCAGTATACTGCTGGGAAATCAGAAATGGAGGTGTTCAAGTCATCACCAACAGGAGAAAGATTTGGAACTCAAGTTGATAAATTTAGGATTGAAAATTGTTGTCCTAAAACTGAAGTTGAGCGGCTGAAAAATCTGCTTGCTGCAATGGAGCACAGAGAGAAACTGGTGCAGAAAGTGGCTCCAGTTTCAGACACCCTGTGGCTCTGCAAGTCAGTACATTACACAGACCATGAGCCTTGGGACAGAGATTTTGGTACAATAATGATGATGATAAAACCACAGAGAACCCTGATTCTAAATGAGGGCTTAGGAAAAGAGAAACACCCAGAATTACCACTGCAATACAGTAAAAATGTTAAGTTCAGCACAAATAGCAGTCTTCCTAACTGCAGACTTCACATAAAATAGGCACATTAAGCTTTTAGAAAAGGCAAGTCAATCTTATATCTAAGAACAGCAATATGAAATGAAAGAAATATATTAACCAATGAGAAATCATAAAGAACTGTCATCACACAACTTCTTAGGCTGAAATGTAAATATAAATGTTCAAATTAACATTATCACAATGTATAGGGACAATTTTCAACTACTACTTTGGCTGAAGTAGAAGTTATAATCACAACCATTTGTATAACCATCTAAAATGTAAGAATTACTAATACTTATTTATTTTAAAATGTATTGATGCAATGTATCTGGGAAGACCTCTGCTTAGTCATTTTTAGCCATGGTGCCAATGTGATTCAAAGTTCATTTTGTAAATTTATCTATGTATCAGAGAGACCCTGACAACTCTGACAACTTTGAAGTCTATTACTTAAGCAAGTTACCTACACGATAATTGAAGACATTTCTACTGGGATAGTTCAGGCTTTCAAGAATTAAGGAGAGGGCAGTCAAGTCTTCCATGTTTTATTGCATACTTTTACCATTTCAAATGATTAAATGATTAATTACAATATCCAGATCACTAAATGTTATCAAAATATAAGGTATTTGTCCTGAAGTTAAAAAGCACTGTGTTTCAGCACTATCCTAACTGTGTGCAGCAGCACTGTGAATTAGACTGGAGGGTGAGGAAGGCAATATAATTGTTCCATCAGACAGGATTAACAGGGGAATTTGTTACTGGAGTTACCAGTGCTGCTGCAGGTGACCTGTTATCTCTGACAGGCAGGTACAGCTATGAGTCCAGTGGCCACACAGTGGCTGCTGTGTTTGAATTACTGAAATTCTTTTAAGGAAAATGAAAAGCATGAAGGAGACAAGCAGCTACCAAGTATGAATCAGATTTCTGAATTGACTCCATCTGATATTTCCATTCCCCTCTCCCTACAAAATGTGGTGTAAGAATAAAGTAAACGTGAGAAAGAACACAGTTGAACATTTCTGTGGGAGCCTGCAAAGAAAACATACAGATTAATACAATGATTCCATTTATTGAGTAGTTTCAGCATAATTACAGCTATATTAAGACTGTCATAGTGAGGCATCAACAGTGCCATCATAATGCCTACATAAAAGGTGACTCATCAGAGCCCTGAAATTCAAGTGAAACACTTACTGTCACTCAAAATGCTTTGGGAAATGAAAGCCAATTTTTGCAGCCTACCAGGCTAACTCACTATGCTATTTTAATTATTTTTCATTGAGATAGATTTTTCTTGGCACATAGAACCAAGGCATCAAGGAGAAACTTCTTTTGAAAAACCACATAGCAAGATGGTATCAATTGAGGATGCAAGAGTAAAAACAGAAAACAAAACAAAAAAAAAAAGAGATGTCATTTAAGATACTAAATACTGAAGATTTAGAGAAGAGGGAACAAGGGAAAGAAGAAGAACCTGTAAGCCTTTAAATTTATCCATAGTCAATAACTGGGCATACTTTGCTGAGACTGTGTCTGATAGAGAATTATGTAAAAATTACTTCTAAGCCTCTAAGTAAGTAAACTTAGAAGCCATTCAAATAAAAAAAAAAAAATCCATGCAACATTGCAACAGCTATTTAGTAGTTCAAAAGCATAAAATCTGGGGGAAAAAATAACCCAGTTCCTTATTTAGTGCAGAACATTGTGTGTATCATGTCTGTGAACACCCAGCAATCTGGGAGAAAAATGCAGTGACTTCCAGCTCAGTGGGATGTGACTTTTTCAGGGAGTGATCTCCAGCCCAACAGCAGATGAGCCTCAGCAGCATTTCCCTCCTCCCTGCACTCCAGGAAAGCACGGGCATCCATCCTGGGTACTCCTTATGGAGACTCCAGGTGATTTTCCTTGCTTGTTCTCACACGGGCTGACAGCATTTTCAGCCAGGGAGCTGCATTCACCGCACGGAGCAGAAAAGCACAGGGAGATACTGTTCCACTTGACAGGGGGAAAAGATCAGAAGTGCTTTTTTAACAAAAAAAAAAAGAAAAAATTTAACAACCATTCAGTCTATTTCCAACTTTCTTAACTGCTGGATAATGAGTATCTTTAAACAATGACACACAGGAAATTCACGTTCCTGTTCCTACACTAGGTGGAATTGGTTTATATAGGCAGAAAGAGATTCCATCACAGACACATACATTGACATATTATTTCAGCTTTGAATCAGCCTAATAATAGAATAATTTAGAGAACTGTACTAAGGTTTCATGAATTTCATTTTGATACCACAAAGAGTATTATGATGAAAACCCATGGGCTTTGGAGAAATACACACATTCTGAAAAATAAAAATAATAATAATAATTCTGTTTCAATGAAAAATAACATTTTTTCAGTTCTTTTCTTGTGCTTTTTAAAAGTAGTGTAATCTATAAGATTTAATCTATAAAGTTGTACTGCTTAAGTATAGACATAATGCAACTAAACATTCTATTAAACAAAATAAAGGTGGCTCAATTTCTTTCAATTATCAAAATCTGAAAAAAATACTAAATTTCAAAGTAATGTATTCTTATTTCAGCAGAAATTTCCATTTTCCAATCAGTTGTTAAGAACATATTTCTATAGCATTATCATACAGTAACATTTATTTTCTTTCATATGACCTAAAACATTTTGTCTGTGTAATTTTCAATACATACCCTGAATATGCTGAACAGTTTGCCAAGGTCAGTAACACACTATCACCTCAGATGTTTTTTGGAATTATTCCTCATGACCCCTGTATTATGAATAAATGCAAGGGAAATTAAATGGCTGAAAAATATGATACATAACAAATAACTGAGAATCTGCTGACCATCAGTTTGCTTATTTGAGAAATACTGAGGTAAACTGTAGTGAAATGAAGCAGTGATATAGTGGACAAATAATGGTGATCAATCTCCGATCTACAGCAAAGATTTTCAATGGGAAGTTTGTTAGTGAAGTTTTTCCCTCAGAGCCCAGTCCTTGTGAGTGGTTCCCATCATGACCCTCCCTCAGGACATTCAATATCAGACAGCACAGACTCCAACTGTGCATGGAAACCAGCAACAGAGCAGGTACTGCTCCTTTGGGTGGCAAGGCACCTCCAGATAGAGGGGTTTATAAATATTAAACTTGTGAGATTTCCATTCCAGTTTCACTATAAATAATGTAGGAATGTAACCTCCATAGTAACTGCTTCATGCCAAGCCTCCTTCTTCCAAGCAACATCCCAGGATTAGACTGCGCTAGCCTACTCTAAAAATAAAGTCACCCATCATGTGGCCTTGCACCAGCTATGAGTAATCTGTTTTCTTCCATCTCCAGCTTTCCACTAACATGGCAGTTTGGAACACAAGCCTTTTCCTGAGCAGAAAATAAAATAGATGTTAAGTCAGTGAGACTAAGCCTGGGAAAACTGCTTGCATTGCATTAAGGGTTGCCTTACAATGACACCAAAATGTATTTCCATGGGACTACTTCTTCTCAATTCTATGGTAAAATACAATAAAGAGAGATTTTTTTTCCTAAGTTATGTAACAAGAACCCAAAATGAAACATTCAAATACTTACATTGTAAAAGTACAAAAAGCTTCAAGCAATAAAATAGCATAGAGCTTTTAATTAGTTTTCAAGGGTTACATTTTGTCACCATAAAGTGGGACAGAAACAGGAACGCATAAAGGGCAGAATGCTCCCCAGAGGACTATGTAAGGGTGTGAACAAAAATTTAGTCTCTAGAGCTCATGCTCTGCATCCTGTACTCAAACATTAATCTAAAAGGAAGCACATGGTGACAAAACACAATCATTCTAACTGATTAAAGTGAAGGCATATATCAGAAAAACTGGCATTTTACAGATGATACTAAAAATAGATCTAATAGATCAAGAATGACAGAAGAAATTAAGTATTTTTGAAAGTACACATACGTTTGGCTTCCAGGAAAAAAACAAACAAAGAAGTTCAACAGCAAAGGCCAGGGAAATTTTTTCTTTGGTTGTGTATCTTTCTTGTACTTTTATTAGTTATGGGACTCTGAAGATCTAATTAGTTGGAGTTAGAATTAATTCTGGTCTTTTTCTCTTTGTGCACAAGCAGAGGAGACATCTCAGAATATGTACTGACAGGTGGATAGATTGGTAAGGACTTCTCCAAAAGGTAAATGCTGCTTTATGCCCCTGGTACTCATCTCTGAAAAACATCTTCAGACCAAACAGAAGTCAAGTTCACCAGAACAATGGTCATTTTTGGTTGGCTAAACCCAAAAAGGGCAGGCTGCATGTATTCTTTTCTTGTGTAGATGATGAGGAAAACCCCAGTGCTGTCCATTCCAAATCTTCATGTGTAAATGTAATTCACCCATAAACAACCTTATTGATGCAAAAAATCTTAAAAGTGTCTGTGGGATTCATTCACATCTTTACCTTAAGAGAAAAAAAAGGCAGCCAGACAACTTCCTACTGGAGCACATTTAAGAAGAAGAAATTATGAACTCAAAACTAATTTCCAAAAGTGACATGAAGAAAAAGAGATGTGACCTAAGGCATGCTATCTCAAATTTGCATCAAAGCTCCCCATGGGCTGCCATGAGCTGGCACAATTCACACATCTGTGGCTGGGAATTTCAGCTAACACTGACTGCAGCAGCACTGCAAGGGCTGGCTCGAGGAAGGGATGAGTTATGTGTTTACCATATGTCAGCCATTATGGCCAAGTGTGGCTTTTCAGAAAAGAAATGCTTCATGAAAATCAAAAGCTAAACTATCTGGAGCACAGATTTTGTATGATCTTCAAAAAAATTACAAGTGAAAGAATAAAAATTGAACGCTAAAATGCCATCAATATCAGTTTCCTGCAAATCTATGAATGTACTCTAATTTACTTTTGCATATACTATAAACTAATTCACAGAGATATAAAGAAATAATGTGAGAGGAAACAAGGCAGAGTTGTACTTATTTCCTTCTCTGACTCCAGCTGACCACTTGTCTTTTGTAAAGAAACAGCAACCACTGACTTCATGTGAAAGCATTCCAAATGCATAAAGGACTTCTGTAAAGGTAAATTCCCTTGGAAGGCATACAAACAAGCAAGCAAGCAAACAAAAATAAACAGTTTTATAATCTGAAACATTTTCCCTTCTTTTTGAAGGTAACAAGACAAAACACAAAAGGCCAAACACCCTGTTTCAGAATCTGGAATTACAGCCAGGATCAGAGAAGAGGGGTGGACATGTACACTCAAGGATTCTGTGATGACAAAGGGAGAATAAGCAAAAGTATTATTGTCTCTCACCTCTAAAACTAACTCTGAAATGGGCTATTTGTATATGGAAAGACTCCAGTCAAGGACACG
>JAHXMQ010000566.1:23977018-24011930 GCA_020466415.1 Ammodramus savannarum pratensis | reverse complement strand
AAACAAACAAAAAACCTTAAATAATTTAAATGGCCAGGACACTTTGAGAATATCCTAAATGACTACAAATATTCCTCTGTCCCATCCCTCACCTTCTAATTTCCTGCCACTTCATGTGTTTGCCTCACACACTGAGGACTTGCTTCTGTGTTGGAGTTAACATTTTTAGGAGAAAAGAGGCATGAGATCCCTCTAACCAACACCAACTGTGTCCATATCAACATCTGAACTAGTGCACAAGACTTCCTTTTTCATCAGTGAAGAGACCTAGAGGAGAATATACAATAACTCACCTAAACTTTCAGACAGAGCTGAGATTCAAAGTTTTGACAGAAGTGACAGAAAATGAAGCACATGAAAACTACAGTCATCACACTTTGATCATACTTCAGTCACCTCTCTTAGTCCTTTTTCTTTCTTTGTCCCCCTTGCCCTGAGCTGGATGCAGTCTCACCCTGAACTTCTCACAGTCACACATTTACAGGAACTTCGTCACAGCACATCTGCAGTAGATGTTTTTTCGTACCTAAATCTGTTTTTCTGTATTATAAATCATTCACGTCCAAAGAAAAATGGTGGGTTTTTTTTTAAATGTAAGGTTTCTGGACTAATACTCGAATTCCCTCCTGTAGGAATTGTGAAAATAAGTAATAAGTCTACATTTCATTAAAATATAAAGCTACAGCTGCCTGTGGTGGCTTCTAAATGCTCCCTCCCAGAGCAGAAGTGGCTCATGATGCCCCTCAGGGTCCACCAGTGGCCACGGTCACTCACCACAAAGCCAAACCATCCCCAGGAGTCTCTGCTGCTATTCCCACTTCGCCCACATCGTCCTGTTTCTCCTGGAATCTTGGATCGTGAAGGTCACTCTACACAACATATTTATTCTGACTAAATTGTAGAAATCCGACATGCAGAGAGAGTGAACAGCAAGCTTGACAGTGATTGAATGCAATTGCTTTGAAGTTATGCCAGATTTAGACTGACTGTATCATATAATATTTGGGAATGCACTGTGTAAAACTGCTTTTTTTTCTTCCTTTTTATCTACACAAACACATTTTAAAAACAAATTTGCTTTTTTTTTTTTTTTTGACACACTATAGTAATAACCTGAGTCCCTGAACACCTTAGCATTAAAAAAGGTCTTGCTTTTACAAAATTGCAGAAGATCACTGAAATGTAACCTTTGTGACAGGTCAATAAACTTCAGATCAGTAAACACAAACATGTCTTTGCCTCCAGTGAACATATTCCATTTTAAGAGCTGTGTTCATCCCATCTACAAACACAATTTAGTGTAAGCAGTCACATTTTATTTCCTCACTTTAAAAATGCCCAGAGATTCTCTCTAATGTTTATGCTTTGAATTGCTTGAATAAAAGGCTATTTGAGAAAGCTGGATACAAAAATTTTCTGCAATTCTCAATAAAAACTATATTAGAGTTAGATATTTGATGCACCACATTATCTTGTAAATAAGAAAAACAACTCTTGCACTGCATTTTTCTTTAAATGGAATAAATTTCTGTTCTACACACCTAGTTAAAATTAATCACAAACAAAATTGTGGCGCCAATTAGTTTTCATTTCACTACCTCTATCACAGACTTTATGTGGAGAGGTGTTTTTACTACTTCCTAGACATTCACTACACAGCAGGACTCATACTATTCCTTTAGTATTTTTAAGTGACTCTCCTGGCCCTCTAAAATACCCACTACATGATTTTACTTTAGGAGCTTCAACATTGTTGTCACAATCTACAACTGAATTCTGAACATGATACCAGAACACAAGAAGTGCACATTTTCAAACACTAAATTAAGCACACTGCACACAGGACAACCTGGGGGAGTGAGGTGACAAAGTTGACAGCTCCAAGTAGACATTTTTCTGCACAACAGTCCAATTGTTTGTATAATATGCTGACAGACTTCGAAAATTACTAAAGCACTCCAGAAAACCATGAAAATACCTACTGTTGTTGTATTTCTTCCCCACTGAGACTTAGGAAATATTCCCAGGAATATTCCCAGGATTTTAGGCTGATTAAGACAGGCAAGTTTATGAAATGGATGTTAAGTGTTTTGTTGCCACTTAAAGTATAAAGCTGGAGTTGGAGCCTGCACTGGTACATCAGAAACCTGGGATGGACTGATGCCTTGAGGGCTACCTGGAACAGAGGCTAGACAGTGTCAAAGGAATAAAGCAGGGATTTATTAAAAGGCCTTCAAAGGAGACACCTTGGACAGTACTAGAGCCTGGCTGAGGCTACACCAAGATGGATGAGGGGGTCACATGTTTTCACACTTTTGTAAGTTTTTTCCATTTAGATATTGGGGTTTTTGTCCAATTACAGCTTCAGGTTATGAAGTCCCATCCTCTAGATTGCTCTCCTCAATTCACTGTTGTTTCTATTTTTGGGGCCTGAAGCTGCAATGGTGTCCTTGGTTCCCAAGCTAGAGAAGGATTGTTTTGTGTAGCTAAACTGTGAGGAGAACTTGCTAACACTTGATATGAAGTTCAGAGTTACACACTAATGCAGTGCAGAATCTGGAAAATAGGAAAGCTAAAACTTCAGGCATCAGGACCAAGCAAGTGCCAGGATCAAGAACAGACCAGTGAGAAGTGCTTCAGTGTTATGCCTTGTAGTCTTAGGAGTTGCACCGATTTGCTGGTTCTGATTCACCTCTCACCAAGACCAGCTGATGCTGCAAAGTTGCATAATGTGTGTGAAGCATGGAACAGCTCAGTGACAGCACAGACAAGGGCAGGAACAGCCACTTCATCTGTTCTGGTACAAACTCTGTGCCCTCAGGAGAAGCAGGTGAAGAAGCAGCTCCATTGCTCAAGGCAGCACTCAGAAGACCCTTTCTGATGTGCAAAGGGAAGCAGGAGAGAGCCTGCATTCAGAACTGACATTCAGCATGAGCAGCAGTAACACATGCCTGGGTAGGGCATTGCTCTGAGTTAATCACCTGTGCTGTTGGCCCACTCTGACTTGTAAATAAATCCATCTGACTTTATCACTCTGGATAAAGGAGTTTCAGTGTGTTTATAACATATAAAAGCACCCAGAATAACCAATGCTTGTGTAATCTCAAAAAAAAAAAAAGAAAAACATTCTATTCTACATAGAAAAAAATTCAGAGCTTGCAAAGTACTATTTCTTTAAAGAAGAGACACTTAAGAAAAAACAATCTTGAAACCATGAGAAAGTTAATAAGAAAATGTGAAAGCCTTCTACTTGAAATCCAAAATAAATTAGAACTTTCTTACTGCATCTCCTCAGTGTGCCATTCTAGTACTTCAGTTAGGCAAAGCATTTAGGGTTGAAAACCTAAGACTGCAGGAGACACAGGTAATAATCTTTGTATTATTCCTAATTTTCCCAACAATCATTGCCAGAAAGAGAAATGCAAGTAAAGGGGATTTTTTTATTCTCATTACAAACTCTATCTTTCTGAGGCAATATCAGAATTTTAATGACTCATATATTCCGTGAATGAGCATAATGAACACTACCAGTCTGACACTTTCAATGTTCTGTAATTTGATTTGTTGGCAATTCCTATTCTTTCCTGTTTACAACCTGCAGGAAACAGGTGAAATATCTAGCCAGTCAAAATAGTGAATATTTATAAGACTGAACTTTATGGATTCATTTTACCTCTCCAGTATAGTGGAGAGCTTTCCCTTATTATGCATTTTGAGAAACCATTACGCACATGCCCAAGCAACAGCAATCATTCCAAGAGCAGTCCTATTATGAGGTGAAACAGCTTCAGGGGAGAACTTTGCCAGATGTTCAGCAAGTCTCCCAAAAGTTTAAACTCTTCCCACTTTATAAAGCAGACACACAACTGCTAATGCCCCTTGCCTGGTGCAGGGCTGAAATAAATTTTTACATTTGCAGTTTCTCTCGGCTGTGCCAAGGACACAGGGAGAAAGGCAGGGGATGCTCCTGGGCTGTGCCAAGGACACAGGGAGAAAGCCAGGGGATGCTCCTGGGCTGTGCCAAGGACACAGGGAGAAAGCCAGGGGATGCTTCTGGGCTGTGGATGAGCCAGCTGCAATGGGAAGGTGCCCAGCAGTGTTGGGCGGCACAGGGACCAGTCTGTCCCTTCACATGCCACCAGCAGTGTGGTCACACTGTCAGGATGAGCCTGCTGTCCTCTGTAAGAGGACTGACATCCTCTCCTTTCATGGGGTAAGAGATGCTCCCCACAGAATCCATACCTGACTCTGCTGGGATGCAATGGCTGCACCTTGCCTCTCCCATCAGTCAGCTCAGCTCTGCCCTTTGCTCTGCCACACAATGAGGGTGATAAAGGTTCCCTGAACTGAAATAATTTATAAGAGTCTGGCAAAATTAATATTTTAGGCCTCTTGATTCCCTTTTTTAATGGACTAAACAGAAAAGCCTCTAATTTTGTAACAAATAGGCTGCAAGTCCATGTGTTTATGCTCTAAGCTTTCAGCACATAAACAGACACATATCACACCTCTAGTTCAGCATACTTCCAGTCACACAATAATTATGTTGGTATTGCTGCTCAGGCAATATGCTGCATGGCCTGCAGTAAACACAGAGCTCTCCAGTCCCTCCACATACATCAGATCTCTTTTCTTTCCAAACTGGAAAAAAAAAGAAATTGAAATTGCTGAGCAGGGTGGTTTAGTCTCTATCCTCCAGCACTCTCTGTTACAAATGCTGTCTTGTTAATAATTACTCCTTTTTTCCAGTTTATAGTGATACCCATTCACCTTTTTGGCTTTGACCTACTGAAGGACAGAAACAAATCTTTATTGCAAAGCTTGCTTTCCTTCACCTGTATCCAGACCTCTAAAGCCAGTCACTTTTAATATTTCAGATTTTCACAGCTAACTTTCATATGAAAATATATTTTTTATGGCTTGATATCTTAAATGAAACATAATTTTAAAAACTAAGTAATTTTTTATATATATTTTATATGTTTAGGAAACAATTAGAATCCTGTTTTCCATACTCTCCTTTATAACCTTAAGAGCAGTTTCAAATTGTTTTATTCTCTCTGACTTACACAAGCACCTGAAATACCACAACATTTTTAAATTATCTTTGTAATTTTTTAAGTTCTGTTTAAAACAACAAAAAAGGCCTCAGCAAGGATCAAGATGCAAGCACACACATTAAGGATGAAATCCCATTGATACATTTCATATGCATTAAAAATTAATGCAAGATGAATGGTGAACACTGAATAAGTGGCTTTTTGCACAAAGACTTGCAAGTCATATTTCTGGCTGATGACAGAAGTCTATTAAAAAAATTAAGTAACAACCTTGCAAGTTTATGAAATATTCATATATTAGAGAATAAAAGAAAATAGGTGTCAGACAAAACAAAGATAACTCACCTGTGGTGAATGTGAGAGTGGTGAATTCATATGTATTTTACTGTGAAATACTAGAATGTGGTTCAGTGGTTTAAATAGAAATATAACTGACAAGGGGGAGATGATGCCAACTCAGATAGAGGACATGGGGCTGAAGAAAATTTTCTCTTTATAAAAGGGTAATGAAACAGCAAGGACAGTTGAGTGAACTGGTTGAATCCAGTCTCCTGTGACAGAGAAGCACCCAAAGTCATGTTGAAGAAGTGACTGCAGGATAAAACATGAATTGCATTGGATGTATAGGGATGTACCTGGCCAAACTCTGCCATGTGTGCACTCCTGAGCCACTGCAAAGGAGGTGAGCTCACATGGAAAGAACCTTCCCCTTTCAGCTTAACACTCCTGAGGTCAGAAACAGTCCAGAATTCAGAACAGCCCTGCATGACAGCACAGGGAACTATCAGAACAGAAGTGCATTGCCAAGGGTTTTGTTTTCATGATCAGGGGGATAATTACAGGCAAACAAATACCTATTAAAAGGATTATAATAATAATGTACTTTTTCACTAGTCAAAATATCACTTGAAAACAATTATTTTTCTTGTCTCATATCCATCCATCCATCCATCCATCCATCCATCCATCCATCCATCCCCTCTTTATTTCAGTTCCAGGTCAAAATGAAGCACACTGCACACTGAGTGGCAGGGAAAACTGTTTTCCCTCTGGTGTTCAAGGACTGGTATCCTAGATTCATTAAATCTCACCAGAAATGTAGGATGTGTTAAAGAAGTAATCGAAAATAAATATTATACTTATTTGAAATTACAAACCACTTCACACTGTTAATTACTTCAGCAAGCTGTGTACTTTTACACTTGCAATCACTCATAGAGAGGAGATTACTGCTTAGGCAGACTCAAAATAAATATACACGCTAATAGATGCCAAAAAAATTTAAAAATTAAAAAGAATGTTTTCCTCAAACATGTTGAAGACATTGATTTGTGAAGAAATAAAACATTCCCCCAAACTTCTGGGATTGGTATGGAATAAGAGTAATTTCCCACATAGAGCAACATATTAAATTCTACACATGAATATTGAAAAAGGGTTGGGTGTTTTTTAAATACAGGAAAATTTAAACATAACTGCAAGAATGAAATTATAATATTACTTAGATAATGGCAGGACAATGTGATTATCACATGATTTAAATGGATCACTATTAGATAAAATTTCCCTGTGACTTATTAGTGATAGTCACCTTTTCTTTACACTGCATAAAACAAAAATAAACTTGGCAATGATGGAGTTTCACCAAACTTTGTACAAGTTTTTCCCTTAAATAAGAGCAGAATAACAACTTCAGGTCCATTTAAGATGACACAAAAACAGGTTTTTACAAGCTTAAGCGGCAACATTTTTCTATTTTTACATTAATTCCACCACATGAAATCTTTAACTCAAGATTACAGGCAATATGGTCAAAAGCAATTTGACAACCTCTGTAATCATGGCCCCATGACACCAGAAGTATTCCTGCAATTAAAAATAGTTTCCCAAAGTCACTATGATTTATGGGCGAAGTGATTTGGCTGTGTCTGGAAAACATTTTGAGCATAGCTTTAAAATTATATATTTTGATCCAGTAAGAAAGGATTACAAGGTGAATTTTTAATGTCTGTCTATTGCAGGGCATGGAGATACAGAGAATATCCCTTCCTACATCTACTTCTCTGATTTATTATGCCAGTCATGGAATGATTCTACAAGGTCTCCACAAAAAAGTACAGAGGAGATGCTGCTGTTGCCTACATTTGAGATTGATTATTCTGCAGCTTTTCTACCTCTCTAATTCAGGGAGTATTTGAGTGAGTATTCTAGTAAAGATATTTTCACAATATGTAAGGTCTTTTCTGCTTTCAAATGCATGGCACATCAGCATGGTGTAAGTGGTAATGTTCACCTAATACTTCCATGCAGGTCTGGATCTTTAGCAAGCCAGGAAAATCTTCAGCTTCAGTAAAAATACTTCCATTGTTTGTTTGCTTTCCCCAACTGAAGAAAGTAGCGTCCTATTGGGAGGGTCAAAAAGATTGTGACACATATTTTACTGTTTCAGAAGATAACCACAATACTCACAAAATGTGTTGGACATGGTTGATGCCAAATTCATTACACTGGCCCACTGACCCAACTTTCTCTTAATTACCTTCATTATGGGTATTTTCCTTCAACAGATAAAATTAGAATAACTTTGTATAGTCTAACTTTAGCTACATTTGCAGATAATTCTGTTGTAATATTCAGAGAATTAAAAGTCATAAGGAAAAAATATTAATGTTTATATAAATTCTGCATAGAGAAGTTCTTCTTTCTATAATAAATAGTTTTCTGTGAAAAATGAGCTTTGTATTAGCTCTTCAACAAAAAAGCCCAAAACTTGGTTGTTTCTGAACACGAATTGAACAATAATTGTCTTGAACAATAATTATTAAGCATCTTGTCACTGAGTGAAAAATGAGGTGCTTATCCTGGGCATTGCATCAATAACTGTCACCTCTCCTCAGAGCTCCACTGCAGCATGTCCTATTCCTGTTTACATCTCTGTGACAGATACGGCCACAACTCACATGGAGAGAGCAGGGCTGCAGCAGTGCCCAAGCCATTCTTTGAGCAGGAGACCTACAGTTCATTTACACCAGCAGAAATTATGCTGTAATCCAACTGGGCATAGTGCTCTTCCAGTGCCAAATAACTTCAATAAATGGTGCTATAATCTTCCTAGATGTTGGTAATATAAACTGTTATAAACTACATTTGAAGTGCTGTTGTCCCTTTACTTTTTTTCCTTTTTATATTAATGCTGGCTGCCAATGCTAAGAAAGCATAACACAGAAAAACAAACTACAGGGAGCTCTTACAACAACAAATATTCAAACGTCAGAACTTTTTATTACTATGATTTTTAAGTTGTTCTGGGCTTCAAAGTTAATACTTACTTAGAAATTCCCACTGAAATACAGTAGTTTTGGTTTCACTAAATTATTACCCAATTTCAGAAGCTGGACGTTAAATTATTAGAGACAAAAATCTGAAATACTATTATAGAGTAACCCCCACAGATGTTTGGCTAATAATTTTTCCAGTTTTTATAGAAGAATTTCTCTTCCTAGCCTGAAACCACTTTTTGAATAACTGAAGTTTTTAGACAGCATTCTCCAGACAGAAGACAAGACTCCTGTTGGAGCTTGCTGACCTTCCTTGCTCAGTTTAAAGGACTTCCCAGTAGCACCAAACTTGCTACTTTTTCAGACTTCCCAGCACTTCCTGACTTCCAGACCCAGGTAAGAAACACAGCACTTAGCAGTGCCTTCATCAGGAATTTTATTTGAAAACTGCCCTTAGGCTGAGATTTCAGAGAAATTTATTATCTAATAGAGAAATATTTTAAACAATCCCCATGCAAAAGCACCCCACTATGTTGGGAACGCAGCTCCAAGAGTTTAAAATCACAGGGGAAAAAACAAACTAAAAGCATGGGGACAAATTGCTCAATGTGCTGGGGCAGATGGCCACAGCTCAGTGCTCTTGTGCATCAGCACTCACTCAGTTAGAGAGGCTGAAAGAGGGGAGAGGAGCCTCCCACTGAAGAAGTGCTCTTGACACAGCAGGACAGGGGCTGCACCCTGAGCACCAGCCCTGCTCTTTACAGCACAAGGTCCAGTGAGTCAATCCAACCCAAAAGGACACTTAAAAATCAAGTTTAAATCAGTAATCTACTATTAACCCCAGTTACTCACAGCTGCAGTGTTCCACAGCAACACACTCCACTTGCCGTGGCAACCAGAAAGTGACCAGGTTTGTAGCATTTTCTGTTAATTACATGAAAAACTATTAATTATTCTTTAACATTTCCCCTAAGACTGGTAATTTTCAGGTGCTGTCTAATAAATGAATCATTCTGGTTAGGTAAAACATCTCAATTGTTCATTCCAACTTGGCAAGCTCAGCATGAACACCAGTGCACAAGCTCCATAAAATTCAAGCACCGTGGTAAGCAGCAGCTCCAGATGCACACTCAATACTGTGATTAAGTCATACAATGAGAAGTTTAGCTATCTGTATTTCCTCTCAAATATTCTACACCAACTGCACTGCTGTTTAAATTATTACTGATTAATGCCATCCTGTTTTGGGCACATATACTGCAATTCAGAATTACAAGTCCTTATATTTCAGCTGCCTGGTAACTGAAACAGGAGCGTGCCCCACACTGCCACAAGGAGAGCCAAGCTCTGGGCTGCAGCAGGGCTTTGCAGGGAGCTCTGTTCAGTGAAGGAGAACCTGCTCCTGTCCTGCATTCCTGCCTGAGCACAGCTGCAGGGAAATGGCATTTCACCTGCACACAGATGACACTTCCAGCTGAAGCACCACGCTCCTGCTGCTGGTACCGATCCATCACTCTTAAAATTATCTACACAAGGAAAAAAATTCTGCTTGGAGCAGGGCATGACACATCTCTTCTTTGACCACTTTGAGAGATAATAAAGAACCAAGGGATGGATGGATATTGCACATATGTATTTCCTTTCACTGCAAAGGGCATGGACTTGATTTGGTTCATGGCATTCCTTGATAAAAACAATAATTTAATATAGTCAGCAGCATCAGTAATGAGATGCATATTCCATTGATAAAAGCCAACAAATGTACATACAACAGAGGTAATTCCTTCCTAGTGGGCATTATTTTATACACAAAAAAAAAAAATGTATTTTAAAAGTACTGACACAATTCTAAATAACTGTACCAGATATCAGTACAGCATTTACTCTAGAAGTTATCCTGTAGATTCTTTTGATATAATTTGTCATATGCACTGCCTCAAGACAAGGGAAAAATGGCATAAAAATATTGAGTGGGGGTTCTCATTAAAAAATTCAACTCTATTTCAAGCACAGCTAATAATCTTCAGCTATAACATTTACATACAAAATAGTGAATTGCAACATGCAGAAAAACAGATTTTTCCTTATGTCTGAAAAAAAAGATTCCCCATTATTTGATACATCATACAGTGACAGTGAAGAACACTAAGAGACACGTGCACCTTCAGTACACATTTAAAATATTAATTGCAAAGCACAGCATATTTGGCAAGTCCTTCACTGCTACTTCCACTCAAGTGTAAAACAAGATTACTGTGAATTCTGATGTGCTATAGTCTTTCCACCTCAGGCAATGATCTTAAACCTCATTAGCTGAGGAGGTCTGTGTGGGATCAGGACTGAAAATGTGCAAAGAGTCAAGATTCAAACCTGGAGGATATTTGTACGTGAGAAGAATCCAAGCACGCAAACAGAACATTCATCTGCACATCTCTAATCCTCTCATTAGATACAAGAACCTGCACTTTCTTTCAAACACCACTGCAAACACCATGCTGAGGCTGCTCCCCCAAGACTTCTAGAAATCAATTGTTCTGGGTTTTATATTTTGGTCTATTAAACTTGATTTTACATGATACAAACGTGCATTGACTCTGCACACCCTCTGCTCACTCTAAAGCACTCTCCCTTTTTCTGCAATGCTGTGTGATGGAATCAAGTGAATCATGCAAAGGCAAAGCCATAAATGAGCTGGACTGGAGATTCAGAATATTCCAGATCAGACAAGACTTCCTGTCCATTACTACAGTCAGATTACCAGGAGTTAACTTCCCACATCAGCCTAACCATGACTTTGTCCAGAACAGCTGTTACTTGACCTCACCTGTCCTTACCCTGATCACCACATTTGTGGGGTTTAATACTAGCAGTCATTCAGAAGCCTTTTGAACCCATGTACAATACCTTGATTAGAAATCCATACCACTGATTCAGAAAGCTCCTTTTCCAGACACAGAATGTTCTTCTTTGGTGCAAGATACCTAGATCTGCAATTCAAAATTTTCTAACTTTATACCAAGTTATTCAACACATTAGTTACTTATTTGCCAAGATAAAGAAATTTTCTTTTTTTTTTTCTGTAGAACACACAGGTTCTCTTTTCTTCTCAATTATTAAAAAAATTAGATATATTTTTAGCCTTACTTCCAGCATTCTCTGCCAAATTGAGCTATGATTAGACCTATGTCTTTTTTTAGAATTTCACTGCTGCCAAATAGTTTGTAACAAAAACTACAGCAATTCATATTTGCTCCTTTTAGTTACACTCTGATATCATTTAGCACTTGTCCAGTGCCTAACATGCAGTGCTCTCAAGCTTTTGCATTTTTATCTATTTCTGTTCATCCTCATTACTCCCTTGTTGATTAACTTCCCTTTTTAATCACATTTTTTTTTAATCCAAAGTAGTTTTCTTTCGCGATTAATGAGTTGTATTCTTTGGCACCTAATGAATCAGACTCGCACAGTTCCAATTATCATTGGTGTTCTTGTTTCAGCATTTCCTCCCACTCCATTCTCTCCTAACTGCTTTCGAATTCCCATACATATATTTATATATTAAACTGAGAAATATGCTGTGTTTACTCTGTGACATTGACTACACTGTGTTTTTTCATATCAAACAAAACTATCAGAATCACTTTTAGCTCAGTGATCAGTGGCTTAAAGTAACAGTGGCACAACAAAATGAGGGTCTATGTAAGCTAAGGAAGCTGTTTCCATAAAACACTAACTAAAGACTTCACACACTCTAAATACCTGTGATACCTTCAGTTCTTTCCTCATTCCCAAGAGGAAGAAAAGGAAAGGAATCAGTATGCCAGGAAGCGTGCTACATTTATTCTGCTCATCCTCCATGGCAGGATATTGGGGGAGAAGAAAATCATGTGGTCCACAAGGAATAGCACCCAACTTGAAAGGCAGGCTGAGAAAAAGGCTCCCCAGGAACAAACTGCTGAGCTGAACTAGAAACAGCTCTTCATCTTTTGAGAGCTGAGATAAAATAACATAAAGATGTTTCTTGGAAACTCCCCCTATGCATGCTTTTGGTGCAAAGTTTGAATTCTTAACAAAGAATTCTCTCAGCCTTTTGTTTTCAATTTTGAAAAAAAATACTTAAAAAGACAGGGAAAAATAAACAAAAGCAACTAGACAGAAAAGTTTCACTAAGATAATTGCTCCTTTTGTTTTCATAGTGGCAAAGATGTGCTGATATATTTCACAGGATCGACTGAGGTGGAAGGGACCCAGAAGGATCACCAAGTCCAACTTTTAGGTGAATGGACAAACACGGATGGAACCCACAACTTGGTGTTATTGGCATCATGCTCTGACCAGCTGGGGTCACTGCAAGGGACCTATTTTAATGTGCAGTCAGGAAAAGCTCACTATTACTGAACTAAGCTTCCTGAAGGTTTATTTCAGGGTCCGTGTTCCTCAGCTGCTAGATCCTGTTTTGCAGATATTTAAAATCTAAGTGCATGTTCTGTGGGCAGAGACTGCACCTCAGTCATGAGGAAAGTAAAGTGTGTGTGAACCAGCAGTCAATGACTCAATTTTACAAACGTTATGTTGAAAGGGATTATTAATGCCATAATTCCAAAATAATTTACACACACTTATTCTCTTCTTTCTATGAATGAGGCTTTTAAGTGTTCAAATCACTGCTGAAAATTGGGTAACCTTGAAAAATGTTATTGTGCATACAGTAATAATAGTTTTCCCAAAAGTTGATAAAATACAGATTTAATTATGCAGGTCCTTGTACATCAGTAACTTGCATGTGAGTAAGCTCTCTGCATAATAATATACACACATAATATACATTGATAATACACAATTATAATTGAATGCTTGTAATTATTTTCAGGATCAAAGCCCTTATTAAAAATCCAAATTAAAGTGTTATAATGGTTGTAGTCATGACGGACTTGCATGTGGATATAATGAAATTAAGCCCTGTAATAAGTGGGATGTTTTGCATATACAATTAGATAATCTTTAAAATGATCAGTTTAAGGCTGACAAGTGCTAAAAGAAGAGAGACTAAATTGTGATATCACTAACAGTTAGTAGGGAAATAAGAAAAATTACTAAATCCAAAGCTTAGTATTCCTCAGAGACATGGCGAACCTAGCAAATTACCAAAGTGATGGAAAACCTGAAGGCATGGGATGGTTGTCTGTCTCTGGGCTAATGGCCTGACACTAATCTCTGGGTAATGACCAACACAGCAGCACAGAGGCCCTGCAGCAAGGAAGGAGCTCCTCCAGCCCCACTCCCACCCATCCAGGCACAGAGCACCATGGGGATCCTGCCTGGCTAAACTGAAACTGCTCCCAGGATGAACTTGTTTGTTCTCATTCCCCCCACTCTGCATGTTTCTCATTTTGTTGCTACACTCTGAAGATCTAACAGGTTTTCTTTCAATATTGCTAGGTCAGCATTAAGGTAATTGAGTAACTACAGCTCAATGGAAACAGGGGTGTGCTTATTAAAAAGTATTTCCAGTGCAGAAGATTGGGACTAACAAATATTCTCAACTGACATGTTATGGAAAACCTGCAAGGGAAGCTATACACAGCCTGAATTCAGTGTCAGGAATCCAGAAGGCAGAAATATGTCACAGCATTTGAGCTGTGGTGACACTGACGCACCACCCTCTCTCCCTGCTGAGAGCCTGGACTTGCATGTCCTATTTAAATCACATGCTCCTCAGCAGCAGGGCTCACAGATGCTCCCAGTGCGCTACATTTAAGGACCACTTCTGCAAAGAACCTCCAGACATGCTTCTCTGCTCCTAGGGACAAAGCAACACTTCCCCAACTCTTATTTCATTTTAACTGAGACAGCAACGACGCCTAGTTTGTGCTTAAGGCCAAATATACTTGTACTAGTACTAACAGCAGATTAATCATTGAATTGCTTTTTTTAAAATGCTATTTCTAGCATTAAGATGCTATAAAAGGTGTCTACCATCAGCAGAGCCACAGCTGAAGTGGTAATACAAAAAAAAAGAGGGATGTACAGATGAAACAGAAGATTTCAGCCTGCTGCTCTGAGCAGGCTCGTGCTGCAAGAAGCCCAGGGCACATCCATGGGCACGGGAAACACCTGGAGCATCCCCCAGGCTGTGGGGGTCAAAAGGCAGGCATGGCCTTTCTGCATCAGAAACTGAGCAAGAGCTTTTGAAATCTGGGACTGTAAGAAGTCATAGAAGCACAAGGAAGAAACTACTGACACAAATACCATCAAAGACAGGCACAACCAATGTTTAGATTTGCTTTCTGCCTTAGCAATAAGGATTACTACTTGCTTTTGTGGAAAACAAAAGCTAAAGACACTTAGAGCTACCACTTGGGTATAACCAGTTTGCTTAAGAAGATTATACATTGCAATTTGTTTTAAAATTTTGAGCAAGCGTAAGAACATAAACCTATAAACTAAACTAGTTCCACCAGGGAGAACTGGAGAATTGTTTCTATACAAGATACACATTGTAACATTCACCCAGATCTTAGGAATTCAGGTTTACCATCTAGTTCATGTTGTATTTCACAGAGGACCCACCATCAGCATAAAGAAACAAATGAAAGTGCAAGTGAAACAACATCATAAAACCTACAAAAATCATTGCAAATCTCACCTCTATTTGTACAACAATTTGTCAGGTTCAGCCCTGCTAACTCTGTGTCACTGCTGCATCCTCCTAAAGGCATGGCAGCACTGAAAACATTTCTTTTAACAAGAGCAGTCTAGAGCTTTTGTTTGGTTATAAAGTAAAGCTCTTAAGCACTATTACTTAGATAAAAACTTTAAAAGTGTATAATGGATTATTTTTGTAGTACAAAATGGCTTACTTGGTAGTTTCCTGTAATAGTTCGCCCATGCATTAATTTCTTGAATCTATAAAAATGGTGTCTAGGTAATTTTTTCTGTAGCTTTCTTTTAAACATTACTCACTCAAAACATGCATTTAGTTTCTCCACAAGTTTCTTAGTAAAACCTTTTTTACTTAATCCTGCCTAGTGCAGAGAAACAGCTTCCACAGGTAGATCTTACTAATGGGGATGGAAAACAGGAGACATTTTTGTTGTACTCGTCACATGTTTTGGGTATGTTTTTTACCTTTACAAAGCATGGCTTAAAGTAAATAAATAAATAAATAAATGTTTATTCCTACATATGTGGTGAAAATATTGCAACTGAGATAGTGGATTATATTTATTTCATGCCATTAACTTTTGAAGGGAAGAACTGTCCCCCAGTCAACACTCAACAGATACGACAGCTACAGTTAAGAAGCAAAGTGCTTAAATTAGATTATAACTATGGGAACACCACTAGATTCAAAATGAGGGCTGAGGCTCCCTCACAAACAATCCTGCACAACTGACAGCTGTACAGCTCTTTTAACTCTGTTTATCTGTAAAAATAAAGCCATTTTATACCATAACTGCTGCTTCTTTGGAAATCACAATGGAAATGTGCTTTGTAATTCTCAGCCAGCAGTAAAATTCAAGGCAACTGTTTGCTTTTAAGTTCAAATAATAGCAAAATATAGAACAGACTAAGGAAAAAAAAAAAGAAAAAAAATTAATATAAGCACAGTCTTATTTAGCACCTAGGGAGGACAGGAAACATGAGGAAAAGTAGGTTCCTTTTCTTCAGGCTCTGTTTATCTGGGTATTGATTAGCATGTGTTCTGTCTGCTCAGACATGCTGGGAACACTTTCCTTCCCATTGAGCAGTCCAGAAAGGAGCTACTGAAGAAGAATTTGAGGATTAATCAGTGTGTTAATTGAGGTTATCTAGATAATGACAGATGGGAAGAACATACTAAGCAAGTCACTGTGGCAGTCATACTCATCTGTTAAAACCAAAATTAATGGATACACAAACTTAAGTTCACTTGCTCATTGATTTTTATCCAGCTGCAGTGGACTATAAAAGAGCTATCGGGGAAAGTTATCCATTAGCTGTCAGCTCAGAATGCCTTAAGAAGCAATTGCTAATCCTCCAGTGATATCTCACTAAATCCTAATCTCAACAAATTGTTCTTGGAAGAAGCATTAAACTGGTCATCAAACCAGGTTTTTAATGCTTCTTAAGGCTTACTCAACCTGTAACCCTTTAGAGATCATGCAAAGTACTAAAATATTCAAAAGCAGATAAAAGAAATAAATCAGATGGGTGTTGTCAACTGCACATCTACACCCTCCTGCAGTTTTGTGTGCTGTGAAACAAAAACAAAACAGGAAAATTCACCATTATAATAATAAAACATCCTAGCATTCATACAAATTAAGACACTGCTTTTGTTTCAAATCTGCTTTACAATACAATCTCCTATTATAAAACGGTAAAAACACTTATTATGGGGGAGATAGATTCATTAAAATTTCAGTGCTCATATAATTCAAAATAAACAGTAAATAAACACACATTATTTTTCTCACATAATTAAAATCTTGATTGTCTCATCTAGAATAACATGGTACAACCACTAAAATGGGTAGAGCTACACCAGTACGAAGGTGATTTAAATTAACAGGTTCTAAGACTAACAACATTTTAGGAAAGGAGAGAACAGTGATGAAGCTTGGAAAAAATAGAGAATAAGGATGTTGATTTCATTACATAACTGCAAAATTATTAAAATCTTTCTCATATGTAGGTTAAAGGAAGCAAATAATTTTTCTTCCCAGTACCACAGAAGTGGCTCACTTGAAGACTTTGGATCAGAGTTCTGGAGAGAGCAGAGAGATTAAAACTACTGATTGCAGGTAGTGATCCAGAAAACTCCAAGTTCTTCAGTTGGGACAGGCACAAGTTATTATGTGTAAGTAGAAATGATCACAGCATCAGAAAACAAATGGCTGGCAGACACAAAAACAAGACAACCCAAAACAAAAATTGCAAAAGCAAATTGATGGAAAGGGATCTTCTATTCTATCTGTTCACCTTTCAAAGAACAACAGAGGAACAGTCATATTAGACCTCAGGAAAACTTCCAAACTTTCAATAGGTGAGGACTGCAAAAGACTAGAATAGAATGGTCTTTGTGGAAGCAAAGGGAAGCTGGAAGGCACACACTTCTGTGTGAAGGGCACTCTTACGTCACACCAGCTCTGAAAGTAACATTTCTTGTCTATAAAAAACAATTGAGAATAAAGGTTACACAGTAAAATTACATAAAAATACAGATTGGTTGGCAAAAAAATAATTTTTCAACACACAACATTATAGGCCCAAGCTTATCAAATTAACATTTTACCAGCATTCTGCATTTTTAGAGACCATTTTGGTGCAAATTAAGGAAGTTTTGAAAAGAGTGTAGTAAAGTTAAAATGTCACAGAATTCTTCACAAATCTGAAAAGAACTTTTATTTAAGTTGTGTCTTCTATTTGGTGATAAAGATAGGCAAGGGTTTCTAACAAAGAAAAGGAATGGAGTCTAAATCCAGATAACATTTTTGGCAGTGATGACTGAACTGAACAGGGCTCTGGGATAGATGGAACAGAAATCACTGAATTCTCTCATGGATGTACAGCAGGAGTTTTACTGTGTGTGACCTCTGGAAAACCAAATGCACTCATCCATAGAGGAATATGCAACTGCAAATTGAAAAGGATTTCAGTATCATCATGAAGAATGTATGGTGCTACTTAATATATACTAAGATGTTCTATTTTTCAAACAGAAATAGCTATATTCTCCTTTTAAATACAATATTGTTCTACCTTCTCCTAAATGTTGAGAAATAGTAAGAAAATGCAGAAGGCTTTTTCTTTCAAATGGCTTTATTCTTCATTTAATTACCCGCTTAGAGGAATAAAGCCACTACAAATTAACTGATCAAAATAAAGCTTAGTTATCTAGGGAACAAAGGCAACCTACTGTATTTCTTAAAGTTCTTTCACAGTGCATTTAAATATTTATTTGAATAATAATTTCTGGAAATTTGCAAGAACATCAAATTCCGAGGCAGAAATCTCAAAAAGGTGCAAAATCATAAAAAGAAATGCTCTGGGAAGTTTAAACTATTCCCGAGGAAGCAGAAGAGACTCATAAAGCCCACATATTTTTAACTGAAAAATGGACATCTTTTAAAATCACGGTATAGTGAAGACATCTGTCAGTCAGAATACATGTTCCCTCCACCCAAATTTATTATTCTGTTAGAATTTCAAGTACCAGATAATGATCTAAAGTGAATTGAGGCAATGAAAAAAAAACCAGCTCTGTAACTTAAAAAATACAACCTTTTTCTTGGTTGAAAATAGAGACCTGTACCCAGAACTTTCCAAAGTGAGAGTGCAGTGGTACGTATGTGCCAAAGGAGCTACAGATAACCAAGGAGCAGGTGAATTAGAGAGAATCAAGGACCCATACATTGAGGAGAGGACAGCATGGTTTAAACTCTGGCATGTCTGGGACCCACATCAGACAAATCCAGCAGCTGTAAACCCCATGTATTGTAAAGGAAAGGAAGCACAAAAGCGGCAGAACACAGGAAACCACATCAGAGCATCGTTGGAATTCACTCCAAATGAAGATCTTGAAGGAAAAAACCACCAGGAAACTGATCCTTCATCAGACTGTTCTGACTGCTCCCCAGCCAACAAACTGTTGTTTATTTGGAGCTACAGCTCTCCTGTGGTCATGGTCAGGCACAAGTGAACTGGCAAGAGCCACAAAGGAGAAGAACTCGCTTATTGGAAGGGCTGACTACACAAATTAATCTAGAGCACCCTGCAGTGCTTAGGAAAATGCCATGTTTAGGCAGAATGGCCATGCCAAGAATGAAAATTAAGGAATTGCAAGATAGAATTAGGAAGATAGATCTGTATCACCATAAGAAAATAAAAATTGCTAGGGACGATTTTCAAATATTTTATGTGTAAGAGAAAATACATTCTTATTGTGTGAGGTTATTTAAAAATTAGTCACTTAAATGCAGCAACCATGGGAAAACTCTATCAGACAGGAACTTGAACATTGCTAAAGGTGAAACAAGTTTTCAAACTTTTCTTCACAAAATCAGGGAAGACTCAGAAGAGAGTGGATAACTTGACAACTTTCTACCTGATTGATGCAAGCAAATACAGAAAATTCTACTCCACTGTGGCCACTTAAAAGACCACAGAGCACAGTAAATGGGAAAATGTGATTGTATTCTTGTAGTCTATTATTTTGTTGTTCCTAGCAGCAACAGCTGCTTCTTGGAACAGCAGGAAAAGGATATCAGGCAATCAGTTTTGACTCAGTTCTCACAGAAAAACAGAAGCTAATTCAAAAGATGAGAGTATGATGCAGCTCAGTTATGACAGAAAAGAGGGGATGACAAGAAAAATCACAGTCATTTCAAAAAACAGGTAAAGCTTTTCAAAATATTTAGGAAGTTGGAAAAAAAGAAAAAGGAAGGAAATTAAATGGAAGGGGAAAGTCTAAGAATATAAAATATAAGCACTTCAAATAAGATTGTAATATAACAGGGAGGCAATGGAGTTCTTCCTCTCTCTGAAAGCAAGAGAACACTACAGGGGAGGACAGCAAGTGAGATGACAAAACATCTTTCTAAAACAAAATCTATCCTGAGCAAAAGATTCAGAAAACCAAGAGAATTTTAAAAGCTATTAGGTAAAGGCAATAAATAAAGTGTTTAAGTGTATGAGTAACAGGAAGGCTAGGAAAGAATCAGATGTTCTACTAAAAGAGCAGGCATCAATTATGGATACTGCAGATAAATTACTTCAATGCATTGATCTTTACTGCAGAATATGATGGAGAAACATCTCATACAAACTTTATATTTCCAGTAGGAACCACTTACAGAGAAAATGAAGTACTTCTATAAAAGAAGCATCATGGAAAGATTCTAGAAGATTACTTTCTAAAGCTCATTGCAAATTCAAGGACACTTGCCAAAAAATAAGATATAATCTGAAAAAACCCCAAAGCCACAACAAATGAATAATCAGAAACAGATGTGAAACTATGCCTCTGACTCTCACAAAGGTGAGCCAAAATATCCCAAATATTTATCTCTCTAGAGTTTAGTGAGATTTTCCTATAGTAGAAAAGATCCATAAGAACTAAGCAAGTTATGAATACAACCAAGTTATCTGCTTAACAGAAAACAAATATCAAATTTATGTTTTACAGTTGCCTATATCATTTTTTCATCCTAATCAGCAAGTGGCAGAGAAATGAAAACTGAGGAGAGACACCTAGAACTTGTCAAGAAACGAACAGAACACAGTGCCATCACTGGACTTCCACAGGAACTTCAAAAGACATTCTGAATTCAGGATTACTTTCTTATTACATGGAATTTTAAAAGATATGGCTGCCCTTCATAATAACTTTTTTTTTTTTAAAAACAGCATTTTGTTTTAAATAATACTAAAAGGATATAAGAATGATGTGAGCACCCTTAAGGTGCACACATCCTTTTGGGGACAATTTCCTGTCCACTGAGACACATGAGAGCCTTTCAGCACGGCTCCAGAGTGGAGGGACACGGCACACTCAGGTGATGAGGATGATGACAATACAATGTTCATTCAACACAGACTGCAGAGGCAGCACAAAACAACAGGCTGAACTGGCTAGGAAAGCTTTTTGTTTGGGAAATTGAAAAGATGTGCTGAAATATCCCACCACGTTTGGAATTCTTTCTCTAGTCCATATGAATTCTTCCTCTTTGGCAGTACCACCCATTCCAGGAGAATCCCTGGGAGAATCCCACAGGATCCTGGGCCAAAGAGCATCACAGGAAGTGTTCCCAGACTGCATCACCTGATGATGGGCACAGCACATCATCCTGGGGCAATTTCCTTCTTAGCTCTTCAATAATTCACTTGCTAGCAGGAGCTTTATCATAATAAATTGGGCCGAAGAGAAAGCACACTAAATATTCACAATACAAACAGTTCCAATGGCTTTTCCAATCTCCTGAGCTTCCAAATCTGTCTCTCTCATTTCCTCTCAGCACAAGGCCTTTGCTCCTACCTCTACTGTCCTGCTTGCTGGGTATTTCTGGAAGAATCAGCCCAGAACACTGAAAAGGGCATTCACCACTTCACTGCATCAGCAAAGCACAGCAGCACAGCAAACATTAAAAAAAACAAATTACAAAAGACAGCTCCTGCTAGGTTTATTACGGACATACCCTCTGAATAACACATCACTTGGCAATAGCTGCTGCATGTCTCTTTTTAAAAGGTTCTACAGAACCCATCCATGAAACTTCTAAATAGTTACAAAGGCCTATGCTTTTAGAAGCTAAGATTTGAAAAGCAAATACAGCAGAATATTTTAGATTTCACACCTATTGCAAGTTGAAGCCCAACCCTACAGTTAATTTTTAAGATGTGCAGTTTGAAATCCTCCTTTGATCACAACCTGATTTCATATAAAAGCTCCAAACATACCATGTGCTGTTTGTTTTACAAAACTATCTAAAGATGTACAAATCACCCTTTCTGTGATCCCCTCACCAGTGACTACCCTCACTAGTCCCACAATCAACTGCTCAGCTCTATGTGAAGTCAGGCATTTGGTAAAGTTGCCCATGATTTACAGAAAGAGTACCTGGAACTTTGGAGAACTGTATTGACTTTTGGGTTTTTTTTGTTGTCTTTTTTTTTTTTGCAAAACAAGACTGACAGAAACACTGAGAGTCATGCAAAGTATAAAAATATAGAAACATTGACAAAACCCTTCTATACAAATTCAGTAAAAGGGCCAGGCACAACTGCTCCAGACTGGTAGAGTTTCAGGGTGCCCCACCTCAGGCCATTTGCAGGCTTCAGGAGTCAGCTCCCTGTAGGAAACCCAGGAGTGCCTGGGAACAGATATCCCACCTTGTGGGGCACACACTGAATCCTCTGGTCATGCACAGGATGCCAACCTCATTGTTAATATCACAGTTAATACTCCGTCGTTACACCTTCTTGTTTCCAATCCATTTCATTATTTTATTTGCAACTGAAATATTCCCAGCTCTCCATTCCAAACAGCAGATTGTGCCACTTAATGGCAATTAAATGCCCTCAAGGCATTAAAAAGGCTATTATCAAAACATGTTTTTCAAGCACCAGTGTAAATCATTTCATACAGGCTTTGAAATTCATAATGAGCAAGCCTTCAATGAGAACATGCGTGTTGGGGTTGTACATCTAGGTGTTAATACAATATTTATCCTCAGTAATAACTAGTGAAATGAAACCTTTCTCTAAAATACTGACTAAATGAACATTTTAAGATGTTAGCCAGTTTCTTGCCCACCTCTAGTAAGTTTCTCTGCTACAGACATTGGTTTTAAACCCCAAACCTCACAGCAGGAAAAATAAACAAACAAAACACTTAGCAAGCTTACATATTTACACTTGAAACCCAAGCATACCAGTACAAGTTATGAAAAACATTTCAGCTAATTGAAGAAACAACAAACAACTCAAACTTTGTTGACACTGGTACCTCACCACTGGAAGGGGGTAGAAAGACACACAGTAAAAAATGGCTGCCAATTTTTCTCCAGTCGTGTTGCCTGATTTATTACAATAACTCTCCCATAAAACTTGTCTCATTCTCCATCTGAGATTCCCTCTAATAAATGCATTTTTATTGTTAGATTTTTTTTTTTAAGAGATCAGCATAGGTACACTTCAGAAAAGTCAGCTATGAGCAAATGGAGAACAACAGACTAGGCTAAGCAAGTCACTCCTTTGTAACTGTTTATTTTAAATGTTAGCTAGAGCCCACTTTTTCTCACTTATCTCATTGGGTTTGGATTTGGATTAGGATCCCACCTACTCAGAGAGCATTTTGACTCTATCTATAGAAGACTACACCATACTGAAAGTGTTTCTTCCTTTTGATGTGAGATATGGCAACAATAACACTTTGGTCCTAAAATATAACAAGACAGTAATATAAAACATAGTAGTTACTAAAATTCCCAGTGACAAGTGATTATAAAGTTAAGCTAAAAAGATTTAAATGGGGTTGTCACAATGGCAGGCTTTAGCCTAATGAGTGTCCCAAATTCAGACCTGATTCCACTCACTGCAGGACAAAAATAAAGAATTTCTAACTAGAGTGAGTGGCTTGCTAGGGTGTCTCACAGACAGCCCTGCCCTCCTGTCAGATACAGCCCTGCCATCTGGGGACAGATCTTGGCTATATTTGGAAATATATTTTTAAATTACCCAAAAAAAACCAAAAATAGATGCTTTTGTCCCTTCCTCTTTAGTACTTAAGTCCAATAGATTTCACTGTCAGAGAATTACTGGAAATTATCAGATACTCAAGCAACAGAACAGCCAAGGGCAACAGATACTTTCTGAAATCTGAAGCAAGACATATTTCTTTCTTCTTTTTTGAATATTTATTAATACACACCTTACTTGTCATCTGTACCTCTTTAGCATGTCCTTATTTCACAAATAAGAAAACCTGAGCTTGAGGGACAGGAAGGGACCACTCCTGGTCTCCTGAGTTCCACTAACCAAGCCTCAGATCTTTTAGTGTCACTGAGGTTTCAACAACTTTTTGGATGAGTAGCAGACAAGCTAGATACACCAGTGAGAAGAGGCCATCCCTGCTAAAGGCCCTTTTTTCCTGGTGGAAAGGGGAGTGAGGGTGAGTTCGGCCGAGCTGCAGCAGCAGAGGGCAGAGCCCCAGGGCAGTGTGGCTCATCCACACCTGGCACTGCCTGCAGGAAGGACCCACACACCCAAGGGATTGCTGCTTCTGCACCCACTGGGGACAGTCACTGGGCTGTGGAATGCATGAAATCATTGCACACAGTGACCAACAAAAAGGTGACATGCTGCGGATCTCTGCTGGTAGCTTTGGGATTTGGGTTTTTTTTCACATCAGCTTCCTTACCATAGCATCTACTGAAATTGCACATCACATATACTTAATTTAATACCCTCCTGATTTCCTTTATTTACGTTTTGATCATCCCAACCTCGATTGAGTTGAACTGAACTTAGAAGAAATTCATTATGTTTGGACTCTAAACTCCTCTCTATGAAAAGTTCTCATGTAAAACATTCAATCCAGCGCCCGTCTGTGGTCTACCCTGCTTCTTGCTGTGATTCTTACAGAAATGCTGACCTCCACCTCCCACTGAATATTCAGTTACACATGAGCTCCTCAGATTCCAATTCTGTTCCACAAAAAGATAGGAAATTTGTTGTTAAGTAGTATTTGTTAGGAAAAAAGTCCAAGTCTATGCTTTCATATAGACTGCATTCATAAACAGGATTAAAAATGTGAAAAAAAATATTAAGAGAGTGTTACAATTTTTAGGGGTGATTGAAAATTAATCTCTAATCAAATAATACAAATGTAATGTGTCTAATTAATTAGATATAATCTTACTGTATCTTCTTAAAAGCATTTTTAAAAAAAATAAGCTCCCTAATAAACTCACACTGCTTTTAAGCAGCCAAAATTCTCAATGTGCAAATAAAACATCTCAGAAGCATCATTAATCTTTTGATTACCTAACATACCTCATCCTCACTGTAGGACTCTACCCACCATCATCTCTTTAGTAAGCATTTTATTGTTATGCCTGTTCAACATGCTTTATTTTCCATAGGTACATCACTGACCACTCAAGTGTTCAGTTAAAATCAAGGCTAAATGTATTTTAATAATTGTAAAATTTAAATAAATATGTGTTCATGGTTCCAAATTACTCAGTGCAAACAAACCAGGAATGAGGAGCTCAGTAGCTCCTCAATCTGTGTGTGTTCAGTTCATATTTATAGATCCACCTTAGAGCAGCAAAGCTGTGGCTGGCTACAAATCCCCTACATCTGCCAAGGTGACAGAGGACAGCTCTCCAAATGTGTGCAAACACAAGGTGCAATCAAGCCTTGTAGTGCACCAAAATACTGAAATCCAATAAGTGCAAGTGATCTTTTCAGCCACCTATAAAATAACAAACTCTTCTCCCCTTAAACATATCCCACACTAGCATTGCAGCTTCACATATTCAGATTAAACCCAGCCATCCAAGAACTAAAACCTGAGAGAATTTCCTGTTGCAGGCAGATACTTCTAAAGCCAATTTCAAATATTAAGTTACTACTCATGCTTTCCATTTATGACCAAGTAGGGCTCTGTGAAGAATGTGCTCCAGGTGCAGCCTGGACACAGCTCAGCCTGTCACCTCTGCTGCCCACACACCCCATCCTCTGTAAGGCAAGGTGACAGCAAGTGTTCACCCTCCCAGTAAAAATGGGCTCAGATATCCTGGGGATGCTGCACTTTCTCTGCTGGTTTTATGATGATACACATCAAGGTCCTCACAGCTCAGAAGTATAATTTATAAATTGACAGTAAGCAAATACACTTTACACTTACATAATTTTTTTTATACTTAAAGGATAGTATAATTTATAAATTGTTCTGTTTTCAATTGTATTTTTCTGACCAGCATGTTTTTAAGGATGAAAACGAATTACAACCAACGTTATTGCACTGAGATACAGCTTATAAATAAGCAGCTGACGCTGTGAAATGTGTGGTATGCTCTATTATAAGAAATAATAAAATAAAGATTGAAATCTAAAAGCAAAAGAAACACAATCTGCTTAAGGAAAAAGTCAATGCTGTATGTATTTATGCATTACTTTAAGCTTTCTAGTTATTACAAAAAACCCCCAAAAAACCAAAAAAAATCCCAAGGGGATTGAACTTTTAGCACTATGACCATTATGTATCTGGGCCAGAATTCAGGCTAAAGACTAATGTGGTTTAGCTACTTATGAAATAATTATAGAAGCACCTCTACCCTTCTAAATCAGGAGAACTGACACTCATCAGAATAATCTCCTCAGTAAAGTTCCTGAACCCACTGCCCACTGAACCCAGGCAGGAAATCACCACACCAGTTCAGTGCAGCTTATCCCTGGGTTTCCAACAAAACCCCTGCTTCTCTTTTGTGAATTCACTCACAGACTGAGCAAGAAAATTAATTTTCTCTCCACACAACATTACTCTTAAAAAAAACACAAAAAAAGCAACCTAACAAAGCAGCCCCTTTGGAAGACAATTACTGGATTGTTTTTAGCAAGTATTATACAATCAATTCCTGGTCAAAGCTTGTGAGATAGCTCAGTACTACTTTAATGATAACCCACTCAGCACTTGTACTGTAATTCACCAGGGGAGAGGAAACAAAGATTCCCCACATTTTTTTAATATTCAATGGTACTACTCAGCCACTTAGCTACAGCTCTGAGGCACCCTGAGCACACAACTGGAAATGCTATTTTCCCATTTTCCTATGCACTGAACTGGGAGACAGAAGTAACCATTAGCCTTGCACAACACAGCACAGTTTTCCAGGTTAGCAACACTTTTCAGTGCAACTTTCTTGGTTTTTTTAAAATCTTGATTACATTCAGCAGCAGCACAGCAAATTCAGGCTGCACATTTTCAACCTTCCTGGTCAACCACTTGTCACTGCACTAAAAGCACACACCACCAGCACCCTTCCAGGAGAATAGCACACCTTATCTCCATCCCTACCTCACAAGTTCTGACATCAGTGAGAGTTCTCAGCTCTGGAAAAGAGGCTATTTGCTATTAATACTAATTTATTGGTTTGCTATTGCACAGTGCTATAGCCCCTCTATCTGGTAGCAGACAGCAATCAAGGCTCAGTTCTTGCTGAACTAGAATCTTGAACTTTTACAGGAATGACACTGGGAAAAGAACAATGTAAAGTTTATTTCATATTTTGGTTTCAGAAAATAATAGTTCTTAAAATACATCTTGCCATCCCTAATGTTTTAGAAAGCATTTTCTCTCTATAAGCTTCATGAAAAAGTAAATTTTGGCATATATCTAGCTGAGAACATGATACAGAGAAAAACTACAAATCCAGTGATATTCTCAAGAATAATGAAAAACAAAAATCAGGAAAAGAAATAGTTTAAAAGTGATGTATAAAAAGATTCATGACCCACGTGCCTTGTCACAGACTACAGCTAAGCAACTGCAGTCCTCCAGAACACAAAGATTTTACTACAGAACTCATTTCAGGCAAAGGGTAAACAGGAAAATGATATATTTCTCAAGGCAGTGCTAAGAATACACACACACACACAAAGAAAATGTTCTAATGGAAACTCAGTTCTAATAAGCACATTTAAATAATGCTGGCAGCTTTTAAAAAGCTGATGTACATTTACTCACACAGGCATGTTTTGTAAGCACTCACACTGCAATCTAAGACAGACGAACACATTTAATCACACAGATGTTCACATAAATTGGCCCTGATTCTGCAGATCCACAGATCCACAAAACACAAAATGCATCACTAGCACACCCTAAACTGGGCCTATTATGTTTGCAAAACTTGGCCATACAGCAATCTCCTCATAAAAAATGAAAGACTATAAACTACTTTGTTCAGTACAACATCTACAAGGAATACTATTAGGATATTTATTCCTCAAAGCTTTACTATAAGAGTTACTAAATGACTCTGTGAATGGTCTGAATTTTCATACAAGCTAAAATACTGGTTAATATTTCTATGAAGAGCACCTGCCACGTTGCACTGCTAATGTGCATCTTTCCCATGAGAGGAAAATACAAGTGGCAGGTGTGGATGGGACACAACTGTAGAATTGCCAAGAGATTAATTCAATTTTTAAAAGAAAAAAGAAAAGCCATAAACCCAAAGACAAACAAACAAAAAGACATTGAAGTAAAAAGAAGAGACTTTGTAGGTTTCTGGATTGATTTTGCAGGGGCCAAAGCAGAATTCAGGTATTCCAAACCAAAGCTTCAGTTTATCTTTTTACCCAGTTACATTTTCATTGGACAATGAGCCTTTTCCATTCTACCTGAGCTTTCCCCAAACGTTTAACTCCTGCAAAAATAAAAAAAAATAAAATCACTCTGAGGAAAAAACATAAATCAATTTGGACTTTAAAATTGGTTGCTCAACACCATAGGAAGAGAATTATCTTTGAAGCTGAATAGTTTATCTCCTACAGTCAGCAGTCAACATATCCACACCAAAAAACGTAAAAAAATAAAGGAATCAGGAGTAATGTGTTGTAAAAAAGACATGACAGTCATGGAATCCTCCTATTTAAATGCTACAGGAGAAGCACAGCTTTGGAAATCCAAAATACTGGTCTTAGAGGACAGAAAAGACAGAACACTGGAATAATTATTTTATATATATTTTTAAACATTACCAGGTTAATATTGAGTACACTGAAAAACAGATACAACTATTTAAAGAGTTAGCAATAAGCATTTAATTAATATATTTCTCTCTGCTACCTCCAAATTTTACCAGGAAGAGTTGATCCAATTAAGCACTTCTTCCATGAAAAGGACATGGAAATTTTTAAGTGCAGTTGCTATTTTAATTTTCTTCATGGCTGCTTTATTCTGTTTCTTCCTCATGAAGGCATTCTACCAAGGAACCCCAGAAACCTGTGTGGCAGAAAGTAGAAGCCCATTCAAAAAACACTTGCCCACTTGTGTGCATTTACTTTCTCTGTGCTACCTAGAGGGCACCTGAATGTTCCTCCTCTGTCTTGTCCAGGTGTGAAATGCCCTCTCTCCAATGAAGATGCACTTTACTCAGTGGAGTGGCTTGAGATGAGACATGAGGGGGAAGGTTAAAGTAAGAAAGCAGGTTTCTGAGCTGTCCAGAAATTCAGTTAGCCATGACAAAACACAGTCCTAGTTTTGATCTGAACCACACCTGTCCCATTAAAGTACACTTCCAACCCTCACCATACTGAGGAACTCAGTCCCCAGGAGAAAATAAACATCTCCACGACACAAAGCATTTCATTGTTTCTCCTGTGTTTTGTCTACTCTTGTGATGCAAAACAATAATAAAAAAGCACTTGTGCTTAATAGTAACAGTGACTACAAAGCCCTTCCACACAGCAGAACCTGAAAGAGACTTCCACATTAAAACAGATGCAATTCAGCTTGGCACTCAGCCTAACCAGCTCCAATGAAACCTCTGGGTTTCTCTTGTGAACTGCACTGCCTGGACAAGCACCAGCACAAGGCAGCCAAAGACTGCTCCTGGGGTTGCTACAGGCTTTGAGATCCTGATCCTCCTCCAAACTGTGCGAATGCACAAATCCATGCTTGCATTTTGTGTCTGCACACACGCATGCACGGCATTGCAAAGTTGTTCAAACACAGAGAGGCTCAAAAAGAAACCACCAGGCTCAGAGACAAACAAGCCTCTGCTTTTAACAAATTTATTTATATATGCTTGTGACCAAGCCATCCCACATGATTTTACTAGGCACTTCTCCTTGTGCAGCTTGTTTACAAAACAATCACAGGAGAAATCAACAAAACCAAACACTGGTAGTTTCAGGTACTTCCTGAAAACCATATGGGCTACAAAACTGAAAGTCAAGGCCAAATCCACAGCAATCCATGTGTTTACTGGGCTTTGCCTTCAAAGCAGTGAGTCATATAATAAATGCACTGTGCAACACTAGACACAATTCTGTAGAGACAGGTCTTTTGCTTTAATTTTTAATTTCCATTTTCTGTGGGTTTAGATAAACCATGAACATTACTTTAGCATAATCCTTTGCAATGAATCAATACACTAATTTAATAATGGTATTCTGTTGTCAACATATAATATATCACATTATGTCCTTGTATAGATGCAAAAAAAAAAAGCCAAATAAAATTCAAGGCTTTGCTTTTACCAGTGATCACAGGTTAAATCAATGTAATGACAAACTCTACAGTCCCCAGAAGAATTCCCTTCAGAGTTAAAAATCAGCATGGAATAATTTCAGCCATATCCCTTCCACTCATCATGCCAGTGCTATGCAAGCTCTTCTAGGTCATAGAATTCCAACAATCACTTTAATGAAGGGAAGAGAAGAGAAATATATCTGAATAGAATCAATATACATATCTGAGTGGGTCTTATTTAAATATTCCACTTCTTTATGAATTCAATGATAGCTGCTCTAGCCCCTAACTATAAAGAAGATTAAAAATGGAAAACGGAATTAAGTCTGGTATCCTCTAACTTAATTGAAACAGATGAAGCAAGTTATAGCTGTAAAATAAGAGACATAAAATAAATTACAATAACTTTTACTTCAGTGATGTGGCTGCACATCTGTGTTTGTTATCTTTACCTTGATAGCAGCCTTCCTGTCAACATGTATCTAAAACAGGAAACACACATCTAATCATCTCTGTGATACTGACCAAAGACATGTGAATAGAAAATAAGTGAGAATGAAGAAGAAACAAATGCTCTTAAAACCCCCAGTTGTTTGTCTCAGTATTTTTTTTTCCAACTCAACAGCTTTTGAAGCATTGAGAATTGGTAGATAACTGGCACATGAATCTCAGTTAATGCCAAAGGCACGTGCTCTGCAGTCACGTGTGCCCCCCTCGATTCAATGACAGCTCACACTCGTCATGCCAAGCGTTCACAATCCATGTCATTTGCTGGCAGAAAGCTCCAGAGCTCTGGGAAGAGTAGGTCTGGTTTTACTACGGTTTGGCACCTCCCACAACACCCTCCAGTTGGTGAAAACCCCGCAGTTCCATCTAAGTGTCATCCTTAATGCGAAAAAGATATTTGAGTCAGTGCAAAATAAAACAAACAGCTTTTACCAAAATGTCAGTGCTGGTAGCAGTGCATCTGCCAGATGCTTGTTCCTTGAACCCATGCTGTGCATAACAATCAGTCAGAGATATGACGAGGATAAACGACTGGACCAGAAAATCTTTAGCAGGAAATCAAAGTATACTCAGACTACCCAAAAAAAAAAGGGCTGCAATTGGACTTCACAAGATATATTGATTAAGTGTTCTGTAACGTCTCTTTTCTTGGCTACTATGCATTAGCTGAGCCCCACCTGCCTGACCTCAGTTCTCTGCATTAGCCTTTGGTCATATGAACACAAGAGAAACCACTGTGCTATTTCATAGCTGAATTCACACAGGAATTCTTTTAAGTACAGTACCTCAATTCGAGGATAATAACATTACTGAAGAACCCAGAATACCATGAAAAATGCATATTGGAAAAATCAGGGCATGACTCCTTCAAAATGAAACCAATGGCTTGATAAAAATAAAACCTCACTGGCATGTTCCAGCCTGTTGGTTGATTTTTTTTCTTTGATCTACAGGCTGGACTATCCTTCTAAATTAGCGATTGACTTTTACACTGAGCACTGGATGAAGAGGCTTAGGCTGGAAACGCATAGTTCATATGTGATCATGGAAAACACACGCAGGCACAAGATACAGAGAGAGAGATTTGATGAGTAAGTGGCTTTTGCTTAGTCAGAACCTGAAGGATCTTCATCAAGAACTTTCAAAACAGCTAACAGATAGCTTGACTTTGAGTGAAACACAACCAAGAATTATTGTCATTATGCACACCCACAAAAAAAGAGAGATTTCACAACATCTCCTCAGACGAACACACACACAGAGAAAAGGCTTTACCAACACTTATTCAGGTGGGCAATCATCTGGCTTTCTGGAGAAATAACCCCTGTTTTGTCTCCTATTTTCCTAAGTCCTGCTTTGAGCCCATTTTAACATGTTTAAACAATTAAATAAACTACAACACAAACCAGTATAAATAAAGATAGCTGCTTCTTTTCTTAAAAGCTGTGAAATGTTAAATAACCTATGACTCCTGCCCACATATGTGCCTTGCCAAGCCAGAGGATGACACAAGGGCATGCACTATTTTGAAGGCTGGGGCATAAGATTTATCATGTCAGATTTGTATTCACAAGGTACAACAGGATCCATGACTTTCATTTCAATAGCAGCTGGAACAACGGGCACAGAAGGAACACGCAGCTCATCCTGGGAAATTAGGATGAATTTGTTTAAAAAAAAAAAAAATCTCTTTCTTACTGAGAGCTGTTAGTGGCAGACACAGATACTTGCTTTGGGGTCACACCATGTCAGCGGTTCACAGCACAAAGACTGCATTTCTCCCTCCTCTCCCCTCAGTGCATACTGCAGCCTCAAAGAATTTTACATGTATCCGTAGAGATGCTCATATGTATCAGGAGAGTACAGCTGTAGGCTTTAAAAAATGTTCATATGCCCTACAAATTCAAATCCTTTTTTATGTAATCTATTTAATCTTCCATTAATGATAATCTCTGCTATCAATGTGCCCAAACAGGGTCAATTTCTGCTGGATTTGCACTTCTAGCATTTCCATCCTATAACTGAGCTACATTTAATGATGGGAAACACCCTGCTGTAAAAGGTATTAGCAGCCTCTCTAAAACAAAAAATAGTTAGGAAGCTCTGCAACTGCCAGGAACATCTCAAGATTGTGGTTTTTATTCTTCCTTTGTGTGTCTTGCACAGAGGAGAGTCCTGCCAGCTGAACATTATTTATTAATCAGGACATTCCTGCCTTCTATACCTTGTAAGGAGACAGCCTAGAGGGGCGGAAATTGCTGTGGATTTCTCTTACATACCCAACGAGAGAGAAAGGGAAGAAAGGAAGAGATTGCAAGGGAGCATTTAGACCCCGACAGATCCCACCTGGCAAGCCCAGGCAGATACACACACACATCACAGCAGTCTGAAGAACCATGCAGCATATCTGGTTGAGAGAACTAAGAGCAGACATACGGGTTGGAAATCTGGCTTCATTTGCTGTTTTGTTTTTAAGAAGTGCCCTATACAGCTCCCCACACCTGAGTGAAACAGGCTGCGTTGAGCTCCACAGAAGATTTTTCCTTCTGGTAACTTCCAACTACCTTAGGTTCTACCTACAGAACGTGCAGGCTTGGACACACCTGTAAGGGCTGCTTCTCCCTCAATCACTGTGGCACACACCGGCAAAACGAGTCATTGCCTCGTTAGCTCTTCTGATTTAGTGATAGTTTCATTCGTAATCATTGCCAGCCATCCGCCACCTGCACACCCACCCACCCACACATACACATCCAATTTGCTGCTCTTCTCCCAATTTTGTCAATTCACAAGATCAGCTTGCACTGCCTATCCTCTCTGCTCCAGTGCTTATCAACAAATAGATTTAACAGACAAAATAAAGTTCATATTGCATTCCAACAAAATCATCCAGCATAACACCCCTACATTAGCATACAAAAGGAGAGCCCTGGGCTGTAAAAGGGGTTCAACCGAACTGATGTTCCCAGCAGCTAAGAGTTAATGGAGGACACCCGGCTTTTCACTTCCTCTACTGCATCCAAGAAAGCGCAGAATACTATAATACAGTATAATTGAGCATTTCACTAAATAGCATCGCACAGAAGTTCTTTGGGCACGGACTGCATTTGTCCTAAGTAACCTTTATGAGAAGCTGAAAGTTGACGCACCCAGACCAAATGAATTTTCAGCTTTAGCCCGAATCCTTCCGTTTGCGCTTGGGAGGGTGGGAAGAACCAGCCACCAAGCATCAATCGGAGAACTAGCCCCCTCCTCTGCTTAAAAAAAAAATAGTCGGCTACGGCAGCACGGTGCTGTGGCTACACACACCGGCAGAGCCGGCAGAGCGCTGGGGTGGCTCTGCACATCCTCGGGGAGCCCCGGGCTCCTTCCCGGCGGAGCTGGCCGGGATTCCTTCAGGACCCGGGACGGAGAGAGCATCCCTGCGGAACCCGCCCCGTTTCAAGGGAGAGGGAAGCCGAACTCCGTCACCAGCAGAGAAGCACATGCACAGTGCAGCCCGCACCTGCTGAAGCCCACTCTCTCCACACTGCCCTTTCGGGGGGGGTCATCACTGGTCCCTCTCGCTCAGACATCTCCCAAGTACCTTTCACAGACCAGCCTACAAGGGGAAAGGGGCTCTGCATCCTTCCTAAAACCACAACGAAAAGCAGTCTCCTCAAATGGCTGCTCCTGCCTCAACATCCATCACACAAGCAGGGAACTTGCCGGGGCTAAAAAGGGGGCGCAAGCAGGGAAGGGAGAAAGAAGCGCAAACTTCGGAGCTCTCCGGCTTCCCGCACGGCACGGGAGCGGCACGGCGGCCACCTCCGAGCGCCGCATCGCCCCGGCCCGACCCCAGCGGGTCCAGACGGGGCGAGGCGCGCAGCGAGCGGCCCGAGGGCGCGGGGTGGCCGGCGACACTTACGGGTTTTGGGGGTCGTGCTGGCCTCCGGCGTGGTGGTGGTCGACTCCTGGAAGGGAGACAAGGTCCAGGACGGCGCCGAGTCGTGGACGTAGATCTTGTAGGAGGAGGTAGCGTGTGCCGCAGTGGGCCAGGCGGGCAGCGGCGGGGTGCTGGGGGCGGCGGGCGGCGGCCGGGCGGCGCGGCCGGCGGTGCCGGTGCCGGGGGGGCCGCTGGCGGGCGGTGCCGTGTGCGGCGGCACGGGGTGCCGAGGGGCGGTGGGCCGCGGGCCGCCCCGCGCAGGGCCGCGGGTGCCGGGGGGCCGCGGGGGAGCCCGGCTCATGGTGGTGAGGCGGGGGCTGACCCGGCTGGGCGGCCGCGGCGTGGCGGCGGCGGTGGTCTCCGCGCCGCGGGGGGGGGCGGTGGGCTTGGAGAG